>CP141130.1:27490000-28715000 GCA_035236585.1 Warburgia ugandensis | reverse complement strand
TGGAGAATAAAGGATTAGGGATGTAAACAATTTAGTAAGAATATATACCCTAGGCGAACCTTTATACCAAAAATACAAAACTATAGTAAATATAGTTTTTAATCACCCTCAAAATTAGAAGGGGCAATTTGTTCGATATATAGTATAGAAGGCTAGTAATCCGTATGTGCAAATGCACATCCAACTACTGTTGAGAGAGCAAGCAATCGTGCAAGAGAGAGAGAGAGAGAGAGAGAGAGAGAGAGAGAGAGAGAGAGAGAGAGAGAGAGAGAGAGAGAGAGAGAGAGAGTGTGTGTGCGTGCGCGCACACATGCGCGCTACTAATAATAGATAATATATAGTATTTGTTTATATACAACTAATAGTAATAGATAAACATATAACTCTTTAACTTGGTCATTTTTTGACCTGGGGAATTTCCTTTATATATACTAGTAATATGCATGTGTACAAATGTCCAAATCCATGCCTAGAGAAAGAGAGGTGTAGGAGGGTTTCTTTTTTCAAAACATAGTAATTGATAACTTCATTACTAAGAAATGACTTTCAAGTTTTCAAAGATGTAGTAATAGCTGACCATAAAATTGATTATAAGTAGAAATGAGTTACTTTCCATTGTATATATAAATAATAATCTAGTGGACAGAAAGTGTTTTGACTTTTTAGGTTTCCAAAGATACATTTAACATCTATCATAAAAATTAGGTAGAAATGAGTTTTCTTATAATATTTATTTATATGTGACTAATAGTCGGTGGCAGAGCCAAGAATTTAAGTCAGTGGGGTCTCATAATAACCATGAATGTATAAATACATAAAACAAATTTTTTGAACATAGTAAGATAATGAAATAATGTTCACATATTCATCTAAGAATGATCATTTTGATAATTCAAGTTGCTGGTAGATCAAAGACAAGAAAGTATACTCTTTTGAGGGATTGTTCCAAGCTCTGATTTCTTCTTTGCTCAAGGTTTCTTGAAAGCCTTTTGGACCTTTTGGTCTATATTTTCGTAGATTTTTATCTTTAACTTTAGGAGAAAATGAGAATACATCAATCAATTGATTTGGGTTTCTATAGTTGTCTATCCACAAAAAATCAAGACAAAAGGCAACCAAACTCTATATATTTTTGCTAAAACTAAACATAGAAAGAGGTAGAGCAAATCAAAATTAAACACAGAAAGAGGTAGAGCAAATCAATCAATTGATTTATGTTTCTATAATTATATCTTTAGAGAAAGACATGACAAAAGACTAGTTCAACATACAAAACGTTGAGATAAGTTGAAAGAAGAAAGCAAAAAGTTGGTTTACAAATTGGATATATATATATATATATATAGAGAGAGAGAGAGAGAGAGAGAGAGAGAGAGAGAGAGAGAGAGAGAGAGAGAGAGAGAGGACAACTAGTTGGTTAGCAAAAACTGCTAGATGGTAGACAACAAAAAAGGACAAGCTTCTCAGATAGAAAGCAAAGTTTTTTATGAATTTTGTGACTGTAAACTAACTCTTCCAGCATACGGGGGACTTTAAAAAGTGAGTTCTTATAATCAAACACTGGAAAATAGTGTTAAAATGGATATGACTAGGGCCCTAGATTTGGGTGATCTGAACTATTCATCATGTTTGGGCTACCCTAGTTAGGCTACCTACTAAAAAATCATGCTTGTTAGAAATTTTTAGCCACTAACTCTTTTTAGTTGAAAATCTAATTTGAAAAGAAAAAAGGGGCTTGACTCAAATCATGTAATAGTTATGAAGTTTGGTATTAGTAAATCTAGGGTATGACGAACATGGTGAATAAATCCAATCATCCAAATACAGGCCCTAGGTATGTAGTGTCTTTTAGCTTGTCTACAAAGCATTTTTCTTAAAAGATTTCCTTTGAGTGGGGTCTTTTTGGTAACTTGATTCAAAATCTATGTAAATTAAAATCTTTGAATGTATAACTCCCTAACTTATCTTTCTTCGACTTGGAGAATTTAATACACACAGATACATACATGCATGCATATATATATATATATATATATATATATAATTGTTTAGATGTACTTGCATATGCATATAAGACATTATTGGGATATGCGGTCACAATGCTTTTCCATGTCACCAACCTACTTGGCACGGGGACGTTGTTGGGTGCACGACACCTGAGATAAAGGGCTTTATGCAATGGGCTGAGAGAGATGCACAAGTGCAACGATTTCTATTAAAAGAGAGATTGAAGAAGCCTATTACGAGAATGTGTTACGTACGTCACCTATAAAAGAGGGGCCGAGAATGCTGCAAAGGCAGTGAAAACGAAATCCCAATCTTGACCAGAAAACTCAGCTAGCAGTGCAGCATATTCTATTCTTAGTGAAAGAATACCCTTTTCACCTTTATCTGACCAAACTTTCTATTTCTGCATTTTTATTCCACATAAGAAAGTTTTCCTTTCAACCGTGCCTGGTCAAAAGTATCGCCCGGATAGGATGATGGATAATCGTGGCCATGGTCAGAGGCGATTTTGCAAATTGACTCGAGCGTTAGGTCTAATCAATCCAGTTCCAATTTCAAAGGTGAAAGATGCAGCTAAACTGCCAGAAATTGGACCAAGTTGCCTATCTAGCAAGAGGATCAATCGAAGAAAGCAATAGATCTGCAATGTTGATCCGATCCATCGGCACGTTCAAGCCTTCAAGGGAACCATTCATGTGGATCTTCATTCCTAGATATCGAAGTACACACTATCGGCGTTGGAAGGCTCACTTGGAAGATAACATAGGGCACCCTGTTTAGCCATGTGAATCAGTCACCTAGACAGGGAACAATTGGCACATGTTAAGATCGTGGCCCTACATTTAATGATTTACACAGACTCCCAACTTGCGTTTGTGATTAATTATGGAAATGAGAAGATCAGATTCCATGTTTTATCATATTATCGCTCTGATTCTAACAAGGGAAATCTTTGTTTCTGTCTGGTCCGCAATTTCTAAAACCCTCTAGGAAGCCACATCTTACGTATTTTGCCTAAATTCATCTAATAATAAGTGTGATGTAATTGGGTCAAAACTAAGTTCGTAGCAGAATAGCTAAGGCTAAGGGTCTGATGTCATGCATTTGGCTACTTTGAACCCTAAAAATAAGATAACCAATGATTTCCACGTGATACAAATATCATATAGTACTAGCTAGACTAACGTTACTCATTAAGCTTTGTGAATAGTAGCTAAGACCGCGACCACTTGTTTGATAGAGACAGAACCTCTGAATGTCAAATAAATTCAACGCTTTCAAGTGATTTTAATTATATATCTACTAAATTGTTGATTAAGATACTTTTGGTGGCAAGAATTAGCAAGAAAGTTGGCAAACCTAAAGAAATGTGAAAAATCTAGACCCTAAATTTTCATTATTGTACTACAATGAATTTCTATGAAACCATGCTGACTGCTTCACTTCAAGTATGATATCAGATAAATTACCTTCCACCTTACAATTTGAATCTGATAAAAGAAAATGAAAATTTTGAGCTCCACTAAGCTTGCTCGCACCTAGGGTTCATTCAAGTCACTAATGCCAATTGGACTAGGAAAAGGATGAAGCATTATTCTTAGATAAAATATTTTATTTCAAAACTTTGACATGGTGTTAGTGGAGGTTGCGACAGGACGAGCGGAGATATGGGTTGAGATGAGCTAAGTGCGGTTTACATGACCCGAATTTGGCTTGAGATGAAGAAGACTAGAAATTGCACTTAAGTTGGGTTGAGATGAGTTGGAGAAGATGAATTAAGATGAGATGTTGAGATGAGTGCGAGTAGATGGTTGAGATGGGTTAAGATGAGTTGGAGGAGAGGAGTCAAGATGACATGAAATGGCTTATTCCATCTCTAGCAAATTGCAGGGGTGGGGCTGAGAAAAATGGCTCTCTTTTACAGTAGGAATGAGATGAGATAGGGTGAGATGCAAGTGATATGCAAGCATTGACAGCAAGATGAGTGCAATTGGGATTTCTCATCTCATCTCAAGCACCACTAACAATGAAATGAGAACTAACACTTTATCTCAACCAACCCATCTCATTTCTAGCACCACTAACACCTTGAGAGTGAGTAGGATTATCGAAAGAAAGCCCTATGAATATTAAGTTTCACTGCACAACTCTGTTTACTTTTCCTTGATGCTTCTACTCAAAACTAGTAAAGACGCACATACTTTGCAAGTGACATGCATCTGAGTTGGAGAGAGAGAGAGAGAGAGAGAGAGAGAGAGAGAGAGAGAGAGAGAGAGAGAGAGAGAGAGAGAGAGAGAGAGAGAGAGAGATTGGTACAATACTACATAAGGGGCTTTTAGAGTTGGTTAAAAGTAAAGTCGCTTAGGAAAACGACTTTAAAAATCAAGGTTCATTGAAATTGCTTCAACAAACAACTTAAAAAGTCACAAACTTTTGAAGTCGTGTAGGGCTAAGTGACTTCATGGATGAGTTAGCTTATCTATGAAAAATCATTCAATTCAACAATCTTAATTGCTGTGTTTCAGTTGTTGTGATTTAAAGCATAAATAAATATAGCATTATGAGCAACCAATAATAGCAATTTTTTATGTGTATGTAATCTAAAATATTCCAAATAATGTCAATGGATTAGATTTACTAATTAGATAATGGAAAGGCAGCATTTGAAAATAAAATGTTGCTACACATTTGAAAATACTATACTCTTTTATGAATCAAAGTGTGCTTCTATCTCTTCTTAAACTGGATTTTTCCTGTCTCTTTTATCTTTACCCAAGAATTTCCCCTTAACTTTCTCTATTTCTTACTATTGAATACCATTTTTCTTTTTAAGACTACCCCCAAAGAAATTTGCTTTATATATGAGTCGAAAATGTTTATTTGGTACTATATATTGAGTAGATGATAGATAAATCATTTAGCATTCCCTTTACTTTTCTGGAATTATTATTTCTATGAATATTATTGTACACATTGGACCCTTGTTTTCTAATCTCCCCTCTATATATATAGCATTAATACGCCATAGGAATGCCTAACTAGCTAACCTAATGGATGGTTTGTGCAATATTACAAAAATCTTATTATTGTATTCAAGTTAAACAAATTTTTATTCAAGATTGCTCTCTAAGGTTTTCCAAATCACCACCAAGTTGGGGCGACCTAACTCTACTTGCCACACTTTGGAGTTATTTTGACTTTTTTGAGTCTTTAAACTACAATGAGAATTATTTACAAATGGAAAGTGACCACATTTAGGTCGGCAACAAGTCCATGTAATTGTAGCCAAAGGCCTATGGGACCTATATGAATAAAACATCTAACAATGCCTATGAAGATGGATAGACATATGCTTTGTTCTGTGATGCAATTGGTCTAGAAAATTATTGTCTTAATTGAACATGTGAATGTAAGGATGCAAAACTTATGCTAGAAATAGGTTTTAGTTCGTAAAAGTTGAATCTATACTGTTATTAAGCCAAATGTCTATTAACATTTCTGTCTCTTTTTAAACGAAGTTACTAAGATAAAGGTAACTATATCCTAGAGTTTTTATTCTTATCTTCATTATTAGATATTACTAATCAATAGAATTTTCTTTTATTAACTTTGTTTTTGGCTAATCAGTTATGATAACTATATACAGCACATCTCTACACTTGGTTTTCACAAAAGAGGAAGAAAGAAAACAATACATGAACCTACCTCCTTCCTACAGTGCTCTCTTCTTCTTCTTCGTTGGATTTACATGTAACCATTTCAAGTAGGATTTTGGATCCCTATTTTAATGTTTATTTTATGGTTTTTCACTTTTGTGTTTCCATTCTTGGTTGCGAACTAATTTTAATATCTATTTTATGGTTTTTCAATTTTATGTTTCCATTCTTTGTTGTGAACTTGGTATTTTTTTATGGGTGACGATATACATAGCCATTCTTCTTAATTGGGACAACCCTTTTTGTAGAGAGACGTTGATAGATAGATAGATAGATAGATAGATAGATAGATAGATAGATAGATAGATAGATAGATAGATAGATAGATAGATAGATAGATAAAATAGGGTAGTAGAAGAAAAAAGGGGTATATATATCATTGCCTCTTTTTTTTGTACATCTCCATTTTACATTTTCCAAATTATCTTATCACTATTTTAATAATTCTTGATCTCTGAATATTTGGCAAACAAACAAAAAAAATTTATCAAAGCTTTGTCCAATAGCTAGAGATGGAATGCCACATATAAGATATTTAAGCATATCTGCCAAATAAGACATTTAAAATATTCAAGTTATATTTTCTCTATTTCTTTTTGTGCATTAATTTCAAATAATAATAATAATCAAGTCATTGAATCCATGTAAAGTGGAGCTCTCTGACATTTTCTTAATCCCTTTTCAATGATACCAATAGAGTAGAAATATATGTTTTCAATTCTTAATGTATCATTGATGTACAAAAGATTTCCTTAGTGCAGAGTATTAATTTAGAGAGAAAAGTTTAAGTGCCTACAATCACCTACATTTTCTCTTCCCATGTTATTTTTGTTTTTTTCCTCTACTGGGGTAAATTCAATTGGTTCTTATTTACAAGTTACAAAAGAAAATACAAATGTTCTTTGAATAATTAATTACCATACTAATTACTTTACACATCTTTTCAAAAATCATTTATTTATTTGTAGCTATTTCACTACTCAATGTTTCCTTTTGTGCAAAGCATTAATTTAGAAATAAAAAGTGACATAATCTCCTAAAGTTTATTTTCACATGGTTTTTATTTATAATTAACAAAAAAAAGGAGGAAAAAACAAACATCTGACTCTTTCCTTGATTTCACTTTCTAAAACCAATACTCCATTTATTCCTTCAGAATTTATCTCTCACTTTCACATGGAGTAAATTGATTTAAAAAAGTTATTAGAAGATTGTCAAGGTGGTCCTTTTATTATCTGAATATGATATTCATCATATTACGTAAAAAGCTATTAGAGCAGGGCCAATCCCTTATTTATTATGTATCATGTTATACAACTCGCCTTTATCAATTTTGCTTATCTAGCTATAGTTTAGTCTATCCTCTAGCTATAGTTTAGTCTATCCTCAAAGAAGGAACTATCACATTTCAAAGTCCTCTTTGACTCTCCACAATACATCGTAGTCCTTTTGACTCTTCACAGTACATTTTAAAGTCCTCATCGATTATCCATATCTTAGTGTCTTCTTATACTCTCCACACTAACCTTGGAGTCTTCCATCTCTCCTCTGTGAGGTCCCAATCAAGAAGAATCTCATAAAGGAAAACTTTGGTACATAAGAACTTTTTAGTGGTTCCGCTAGCCCACCAAAGCTGTTCTCCCACTCTCTTAGAAAAATACCTATTATGAGTTCTACTAATTCTCTATAAGATTTCATACACTAGTTGAGACTATCACTACTCACAAATAAAGGGATATATCTTTTGCAATAAGCTCAGATTTCAGCTTTCTTCAACGATTTGGATAACTTTCCTAGAACAAGAGAGCTACAACCCTCTCTCAAAATACAAAAGATGTTTTGAAGAAGTCTTCCTTCTCTGAAGCTAATTTACAACTTAAAAAATCAGAGAGAAGGATTTACAATGAAAGTTGAAAAAATTGAAACAATGATCATGAAAATGCTTTGCTTGAGATGTAGACATGATTTGCTTGCTGATGTTTAAAAATTCATCAAAATATTGTCTAAGCCTCTACTTTGCAATCTTCAATCCAAAAGACCCATTATACTCAAAATAGTAGTCATTGCATGATACTCAAGATTGTTTGAAGCATTAAGCAAGCAACATGCCAAATATTTGTCAATTAAATCTTCCTAAGTAGCCCAATGGTCTTCTTCATCAAGTTGGCTAGAATCAAATGAAACACGCTTCAATTCTCTAATCTTTCAAGGTAGTTAGCTAGACGAATGACAAAACTTAGTTGGCAATAGAGTCTTCAAGGTTATCTTATATGGCAGCAAATAGAATCAGTTGGAAAACATATAGTAAGCAACTTGGAACAACTTCATATCATGTTCATACTTAAAGTCTAAGAGAGCAAGTTCTCAACAATTGTTAAGCAACTATCATGGACTTGTATTTCTTGTGAAAGAATTGATGATAGTCAATAAGAATATATTAGCAATTGTTTCTTAGAAAATAGACCAACAACCTTAAAATGTTTTTCAATAGTTGGCTTGTAAGGATGCAACAATTGACCAGAACTACAATCCTTTGAGCTTTTCCTTCAGAGAATTAAAGTGGAAGTCGAGGCTTGGATTAAAATCAACAGTTCACTGGTACAACTCGGACTTGCATTAGCATGGAATTTTTGCTACTTCATCTCAATAAGCACTCATTGATTTCCATTTGAACTAAACTAAGAAAGATAATCCTTGTATACACATTAAAATGGTCATATCAACATGATTAAGGTTTTGTTATAATTAAAATAAAAAGGTTTGGTTCATAATCTCTTGCTTTTTATGATGATAAAACCTTTGAAAAAAAAGTCAAAGTTCAATTCATGTGAATTCATTGACCTTTCTTTTCATAATTCTCCCCCTTTTTGTATGAAACAAAAATGTAGAGAAAATAATATGATATGGATGCAAAACTCTATCTAAAGATAAAAGATAAGAAAAACAAAGTGACATAAAGGACTGTCTTCAATATCTCTCTCTCTCTCTCTCTCTCTCTCTCTCTCTCTCTCTCTCTCTCTCTCTCTCTCTCTCTCTCTCTCTCTCTCTCTCTCTCTCATCAGCATGGACATCTTCAGAGGGTGGATCTAAAGGTTTGGGTTCCTTTGATGGTGGAGCAATGGATGGAGAATCTTTAGATGGAATTGACTAGGTAATGGAGGTAGTGGAGATCTCATCATGTGATTGAGGATGACAACCAAGGCCTTGAGGCACATAAGACTCCTTAGATAAGGAATCAATTGGCTTGGGTTCAACTAATTGATCCTTCTTCCTAGAACATTTGATTCTTAAGGGTCCTTTGGTTATGGTGGTTTTGAAGGAAGAGGTAAACTCTTTGGTCTTAGGTTTAGAAGGAAGTGGGATGTGAGGTGGCAATTAAGTCTTTGTCAACTTGGGAAATAAGTTGTCTCCAATAAACTCCAAGGCCTTAGCATTTCTCCATTTTCTTCTTCAATCTTATTAATCCTCTTCTTCAAATTCTTGTTTTCATGAACTAGCCACTTAGTCTTCTCTATGGATTATATCCAACAAAGACTTAAAGTTAGAAATTTCTTAACTCACCCAAATAACATATTTTTTGGAACAACTATCCTAAGCTCAATAAGCAAGATAATCTCCTTTGGAGTCTTTGGATTGAAAGTACTTATCCAGATTGTCTTCCTCAAGTCTCTACTTCTTCAAGGTCATCATCCATGCTTTCTTCTTTAGGTTCATATGTAACCTTCTTCTTCTTCTTCTTCTTCTTCTTCTTCTTCTTCTTCAAGCTTTTATTTTTTCTTGAGCTTCTTCATATGAAAATGTAAACTCCATCATTTCCTCTTAATAGGGAGTTTATCTACTCTTTTCTTGGAGGCATCTCCATATGACTTCTTTCTAGTTGCCTTGGGAGCTTTAGGAGCACTCTTCTGCTTAGTCTTTGCCTTAAGTGCCATGGAGATGGAAAAGTGATTTTGAAAGAAGATATCTAGGATTTTAAAGTTGAGAAGCTAAAATCATCGAGATTAGGGTATATAAAGGTGAAATTTTGATTGGGTGGGACTTTTCAACGATTAGTTACATGGGAGTTAGATGAACTAATAGTGGAAAGAAGGGACATTATTAAAGGGTTTAAAGAGGAAGTGAAAAGGTTTTGTAGTTGTCAGCCAACTTGGGGAAGAAGAAGAGATGTTTTTATCCTAAATTCATTGAGACACTCAGCAATCACTAAAAGGAGAGTCGACCTTGAGGCCCACTATTATAACTATTTCAACCATTCATTGGTCTACTGTGCCATATGGACAAGATATATTTAAAATTTATCCATTGTTTTATGACTATAGCCCTTTTCTTTTTTGAATGGGCATTTTAGATCCAACTTGATCAAGATTATCTAATTGCACATGTTCAGATATCATATGGCTAAATAATCCATAGCACTAATCCTTGCTCAATAGAACAATAAACATACATTAGTTTATATCTTCTCTGTTGTAGGCTCTATGAAGCCTAAGCACCAAACCAATTGTAAAGAGACTAGAGAGGAGAAAAAGAAAAAGAAAAAGAAAATAAAAAGGAAAGAACCAGGGGAAGGAACCCAATTTGTAACATCCGCCATTTTTTTAAATTCTAAAAATATTTGATTTTGTAGAATTATGGGAAACTGAAAAAATTAAGAAATTGAGAGATTAAAAAATTAGGAAATTAAGGATTTGGAGAATTTGGAGATGAAATTCCAAGTTAAAACCTCAATAATTAGAATGTACTCGAAAAATGGAATCCAACACCACTAAGAATGCTAAAATCAGAGACTAGAGAAAAAATAGCTAATTATTTTAATTATGTATTTAATTAAATTTGCAAAATAGGGTAATATAGTAAATTCATGTGAGGCCCACGGATTGGGCATGTGAATCCACAAAATGATAGCCATTATGGGAGGCTTTAAATGTGCCTCCCTGCATGTCTCATTTCCTACAATTCTCCCTCTGTTTTGTGTATCATAGGCGATCGTAACAATCAGGAAATGACGCAGCTTACCCTTAGCGAATGCGGGACGGACTTTTCTCCCCCTTCGATTGGTTGGACCAAGGTAGGCACTGTCCCATCTTTACCCCTCTCCTTTCTGGCATTTTTTTTCTTTTGGTTAATCATTCTTTTAATGCTAGAAAACGGTGCGGATTTCATGTTTTCTTGTCTGTTTTAGGCATTATTATCCTTTTTGAAATAAGTGGATGAAATAGTGTCAGATGATGATCTGGATCATTCATTTTGGGCATGATGAAACAAAGAACAAACCCATGAATTTTTATGGTAATCGAACAACTAAGGACCCTGAAAAACTCTAAAAACAGTAATGGGGAGATTTTTAGAAACATTATAAAAATCATGTAAAAGCATCAGATAATGACAAAATCTATTGAAGGGGTGAAAAACTAAGTGAAATGGTGCAAAAATAGCACCATTTGGACACTAGGGGGATGCCAGCGACAACGGCAACTCTCCAGCAGCGAGCACACACGGGCGATGTCGAGCAGCAAGCGTACGCACACCTAAGCTGCACACATACGAGCAACATGCGCAATCCATATGCCAGTCATGTGCCATGCAATTTAAAACACTTTTTATTTTATTTTCTGAGCCGTTCATTTACAAAAAAAATGTGATTTTAGGAGCCATAGAGGTTCAAATCATAATCCAAAAGATGCATTGAGATCATCGCGACAATGTGGAAGTAGACTCAAGATAAAATTCTAGATTTGAACACTCTTTTAGTGGTTAAACTACTAAATACCATTAGATAATCTAAATTAGGTTGATCAATGGATGATTAGGCCTTAGACCTTAATTGTATACATCAAATATGAGATGATCTAGGAGATTAAAAGAATAGATCTCATTGAATTACCAAGAAAAGTAATCCTGCTTGTCGATCTGATCAGGTGCCTTAGGATGTGCTGATGAGAGAGTGATCTGACCATTATATCTACCGTAATCATGGAGATACATGTAAATCACTAAACGAACATAGAAATTAAATGGGTCATGATGAAAATGAGGATGATTGAAATCAAAGATGACATATGACGGTCTAGATGTTAGAAAGACAAACATCTAGCTTAGGATTGCCCTAATGGAGGGTTCATCAAATGATTTGGGCTGTTAATCTAGGATTAACTACCAGATCAAGGAAGTTATTACTTGGACCTATTTACATGTGAATCATAGAGATACATGTGAATTACTAAACAAACATAGAAATTAAATGGGTCATGATGAAAATGAGTAGGATTGAAATCAAAGATGACATATGACAGTCTAGATGTTAGAAAGACAAACATCTAGTTCAGAATTGCCCTAATGGAGGGTTAATCAAATGAACTGGGCCGTTAATCTAGGATTAACTACCAGGTCAATGAAGTTATCACTTAGACCTATTTATTGGAGATGTGAGAATACCAAGTAATCAATGACTTATGATGTGAGAGGTACGTCAAGGCGCACGACTTGATATAGCTTACACTTGATTAGAGTATTGCGTTTATCGAGGTAGGTGATTACATTCATGATTTTTTTCATGATTTCTTAAATCATGATATAATATTTGAAACTTTGAGGCAAAGGTTTTATGCCTTACCATGTTGCATGAGATCATTTTCAGCATGTATTGCCGATATACTTGCTATTTACATGTGAATCATAGAGATACATATGAATTACTAAACAAACATAGAAATTAAATGGGTCATGATGAAAATGAGTAGGATTGAAATCAAAGATGACATATGACAGTCTAGATGTTAGAAAGACAAACATCTAGCTCAGGATTGCCCTAATGGAGGGTTAATCAAATGAACTGGGCTGTTAATCTATGATTAACTACCAAATCAATGAAGTTATCACTTAGACCTATTTATTGGAGATGTGAGAATACCAAGTAATTGATGACTTATGATGTGAAAGGTACGTTTATGCACTATTTTTAGTATATTTTAGTTGCATTAACTTGATTATTGAGAATGCTATTCACTGATTTGCGATGCATGATATTGATATATTGAATTACTCACTCGATTTAGTTTTATCAAGAATGATTATGCATTATCATGTTTTTAGGAAAATTCCTGTATTTTACATGATTTAGTCATGTATTTGAACATATGGATGATAGTACACTGCCATGTCTTTGACTTGATCTTATTGAGATTTTTACACATGAGACTTTATATGCCTTATCGATTGGGACAATTGAGCTTGTGATGGAATGCATCCCCCCGTGAGTGCCTAAGTGCCCCGTGTGAGTGAAAAGGTGAAAACGGGATTGGAACGCATCTTTCCATGAGTGCCTGAGTGTATCATGCGGGTGAAAGCGGGATTGAAACACGTCTTTCCGTAAGTGCATGAGTGCCTCATTGTGGGTGAAAGAGTGAAAGTGAAAAGTATTGAAAGTTGGCCTCATGTTGCCGTGAGTGTATTTAAGACACTAATAGAGCTTGACTGTATACGATGTTTTATTGGTTTTGACATATATTCATGTGATTCTATGGATACAGATTTTCATTGTGTTTGGCATACTTGTATCTACGTGTTTTCTCATATTTTGTATGTCATGATGCCCATGATTGATATCGTTTTGTTTATATCATGGATTTCATGTATTGTTCATCATGGATATCTGACGTTTCATATTTCGTATACATATATTCATCTTACGGGATTTAACATGATCTTGATACCTTGCGCTGTGTGATTTTCTATCATTTTTGTTATTGAATGTAAATCACTTATGCAAGCATAGATTGCTGAGGCATTGCAAAACAAAGCAATGCCTCAAATTTTGGAGCGCGATAGTGCTAAGGGTAAGCAAGTGGAGTAGAATTGATTGAGTGAAGACCTTGAGAATCATCTACCTTTTTGTACATTAAAGACTGAGTTAGTGTACGTCTCTTAGACTTGTGTTTAAATTTGTTAGGCTATACATAGATGTTAACATTTTGGATAGATTGGACCTACACTACTTGTATAGTGTACTTTTATTTGCCTATGTGTGTATGATGTGGTGATTATGGATAGACCTTGGAGGAGAATTTATACATATTATTCTTATTATTATCTTTTCATGACTATATATTATTTGTCGTGGTTTTATTTTGACCATGCTCAATGTATTGACGATTTGACTTCTGTTTATTATCGTGGTTTTGGATATGGGATGACACTCGAGGATTTCTTTTGAACGCTGCATTATTTATGTTAATTGTAAGTTTTATTTTCAGAATCCTATATATTTTTCTTAAAAATATATTATTATTATTATTACGATTTTAGAAAAAAGTTTAGAAAAGCCCGACGTGTCACGCAATTAAAACGAGACGAACTACAAAGGACATTTGCATTCCCACTTGCCGACATCCTCACATGACAAAATTGAGCTTGAATCAACAAACCTTACTCTCAATCTCTAGAAGAAAATCCTAGAATCTCCATGGAGGTTTCTACATGGAGGTTCCTTCTTCTTGATCAGCCATTGACACGTGGTGCTTTTTGTGATAAATGTATTCCGTGTCTTTTGCCCCTATTGTCATTTTGAAGAGGCCTACGTCTACAAGATGGGTTTTAATTTTGGTGCATCTCTCAACCTTAATATTTACTACAATATAGAGTGTACTTTTGGGTCCTTATACTTTACGTACCCAAGCATCATATAGAAACTCTTATTTTATGCCTTAAAAATGGTAGAATAATTTAAATTAGCCTTTGAATGATCTAACATGTTCATCTAGTTGGCTCTTTTCTTGTTACATACGCATGCAAAAAATTATTGTATATAGGATGCTTTTAGTACTATTTTTTTATTAAAAAAATTCAAGAAACCTAAATGGTATAGCTAAAATCATCCACAGATTATGATACGTAACGTTTACCTAATTTAGGGGGCCAAAGAAGATAAAGAGAGGTCATCAAAAAATCACGGCAAGCTAATTTGAGTCCGAAAACGAGTCCCTAGCAATTGTCGGCGACCACCAAAAATCAACTCATAAATACCGCAATTACGTTACACTCGCAAAGATTTCGTGGATGACCTGCGTATTGATGGTTCAGATCTCTTATGCATCATATAAGTTGGTATTTTTATAATTGTGGGCACACCAGTACTGTCGCGATAACGGCTTATGATAGTCGCATTCAACTTGTGTGAAAAACGCACGCTTCTTCGGCCAGTAACTCCACGCGTTAAGCGTGTAAAGCGTCGTAGTCATCCCTCTCATCGAACATATGTTCGAGATTCCATTTTATGATATTTTGCGAAAGTGCAATTCTGACGGACTGGATGACCCAGATTTTTATGATATTTTTAACTTCACCTTGCCAGCTCGGCAAAAAGTGACAATATTTCCTCTCACTCAATGGTCCACTACAAAATATCCTTCCCATGCCCTGCCATTCCTTCCTCATCCTCTCATCTCTTCTTCTTCTTCACAAACTCTGCGACCTCTGGATGGTTTGCTCCAATAAGGAGGAAAAGCTTCGCTGTTTTTCCTGTCCTCAACGCATATAAATCTCTGCTGCTGATTTGATTTTCCCTGTAGTTTTTCTCTCAAGCCTCTCCATGGGAGATAATAACAGTAGCTCTTCTCTGTTCTAGGGTTTCGGGAGTTTGTTGCAGGATTCTTCTGTTTTTCCGGAGATGGACAAAAAGGATCATTCGTCGCATAGAGGAGAGAGAATTGCGTGTGATTTCTGCAGTGAATCCATCGCCACTTTATACTGTCGAGCAGATTGCGCAAAACTCTGTCTATTTTGCGATCAACATGTTCACTCTGCAAACGCGCTTTCTCGCAAGCATCTACGATCTCAGATCTGTGATAACTGCGGTGCCCAACCGGTTTCAGTCCGTTGCTCGACGGACAATCTCGTTCTGTGTCAAGATTGCGACTGGGACGCACATGGAAACTGCTCAGTTTCCCCTTCCCATGAACGAAACCCCGTTGAGGGCTTTTCTGGATGTCCGTCTGCGTTAGAGCTTGCTTCCATTTGGGGTTTCGATTTGTACCAAAAAAAGGCGGTGATCCCTTTGCCGGAACCGGAACGTAGTGATCCGATGGGGTTTGCTAATTGGACATCTCTTGATTCTAATCTTTGTGATTCGTCGTGGACGGGAAAGGTAGCGGAAGGTGCGGATTTTACTGATCTGATGGTGCCAAGTGAGAATTCAAATTCGGGAGTGAATGTGAGTGTTCCGCATGGAGAAATTCCGACAATGCCGAAGAGGGGGGATTTGAACTGTGGGAAGCATAACCAGGTGATATATCAGCAGTTGTTGGAGCTGCTGAAGAGAGATCTGATGCAGGGCGGTGTTTATGTGGGAAATTCAGGTGTCTATCATTTGAGCCCGGGAACCCCTTGTAGGAATGTTAGGGGAGAGGAAATTGAAGGACGCGACTTTTGTGATAGAGGTGATCAGATCATTGGCGATTCGATGCAAGAGGCTTTACAAACGAAGTCGTATGGGTCTTCGCTTATGTTGCCCGGTCGAATGGGAGAAGATATTATTTGGAGCTGTGACGGTACCAATCAGGCTAGGCAGGTATTTGCCTCTCATGCCCTTTATGATGTTGATGAATTTGGACGATGTCGTGATATTCGGATGTCTATACAATAGGGTATCATGTTGTTGATAATCAGCTCGAGGGGGTTGCTTCCTTATTAGGTTGTTAAAGGTTAGTTGCTTTCCGTTATTAGTTTGATTTGGCAAGATGACTCATCATCATCATCATCATCAAGACTTTATCCCGATTAGGGGTCGGTTGGCAAGATGATTTTATTAGAAAGGAAAAAATAGGAAAACAGCATGAAGAAGTAGAACACAAGACCCGCTTGATCTGTAGCTGGAACCATTAGGGTCATCAGGGTGACATTTAAATTTGCCCTGATCTTCTTCTAGTCATTTCAAACAAGTGAATGGAACAGACGTGCCTCTTAATTATTACAAGCCATCCATGATAGAGAACAAAGCAGTTCTATTGTAGTCTTGTTATGGAGCCTTCCTGTAGCATGCTTGTTGCTCTGCTTGGTGTGGTTATTTTGATGGGTACTGTTTGTTCCAACTTGCGAAGAACATTGTGGCACTTGTGCTAGTTTTGTATGTAGGCATGAACTTCTAGGCAATTATATAATCGCTTTGTAGTCTTGTAACCAAGCTGCTTGTGACTCTAAACCTCTTCTTATGAAATACTAAGTGCTCCAGTTGGAGATTACAATTTCATTGTGGTTTTAAAGTTAAATAGGTCAGATAAATTGTCTTTGGGTGTTTGCATGTGAGAACTCTAGATGGAAAAGATCAACATAGAACCTCTCAACAGTTATCGAGGTAACTTTGGAGGCATGAACAGCCTGGTGCTGCTCCCAGCCACTTCAGATTCCACTGAATCTGTTTGGTTCACTTGGATGAAATTACATACAAGTTTTCCAGTGAGTGTTAACTTCTGGTGCTTGATATTTGTAACTTCCCATCAGTAGTATACAATAATCATTCAGGATAGCTTTTGGAAATTACTTCTTTAATTGGTAAAGTTCAAAACGGTTCTGCTAAGAACTGTCATGAGTTCATTCTGCACTGGCGTTCCTTTTGAATGAAGGCCCTCTATTGGAATTCGTGACATTGTCAACTTCTCTCCTTAAAAGGTTGGGGTTCTATATGTGCATAAGAGGATTTTGATAGTGCTTCTGCTTGATTTGGTAATGACCTTGGTGATCTATACGTGTTCTGCTTTCCTTGGTGATCTGTATGCTGGTGAGGTCACAATACTAGGGCTGCTGGCTTATGTTATAGACCACCCTCCTGCACAAGATATTTGTACATGCACACACAAACACATATATGTATATACCAAGTATTGCACTAGCTCTTGATTATTTTTTCCAACGTGCACAGTAATTTCTTCTTTTTAGAGCACATGAATACTCCTAATCTAATTTTGCTAGATGAGAAGTTGCTACATTCTTAAGTAACCTACGGAGATTAAGTTAGTGTACTGTCTGCATCTTTTCATTGGCTCTGTCCTTTTATCTATAAGCTTCTACCAAATGAAATCCGCATCTATTGGTTGGCTCCGTCCTTTTCCTCTATAATAGTTCTAGATTACTTCAAGCAGGAAACGTGTTTATTGATTATCTATTTCAGTTTATCCCGCTATAATTTTCTTTAGACTCAACGTTGAATGGTTCTCACCAGTGGATTTGTCCGATAAATTTGTTTGTTGTAAAGAACAAACTGTTTGATTAGTGGTAAATTCACACCTTCTTTCTGTTACAATTTTTCCTTCTATTACTTTCTGTGTTATCCTTATATAGTTTCTCTTATGTCAGCTTTAACTTTGTCCCCTCTTGTATTTTGATATTCGGCCCCACGTTTCTGTTAGGTGACCTTGTCAATTTTTCTGGTGTTGGTCTGTGCAAATCTATCTGTAATCAATACTATATACCTTTTTGCAGATATGGGATTTTAATTCAGGAAGATCAAGGAGTCGTGAGGAACCTGCACCACAAGAAGTTGGCTATGGTAGAAAAGATGCAGCTTTTATGGCAAGGAATTATACTGACCTCATTAAGGAGAATTCCTTTGCTACAACAAAAGTCTTAGAGGACATATATGACATGAATTATTCCTCCACACATGAGGATACCTCTTCAACTGACATTTGCCATATTTCATCTCAAAATGTAAGGAATTTTTATACTGGAATTCACTTCTTTGCAATAAAATACTTATTAGTTATTAACTGCAAGGTAATGTCTTTCTAAGCAAATCACAAGCTTCAGTCATGACATGGATGAGCCTTTCCTATACTGATGATCTATAAATCATAGCATGATATTAAGAATGGGCAACACATTTTACATTAAGCAGACTGACAGTCATGCTGTAAGCTTGTAAAGGCATCCTTCTATATCTGCCAGTCATTTTAGTAGACATCCATGTAATTGGCTGTTTATCTGTTCATGGTTCATATAAAATTTTATCATTGTTACTTCCACTTTCTTCCAGTGTATGAGAACTCAGAGAACAATTTGCCATTTTAAGAGAGCTTTATGTTATTTTTTGAAAACTGGGAGAAAAACACATTCATTGTACTATGGATTTTACTTTCGCTAGTATCTGATGCCATAATATTTTGTTCAGTTGTACAAGACAAACTAGTTTTAATCTTACCTGCTAAGACAAAACCAAATATGATCCAGTAACTTTAATGTTGTACGGGTACAGTGCTTTATAGGCTTGTGTCTCCCAAAATGTCATATTGATGCAACTTTCACTCATCTGTAAGATGGGAAGGCTTTTGTTTTAGTTAACTCATTGGGTCACCAAGGTTTTGATACTCGACATTTTCTCATTAAAAGGAAAAACATTTTCAGATTGAGATGTTATAAGTTCTGGCCTTCTACAGCAGTGGTGCAAGTAAAGGCTTTCCCGTGCTAGGTCACAGTACAAGTCGCTCGTTGGTTTATGTTATCCTTAAAACCTGCTTACCTATCAAAAAGAAAATCAATCACATCTTGTCAACATTGAAGGCTCAACATCTGTTGCAAGGAAGAAATAAAGTTTATGGTTAAAAGCTTTGGAAATGAGGATATTGATGGAGATCCCTTTTCAGCTTCAAGCAACTAAATATATAAAGGTGGAAGCTTAATCACAAGCCAGAAATATCTAGTTTCCTGGGATACTTTTTCTTTCATGTAATTGCAGCTTAAAACTTCGTTTTTAGGTATCCGTCAAAGCTTCATTGTCCTTTGCTACTACTTTGGGATAGCATAATATGTAGGAGGGAAAAGAATAAGGTTAGGAGTCATCGTGGAGTGGTGGTTTTTGAGTTTACTAAAGTTTATTACAAAATCTGCCTCGCTTTTTCTTAGATGAAACTCAATATACTTCACAAGGTCAGTGAATTGTTTCTTATGCTGATGGCGTGATGTTACATGTTTCTAGGAGTTGTTGTTACTATGACAAGATGGTCTGATCTAAGTGCTGCTTGGTGTAGCATCACTCATGTTTCATCAAGTTTTATCAGGATGGTCTCTCACCTAAAAATGTTGAACTTTAATGGTAGATTCTTGCAGGTTCTCCATATTTTCAAATTGAGTTGCCAATGTCTGTATGTTTCATCTCTTTTGTAAGATCTTAATAGCGATCTCTCCTGTAAGTTCTTGATGGTGACCTCTCTTTACCTTTGCGTGTAATCACTTCTATCTTGGCATTTTGTGCTTCTTGTTCTTTTGCATTCTCTAATAATGCCTGAAGAGTCAGTAAGAATCAATGTGCATCAGCAACCATACAAATGGTTCTATGTTTAGTGGTCTCCTGCTCATCTGGTGGCATAATGCTGCTCGATGGGATTATAAATAAAGGAGGAAAACTGGAGATTATCAAATGGTGAGGCTCATCGGTATGGTTGCATGAGGCTCACCGTATGGTTGCTACCCTAGCAGAAACACTGTTTCGACAGGGCATTTTATAGTTAGTGTCTCATGGTGTTTACTGATTCATCCTCTCTCCTACCTAGCAGCTAGGTTTGATGCAATCCCCCAACCAATGGCAAAGCAGCTCGAACCACCCAGTAAGCCATGGGCCAGCTACTTCTGGAAGTAACATCCCACCACGTAGCACTTGCACTAAACCAAGAGCCATCAGCAACATTAAAGATATTCATTTTGGTGAACAACCTCCCATAAGCCAGGCCGAAACTGCATCAATGACTAAGGGCGACATGCAGTTGTTGGTGCAGAATAGAGGAAATGCCATGTTGCGCTACAAAGAGAAAAGGAAAACTCGCAGGCATGACCTTTATCTCATATCTTCCTCTTCTTTTGCTATTTGCCTTTCTTATCTTGTTTCTGATGCCAACTAAACTTGTGAGCTTTCTTTTTCTTGATTGAATTATGGACAGATATGATAAGCACATCAGGTATGAGTCTAGGAAGGCCAGGGCTGATACTAGGAAGCGAGTGAAGGGCCGTTTCGTTAAGACTACTGAAACTATGGATGTCGAAAATTAGCAGCTGACTGGTTTCTGGAGTTTGCTGTAAATATTGTTCCCTCATGTTTGTGCTAATCAGTTGACCGCGAGCAACCGCAGTGTATCAGCTTACTTTTGTCTCCTTCAAATGTTATGTGATGCAGTTCGTTTTCCTGGGTTCCTTGAGATATATCTCTGTTTCTTTGTATTTATCTGAGTAGAGCACAGAGACAAGCAGAATAAAAAACGCAACGTAAAAGCGTTTCTTTCTTTCCTAATTTTTCCTAATTTGTACAAGGAGATGAGATCTTACACCCTTATTTGGTACTTGCATTCTCTTTATTTTATGTTTGTCAGAAATGCAACAAGAAATGAAGAGGGTTTGATGTTGGCGGCTCCAATTCAAAACAAGTTAAAAGCAGAATGCTGATTATCATCTCCCTCTATAAATCGGGAAAGGCTGGAGTATTTTTTTTTTGGAAAAAAAGGAAAAAAAAGGTAAGAGAATGTTGGATACATGAGACTTGATTGGATCCACTTTTGGTACTGCTTCCCGGTGCACAAAATTTCGGCATATGCAGGGTCCAGGAATTGGGTAGACCATGAAGAGTTTATAGTGTGCAGTCTTGTCTTGCATTTTTGTAAGATGTTGTTTCCATGTCTTGAACACAACTTTACTGTTGCATAAGGCTCCTCTTCTTTACCATACTGCCCGTAAAATCTAATCCATAGGTAGGTCCCTGGATTCACAAAGCCATCTGAATTCTCCTAGTTCCTTGATCAACAAGTTCAGATCGGATAGGCAGGATCTATATCTTATTGCCAATCGTGAATGT
This sequence comes from Warburgia ugandensis, assembly GCA_035236585.1. Taxonomy (NCBI): domain Eukaryota; kingdom Viridiplantae; phylum Streptophyta; class Magnoliopsida; order Canellales; family Canellaceae; genus Warburgia; species Warburgia ugandensis. The sequence continues at coordinate 28,693,451 of CP141130.1, read as the reverse complement.
ATCTAGCTTTTTCTTGGGTCAAAGGACCCACAATACAGTCACCTCGTACTCCTATTGCACGCTATATTTTTCTACTATAATCCAAGTTGCGTAGCCAATGCGGTACGACACAATCATAACTCTTTTGGTGCCACAATTACATGATATACTTGTCATTTTTAATCTTTTCCATCAAATCGGATGATGTCCGATTAGTACTATCCATTTGGCATTTGTACAGCTCCACTCTCGTGTATTACGTGTCATGGTTTCATTTAGTCCCCTTCTACTATAGATTCCACCCAATTCACACTCATGCACTATTGAATTCATATATAGAGTTTCGTTCTCCATTTGGACAGAATGATTTTTGATGTCCCAGTAGAATCCATGACAAGTGGAATTGAGGATGGTTAATCTGACCTGCAGGTGATTTCAAGGGTGCGTCGGACGGAAGGGTTCAACGCACCATGAAATTCTAAGCTCCCAAAGAAACGCCGTTTCGTCTCCCGCTCATTTCCTTGAGATTAGAGTCATTGACTCGCTCACCAGCCACGTTCAGTGGACCCACGGCTCTCTTCGAGCCCAACCCGCTCAAACGGAGATATTTAAATCTCTAAGACTCCTGGGCATCTCATATTCTACGAAGAAACGTCCTTCAACGTCGCTGCCACTACCACTTGATAAATCATAGCTTCTCCTACTGCATTCCCATGTGAAAATATTTCTCGGGAAAATTAAATAAACCTACTTCCTTTGCGTTTCCTCACGAATCTAATGCCGACGAGATCTCCTGATCCTTTTTTTCCAACAAAACCAAACCTCTCATCAGATCGCCTTCTTCGTCTCTTTTTCCTTTCCTTCCAAATCCCGTAAGCGACAGTTCATGTCACTTCACTTCTCCTCTTCCTCTTTCCCTTGCTTAATCTTGATTTCAAGGGTTCTTCCAACTTTCTCTATTTCAACTCTTTCCTCTTCTGTGTTGATTTTGGTTTTCATTTCCAGCTTCTTCGTTCAACATTCTCGACCTTTGCTTTCTCTGACATTTTCATTTCAATTCTTTCTTGTAGGATGTTCTGTTCGGAACATCTCTTCCTCGTCGGCAAGGATGGGATGCACGTCTTCCATCTCAAAGAGATGTACCCAAGGGAGGAGGAAGAAGTTGAACGTACCAGAAGTCGTGGTTTTTCTTCCGATCATGCGAATTCCCGTCCAGGTGGATCTGCTAAAGCCTCTGAGAAGTGTTGTGTCTAGTGGTGTCGCAGAGAGATTGTCGGAGCTTCGGAATCGGATTGTGTTATTAGCTGATGGAACCAGTCTGTTCTTACTATTCAATTTCGTTTCTTTTTGTTCTCCATCTCTCTTTGAGTTTTAACAATTCGATTCTTGCAGCTGGATCTGCTTTCTCTGAGCTTCGGCAAGCTTTCGATGACTACTTGCCTGCTCTGCTCGGGCTGATGAAGAAAGGTAAGTGGCGGAGATTAGTAATCTCTTTACCTTAAAATCAATGTGTTTTCTTAAGAGATAATAACACCACTGCTTCTCGCAGAGCAACGTCTCAAAGAAGTGGTGGAATTCACATGGAGAAATCTAGGAGATAATCGGCATGTGAGATATAATAAGATTATTTCCTCTGTTTTTTCAGTTTTCTGTTTGTCCCTGTTTGAAATTATGAACTGTTACCTACCAGAACGCTTGTATGGAGAGTTGTTGGTACGAGTTGCTGTCAGTGGTGCATATGATAGCTATGCTATCCCTATCTGAAGCAAACTTGATGCTCGCTCCTAATGATTCCACGGATGCATGTGAAAGGAAGGTATCTGAAGGTCTGTCTATTGCAGTAGATAATACAGAACTCAAAAGATCGGGAGATCTTTATCATTTTATCTGACATATTAGATTTCCTATGAAATGTGTATATATCTTGTTGAATCCATTTGCTGCAAGAGATACCATAGGAATTAACCTTTTTAGATCGGTTGCTGATAGTTGGGCAGCTGTATCTCCAGATTGCAAAAGGGATGCTATTGATTTATTGCTGAAGGCATCAGGGTACCTAGAATACTGTGTTCGGCATATCTTGGTTCGCATGCCACCAGAGATTAAGTATGTTATGAGAAGTTGACCTTCTATTTTTTTATTTGTTTATTTTTTATTGAATGCTCGAAGGAAAGCCTTGGCACAACGGTAAAAGTTGTCATCATGTGACCTTGAGGTCACGGGTTCAAGGAGTGGAAATAGCCTCTTGTAAAAATACAAGGTAAGGCTGCCTACTATAGGCCCTTGTGGTCGGTCTGCCCCTTCCCTGGACCCTGCATAGATGGGAGCTTTGTGCATTGGGGCTGCCCTTTTTATTCAATGCTGACCACATGCACCCATGAGCTGCCTTGAACCATTACCTACCATAGGAGAGACTCCTTCTTGCACCATGGCACTAGAAGGCCTTTTCTCTTGAGGGTTCATTTTTTGTAAATCTGTTTATCTTATTTACTCATAATTTATGTCTTGCTAAACTTTATGTTCTTCTCCTTTGCATTCCATGTGTACTTTCTAGGATGGGGTTACCAAGAGACTTGCAAGAAGGCGTGCTAGAGGCTATTTCTATTCAAGCATTAGGGCAGGTAATTCATACGGGTTTTTATGGAAATGGTGTCTGCGTGACATAAGAAGTCATGTACATCACTGATGTTTGGGGACTAAAACATCCAAATTATGAGGACAGTTGTGCCAAATGGTTGTTGGACTACAGTCTGTCCTTTTTTAGGTATTTATTAGAACAACTGTTGTTGGATTTAATTTATCATTGTCATCTATACGTACAATGGTGACTGTAGACAGTCGCTTTATGTTATATAATTAGTGCCAGGGTCATGGAGATTGGTATTTTTGTCTTTGCACAGATTGCATTTAGAGCTTCCAATTGCATCTCATATTACTGAGATAGAGAGCTCTGTGAAGTGTAAAAGGATGTTTTGGAGAATCTGGCTCAGAATAATTTATGCAATTAATGATAGTAAATGTAATAACTGAATATTAATTATTTATCATGATGTGTTTTTGGTAGTGGTTAAGTGGCTCATAAACATAAGCAGAAGTCTAACATTCCATTCGGGCTGATGTTATCTAGTTCTACATGGTATTGGAGTTGGGAAACAAGTCAACAGTCATTAATAATTTTGAGTTCGTACTAATTATTTGTAAGGGCATTGGCCTGCAGAAAACAATTTAATGTGTAAACCAGTGAACAGTCATTAGTAAATTGACTTACTTGCTACAAAATTCCTTTCTAAATACTTGTGCATTTCAAATGCATTTAAGCTCAAATTTCGTTATTGATTCTTTAGTTTGAATTTCGCCATGTGACTTGGAGTTCACGGATTCAAGGTATGGAAACAGTCTCTTGCAAAAAAATGCAAGATTAGGCTGCGTACTATAGACCCTTCGTGGTCCGCCACCAGGCTACCCATTCTTTTGTTTGCATTTGACTGATAAATTGGTATGAGCAGCATAATATCTGATAAATTGGCATGAGCAACATAATATCTGATAAATTGGCATGAGCAACATAATGTCCTTAACTGCAACTTCATTCTGTGTTGGAGCTATTCTATATGGAGTTTGCAATGGATCAGATGCATTTAGCTCTTGGCAATTTCAAAAATTACAATTGGTGGATTATAGAAAGTACGGGAACATTCTTATCGAGTCATTCACTGAAGGGGGGTAAACTTATCTGTTAAGAGAATGCCTAAGAGAGTCAGAGGGCTTCAATGAAATTCTTGTCCTGCCTTCATATCAACAAAAACTATAAAAAGCTGTTTTTCTGAGTGCACTCTCCATTTGAGACCCGAGGATGGGTTTAGTTGTGGTAATTCCAGAGATTTTAGGTCAGGGGTAGAGAAAATATGGGACACTTCTTATTCACTGAATGGCTCAATGGAACTAAATGTTAAACTTTATTTGGTAAAGAATATCTTGGAAATTTAAATGACCAAGTTTAATGACTTGGTCTTTATGTGAGGAGAAGCTGATAGATGCTGAATATATTTTGTACCTTATATGAACCTTTTCACTAATATGTTTCTTCTCATTAACATCCTGTGGGAATCTGGTCAATGTAGATCTGACTTACCAACTAATCTCCAAAAGAACTTGAAATAAGAGAGTTAACTGATCTGAAATTTGGCCCCAGTGCTTGAATTGCAAAGACTGTAATCTTCCAAAAATGTGTTTCCTATCAAAGACTACTCACGGCTAAGTTATTGTATTTGGTATGCTGACATGAGTTAATGATCTGACAAATTGATCATTGTCTGTAGGGATCCTTCAACAAGTAGTTGTCGAAGCTATATTGTGTCTGTTGTGCTTGTTCAGAGATCCATCAATTTTCCCTTTTAGTTTCTCCTTATTTTGGGAAAATCTTGTTAAAATACATCCTCATTTCAAATAAAAATTCTTGGAATCTATAGCTGATTATTTTATTCTCATTCAACATATGAAAACCCTTTGGTGTAGTCTGCCTTGTCAGCCAGTGATTGGTTTAAATATAGTAATTTCAGAATTAAAATTGTGGAGTTAACAGAAAGTTGGTGAAACATTCTCGAATCCTCTGCTTGAAGGAGGTACGTTGGAATTTGGATTCTTTTATCGAGTAAAGAATGCACTGGAAACTCAAAGGAAGCTTCTTAGCCTTGTGACTGGTCTTTATTTAGAGAAAAACTAGAAAGAGCCTGAATCTTTTATGCAGGTTATATGAAGTTTCTTGCTGGCGTAGGTCCTTAGTGACAATTGTGTGAAATCAATGAATCTGGAGTTCACCGCCTGAGCTGTACTCCTGGTGTCCCTGGCTGAAGAATTACGCAGGACTATATTGTCATAGTTACCAGAAGCATTTGAGTTGATGACAGCAGCAGATATAGTTTGAGAATAACTGGATAGAGTGAATAAGGAAAGATAAGACCACAAAACTGGGACATGCAGATTGAAGGTCAAAAGCTGAGTGAAGTAAGATAATAACACAGCTATCGTGAAGGTCTAAGGTTGTTAAGTTAATTGCAGTAGCTGATTTTAACAAACTAGAACATATTGATGGAAGATTAGAGCAAAAAGGAAATGAAAAGAATAAAGATAGAGGGATGCACTTAAAATGAGCAATTAAAGCACTTAGGGATGTTAAAAGGTAGGGAATTGATATCCTTTGCTTTCTTTGTTGTGTAATTTAAAATGAGCAACGTGAGGGCACATAAACTTGTTGATCCCTTTATGAATGCGATACCCATGGTGTTTTGTTGAACAGGAACCAAATTTTTACTCATTGAAGGTATACAAGAAAGTTAATGAGATCTAATGGGTAGGAAAAGAGAGAACATGTGAGAGGATCAAACAACAAGAACAATCAGGGGACACTGAAATGTGAAAAAAAAAGAGGGCAGCCCTGGTGCATGAAGCTCCCACCTATGCGGGGTCTGGGGAGGACACACTGAAATGTGAATTGGTAAAAATCAGGGATATATGCACCTCTGTTAGTGTCAGAATTAGGATTCCCTCATTTGCTTCTGAAGGTGTTCATATACTAAACTGTTATCTACTGTAGGAAATTTCTTATTCATTTTCTGTTCCAAAGGTGTTGCATGTTTTATCTGTCAAATATCTGATATGTTGGAAGTCCTCTTATATTTCTGTTTTACATATTATATTTTCTACAAATTTTCCAAGTCACAGGAACTCTAGATGTAAAAGATAGCTTTAGTTATCGATTCTTTCTCTTCTGCAATGCTCACTTGTGTATTTGGCATCTTGTTTTGGCTGCCTATGTTCACCAGTTCTGGTTCAATGTTGGATGCAGGGGACAGAAATGCAACTTGGCTTGGCTATTGAAAATCGAAAGGCCACTTTATCTGCAAAGAGGAGGTTGGCATGTGAACAAGTGAATTATTTTGCTCAGGTTAGTATTTCCAAGGAGCTTTGCAGAAAAGTAACAACTATACAATCATTGTGTGGTGGTTCAGAAATTTTATATCCCAATGCCAAAACAAGGATTCTTCAGTAACTGAAAACACAACCTTTTAAGAGCTAAATTTCTGGAATTTGTACTGCATGATACTGATTCCACCTCCGAAACTTGGAAGATTTTCTGCTCTTCAATGCCTACCTTTCTTTCATTATCTTCTTCCTTCTAAATCTTAAACACCAATTCTTCTCTCTTTATTCATCTTTCTATTTTGTCAGGAGCTTTCTAGTGTTTCTGTAGGTGCATGGAGTCAGAACTGTAACTTTGTCATTTTAGCTGTTCATGTGGATGACATCAAGGAATGATCAAGAGAAGCAATTCTGTGATGAAAACCAAGTGCGGTCAAAAGATTTGAGACATGCAATTTTTCTTAGCTCTAAGCATGAAACATGGTAGTGTCAGGTCAACAGCACAACTATGCTACTCCATTGACAAGGGCCTCAAGATGCCAGGATGCAGGACAATCCAACAAAACATGTTACGGCGCATGAGGTCTTGTCAAGCGTCTAAAACCCAATAATATTTAGAGCCTGTGACATTAATCATGAGATTATGCCTCTCAATTGTGTTTGGCAACAGAACATGACTGGTTCTTAATTTGGTGCAGCCAATATTTTCTATACTGATCCCTTCAGTGGCTGACATCTCATTCTTTATGTAGCAAAATAATCAAGCAAGTGACATGAGCAGAATATTGTTCCAATGATCTGAAGAAAAGAATCCACAAGTGGGACAAGGGTGATTTGGAAGGCATAAAACCAGCAGGAGTACACAAACGAATAAATGAATGTTCAGAAAGTTGTGTATTCTGTTATTATGTGGTTTGTTACTTGTTTTACTTGTGTGCTTCACTGATATATTTTATTGATTTCTGCTATATGTTTGAACAGGTCATAGGCATGTCCTTTGTTTTAGAAGCTTAGAAATGCCTCCTGAAGAATGCATCTTAAAGTTGCAGTAACTTAATCTAGAGTTATCTGTATAGTCAATTGAATATCAAGCAGTCATTTGGTTGAAATTGCTGAATATTAGCAAAGTTCCTTTCTTTTCTTTTTTTCTCTGAAACTGGAAAATGATTACAGTTAACAACAACCTGAACATTTTGATCTTCTTAACCAAATATCAAGTTCAGTGCTCCTTCAGTAAAATCTAGACTTATCTGAATGCATGTTTATTTAAGCAACGACCAGTCTCTTGTGATTTACTGTTTTCATCTTGTTGACCAGGCTCATTACTGCTTGTCAGGATGCATTAGTGAAGGATATGGAAAGAAACATCTCTTGTTTATCCAATGGAAATATCTTGAAGCGAAGGTGATCAAGAATCTGTATAGCATCCTTCTTAAGTTACCATATACTATTGAGTTTCCACTTTCTCATTCTTTCACAATATCACCAGGCTGCAGCATATTACTATCATGGCCAAATCCTTGACAAAGGAAATGAACCAAGCAGTCACGTCAGTGCTGTGTGTTGTTTTCTTGCAGCAGATGAGCTTCTCATTGACAGCAAGAAAGCATGCTTGAGCTTTTGCCTTGCAGTGCCAGTCACCAGGTTGGCTTCAATTCCTTTAATTTTTGATGTAGCATAAACCTAAAGCTACGTTGCATACTTAGGTGTTAGAATCCCATTTTTGTATGAAGGAAATGTGAGAGAGGACATCAGTTATCTCAACTTAAACCCGTGCAGCTACATGGCCCAACATGTTTGCAAGAACATTTAGTAGAATCTGTGAGACACAGATTTGAATATGTACGGTGTTTTATGTGGATGACATTTCTTTCTTTTCATTTTCTTTTCCAGGGTTCCTCCAGCATGGGGTGTCATGAAGCATCTGCATCAGAAAATACCTGAAGTTGCATCTAAGAAGTCTCAGATGTATGCATACCTGTTTGATCAAGATAAGTTAGTTCTCTTAACTTTGTAAATGTTTAATTTCTTTTCATGCATCTGACTTCTGTTTTCCATACCTTCAAGTGAAATCATTTCCTAGTATATTGTGGTGAATGTAAAATCCTTTAGAAAGTATTGGCTGATCTCCATACCCATAGTTACAGGTGGTAGTTGAACTTTTGTTTCCCTCAATGATGCTGGAGCTACTGATTAAGTTATGAATACTATAGTTCTGCTTGCAATTTGTTCCTTTAGGATGTTCATTCCTTCTTACAAAACCCCATTTGCTAACTGCACAATGGGCTAAGGTTGGAGGTGATGCGGCAACATTAAATAAAGAACGGTTTTGCATCAGGTGCCAGACGGCAAGGAAAACCCATGACAAACCCAATGCATGAATTGATTTTTGACATTCCTTCAAGCTAGGGCGTTCTCAGTAAGTGATGAGTTGCATTTGGTTCCCTAATGTAGTGAAAAATGGCCAAGGCTTGCTAGGGTGTTTCCCTAGAAGTGATGCGTTGCATCAGATTCCAAGTGCAGTGGAAAATAGGCAAGGTCTACTAGAGCGTTTCCTTGAAAGCGAAAAGTTGCATCAAAACACTAGTGCAGTAGAAAGTACACATGGGTTCCCATGCCATTTAGGAAGTGTGCAGGTAAATAAGCCACGTCAGGGAAATAAGATTTGTATCACCACATGGAATACATGTACATTGACTTGTAAGAGTCTAGAGTTAGTAGATACAATGAAATGCAAGAAAGTTAACATTGCTTGTATCCAAGAAACTAAGTGGAAAGGGATTAAAACTAGAGAAATTGATAGATATAAGCTCTGGTACATAGAAAATAATAATGATAGAAATAATGTAGGGATATTGTTAGATAAAGAATTAAAAGATAAAAGTTGTGCATGTTAAAAGAACTAGTGATAGAATTATACTAATAAAACTTGTTCTAGAAAAGAAGATCATAATTGTTATAAGTGTTTATGCACCACAAGTAAGGTTAGAAGATAAAATCAAGAGACAGTTCTGGAAAGATATCAAGGGATTCAGGTAAGAAATTTCCAGCACAGAGGGAATATTTATAGGAGTAGACTTTAATGGTCATTTAGGAAAAGAAAATGAAGGATATGATAGGGTATATAGAGTGTATGGTATTGGAGAAAGATAAGAGATGGGGGAAGCTATACTTGATTTTGCTTTAGCATATAACTTAGATATAACAAACATATACTTTAAGAAGAGGGATAAGCATTTATTAACATTTGAAAATGGACCATATAAAAGCTAAAGAGTTTTTTCTATTAAGAATTCCAAAAGATCAATATGTAAGGATTGTAAGGTGATACATAGTGAGAGTCTAATGTCACACCATAGGTCAATGGTTATGAATATCTACATTAAAATATAAAAGAAATGAAATGAACTTAATAGGTATGCAAAAACTAAGTGGTGAACTTGAAAGGAGAGAAGATATCATCATTTACAAACAAGTTGATAGTGGAAAAAAACTGGAACAATGAAACAAAAGTAAACACTATGTTGACCAATATGGCTGAGTCCATTAAGAAAATGTCAAAAGTTGTCCTAGGAGTATCTAAAGGTAAAAGGCAATCAACAAAGGAAACTTGTTGGTAGAATGAAAAAGTTCAAAAAGTTATTAAAGAGAAGCAGGTATATTTTAAAGCATGGCACAGGACTAAAAATAATGAAAAGTTTGAGCAATATAAGAATGCTAAAAAGGTTGTTAAACGAGTAGTAAGTGAGGCTAAACTAAAGGCATATGACGATTTCTATAATAGATTAGGATTAAGAGATTGAGAGAAAGATAAGTTTAAACTTGCAAAAGTAAGAGAAAATAAGAGTAAGGACTTATATCATGTTAAGTATATTCAAAGTAATGACCAAAGGGTACTAGTCAAAGATGACGAGGTCAAATAAAGGTGGTTAAGTATTTCAAAAATTACTAAATGATAATTACCCTGAGAATATAAGAATTGAAAGTACCACAAGCCTAAATAACATTAGACATTATAGATACGAGCGTATGATTAGAATACTTGAAGTGAAAGAAGCCTTGAAAAGAATGAAATCAAGAAAGGCCCTGGGGCTCAATGGTATATCAATATAATTTTGGAAGTACATTGTTGATTGTTTTACTGTAAGTGCACAGGGCTATTGTAGTGTTGTTGATGCAAGTATGGGTTGATTCCATGGGGATCTACTTAAAAAGATGGAATTTAAATAAAATTTAATTGTCCAAAAATTAAATAAAATAACAAAAATTAACTAACAGTGAAATCAAAACTCAAATCTCTTTAACTAATGAAAATTACAGAATTTCAAATTCAAAAAGACAAAAAATTAACTAAAAAAACACAAAATCTACTTCTCTAGCTTGATTGCAGCCAATTTCTTCAAATGCGACATCATCAATATCGATCGGCCTTCATGAATCTCTCCAACATGTCCTTGATTAAAGATCCTATGGCAGGATTGATTAGATTCCCAAAAATTTGATGATCTGGGCAGAAGAATGATTTTGGGCTTTGGACGACTTAGATCGATTTTTGGATTTCAAATTGAAGATCAGAGACGTTGGATAAGCTAAGAGATGGCCTAAGAACAAAATTTGAAACTGATTTAAATTTTGATGTGAAATAGATAGATCTTATTTGTTAAGGTTAACCATTGATTAGGGTAAGCTTAAATTATGTAGGGTCTGGATTACACAGTTCCTTGTCTTTTTTGAGAACAACACAAAATTTGGATAGCACAAACTTGAATAAGAATAAGCTAAAATAGGGAAAAGGACAAAATAGGGACACGGTTGGAATTAAAATGGGGACAACAATGGAATTAAAATAGGACCTCTAAGGGCAAAACTTGAAATTTTTTTGTTTTTTTGGTTTTTTAACAAAAACAAAGGGGAAACCTATGAGAGGAGGAAGATGACTGTAGCGAAGGAAGAAAAAGTGGGAAAACCCAAGTTGGGTTTTGATCCAAAGTGATAATGAAATGCAAAGAAAGCAAAAAACAGAAAAATGATGAAAAAAATAAGAAGATAAACAGAGGGAAAATGAGGGAAAAAATGAACAGGGAAAAAGAGAGTGACAAAGAGGAGAGTGAGAGATAGAAGAAGGAGAAGATCTGCAAAGGAGAGGGAGAACGAGAAAGAGGCAGAGAGGGGGTGTGGCTGGTTGGGGTGGTAGAGGGGAGCAAAGAGAGAGAAAGATGCATGAAAGAGACAGAGGGGAGAAAGTGAAAGAGAGGAGGAGAAGGGGGGGAGTGGTGCGACTTGCTCTCTCTACTGCAGTTGCCCGCCTATAGTGGAGAACTCCCTCTTACCTTCATTACCTTGTAAGCTATCTCCTAATTTTATTTCTACACCCTACTTTCCTTCAACTAGCTTTCTATTTTACTTTCTCCTCCTCAATTTTGGTTGTTTCCTTCTCTCCTTGGTTTCCTATTCTTTGAGTGATCTAGTTCATTGATTTGATCCTAACTATTCAATGCCCTTTAGGATGATCTAGACTGTTAAATTTTGATCTGAGCCATTTAAGCTTATTTTGGTTGATTTGAAAAATATAAGACTAGATTAGAATCATCTAACCTTACATTACACCTCTAATTAGCTTAGATGATCATCTGACCGTTAAATTTAGCAAATCAATAGTTGGATGTTTAACTAAAGCTAAAATTCATATTTTATTTAAAAATTGCAAAATTGATCAGTTAGATGATCTAAATGAATGTTAAATTTAGGGTATTTCGGCCAAAATTAAAGACTTAATATATATGAGAGATACTGGACTAGTTAGGGTGACAAAGTTGTTTATCAAGAATGTAAAATTGAAGAAAATGCCTAATGAATGAAGGAAGAACTCTATTGTATCAATTTATAAGAATAAAGGAGATATACGTAGTTGCACTGATTGTTGCAAGATCAAACTTATGAGCCATACCATAGAACTTTTTTAAAGAGTAAATGAGAAGAGGCTACGACATGAGACGAGTGTGTTGGAGAACTAGTTTAGTTTCATGCCTGGGAGGTCTACCATGAAATCTATTTTCCTACTAAGACATTTGATAGAGAAATATACAGAGATGAGGAAAGACTTCAGCATAGTCTTTATTGACTTAGAAAAAGCTTATGATAGGATCCATAGAGAGTTTATATTGTGGTGTTGGGCGAGAAAAGAGTTTCATAGAGGTATATAGACATAATTAAGGAAATATAAGAGGAAGGGACAACAAACGTTAGGACCACTAGTGGAGAGACTAGTGATTCTCCTATCACCATAGAATTGCATTAAGGATTAGCATTAAGCCTATACCATTTCACATTAGTTATAGATGAGTTAACAAAACATTTGCACAAGGAGATTCCTTAGTATATATTATTTATAGATGATATAATTTTGATTGATAAGAAGCTAGAGTTATGAAGAGATGCATTGGAATCTAACTTATTTAAGATTAGTCGAACTATGGCAATGTATATTGAATGCAATTTTAGAAAGGAGAGGAGTGGGAGTGAAGTATTAGTAAAGATTGATACCGAGAAGTTGCCTAAAAGAATACTTTTGATACTTAGATTGATAATTCATGAGAGTGGAGAGATTGACAAGGGGTTACCCAAGAATCCAAGCGGGTTGAAACAAATGGAGACGTGCTTCTGGAGTTTTTTGTAATCGGCTAGTGCCACTCAAATTGAAAGAAAAACTTTATAGGATGACTGTAAGGTTGGCCATGCTTTATGGATCAGAGTGTCAAGTAGTTAAGGAACAAAATGTACATAGGATGAGAATCGCTGAAACGTGGATATTGAGATGGATGAGTGGCAAGACAAGTTAAGGATAGAATTAGAAATGAAAACGTTATAGAAAACTTAGGAGTAGCACCAATAGGTAACAATAAGAGGGAGATTAGACTTGGATGGTTTGGACATATACAACAGAGACTGAAAACAGCCCCAGTTAGAAGGAGAGAGACCATCCAAGTTGAAGGTTCTAAAAGGGAAAAGGGAATGCCCAATAGAACGTGGATAGAAGTTGTGAGAAAAGATTCAAAAACTTTGGGACTAAATGAAGCCATGACACTTAATAGAGGGGAATAAAGGAACAAGATTCATGTGAACAACCCTTAATGGGATAAGGTCCCAATGATGATGATGCTTTTACACACTATCTAGGATTTTTACATATCATATTTTATTTGTTGTATGATTTGTAACATTTTCACACTTAAGGATTTCATAGGTTTGAAACCCAATTGTATTCGGTAGTAAATTTTCTCTTTGTGTATGATCCCCAACAGTTTTTGACTGTAGTGTGGGCGTGTTTCAGTGATTTCTTGACTAAGCATAGCTACTTTGGTAATGCAGGGCTCCACAGGTATTGCCTTACCTTCCTGATTTTCCTCTATCACTAAAACCTGATGATTACGAATTGCCAGAGATGGATGCATCATGGGATACTGAAAAATGTGAAGCTCAAGTTCAATCCCTAAAGGATCATCTAAAAGATGACGAAGAAAAGGAAGAAATAGAATGATATTGCATTGCCCACTTCTTTCCTTATGGAAATCCGTACCCTCTTTGTTTCCTGGATTTATCTCACCATTATGTCTTTTTGATATGCTTATAATAACAACAAATAAAAAATAGTTATTTGGATAGAGACACAATAAACTTGCTGCTTGTTTTACTTGCGTCCTTCAATCACCCATTGGTCTCTTGAAAATTATTAGGACGCGCTGCTACAAGAAAGTAGATATTCTTTTATCCAAGGAAAATATATATTCTAATGGCTACATGAAGATGCTTTATTTATTGAGGAAAAAAAATGACTTCTAGAAGGAAAGATGTGCATTTTGGAGATCGACATATGCCACGTAGGCATGATATAATCCATTAATCTGGCATATAGTGAGGAGACCAACCTAAAGACATTAACTTTATCTTGATTGGATATTGATTTGAACCATTGGTTTTTCGTGAACTAGAGTGTGCCAATGGTATATTTGCTTGGTGTAGGGCCTAGCTATGATTATGTATGTGACAACAACAACAACAATAATAATAATTTATAAATATTTAACACAATGAAACGATTATGTATCAAATCTCAGGGCATGTGATAATTATCTTCCTCATGAATATAATTCTAGCATATTATCAAATATGAGAATAAATAGTGATGAAGTATAGCATAATTAACATCAAAACAAAACTAAATTGGCAGCAATAGTCAAGGCATCAAAGCTCATAATAATGTTGAAAACAAGGCAATGCATCCAAGCTTCTTATGTGTTTATAAAATATGTTGAGTAAACAAAACCTTTCAAGATTGTCAAAATGCCAATATCAAATCAATGTAACTAACATCAATCGCATGTCTGTAAACATGCCAAATCAACTGAACTTCTAAGGCTCATTAATATGCTAAAACCATGTCAATACAGAGAGTCAAAAAGCTCAGAGAACATATCAATAAATGTGCATACATCAACAGGGCACCCTCACACACAGGTCCCAAGAGTGTCTTATACACTCAAATCTTTGGTCATGAGTACTCATACCACTCATTTACGCATCGTCATGTTGTGGGTATGTAGGGAATATCCATCTTAACGGGCTCACCCCGCAATATGATAAAATCAATAATCAAGAAATGCATGGACCACTATGCTGCAATGGTGACCAACTCTCGGGTCTACCAATTGTTGGTATATGATAATGCCCACCTCAATAAGATACCATTAGAAGTGCTACAGTGGTATGACCAACTTAGTTGTTGATGAGGTTATTAGAGATTGTGATAGTTATGAGAAGAAAGAACAGGAGTTCGGGGGTAACGCCCCAGAGGAGTGGGGTTCGAGGCGGTAGCCCTAGTGGGGGTCCAATGGGGCAATGCCCCATGGTGGCAAGGTCCAGGGTCTATTGGTAGACCCTGGCCCGTTGGTATGCACTATTTGAAGGTTGTAGCTTTAGTTGTAGTTCAAAAGTTGTCACGTGTGAACACAGGAAGCTTCTAATAGCCACTCCTTTGACCCATTCTACAGCAGTTATGTGGAAGGTGCGTTGAAAGTCCAATTCAATGGGTTGGTTGGTGAAGACTCAAAAGTTTTAAATAGGCATACCACAAGCCTCTCAAGGAGACATAGAAGTTCTTTGTTAACTTTTAATCCTGCTTTTCTGTTAGTTCTTTTTTAGTCTAAAAGCATTGAAGCTCTGTTAGAGAGCACACTGTGGGACGATCATCTGTAGGAAGTTATCAGATTGAAAGTTTGAGTAGTGTTGTCTTTCCTCTTGATTGATGTTCAGACGTTTCTCGTGTAAGATCGTTTCTTTACACGCCCTGCAATATGATAAAATCAATAATCAAGAAATGCATTTACCACTATGCTGCAGTGGTAATCAACTCCTGGGTCTACCAATTACCACTTTTCATCGACACCAGAGCATGAGACTAATTGTTCATCATGCATTGGGAACTGATTGGGCGCATAGTGGATTACCCATGATATCACTCCCTATGCATTTCCCTTTTATGGGGCAAGTGTTTAATCATCTAGCAAAGTTAGAGGGTGAGTGGACAACCTTGCATCCCTCCTAGCATAGTGCCCTCATGGTAGAAGCACCCGTCATAAATCTGTAAAGCAAGAAAATCACAAATCTCATGATCAATAAAATGGAAATACAATCCTTTGGTGAAATAATGAAAACCAGGAACACTTGTGGCTTGCCATTCCTAAGCACTACTCCTCATCCTAGGGTTAGCCTCTTAAAGACTAGCCATTAAGGCTCCTCCACCAAGTCCACAGCAAAAAAAGAGGTAAAATTACTTTATAGTCATAAAATCATACTAAAATCAAGCATTTTCATTATCACATATAAAATATAATTCATCATAATCAAATCATGCATCCTTAGAATAATAATAATTAATGAAATCATGCAGATGCACATCAATGATATACAAGATATATATTTCAATAAGAACCACTGTATAATAATACACGCATGACATTTATTCATAAATATTGAGCTGATGTGATGAAAATTTGAAATTTCAAAATAGAAACATGCCCCTTATTTATTGTTATTACCTACCTTAGACAAAAAACCACTCGTTTGTACTTCTAAAATCACAATCGAACTCTAGTTTAGCTTAGTTTGCCTCAATCCCACTACTTGGATACACATCACATCCTGGTCTAATTTAGAATCCAAGTTATCTAAGTTGGATTCTTAGCTATAAAAGAAACATTATATTTTCATTTCTTAATGTATTGTATTTCAATATGATCCAATGGTTCACAACCATGGGATCTCAAGCTGGGGCTCGACCTAGTTGGTTGATAATACAAATCACGATGAATTGGGCCCACTAATCACTATTCAATTTATTTCTTAATCATATCATAACATATTCTTAAGTGATCATACTCATACTATGTCAATTTCAGTTAATTTCTCATTTAACCAACTAACCAGGTGCGTTTACATTTAAATATACATGGATTTAGCTAATTTCTGCCAAATCAAGAAAATTAAGTGGTTAGAATAATAATCGTACCTTGCATAGGCCAATATGAAGGATATCTGACTGTCTGTGTTACTAGATAGCCAATTGATCGCTTCGAAGGTATCTAATCTGCGCTATTCGTAGTAATCTAGATATGATCGTCCACCTGATCATCTAATATCAAAGAATAAATTAGTAACTTTGATTAAATAATCTCAACGAATCATTTGAATGGTATAGATCGTCGAATTTGATCAAATTTTATACCTAAATTCTTGATCGATCTCAGCCATTAATCAAGATTCTCTAGATCATCTAAAAAATATTGTAGATCTAAGATCTCTAACATGGATCTTGATCTATGTGCCATAAGGATCATAATGGATAGTTCAAATCATAAAGTAAGGTTAGATCATCACAGATCGAACGATCTGACGATTGATCAAAGGTCCGATCATAATCATCTATTAGATCTTCTCCAATCTATGAATGGGAAGATGAGCATTGTTCCTCGCGTTGCAAGGATAGTAAAGAGTACCTTAGATCTTCGAGATATTTCTTGGATTGGATAAAATAAGAGATCAAAGCTTAAAGGAATAATGGAGCCCACTATGTTAACTTAGCTCTCCCAAAACGAGTTGGGTCGACCTTGCTCGCTAGAGGAAAGGGGAAATAGGGGGATAAGATATAGGCACATTGGTGCCATTTGCCAGTCAGGCACCGATGGCGTAAGAGGCGAAGAGGAAAGAGACAAAGGTAGACATGGGTCCTGGCACGCCAGCCACCCAATGGCCTGGCTGTGCCAGTGACAGAAAGAAGACAGAGGGGGTAAAGGGGAACACGGTGGTGACTACTATTTGGTCGCCGCCTGTAACCCACCTATAATAGGGGAAAAAACAAAGTGGAGAGGAAGATGGTGCTGCCGTGTGTAGTGCTAGAGAAGGAAGGGGTTTCTACCGTAGCGTGTCGGCTTGCAGGGCTAGCAGATCGGCAAGGGAAAACAGGCGAGAAACAGGGGAGAGAAATCAGCGTTGGTGCGCGCTGACATGTCAGCTCCAGTGGGTGCACGAGTTGAAGAAGAAGAAGTAAACGATGGGCTTTCTGCCATCATTGGGGAAGAAGAAAAAGGGAGGAGGAAAACAAGCAGAGGAAGAATGGTGTTTTATGCTGTAGGCCGGTGCATGCTTGTGTGTCAGCCAACTTCATTAGAGGGGAAAACCCAATCGGTGAAGAGAGGGAGAAAAGGGAAAGGGGGTCGTGTGGTGCGGCTGCGTCAGAGTCGGGGAAGAAGAATAGTCGTCGAAGAGAGGGTTTCTTGTCGTCCAGCTATGGGGGTCTCAACGAAGGGAGTGGATCGCTGGGGTTTTCCTCCTACAATTCCCCTTCATTTTCTCCCATTCTCGGCCGCTGTAGTCCATCGCCGGATGGGCCAGGCTGACACATGGTAGCTAATAGTCCGCATGGGGCTCGCTCCTCACGCGGCACAATGTCTGTAATCTACAAAACGACAAATACGAGGGGTGCCATTATCAATTTTGGCCTCCTCCTAAATTTGTAAAATTTTTAGGGTTTTCAGTCTCATTCTCTGTTTCGTGCAAAATTAGTGTTAGAATTGTATTGATTCATTCTTTCCATTTTTAATAGTCTCAAGTCCAAATTTAGAGTTTTCAAAAGGATCACTTCCATAGAATTTGATTTTTTACGAAATTCAATTCTTAATTTCAATTCCAATTAAAATATAATAATATCCAAAAAGTGACTCAAAATTAAGGGTCATTATAGACCCACTTAGACTTACTTAGTACGAAATAGATTGCTCGTCGCCTCTAGTTCACTTTTTGTGGTCCCATACTCTCTCTATCCCATGTTCTATGAGTTATAACGAAGGAAAATGATGCATAATGAAAGGTTTTGTCTTTCTTTATTGACTAATAATTAACAAATCAAAAGGTTGGAGATATGTACTCACTTTCACTTGTTTAATAAAAACCCCATCTAAGGAAAAAAAAAATTGTACTATTTCCTTATATGCCTTTGTTTATTAAAAAAATGTATGGAATGAGCATTTTCATTTGTACAAATGATAAATCCAAATAACTATCTAAAGGACATAAAGGAATAGTTGAATCCATCAAATGATTCATGTTTTAGTTAACATAATCTTAATTATGAAAACCCTTCTTCATGAAGGATATATTTTCCAATATAGAAATCCTTTATAGCCATTTCCATCTAAAAAGGTACCCCACCTTCCTTATCATTGGTTCCTTCGGGAATAAGAGAGGAGTAAGCATCAAATAATAGCAAATAGAAGTGGTTTGTCCACCCTAATAGAATTTGTTCATGTTGAGGTGACCTATCCAAAGCAAGAAAGAAAGGTTGCATTCCCAAGTTCAATAGCATAATTGTTGACCTTTTGCTTTTTCCCTTAATTTCTTAATGGAATATTTAACAAGGTTCTAACTCATCTTTCATTGTTTTGTTCTTCTAATTAGAGTCACTTTGTAGAGCAAATGGTGCAAGCTTTTTTGAATTATACTCTCCAGTATATATTGTGAGTCCAATATAGCCTAGTGTTTAGGCTAAGGTGGCTCTCCCATAAGTAGGTCATGGTTTCAAGGTAGTGTATTACATTCCTTTAGGGAATGTATGGTGCTTGCACATTAAGGGGAATGTCCAAGGATACGTTTTGCAAGGGTATACATTTAGGGGGATTGTGTCTTGAGGATATGTATGGAAAGGTTGTGTGTGTGTCTATATATATATAGACCTATTGGGTGTCTAAGTTGTTAGTTGAAAAAAAAAACGTGAATTTGGATCATGAAAGTAAGGATAAAGTCCAAGAAATTCTCTCATTAGAATCAAATCTCATATACCATTGGGAACTAAGATCATGATTATAACATGATTTTATCTTATCCAAGTTTGAAAAGATAAAAACAAGAAATTTTGTTTTTCTTAGATGAAATATTGATGTGTAAGAAATGAGCTCTACATGTAGACTTCATAGAGGTGCTCTAGATGGAGGTCTACTAAAGCTCAGAACCATTACACATCAAATGCTAAAAGAAACAAAAAGGAAAGCTTAATACTATCGTAATTGATAAATAACAAAGACAAGGGAAAGGATATTCCCGCCCCTTCCATGCACCATCACCTTGCCACGTCAAATTTTTCCTAGACTATTACTAAGATACAACAACTAAATGATGAAATTAGCCTTGGAAAGAGGAAAATCAGTTTTGGCCTTAGGGAGATGATTTTGTATGAGAGGGAGGAACACATGTATATAAAAGAGAGGGAGAGGGTTTTTGATCTTGTTACGACTAAAGGTTCTTCTTGGGTTAGTTGGGTGAAGCATTTAGCTTTTAGTTTTAATTTTTTAGTGAGCCTTTTTAGTGGATTTGTCGGTACATATCTTGAATTGGATAAAATTAAAAGTGTAATTAGAGGAATTAGAGGAATTGATGGGTATTGTTATGAATTTTCTTTTTCCCTCTTATGTGACACAATTCGATAAAAGTTGTCATCGTGTGACCTTGAGGTCACGGGTTTAAGGTGTGGAAATAGCTTCTTCCAAAATGCAAGGTAAGGCCGTGTACTTTAGGCCCATGTGGTCCGCCCCTTCCCCGGACCCTGCATAGGTGGGAGCTTCGTGCACATAGGCTGCCCTTATGTGACACAATTGGATGCCAGATTTCGATCTATATTCTCCCAACCAACCACCCACACCCCACACACCCCCCCCCCCCCGGCTCTCATATGAAACCACCTCCCTAATGCCAAAACTACCTTTTCTTATTCCAAGGCCAATATCATCACTTGGTAGTTGTATGATATGTATGTATTCATATGTGTGTGTGTGGTAGGGGGTGTTTGTAAAAAGTAGTAGTATATAATATAGTTTATTATCGTTAAGCTAACTACTCTGAGTTCTATATTTTGCCAATCAAAATGTCTTATGGGTCGACACCAAAGTCTTGTAGGCCTTTATTGTCATAGAAGTCATTGTAGAGGGTTTTCCATAAATTGATATGAGATTAATTAGTTTGAGAAAAACTATGACTACATTAGCTTAATCATTCTAGACTATGCTACTATACTATGTGACTTTTTACAATGACTCTCCTATCAGTAGTCATGATTGCTATGAAAACTAAGGATAAGAATTTTAAAAATACCATTATGGTCAAATATTCGACAGATTCTGATGCTCTTTATAATGGGCAATTCCTAATGTTAAACATAAAGAAATCTATAATATAGGAAAATTTAATTTTATGTCTACCAAAATCATTTAAAATATGAAAAAACCCATTAGTCTTGATAATATTGAGCAAGTAATAAATTTATTTCAAGAAAGAGATTTGAAATCATATTTAGAATCAGAAAAATATTCATTTATATTGGCCTGATTCCAATAGGATTCAAACATCTTACCCTTAATGGTTTAAATTCTTCAATTCTTACATTCTTGAGGGATGGCAGATGTCTTGATTGGGCTCGTTCACTCATGGTGTGCTTCAAATTGGCCTCTATCACTGACCCATTTACATTGATGCCTTCCCTGATTTTAGCCTTTCTCTTACATACCCTAATATCTTTGAAGCTTTAAGTCTTTATGTTAAGACACATGGTTGCAATTTTAAATTTGGGTCAGAAACAATTGCTATTACTTATAGAATTCATTTCAAAGTTTTACCTACTCTTGTTACAAATGTGAAGCAGAAAACACCTCATGGTAAAACCATCTTAATTGAAACCAATTTACTCTACTCTCATATAGCAATTAATAGGGCAATCAAATAGGATGAAATAAACTCTCTAGACTCTTGGTAGATTTTTGAAACAATTTCGCCAAGGCCAATAATGAATCAAAACCTTGGTCAAATAATACAAATAGAAGATAGAGATATTGAAATTAGATTTGACAATAGGAGATCTTTTTGTCTTCCTAGGATCACCTCTTGCTTGTCTAGATCATCTAGATTTTCTTATGATAATTTTAAAAAAGAAAATCCAAGTTCAAGTTCAAATGAAGAACTAAAAATTTTAGCTAATAATGTTGTTCACCAAATTTATAAAAAAACCAAAGGATAATACTCCTACTCAATCCGAAATGGACTTTCAAATATAAGTTGTTTATGGATATAAGTTTGGAAGTGATCTATGAAATATCATTACTAAAGAATTCATGCAAGAATATAATAATTATTTTTGTGAATGTTACTTACAAAAATTTCTTTACAAACTTGAAATGTATAAAACTCAATTTTAGAATCACATTCAATAAACTCAAAAACCAATTTAATTTATTCCCTAGTTTTTAAATCACTTTTTGAGTAATAAGCTTAATGTTTTAACAAGAAAATGGGAAACCAGTAGTGGTAGAGATATTTCTTCTCTCTGTCCTCCTATTGAACTTTTAAACCTTTTTAATAAAGGAAGCTAGAATGAACTAGAAACTACTGCTTATGCAAAATCAAGAATGATTCATTCTTTCAAAATACCTAAATACAATAATAAAGTAAAACAATTCCGTAGACCATTACCTACAAATTGCAGGATTTCAATTAATAAAAATTAAAGATGGAATCGAAAAAATCCCTACCTCCCTTGAAAAGGAACAGAAAGAATAAAGGCAAGAAAAACCTTCAACCATAATTGAACCACCAACTAAGCCTCCTACTAAAGTTAATAACTTCAAAATGCAAGATGATTCTCATGAATTAACAATGGCTGCTAAATAAAGATTAGAACCCTTAAGACTTAGTACACTTTTAGTTCAAGGATATGAAACTGAGTTGATTGAATCTAAAGATAATATTGAAATAAATAATGATTAGAGTTCATATAATATATCTAACACAAAATATTAAGTATGCAAGCTTAATTTTTAAAAATTAAAAAAAATTAAAAAAGAACCAAGAAGGCTGGATTTCCTTATATATATATAAAAGATCAACTCTAGTTGATGTTCTAATAGAAGAAAATGATTTTCATATTCAAAAAAAATATAGGGAAAACTCTATCTATGAATGAAACATAGACATAAAACCAAAAATTTTAAGTAATACATAGAATGTTAATGTATTCTACAGTCTGTAAATAGAAAAATAATTTCGATTAAGACAATACAAATATGATTTTCTGGTTTCATAGGGAATTTCAAAGGATGATGGATTAATTATCACTCACAAATTCAACAAATTGAAATTTTGTCCAAAGTGAACCCAAGCAAGATGTAGTGTGTACACTTGTTATCATAATAATATAACATTTCATAGGAAATATTTGAAATCAACATGAAAATGTTAGAGACTTACTGCAAAATCTCCTACTCTTACTCACTTTAAGTGGAATAAGGATATTTTTTTAACTCACATTTAAACATTTTTTATGCAAATTGTAGTCACTGGAATAAAAAATTCATTGAAGGTCTTCCATACTTGTTTGCAAAAAAGATAAGAGAACTCTTAGAAATAAATATCAGATAATATTCCTTATGAAAAATTGACATATGGGCAATTAATACACCCCTGTATTAATGAAGCTTTAACCTGTATAAGGTTATAAAGCTAAAAAATAATTAAAAAGAGAAATGCTTATAGAAAAGAAACAAATGGGAGAATTCTGCTAGTAATTTGTAGTCGATATTTCTAAATTGAAAATGCATAATAAAGGAAAAATGAAACAAAAAAAAAGAAGATGTTATAAATATAGGTGGTGCAAAGATCTAAATAAACCACCTAATAAGAATTTTTTTAATAAACATCCTAAAAAGGAGAAACAAAAATTAAATGTTATAAATATAGAAAAGTTGGTCATTATGATAGTAAATTTCATATAAAAACAAAAATTCAAGAATTAGAAATTGATCAAGGATTAAAGAAATCCTTATGTAAGATAATGCTTAATTCCTTGGTCTCTGAATTATCAAATATTTTCACTTATGATTCCGCTTATTCTTTATAATCTGAAGATTCTAATAAGTCATTGTGTAATGGAAAATGTAATATGATCAAAGATAATAGACTAGTTTATTATTGGAAAGCCATTGTTGAAGTGAACAACTTGTTAATAATTGTTTTGACAAAACCACAACAAGATCTAATAGAGCTTACATTTCAATTGAGTATGAAGAATTAAAGAAAATAAGTATTGAAAAGTTACTAAAGACAATTGAACATATTGATTTTAAAATCATTAATATAGTAAAGTTTATAAAATGTTTGAAGTAACAAAAAGGCTAAGGTGGGTTTATTTAACTGCATTTCTTAGGCTTTTCTAAGATATCATGGCATATCTCAAATGATCATCTTATTTAACCACAATATCTTCGACATATGTGAGATATCTATTTAACTATAATATCTTGGGCATATGTGAGATATCAGATTTATTTAATTGAAATATCTTAGTCATATATAAGATATCAGGTTTATTTAACATTATCACAATTGATATATTTGGTGTTATTAGAGATATGCCAACCCCTCTTTATATTGTAAAATCTGCTTATTTCTAGAGAGAGAAAAATCAACTTCAACACATATTTTTTTAGAGAGAAGAAATGGTTGTCCCCCCCCCCTCTCTCTCTCTCTCTCTCTCTCGATCTCTCTCGATAATAAAGGTGTAGACAGGGTCCAAGTTTTAAGTCATCTCAATTGTTCATCTTCTGGGTCCTCTCTCTCATGCCTTACCATGTGATATGGACCATTGACGGATAAACAAGGCCCACACTCCAAGCTATCCAAACTGTTTTGTCTTCTAAGCCTATGTGTAGATAAATAATGACCCAAAATCTCATTCATTTGATGATCCTAGCTATTTATTTTCTTAGATGAAAATGAGCATTCAGTTTTGTTTCCATATAGCTAGGCCTCTTTCTCTATCTTTCTCAATTTTGTTTCCTTAGTGTCATTACTCTTAATCAATTGATTATAAGATTGGGCTGGACCATCCGAAACAAACATATGGGGCACAACTATAGGAAAGTACTCCCTTCATTTGGTCCCAAACTAAACCCCTTTTGTAAGCCAAAGATTCTCCAATTGGAGAGATCGATATGGGCAATTCAAAGCTTATAGAAATTCAAATCACCTAGCTCCACACACATACTTAGGAGTGCCCAACATTTCCTTTAGAATTTCAAGTTTAAGTAAGGCCGGGACTTACCAATAATTAAACCATCTATCACTAAATTCAATTCTATCTATTTATTTTAGGCCATTGATTCATGGCCTAACTCCAAAGGGTGAACATACAAGCAAAAGGCAACAATCTACATTCATCCATCATAAGGTATCATGCTAAACAATAGCATCATTATTGCATTTGGTTGGTTGATGCATTGTTTTTATTAAAAAAATATCAAAATATCTCTCAGAACATATCTCAAATATCACCAAAAATATTGCAGAAGATATCACAAAACATATCTCACATATCCCCGATATCACAGAACATATGAAACATATCTTAGATATTACACAAGATAATACTAGAAATAGCATAGAAGATATGCTAATAGAAATGCCCAAGATACGCTGTTAAATCAACCCTCCTAAATAATAAGCCTATAATTTCAAATATGGTTACAACTTAAGATTTGAGAAGAGAAATTAACTCCCTAAAAATAGAAATCTCTAAAATAACAAGAAATTTGAAGTTGGAGAAAGTGCTAATCTAGGAGAGAGACAACCTTCCTCTCAACCAAGTTATCTTGATTCAATAAGAAAGGTAACTTCTCAAAAATGGTTCATTAATATCACTTTTGCAATTGGTACAGAATGGTATGGGACAGATCCAATAGCTCTTGTAGACAATGGAGTAGATATAAGATGTGTACAAGAAAGATTAATACTAAGAAAAATCTTTGAGAAAACTACTCAAAGTCTCACTTCTGTGAGTAATAATAAGCTCAAAATAGATTACAAATTAACCAATTCTTTTATCATTCCCACTTCATTTTTCATCATCAAGGACTTGCATCACCATGTCATTTTAGTTTAGAAATTAATGCCAATTTAAAAAATTGATCCCTTAGCAATATATTTATCAAAGGATAATATACAATTTTCATTCAAATTCATTATTGATCCAAAAACTCATTTGCTCAATGAAGCAAGAAAAGTCTTGTTAAAAGAACAACAAATCAATTTTTTTTCATGAAGAAATTGCTCCCTTGATATTCAAAAGGTTCTTCAAAATGATTCTATTCAAAGAAAAGTCATGGACTTATTAACCCATTTTCTTAAGGAATTATCCAATGATTAACCAAATGACTTCTAGAATCATAAGAAATGTTTCTCTTCCACACGAAGAATATTTTAATGAAAAGGATATTACTACAAAGGCAAGATCCATACAAATGAATTCAAATTACTTAGAACTGTGCAAGAATGAGATAAATGATCTCCTAAATAAAAAATTGGTTAAAAAAATCCTCTTCACCATGGAGCTTCACTATCTTCTATGCTAATAATGCAACAAGGAAAGAGCAAGGTAAGTCGAGACTAGTTATTGATCATAAACCTCTAAATAATCTCTTAAATGGGATAAGATATCCTATACCTAATAAAAAGAGATTATTTAATAGATTTCAAAATGCTTTAATCTTTTCAAAATTTGATCTTAGATCAGGATACTAGCAAATTTAGATAAAAAAAAGCAAACAGCTACTAGATTTCCATTAATGTTCCCTTTGGATATTTTGAATGGAACATTACACTGTTTGGCTTGAAAAATGCTCCTTCCAAATTTTAAAATATCATGAATGACATTTTTAATCCATATACTAAATTTGTTCTCACTTATATTGATGATGTGCTTATTTTGTCAAAATCAATTGATCAATACTTCAAGCATATAAGCTTGTAATATGGCTTACTAAGACTAATGATCTTGTTTTATTTGCTCCTAAAATTGAATTGGCTTCTAAGTTTTCTGATGATGTTATTAATATCAAGAAATTGCAAAGAATTTTAGGATCTTTAAATAATAACACAGATTATTATCAAAATCTTGCAAATGATACTACCATTCTTTATAATAGGCTTTAGAAGAATGCAAAATCTTGGACTGTTAAACACATAAAAGCAGTTCAAAAAATAAAATCCAAAATACACAATCTTCCTTGTCTCAATTTGGAAAATGTTGACTAGTATAAGATTGTGTAGACTAATGCTTCTAATATTGATTTTGGTGGTATTCTTAAATAGAAAAACCCTGAAACTAATAGAGAGGATTTATTTTATTTTATTTTGGTAAATGGAGTTCTATACCTTATATAAGTATTCTACAATAAAGAAAGAAATGCTTTCAATTGTCAGATGTATTTTCAAATTTCAAGATGATATCCTAATTAAAAGTTTCTTCATAGAATTAATTGTAGTTCTACCAAATTATGAAAAGTATTTTAAAAATATTATTGTTAATTTTTTTTTTGGTAGGATGGCAAGCACAATTGTCAGTCTTTGATTTTAAAATTGAATACATTAAAGGGGAATATATTTCTCTACCTAACTTTCTCACTCATGAGTTTTACAAGGAATATGAATAGAGATAGAGGAAGGCTCAGTGATGGTAATACCTAAGGCCAAGAAAGAGTAATTCTTATAAAGGGAAAACAAATAATATCTTACAATGACTTCCCCCAATCAAATTGGAAAATGTTCTGACCTAGTTATCTTTGGAAAATGCTCCAAAAAAACAATTCTCTCCACAAAGTACAATTAAAGAGGTAATGACCTCCTCTCTTGAGAATTATCCATAGAAGAGATTCCAGAATAATATCCTTAACGTTAATTATGATGATTATGAATATTGTGATCTGAACAACCCTGGGATGTTGCAGTCTAGTATATATTTACAAATGATCCCTATCAAATAAAGGCGATGAAGCATCCAATGATGATGGAGTAATTACTCCATGACATGAATACAATGGAAATAAGCCATTACAATGATATGAACTACACAACTATCAATTTTAGCAAGTGTGTAATCTAAAAAATTATTTTTCCTCAAGAATTGAGAATAAATTCCACTAAGACCAAATGAGTTGAAATAAAAGGAACAAGGTTCCCCTACAATTACTAGGATTATATTGATGCAATGCATCTCACAATGTATCTGGACGCCTGCAAGGGAGTTCTTGTGTGGTTCTTTCATTATTGGTGGAGAAGAGTGGGGTCAACTCTAGAAATATTACCAGAGATTATTAAATCTCTTTACAACCCATTGGTTGACTTGGCCCTCAAATATACATAATACACTCCAATGAATTAATATAGGGAATTCAAAGGGAATCTCCTTTAAGGTTTGCATCAACAATTATTTAACAACAATCATTCAAAGGGAATCTCCTTTATGTCAATCTTATCTTTACTTTAGTCATTTAATGTTAAGTTCAATTATTGTAAGTAGAAATGTTATTATGTCTGGAGATTGAAATCTATAAATAGGTTGTAAGTTTGTTTGTTAAGGAATCGCTTGAGATCACAGCTTGAGTTTGCTGTTGTTTGCTCTGTCCCTTTTTTTTAACCTTTCCTATTCAATAATGTAGTTTTCTCTCCAATTTGATCGTTTGGATTCTAAAGCTGCCCTTTGTATGGCTGTAAGTTATTTCACTTTGCCTTGTCTTTCTGTTCCACACTTTAACTTAGTAAGAGTTTGTATATTCAGCTCATCATTTTCCACTATTACAGACCATTTCTATTTCCAGGAAATGTCAAATTTAGTAAACATTAGTAATTCACATTGTCCCTCTATTAATTCATTGGAGGGTATCCTATATATTTGAGAGTCAGGTTCAACCCATTCATTTTGAAGAGATTTAATTTTCTCTGGTAATATTTCTAGAGTTGGCCCCATTCTTCTTCACCAATGAAAGAACCATGTAGGAACTCCCTTGGAGGTGAGTTGAGGATTTATTTGGATAAACCATGAGTGCTTCCTTTGATAGTTTTCTAGATACATTGTGAGATGCATTGTGTCAATATAATCCCAGTAATTATAGGGAATCTTGTCCCTTTCATTTTGACCCATTTGGTCTCAATAGAATTTAATCACCATTCTTGAGGAAAAATAATTTTTTGGATTGCACACATACTAAAATTGAGAGTAGTGTGGTCTGTATTATAGTAATGGCTTATTTTCATTATATTCATGTTTGGAAAAATTTCTCCATCATCATTGGATGCTTTCCTATCTTTATTGGGTAGGGGGTCATTTTCATAAATCATATTGAAGCATCCCAAGGGTTGTTTAGATCATAGTATTCATAATCATTGTAACTAATATTAAGGACATTATCCTTGAATCTCTTCTATAGATAATTCTCATGAGAGGTGATCATTACCTCTTTAATTATTCTTGAGGAGAGAATTGCTATTTTGAAGCATTTTCCAAAGATAATTAGGTTAGAACATTTTTTCATTTGATTGGGAGAAAGTCATTGTAAGTATTTGTTTTCCCTTTTTAGGGGTTGCTCTTCATCAGCCTTAAATATTACAATGGTTGGGTCTTCCTCTACCTTTATTCACAATCCCTGTAAAGACTCACAAGTAAGAACGTTAGGTAATGAATTATATTCCCTTTATATGTATTTAATTTCAAAATGAAATACTAACAATTGTGCTTGACATCCTACAAAAATCTGTTTAGAAAAAATATCTTTAATGTTTCAATACTTTCTTTTGCAATACTACAATCAATTTCTAAGAAGAAACCTTTGATTTATAAGATCATCTGAAAATTTTGGAATACATTTAACAATTGAAATATTTTCTTTCTTTATTATAGAACCCTTATCTTAGGTAGAATTTCATGTACCAAAATAAAATTAGACCAATTTTTCTCTATTAGTTTCAGGGTTCTTCTATTTGAGAATACCACCAAAATCAATACTAGAAGCATTAGTCTCCATAATCTTATACTAGTCAACATTTGCCAAATTAAGACAAGGAAGATTGTGTACTCTAGATTTTATTTTTTGAACTACTTTTATGTGTTCAATTGTCCAAGGTCCTACATTCTTCTTATCTCTATTATAAAGAATAGCAGTATCATTTGCAAGATTTTGATAATAAACTATAATATAATTTAAAGATCCTAAAAATCTTAACAATTGCTCGATACCACTAATATTTTCGAGAAATTTAGAAGCAACTTCAATGCTTCTTTGAATTGGGATAATTTTTCCATGGCAAATATTATGTCCTGAAAATCTAACTTTTTTCCTTGAAAAATTTTAGTTTTAGGAGTAGAGAAAACAAGACCATTTGTCTTAGCATGCCATTTAAAAACTCGTAGATGCTTGAAGTGTTGATTAATTAATTTTGAGAAAACAATGCAAGCACATCATCAATATAAGTGAGAATAAATTGAGTATTGGATTAAAATGTTATTCATGATATTTTGAAATTCGAAAGGAGTATTTTCCAAGCCAAACAACATAACATTCCATCAAAATGTCTGAAGGGAACACTAAGGGAAGTCTTGTACCTATTTGCTTCTTTGATATGAATTTACTAGTATCCTGATTTAAGATCAAAATTTGAAAAGATTAAAGCATTTTGCAATCTATCAAGTAAATATCTTTTATTAGGTATAGGATATCTTATCCATCTAAGAGCTTTATTTAGAGTTTTATAACTAATAACTAGTCACCATTTACTCGCTCTTTATCTGCTACATTATTAACATAGAAGGCAGTGCAGCTCCATGGTGAAGAATAATTTTCAACCAATTTTTTTATCTACAAGATCATTTATCTCATTCTTGCATAGTTCTAAGTGATTTGAATTCATTTATATGGATCTTGCTTTTGTAGGAATATTATTTTCATTAAAATATTCTTCATATAGAAGAGAAACAATATGTTTCTTATGATTTCAAAAGGCACAACACTTGGTAAACCATTCCATAATTCCTTAAGAAAATTGGTTAATAAGTCCTTGATTTTTGTTTGAATAAAATCTTTTGAATATCTTTTGAACATCAAAATGAATTTTGGATCAGTAATGAATTTGAATAAAAAAAATTTATTACCCTTTGAGAAATACATTCTCGAGGGATCAATTTTTGAAATTGGCTTTAATTTCTAAAGGAATAGACTTCCTAGAATGACATGATGATGCAAGTCCTTAACGAGCAAAAATGAAGAAGGAATGCATATATAATTATTACATATAAAAGAATTGGTTAATTTGTAATATATTTAAGCTTATTATTACTCACAGATGTGAGACTTTGACTAGTTTTCTTAAATAATTTTATAGATAATAATCCTTCTTGTGCATAACCAATATCTACTCCATTGTCTACAAGAGCTATTAGAACTGTCTAGTACCATTCTGTACCAATTGCAAGAGTGATATTAATGTACCTTTTTTGAGTAGTTACCTTTCTTATTGAATCAAGATAAATTGTTTGGGAGGAAGGCTATATCTCTCCTAGATTAGTGATTTCTCCAACTTAAAATTTCTTATTATTTTCAAGATCATTTAATCTATTTTGTATGGAAACATTTTCCTTTTTTTTTTAGAGTTGAGATTTTTATTTTCAGAGAGTTAATTTCTCTTCTCAAATCTTGAACTATAATTGTATTTGAAATTGTAGGCTTATTATTTAGCCTTTTTGTTACTTTAGATAGTTTATAAACTTTATTAGTATCAATTATTTAAACTCATATTCTTCAATTTCTTTAGTAACTTTTGAAGAAATATTTTCTCTATTTCTTTATAATCAATTTGAAGCCTGGGCGCAATGTTAAAAGTTGTCGTCATGTGACCTTGAGGTCACGGGTTCAAGGCATGAAATCAGCCTCTTGCAAAATGCAAGGTAAGGCTGCCTACTATAGGCCCTTGTGGTCCGCCCCTTCCCTAGACCCCACATAGGCAGGAGCTTAGTGCACCAGGGCTGCCCTTTTTTCTTTATCATCAATTTGATTTGCAAGCACTATTGGATCTTGCTCTAGTTTTGTCAAAACATTTATTGACGAGTTGTTCATTTCAACAATGGCTTTCCAATAATGAACCAACCTATTATCATTAATCATATTGCATTTTCCATTACAAAATGACTAATTAGAATCTTCAGCACTTGAAGGAATCATAGGTGGAAATATCTGATAACTAAGAGTTTAAGAAATTAAGCATTGTCTTATGTATGAATTTCTTTAATCCTTCATCAATCTCTAATTCTTGAATTTTCCTTTGTGTATAACATTTACTGGCATAATGACTAAGTTTTCCATATTTGTAAAATTAAAATTTATTTATTTATTTATTCTTTCTAGGATATTTGTTGTGACGACCTGGGTTTTATAATGTAATTTTATAAAAACATAGTGAGATCGATCTCTATTTTTAAAGCAATTTATGCAAAAGAATGTAGGAAAATTTTTCTTTTTCAAAAATCATTGTACAAAGAGCCCAAGTGTCATAATGAACTCTCAATGCATAGTGCCATGGCAATTTATAAACCAAATAGAAATAAGTAATACTCCCAGGATTGTTAGTTACAGCCACAACTATAAACAAATACTTATAACCAAGATTACAGCAAGCACTAAAAGAATCAGTAATTAAGTCTTACCTTTGCCTACTCGACTGTGGTTCTAACACTTCCTGCTACTCTTTCTATCGCCAAATATATCGGGCAGATATCGTAGGTATGAAAATCTTAAAGTACAATTAACTCAAACCAAATGAGGATATTGCCATGAAGGTTGTGCATGTGGACACTTTAGTGAACTACGTAAAACTGGCCAGTCACGAGTACTCGTATATGACCATCTCAATGCTACATGTATAGTGGTAAAACTAAAATCATAAGGTCACTATGCTCACGATCAACACTCGGCTGAAATCGTGTGGCTTAGGTATCTAGAGACCTACCACCATAGCCTCCACGGTGACTATGGCTGTCCTCGAAAGGGTGCCATGACACCTTCAGTGGTCATCCCTATTTACCATAGTAGTCAGGGAAGGGATAATGCCTTTTTGGCAGTGATACCATTCACCCTTTTGGTGGTAGAGGCCAGAAGGCCAACCCCGTACATAACAACCTCTTAGCATAGTGCCCACTAGGCTCAATAGCCCAGAAACACATACAGATAAATCCAAATCTCAATCATCGAAACCATGCACTTTATGCATTTATTCTCAAAACATGCGAGCAATGCACCAAAATCTGCTCATGCTAGTATGGTAATTAATGCCATAAATCCGCAAGATAGTATCAAACAACATACTCAAACGCATATGCAATACAATGACAAATGCAAATGCATTAAAGACATGAATCATAAAAACAAGTTCACATGCACATAAACCACATATTGTAATAGAAACAAGGCTGCATTTGAAAAACTGAGTAGTATCAGACAACCTATCTCGAGCATCATTACTTAGTTCGTGTCTGTCTTCAATTCTAGTCAATACCTTGGTAAATTCGTAAATGATGTTCAAACAAAGATCTAGATGTTACTTCTAAGTTTTACAGGGTAAAGATTAGATCTATATGATTTGTCGGCTTCTAGGGGTCACTTTATGACATTCTTTGGTTGATCTTAGTCTAAAAATGTTCTAATCTCTTGAACCTAAATTTTAAGTGTATGAGTAGGTCCGTGTCGAAATTACGAATGCAGTGGCTCTTTCGGACTGCTAATCGGAGTCCTACAGCTCCTAAATTTGCAATTTTAGCGTTGTATGATTACGGACGAACTAGATTTGTTCATGCATAGTGCCCATGCATTATGGTTCCCAGGATGCTCACGTATGATGTGTGCGCCCAAAGGCCGTGCCAGGGATTGCGTTCGCATACGCACGCATGCCCAAACGATGCGCTATGACTCACGTCCTGGATGGCATCGTACGGGCGCATCTTTGGTGCAGCCGCGGTGCACCTCGGCTCCCAGGATGTCCCATGCATCCCGGTCGAGCCAATAAACTATTAGCACGCGACACGTGCGCGAGGACAGCCCCCAGGGAGCTAGGCATAGGTGCGCGTTACGCCATGCACCCCTAGGACGCCCATCCGCCCCTGGGAGGTGTTGTCTTTGGACGGGTTTTCACCCGTCTGGCACCTCCCTCAGAAAATAGGTGTTTTTTCGGCCAAAAAACACCCAAATCCAGCGTGGATCTGGGCTGGGAAGGAGGGGTAAAGGAGGACCAGTCTGGGCAGCTTGGAATGGCACCCTGGTCAGTGGTTCAACTCCCTCTCCCCTGCCGGACACCCTGGTCATAGTCCTAGGGTTCTATAACGAACCCATCTTCCCTAATGGGTTCTCCGGGCGATAAACACCAGATTTGACCGGATTGTGAGGGAAAATGAAGGGAAAAAGAGAAGGAAAGAGAGGAGAAGAGAGCTTACCTGGGAACTCGAGATGGAGTTGGTCTCACACCTGGGATGCTTGCTCAAAACCCTCCTTGCTAGAGACGGTATTGAATTGAGTTTAAGCTGAAAATGCTATGCTAGAGAAGGGAGAGTGGGGAGAAATTTATAGGAGAGGGAAGGTGGTGCTGCTATTTTTCCTGGCACCGCCTTACAAAGGGGGTGCAGGAAGTTTTGGAAGTAGCTGGAGGAGGAAGACGATGGGGGGGGGGGGCTGTTATCAAAACCGCCCCTGCATTTTTTGTCTTTTTCATTTTTAAATATAAATTACAAAAATGCCCTTAATCTTTAAATGCCCATAACTTCTTCATACAAACTTCGTTTTCAATGTTCTTTGAGGCGTTGGATTCTATTTTGAGTGTAGAATCTAATGGAACTGATTTTTCTTACAAATTCTTATTTTTCCTATTTAATTTAAAATAAAACATCCAACTACCTCTTAAGACTAGTAAACATATATTAATTCCCCAAAAGAGATAAGTTAAAGCATCAGTGGTAAGTGGTAAACATGATATTTGCGCTTCATACAAAATGTCTTCAAAATTTGGGTCATTATATTTGTTAATTTTTTTTCATAATGGGTGGTCTATTTATATATTTGTATCTATTATATTTATACCTTTAATTTTGTTGTTGTTCCATTTTGCCTTATTTGGAATTTTTAATTTAGGAATGTCTACCATAAATTGTTGATGAAATTCTCCTAATTGTTTCTTTTTCTATAATTGTTTCTCTTTTTAATTTATTTTTGAGTTTTATTTTATTATAGAAGGTTAATCCTTCACTAAGATAGGTGCATATTAACTACCCATACGTTAATTGTTCATAAGAAATATTATCCTAATATTTATTTTTAATATTCTCTGAACATATTACTAAGGCTAGAGTGTTGTAAAAAGTCATATAAAACAATAACATAGTCTAGAAGTGCTAAGCTAATTAAGTCATAGTTTTATCTTAAACTAATCTAATATCTTACTTGATTGTCAATGATTTATGATAAATATCTATGCAGTCATTGCCATAGGAATAATGGCCTACGCAACTTTGCTGTTGACCCATAAGACATTTTGATAGGCGAAAGATAAAACTCAGACTAGTTTGCCTCAATAATAATAAATTATATTACAAACTACTACTTTTTACAAACAACCCTATATATACTTAGCTAATCATGACACTAATACCAATTGAAAGTGTGGAAGGGAAAAACAAGGTAAAGTGAAACCTAATAGTGGAAACTAATGAGTTGAATATATAGACTCTTAAGAGAACATATTTTTGTAACTGGTGGGCAAAATTAGACACCGATTGTAGAGCTAAAGAAATTGTAATTCACACTAATAAGGCTACTATAGAAAATATTCTAGTCCTTAATTTCTCCTCAATTGAAAAAATGAAGAGAATGCTTCAGTGAAAATACCTAGCCCTAGCAATTCGGGTTGGCGGGTCATGTTAGTGTCATGTCGAGACTAACCCATTATAGTTATGGGTCAACATGAACATGACCAGTTTAATAATCGTATCAAGAACCTGTGACTCAAACACGACACGATTATTATACAAGTCAACACGACACGACTTGTGTAACACAATTAAATGAATATAAAATAACTAATATAGGATGGTTTTTCATATAATAATATAGGATCGATTTTCAAAAACCCTCATATATTCCTATAAGTGTACCCATCCTATATTGAAGGTTTTTTCAAAAACCATACGAATATAGGATTGGTTTCAAAAACTATCCTATATAGAGTATAAGATGGTTTTTGAAAATTCGTCTAATATTGAAATTTTTTCAAAAACCATAAGAATTGAAGGTTTCTCAAAAATCATAAGAATATAGGACTGGTTTTCAAAAACCATTCTACATAGAGTATAGGAGTATATGACGGTTTTTAAAAACCCATCCTATATTATTGTAATAATAGAGGACTGTTTTAAAAAATCGTCTTATATTACTGCAATAATATATGACTATTTTGAAAATTCGTCCTATATTACTACAATAATATAGGATTGTTTTTGAAAAATCATCCTGCATTACTTCCTGTAATAATAGAAGATTGTTTTTTAAAAATCGTCATATATTACTATAATAATAGAGGACTGTTTTTGAAAAACCGTCCTATATTACTGTCATAATAGAAGACTATTTTTGAAAAATCATCCTATATTTTCAACCTTGTTGCAAGTCAGATGGGTCAACATGACAAATTAATAGGTTGAGTGTCAAATTGGTCAACACGGCGGGTCAACATTGATTGACTGAACACAAGATTTTTGGTGTGTCATTTTCAAGTTGACCCAAAAATGACACAAACAAGATAAGACTCGACCCTAACCCGCTAAATCTGTGTTGGGTTCGAGTCATGTTATCTTGTCGTGTCATATTTTTCCATGCTTAAAAATACCCAATAGATTCAGAAGAACAAATTTTGGTTAAATTTCTTGATAACATGAAAAATCAGGTATTGTCATCTTTCAGTATCCAAGTGAAGAAGATCTTAGCCTTTGCAGAAACTTCATTAGTAAAAACAATGTTAGAAGACAATCTTTTAAAAGAAATTCTTCAAGATTGCCAAGATCTAAATGAAGGAGACACCAATTTCAAAGACTATCGAGACACATTAATGACAGTACTATAGCAATTCCTTCAAACCAAAAATGAGAAAAGAAGTGTAGCAAAAAAGCAAGATACTAATTATGAAGAATCTAATTTCGGTGAAATGACTACACTAGCAATCATTCAAGAAGGGAATCTCTTTTCAAAGGTAGCTTTAATAAAGAAACCAATTATGCAAGGAATCTCCTTTAAGGTCTACATCAACAATTATTCGATAGCAATCATTCAATGGGAATCTCCTTTATGTCAATCTTATCTTTACTTTAGTCATTCAATGTCAATTCAATTATTATAAGTAGGTTTCAAATTTTGTTAAGTTTGCAATTTGTAGTCTATAAATAGGCTATAAGTTTGTTTGTTAAGGCATCACTTGAGTTTGCTTTCATTTTCCCTATCCCTTTTCTATAATCAGTTTGTAGTATATAAATAGGCTATATGGTTTTCTCTCCAATTTCAGAGAGAGAGAGAGAGAGAGAGAGAGAGAGAGAGAGAGAGAGAGAGAGAGAGAGAGAGAGAGAGAGAGAGAGAGAGAGAGAGAGAGAGAGAGAGAGAGAGAGAGAGAGACGGTTTGTAGTCTTGTTATGGTTAAAGGTTCTTCTTAGGTTTGCTATATTAAGCACTAAGCTTTTAGTTTTGGTTCTTTAGTGAGCCTTTTTGGTGGATTTGTTGGTACAAATCTTGAATTGGATACAAAGTAAAAGTGTAATTAAAGGAATTGCTAGGTCTTATCACTAATTTTCTATTTTCATCTTGTGTTCCATATAATTTGACGCCATTATAGATTCTTATTTGGATTTTCTATGGAATGAGGTACAATAGGAGGATCAAGAATTTAAAGGGAGAAATGGATTCTCTAAAGTAAAATCAATAGTCCTAGTGTGAAGGTTATCGAAGGGCAGAGACATGATGACCGATTTGGTTTCAATAAAAGGAAGGTATGAGGTGGATAAGAGAATGACAATTATTTGAAAATTAGAGTTGAAAATGAGGACAATTTTTTCATTTGAGACAAATAATTTTACAAAAGTGATATTGTTAATAGAAGGGGTAGGTGTTGGTAAACAATGAAAAGCTTTTAATGAAATGCATGTAATGGATACAAGAATTTGATCCATGCCATTACATAACCATCCAAACAAATAATGA
The DNA here is from genome assembly GCA_035236585.1 of Warburgia ugandensis. Classification (NCBI taxonomy): domain Eukaryota; kingdom Viridiplantae; phylum Streptophyta; class Magnoliopsida; order Canellales; family Canellaceae; genus Warburgia; species Warburgia ugandensis. The sequence goes on along the minus strand of CP141130.1, from coordinate 28,655,859 downwards.
TGAAAATCAAAGAACTAGATTTAGCTTAAAAAAATTTCTAATTGGAGATTAGGATAAGATTACAAGAATTTATATTATAAGTACAAGCAAACCTAATAAAAAGATTCTAACAACAAGCAATTTTTATGGAAATTCATTTCCCAATAAAGCCATTTCAATTCCCACAAATTCCCTACATAGGTTCATTGAAGGAAATGAGATTTCATACTTCAAAAGGATTCACAAATGAAGGTTTTGATTTCTTCCGAAATCATGGATAGATGAACAGTGATTTGTTACACATTTTGTGCTACATAGACCAATATTTCAATTTAGTTGGTACAAATGAATATTATGGACACCCTAGCACCAAAGTTGGAACATACATGCTTATTACTTTATTTTCATCTAATAAAACTCCTAGTTACAATTACCTAATGAGGAGAATCATTATTGTGAAGTCAGTTCACAAATTATAGTCAAACCACTTGCACCAAAGCCTTTCTAGTGCAATGGCAGAAGGAGACTCTAACTTGGATAATAGGGTTGAAGATTATGCATGTGTGTGTGCGTCTACCTCTCAAAAATTATAGTCAAACATTTCATCACTTGGATCTTTAGTTTTGGTAAGAAATATAAGTTATGGAATATTGTAGGTTATTATGAATTATTGCACCAATTAATTTCAAAATACTATTGGCACAAATATTTTGCTACTGGTAAGAATTTCCATGGGAAAATAGGTAAAAACCCTATTCTTTTTCCTCTTTTCATCGTTTGAGGCACAGTTGTAGCTAAAAAGTTAAAAAGAACCTATTTCAGCCCCCTCTCTCTAGGATTTCTAAATGTTATGCAATCTTCTTCATGAGCTGCTATATATTAGTATGTAATAACAACTTATCTTTTACAAATTAAATTATGTGAATCTTAAAAGACACGCTTATATCAGTTTCTTGAAAATAGTTGAAGGGTCCCAAATTGTGCAAGAGATTATAGTGGATCTATCTTTAGGATTCAACTAAGCTATATGGAATCTTCATCTCAAGTTATTTGCATGATCAAAATAAGGTACATGCTTAAGTCACCAAAACTAAATACCTTAAAGATGACCTTCAAGATTTGTAGAAATCACATCCTTTAGTCCATTATTAACAAATGTAGTATATGTGATGAATCTCTTAGATAATTAACCTTACTCAAAACTAAAATTACACTAGAAAACAAGATAAAAAGGTTCAGGATCTAAAGTTTCAATAAGAACTAAGCATCATAGAGAATCAAACATTTTTTCCTGTAAGGAGAAACATGTGAAAACGCCAAGGAATCAAGGAAAAACAAGAACTTCTCGAGGACTCTATAGACCATGACAAACTAGGCAAATCAACATCACACCTGGTAAAAGGAAGTTTCTAACTAGATCAACACACAACTAGCAAAGACATCAAGGCTCTAGAAACTAGAGAATCTAATAAGAAAACTCTTAAAGAGAATATTTCACCTAGTAGACTCAAAAGAAAGTTGAATGCGATCAACTAGAAAACACTGGGGAGAGGAGCAGGTGCAAATGGAGATGGCCTAAGGCCTTTTATATAGGGAGCCTTTCTTGGTAAGAAAAACTATTTCCTTAGGGCAGTAAGTCTCCTAGAAGTTGCCTCTCATACTCCCTCTAATCCTGGGTGGGCCTCATTTGGTAAGATGAGTCTAGATGGGTTAAGTTGTTTGTATAGAAGTGGCTTAACTATTCTAGGCTTTTCCTATTGGGTTACCACATACACACATGTCCTTATAGCCTAGGCCATCAAACTTGATGGGCTTATGCTTAGATGCTTCTAAAATAAAAGGAGATTAGGCTGTTTAAACAAATAACATGATCCCAAGAGGCCTAAGAAGGTGAAAATTAGGCCAAGTTAGCTATTCTAAATTGATGTGCATAGTTGCAAGGAAGTCCTTAAAGAATTTCTAAGATTAAGATTAAATTCAATGTGCTCTAAGTCACGCAAAAAGTTTTGGAAGAAAATACATGATCAAAAACTTAATGTCTAATAGACAATTAAAAAAAAAAAAAAAGAATTGCAGCAATGCTACTGGTTAAAAAATTTATTTTTTCAGAGGACCTAAACTTGGAGTTTTCTTATTAGACTTTTGGATTTTGACGTTAATATGACATTCTAGAATTTTTTATCTTATAACAATGGAGAAATACTTTAGTATTTGAGATTAAGAAAATTTGTCCAACCTCCAAAATTTTAAGTTACATATGTATAAAAGAGTTGACTTTTTATCCAGTGGAATGAGGTTTAAGGACTATTTTTATTGAAATCAAATGGGCGTGTTTTCTTATTCACATAATAATATCTTAAGTAAATGAAGTAAAATAATAATGAGAAAATTTAATTTTGTAAATAAGTGCATACCAAACTTATAATGTAAATAAGTGCTCTTCATAGGCATATACATTGCAAACATGCCAACTATGTTAGTTCACAGCATGGACATAGGTGCACACCCAATAACACTAATCATAAGAGGTGTTAAAGTGAAGGCGGTGCCTATCACCTTGTTTGCACCTAAAGGAATTTGATAACAGTGGCACAAGACACTCTTGAACAACCTCAAGAAGTCTAGCACCAGGGTGTTAAACCCTCTCAAACTACCTTAAGAAGGAGTGCTACATCACTGTGTTGGACACTCTCAAACTATCCCCAGAAGGAATCAGGCATTAGTAGTCTCAGATGCTCTTGTTCCTTCTCCTAGTAGTTCCAAATGATCATGTTTCAACTCATATTGAAAGCTAGCAAATGGTAGTGTCTAGTACCTCTTCTCCATGATGATAGTTACATAATAGCATTAGACACAATTACAGAAATAACCCTAACAAGTGCTATGCATTCTTCTAATTTTCAACAAACAGTTACCCCATGGGTATTTTTCACTGAAATCATGATTATGGTAGTCACCATTTTGGTGTCCTAGGCTCATTGGCTGCTCAAAATAGCTACCAAAGCACCCAACACTATAAGTAGGTTCTTCTAGTTATTTTAGGTATTCAAGATCATATCCAAATTCAAGAAAAGGTCTCAAAGTAGTTTAGTTCACTCTCTCTCCTTACAAGGTTAGAAATTAAGTTTTCTTGTAGGTTTGTTTAGCTAGTGTGTGCATTACTAATATTGGTGTTTTCTAGGATAGTAAAAAGATAATGGTTATTATGAAACGGTATTATTATAATAAATCTAATATGGTTTTAAAAAAAAGCATCTTATATAATATAATTTAGTTCTCAAAATCCATCTTAAAAAGTCATTGGAGGGAGTTAAAAATTTTAAATTTCTTCATGGGAGAACTTCATAAGACGGTTAGGAAAAAACATTCTTAAAATTTCAACTCTTGCACATTTTTTTAAAGCTTCAATTTTAAGGGATAGTTTAATCCCTTAAACATTTCATCATGCCTTCTCTTCTCAATCTCTTAGCAGCTAGAACTTGCTTGTTAAAGGGCTAGGCAATAACAACTGCTGTGGTAATATTCTTTGGCTATCATTTTTTACTACTAATGTCTGAGTATGTCATCTGTGTGTGTGTGTGTGTGTGTGTGTGTGTGTGTGTGTGTGTGTGTGTGTGTGTTTGTATGTCTACAAGTCAAACTTCCTCCTTCTACTATGGATACCTCTTTCTTCTCAAACTTCATGATGTAGATGTTTAGTAGATTGATTTTTTGGGATGTTTTCTCTTAAGATTAGTGGTTGGTAGATCTAAGCATTGTTTAGTAAAGTTGAGCACATTTTAGGGTTTACTTTATTAATTTTTTAGAATTTGGGTAGATATTGAGGTGATTTAGCATTTAGTCACTAGGTCTACATTTTTTAGTCTTATCTTTTGAAATATATCATATAGATGTACTGGTTATGTGAAGCAAATTTACATTATTAAGTAGATTTTACCTCTTTTTCCTCAAATATGTAAGTCTTTTTTGTTTTATTTTGGGGCTTTGGGTTCACTTTTATATTTGCAAATGAGAACTATCTAATTTGGGCCTCTCTATTGAATTTTTTACTAATCTAAAGAACACAAAGCCTTTAGAGAAGAATCTTTAAAGAGTTGCCTTTGGTTCAAATGAGGTAAGATACCCAAGCTTGTGAATATAGGAAGTTAGTAGTTAATAATTTTTTTCATATGTGGGCATCAAACTGTATATCCTTCTCTTTGTATGTACTAGAACTTTGATTAACATTTTGGTCATGAACTCTTTCTTTTTTATTATGATGTAAATGAGAAATTCTATTAACTATTTAGTCTTACATAAAAAGTCCTAGCATAGAGGTGTCTACAAAGTCTTCACATAAGACATCACAAAGAATGGATGGTTAGGAGTTACCCAAAATATTGTTCTTCTGTTATTTTTATTTATCGATATATGATTATTTAATAGCAATTCATTAAATATTTGCATATATGAAGTTATGATACAAGTATATCAAGAATAGCCCAACCTAAGTAACCCTCATAGGAGAAAGGGCAAAGGTAAACAACAATGAAAAACATTATTAAGATAAAGTCAAAGGAAATGAAAGATACAATTGAGTATAACATTAAGGGGCAACTATGTAATTTTCATTTATTGCATAGTAAGAAGCACGATGCCTATTATTATTGATTATTGGAGGCATGTGCTACCATCAATAAAAGATTTAATATGAAAAGTGGTGAAGGTATGTAAATGCTTTGTACACATGAACTTAGGAAACCATAATACCTCATCTTGTTTTTTTTTCAAATAGAGTAATGTGCTTTACTTTGTAGTATGCCATTGACATCTCTAACGATAAGAAGTGTGTCTTGTAAGGAGATGGTGAAAGCTAAAGAAAATGGAAGAGCTACCTTACTAGCGACTATATATTTATCCATATAGAGGTGAACTATCAAGGTTGTATAGAGTCCTAAACATATGTTCTAACATCATTAACCAGGATGTACAAAATGAATTTGTACAGTTAAGCTTGTCTCTTGAATTTAAGGTATTTGCTAAACCTGAGTTTGATTGAATTAGTTATAACATTTGATTGTGCTTCATTACCTTTCATTGCATCAAATGTGTAGGCAAAGAGTGGTCAAACTAGAAAGATGTATGAGATCAATCATATACAACACTACTTCTCTAGGTTGGTCATGTTAAGTTAGAAGAACAAGAAGTATTTGTGAGAGTTCATTTCTTTATAATCATTCCTTAGCTATATTTTATTAGCTAACTTTAGTATCTCTCATCATAGCAAAAGAAATCTAGAACCACGAATCCAATTAACTGCATCATCCTATGAAAAATGGCGGATTAAGAGAAGCATAAATCCCAAACCTATAAAAACAAAGCCTCTACATGAGCTACTGCTTGAATAGTAAGTGATTGTGTCTACCCTTATTATATTTTTAGAATATTTACAGAATAATTAAATAATAATTTATAGAATTGATCATGGTTTTATAAATTGTGTAGGACGATTTGACCTTAGCATCTACATCTACATGGACTCTAAGCAATATTGCTGCAAAGGATGATATCCTATATAAGGCTTTGGGCAATAAGGATGAATACTATGGCCGAGTAAGGAGTGAACAGAATGGTGTTACTCCTTCCAAATACTTTGATCAAAAGAATCAACAATGATCTGAATTTGAAGAGAAGGGGATGTACAAAAATGTAAAAGTGGAAGTTACAAAGAATCTTGAAAAGGAGATTTATGAGAAGTTAAAGTAAGATTAATGGGCAGTTTCATTATATGAAAGGTCATAGTCAAAAGGTAGCTCCTACTAGCTATAATTCTCCTACTAAGGAAGATCATGAAGTGCAACCTACACCCTTTGGATAGGAAAATCTAGCCAAGAAGATACATGTCACATGTTTACTTTTTCACTCTCCAATTACTTGTCCTCTATCTTCCATTCTTATGTATCTAGTATTTGTGATTTGTAAATAGGTCAATGCAAGTTAGCCTTGAATGACAAATATTGTCGCTCTTGGTACATGGTATGAGGCTCATTATCTCATTTTACATGAATTATTGATGCCAATACACACTAATCATGCTTATATTGCCGTGGTTTATCAAGAGGATGCCCATATATCATTTCCAATAGAAATCTATGATATTTATTCATTTAGGAGGTCACTAGATACCATGTCACTTGGCCAAAATGATACACCATTATCCAAAAATCCAAAGTATATCTGTTGTCATACCACTATCTTCAATAATATTTTTAGAAACCTCAATTTAGGTGTTTAGTATCTATGTCTAATGTCAATCAAAAGGTGTAGCATGTAGCATTGAGGCTGATCTCCTCCTCACCAGCACCCATCGTCCTAGTGATCATTCTAGTACTGATATATATATATATATATATCGTTATCTTCATGATAAAATTGAATGGCTTCAAGGAAATTTTTTTTATATAGATTAATGATCTATACGACATTACAACAACAGTCTAGAGATCAACTTGAAGTTTCATTCAATGACCTCTTTTTGTAAGGACCTTCTACAACTTTAATGAATATAGGGTAATCAACCCTAGACGAGGAGAGCCTAGAGTGCTTGGTGATGTAGGAGTTGAAATAAAATTCGTGAGAGAGAACCTCATAAAAGTTTGTACATGGAATGAACTCGAGCATACGCACATTGTCTCTTACATCAAGTATATAAATATCTACTTTAATAAAAGTACTTGACATTACATATTAATCAGTAATGATAAGTAATAATTATTTCTCTTTTTGTAGATACCTTTATGATATAACATAGAGATCACATGTCAAGGACATCTACAAATTCTTTCACCCCTTCTATCATGTGTGGATCAATAGAGCAATGGACTATGGAGAAGCAAGTTAATGAAATTTTACTAGGATTTTTTCGCATCTCGAAGGGGCATGCCTTAAAGATTGTCTGAAATAATGCATAAGTTTTAACTAGTTTTTCCTCTAAATTATGTTCTACACACACATAATTTTAAGGTCTCATTGGATGCTAGCTCTCAATGTGCACGATGGGCGGGTATGCATTATTCTTTTTTTGGTATCAAGCACACAGTCAATTATAAATTTAAGGTGCATATATAGGTCATAAACTCTAATACCTCTAATTTTTTAATTTCATTCCATGCAATATTACTCTATTTTGAATTGAGATAAAATGAGGAATTGAATTATGTCAAAAATGATTTTAGTGAAAACTAATTCTCTAAAAACTCAAATCAAACTTTGAAACCACAAAATTGAGAATGTGCATGATGAGAGCTTTCTAATGATACTAAGAATACATGAAATGGAGATCAGGGGCTAAAGACCCCAAAATTTTACAAATGAAACTAAAAGGTTGAATTTGATGATGACAAACCCTAAAACCCCCTACCAAACACCCCCAAACTTAACCTTAGCTGATGATGCAGGAGGAGCTCAACATGTGGGGAATCTGACCAGCAAGTGGAGCTTGACTTCCTACAACGATAAACAATACGAGAGAAGAGGAGGAAGAAGAGAGAAGAAGAAGAGGAAGAGGAGGAGGAAGAGAAACATGGATTCCACCTCCCACAGCTAGTCTTACTTGCACAGAGAATAGAACAAATGACAATGACGGGGAAGAACTATAGACATTAAAGAGGATAGGGAGAAAAATGACTTTGAAATGAAGGCTTGAACCATTCACCTTCTTTTATGTCATGAGTAGAACAAAAGCACTTTGGTTGCTCAAAGATTGGTGAAAATTTGAAGCCAAATTTTAAAGAAAATAGTGACACTAGCAACTATACAAAAATATGGTGACACTAGTAACTATATAGAAATTTGGTGACAGTCGCTTTTCAACATTTTTTTGCACCAACTAGTATGGAATGCTCTCAAATTTGTTGGGAATGAAGGTAAGTCTTAGTTATACAATTTATTGTGAATTTTCCTATAGTTTTCATGATTTTTGTCACTGATAGTCATTGTCGGATTCTGTTTGTGGTCAACTTCTCTAGCTACAATGACTAGTTTTTGGCAACTCTTATATGAGAAAAATTATAGATTTGGAAGTCTCATCACAAGATCTATGCATCCATTATTAACAAAAATTCGGTCATATATCATCCAATCATCAAATCTAAACACAGTGTATGAGTGTAAATCTTAGATCTACAAATCTGACAATGAAAACACAATCAGACAGTAGATCTACAAACCTAAGAGTCTGAATTTCACATTAAGGATGATCTAAGGTTATAATGATAGATAAAAAATGTGTTTGATTGGACTATTCAAGACCAGATCCATGACGATCTGCGATCGAAAGACTTGATCATACCATTGACCTATGAGATTGGACTAGTTTATCATTTGGTTCCACAAGGTCAATGGTTGAACCATTAGATTGAGGGTTTCTTAACCCTAATTTTTTATTTGAAACATAGATCTACATGATCTAAACATATAAATTAGCAAATCTTAATGATCGTAGATTGGGTAGTGCATTGAGAATCATCCAAACATTCAATTTAAAATTTAACATAATGATCTCAACCATTGATTATAATCAACCATGCAAATATGAGATTCGAATGATTGACGGATTCCTGATCATTGATACATGGTTCGGAAATTGGATTAGAAGCCTAAATAGGTGAGATCATACAATTCTAATTGATGAGCAGTGAGGTATTGTATGAAATTTGATGGCTCCATGATATTGGGTAATCTATAGCATTATATCATGTTCAGATAGATAATTTGAGTGTGCAAATAGTGATGCACAATCAGATTATGAGATCTGCAGTTATGATGTAAATGCAAATTTGAAAATATTGTTAAAAGCAGATTTTATACATTTTTTAAATTCAAGCATGATGTGAATGCTTAATATGAATTCTATGTTGATGTGCGAATTCAAAATTTTGGATGGCTATAAAGGTTTTGATGCATTATTGAAATGTGATATGAATATCTAAAGCTAATGGAAAATGCTAGTTGAATGGATAATTCATCATATTAGTTAGGTTGTTCTGACATCTTTAAATTATCTGTATATTCTAGTTATGACCAGATTATTGGTCTAGTCAAATAATGTGTATTTGGTCAAATTCATGTTATTGATATACTCTGATGAATAGATAAATGTTAAGGTTGCAAATTGGAAGTGCATCACTCTTTATGAATGAAATAGATGATATATATTCTCCATTTGTTGATGACATTAATTATTATTAAAATGATGTATGGATGTTATTTGAGGTATACAAATTGTACTGATAAAGAGATGGAGTCTTTATTTATATTAGAAATGTGAGTGGTGTTTTATTAGGAGAATAACTTTGCATGTGTTAAATGCATAAGGCTCCAAAAATATACACTACTCTATAGAATTTTTGATAGAAATGAATGATTCATTTCACCGTTAAATCCAAGGTATAGAATTACCTTTTGTGGCTTTGAATCTTTATTTTAGTTTTATGCATAACTATCGTTTTGACACATGAATTGTCATCTTACATATAATTAAAGTTTATTTCAAAATTTATACTTATGGGTAACAGATGAGGGCAACTAATGAGGATGGCAAATTAGCACTGCTGCTAGTAGGTTTTAGGTGACAAGCTTTGCAATATCGCAAAATTTTAGACTTCTTTCATGTAACTTTAGTGGGATATATGACTTTTATTTTTTGAATTCCAAGAAATGAGCTATTTATAGATGCTAAACCTAGTGTTGAAACTTTAATAGTTGGATTGTACTAAAAAAATGAAATATAACAATACTAAGAATGCTGAAATGGAAGTTCGAATGGACAAGCTACCACCTCCCAAAATTTTAAACCTTATTTCATGTAACTTCTGCACTTCACAATCCCTCTCTTCCTCACCCTTCCCCACTTCTGGGTCTTGCTCTATTTTTTCCTCCATGGTGATAAGCCAGATATCGATGTCCCCTGGTCTCTCTCTCTCTCTCTCTCTCTCTCTCTCTCTCTCTCTCTCTCTCTCTCTCTCTCTCTCTCTCTCTCCTCTCTCTCTCTCTCTCTCTCTCTCTCTCTCTCTCTCTCTCTCTCTCTCTCTCTCTCTCTCTCTCTCTCTCTCTCTCTCTCTCTCTCCCACACACCATTTATTCCAGTGTTGGTAATCTTTGGCTGCCGTTGAGTTACGATGCCAAATAACCAAATGGTGGTAGATAAAAAATCTAACACCCTTGTTCGATTACCCATTAAGAGGATATTCAAGGAACTCTAGAAATTTCATGATTGAGGAGAATTCATTAGTGATTAGATAGTAATTCCAAATCGAACGATGAAGTTTTTCGATGACACACTAACAAAAAATCCTCATTTTTTTAGCATCAATTGACTACAAAATGACTCCAAACATGATAGAAGAATAGGTAACTATCCAATCTACAAACCCTTCAAAGGAAATTGCATTTTGGGGTAAAATATATTATCAGCGAGGACCACACTAATCAGTTTCTTTGGTGAATAACCATCATCTCATGGTTTTGGGGTTTTCTAGCCCAGTCTACACAATGAAAAAAGGTTATATTCTTGATCTATCATAGTTTTGGGGTTTTCAGCTTGAGCTATGTAATGGAAAGGTTAGATTCTTGATCAAGGATCATCTAACTATTCAAGTCGGATGCGATCCCAATCAAATATAAGCAATGCACCATCTGCAAGATCAACCATTCAATAGCAACATTATGATGATCAAAAGGTAATTAGGAGCAATCTAACCACTGAATATTAATTTTTTAGATCTAGCCTAATATGCGTAGTAATAAACAATCTGTAACCTAGAATGATAGATTTGACCATTGATTTATAATGAAATTTGGATTTGGAAAGCCTAAGACCTAAATCTACTAAATGAGATGCGTGAATTCTTTATATATATATATATATATATATTAGAAATCAAAATTAACTTTTTTATAGTTGAAATAAAGTGAATTGTATTTTGATTTTTCATCAATTTCTTCTTGATCTATTTCATTATCATAAATGTCTTTATCGATAATCTTTTTTATTGATTCAAGGAAAAGCTTGATCAACAACTGATCAGGATTTTGTTAGACCTGTTAGAGCCTCAATCATTGATATGTAAGTTGATAAGATAGATCAAACTACACATATTGTAGGAAACAATTTATTAGTATGGTCCAATCCTGATCTAAGGAAAAAAATCCCTAAATCACATATCTAACCATTCTTAAGTAGGATCAGAGTATAGATCTTTAATCTAGGCCATCAATTTGTAAATTCGATAGATGATCTAACAAAAATTGATGATTCTAGATGCAAGCACAACCTTAATTGAGCAAGATCCACTCTATAGACTAATTTTCAAGTAAATTTTCATTAGAAACCATGTAAACACCGTGTTAGTATTTAAATGATTAGCTCTGACAACACATTCTGTGACTCAAATTACCTATAGCTAACTGAGAAGGTGTGAAGTGATTGATTTAGCACTGGATCTAAGTGGTAAGTAGTAGAATAAGTCTAAAAGAGGGAGGAACTCCCTAGATTAGGCTAATATGAAAACTACATTGCATGCAGAAAATCAAGATAATTCAAACATCTTTCAGCTTATTAGTAATGAGTTTGTTAATTGTGTTCTTTGTTTGTGCATCGACTTAGTTGCTTCATTTGGTTTATTTTTCCAAGAAAATAAAAGAGAAGAGAAGAATAAAATTGTTGTATACAAAAGAAAACCTTGCATTGTATACAAAGGCAAAAATAAAAAAAATTATATGCAGATTTGAACATGCAATGAAACCAAAAAATTCATCAGAGCATACAATATACCATACAAATCCTTTGGTGACTTGCACATTATGAACATGATAAACGTAGTGGTGCAAGATCAATTTAATTAGTCTTCCTTTTTTAGCCTACTTGAGGCCTATTTAGCTCATTTTAATGGATTCAATGAGGATGCATTAATAGAGGAAGTTAATGCCCTCCTTTATTTTGTGCCCATGATGGACATAGACAACTAGAAACCTCAATTTCATTAATTTTCTCCAAGCAAGTCCATTCCCATTCCATCCTCAGTCGAACCTCTTAAACTAGAGTTTCCATGTCTACCATCTTGTCTCAAGTATGCATACCTAGGAGACCACTTTTCCACCACCTTTCAATGACATATGTTGAGTATCTCCAGTGTTATGGTAGAGCACTTTTCTAAGGTCAGCATGAATAACTTTTCTATTTTTGAGGATTTTTTTTATATATGCTTTACAAATTTTACAAAAGTCTTAAATCATTGTGAGGAGGAAATTTGAAGCTAAATTGGGCAAAGCACCACTACATTTTCATTTGGGACACAAGATTTGGGTGGACCTTGTCCCTCTATAATATTTTGCACCCTAATTTTTTAGAACTTGCTTTTTCTACATCATCCATTCCCTACTTCTTAGTAGTTTTTCATCATCCTACTCTTTAATCATTGAGGATACTGTTTCCCTTAGGTTGGGGGGTGTAGAATTGTTGCAAATTTTGGTATTTTTATGGTTGTTTTCATTTAAAATAAATGAGAAAATTTGAAATTTTTTGAATTTAAATGTCAATTCCTATACTATGATGAGAATTGGATTTTCCTAAATTCAGTGCTTCCTCATTACCTTAGATTATTAATAGAATAGTACATGACAAGTTCCTTCTTTTACTCATTTTCTATATTGTTTCATGACAACTAATCTAAGATATGCACCATTCACATGTACTTAGTTTTAACTAATAAGTGGTCTTAGTTTAAACTAATAAGTGGTTATGACTCTGAAATCTTGAAGAAAACAAGTGGAGACCTATAAACCATGTGATTAGTTGAGCCATTCATTTTTTTATGAGGGTTTTAATTAAGTTTCACAATTTTCCTCAACATGTGTAAATTCTCATTGATCCTAGTAATCTTTGATTTGGTTAATTAGCAAGAGTAACTACTAAGTATTTCCCTTAATATTCTAGAAGTTTGTTGAAACTGATAGAAATGATTTAGGCCATCCTTGTAGAAACTCAAAGCAAAAAATCCTAACCAATGATATTTTCACCACCAGTTAGCCTTTGTGAGCCTTTTATATATGCCTTTTTCATTGTGAATCCAATTACCTACACCCATACTAACCTAATATTAAATATACCTACTTTCTTCAAAAGTAAGTTAGAGATGGTTAAAGAAATATCTTTAAATTGCAATTCAATAAAGAAAGTGAATATTAAGAAAAGAAAATTCTTAGAAGAGATCCAAAGAAATGCAAAAGATGCAAAAGAATGAAGAAAGAAAAGAAGAAAAATATAAAAGTGCAAAAGAAAGTTCACTTCAGTATAATGAAGAGGAATTGTCAATCTTTAGTAGCAGACCTCTTTGAATACCCTATTCGTTATTTTCTTCTCCTTTTCCTAATCCCATGTTTCATCCTAAATAAAGACCAATTGATCTTAGGTTGTATATGGTCTTGATGAGGATATAAATAGATACAAATTTGTGTGTGATATTCCTTAACTTTCTCTTGGTAATGACATCATTTTCTAAAGGGACTAGTATAATTCCTTACTACTGTCCTTCTTTCAGATAACATGTGAACTATTAGAATTCCAAAACTCTGCTCATATAATTGAGAGAAACTTATGACCATTTCTTTTAGAGTTTTATTCCTAAGAACTATGAGATTTGAGGTCAAAACATATTTATAACAAAAATATGATTCATAATCTTTTTAGAAGTCAATTGTTATTTATATGTTGACTATACACACACTAAACTCCATGATACAAGTTTAAAATGAATATCTTTTGCATATGAGTAGGGTTGTGAGTATTTCATCTATTCTTATTAACTTGCTAATTGTTGAAGCCTAATGGATGAGAATTCTTTGAGATAAACTTAAGAATTGACCTCTTTTTGAATTTGTGGGTAAATTCACTACAAACTCACATGAGGCATAACTCATCCACTAAGATAATCTAGGGGTTCAAGGGCTTGTTGCACAAGCTAAATGCAACCATGAATACCAATAAAAAAGGCAATTTTTTGATAAAATGGTTTTCACATTCTTTGTTCACGACTAGTAAAATGCTGGGTGGGGAATGTGCTGAGTACTTAATTTTGTATCCAAAAACCCTAAGTCTTATATTGGTTTGGTGCCTGAGATTGATTAGTTTTACACTCATATTGTATTTTCACTAAACTAATTAATCTCCATCTAACAATAATGTGATGAATTATTAGGTTTAGATCATCATTCAAAGGTAATTATATGTTATTTCTTAAGATCCAAGTGAAGAGATCAAGCCAATCAACATTTTATCTCGTTGATCAAGCTTAAATATTAATGGACAACTCAAATTGATCTAATTTTTATAAAATAGATCAATTAAAGAAGTAGAAACCCAAGTCTTTGAGGATCAATTCATCTATTCCACCACCAAGCTCATGCAAGCCTAGATCAGTCACACTATGGTGTGAAAATGAAAGAGAAAGCACTTATAACTATTCCACTTTCATCAAAAGATGGTGATTGGTGGGGAGAGTCAATGGTAGGTGAATGGGGATCAAGGAGATAGAGAGTAGCTGCTAATATTAGTTACTTCTCACTCTATATAAAGTAGAGCAAGGAAGAAAAAAAAGTGAAGTAGCGAGGAGCGAGGAGCAAGGAGAGGAAGAAGAAGAAGAGCTGGAGTGGGAGTTGGAGGGAAGAGAAAAGCTCCTTTCCTTCTTCATCCACTAGTGTAGTAAGTATTTTACTTTAAGAAGAAGAAGACGTGGACTTGGAGGGAAGAGAAGATCTCCTTTCCTTCTTAATCCACTAGTGTAGTAAGTATTTTACTTTCCTATTTTTCTTGCATTTTTATGTAGTTTCACATTTTTAAGAGCTTGAACTGAAGAGAGAAAGTTTTGATTGAAAGTCTCTTTCTCTATTTCATTTGTTTAAAAGTTTCAACCATGGCATAACAAGGAAGCGTTATTTCTTTGTTCCACCTACTGCTGTTAACATTCTAGCTTTCAAATGCTATGAATGGTAGTGAGCTAAATGTTAAATCTAATAAAGGAAAAGCTAAAACCAAGTTCTCTAGCATTCCTTTGATTTTCATTTGAAGAGGCAACAAAGCAAGACAAAATTTAGGTTTTTCCAACTCTGTTTTACTGCTATTACCGTATAGGTGTGCACTAATAGAGCTTTGGATTTCTCCCTTGCTACTGTTTATTTTGGTTTTGATCAACAATATAAACAGTTGATAATTCTCTCATCCCTATCTTTTCTTTCTATAGGAGAAAACATAGAGTTAGATTTTTTGCACTTTAGTTAGGTTTTTATTTATACCTCAATGATCTAAACCATTAGAAATGTTCTCCTAAGCCAAAGGAAGAATTTCTAATTGGTTTCCTATAATTTCATTTAGTTTTGGATGAGATTTCTCTAAGACAACAATATCAAGTACTGTTCTGCACTATTACTGTCTGTGATGAACAAGTCATATTATGTATTAATTGTTTCCATTTTGGTTAGTTTTCACCAACCTAGACCATTGATGACGATGATAAGATGGAAATATCTTACGATTATTCTAAGCCATAAAGCCTACAACCATCCATAGAAACCTTCAACTCATATCTGCTCAAGCCATATCCTACTCCTTGTTACAATAATGATGAAGAAGTTTCCACTGATGAAGAAAATGAAGTTGTAGAAACATCCAACTCCAATCTTCTAGAATCATGTCCTATTATTTTTATGAATTTGATGAAGACACATCCATTTCAGAGGTGAATGGGTTGTTGGATACTATGCCTGTGATGGATACTTCTCAATGGGAAGCTAGAGTGGAAACCCCTACATAGCTTGAAATAGTAGTTGAGCCTTGCAATGTAGAAGATGTACCTGATTGGGATCTATCGACCTCATTTAAACAAATATCATATAGTAACACTAGCCCAATTGAAACCTTACTTGTGCCCATAGAATGGGAAGACAAAGAGTCAGTTGGTGTACCAATTCTACATTAACCTAATCTAGGGTACACCTTAGAAGATAATCATGGTTTAAGCAAAATCATGTCTGCCTCTATTAATACAAGAACAACCTTTTTAGGGTACCCCTAATCTAGCCTTTTTTTTCAGAAAATTTATTGAATCTGATAGGCTTTACAAAACCTAGGAAATGATATAGGTCATCCTTGTTTAGATTAGAGACATAAAACTTACCTACCATAGTATACTGTTAGTCAACCTCTTGAGCCTATTATTAAGCCTTTTCTTTCTTAACCCTACTTACCTTAACCTAGAAAATTTGAGAAATAAATATCCATTACCCATTTTCAAAATGACTGGAATTAGTAGAAAAAGATTAAAAAGGACAAAAAGTTAAAGAAATGAAAAACACCAGAAGTCTTTCTTTCAAAGTAGTCAAAAGAAAATTGAAAAGAGAGATAGATAAAAAATAGAGGAGAAAAATTGAAAGAAAAAGATGAATACAAAAGATATTCACTTCAGTGAAAGAAAAAAAAATTGTCCAACAATCAAAAGAAGGCTTCTACTAAATTTTGAACAATTGAAACCCTTATACCTTTCTTCTCTGAACTTTTCCCAAGCTACATTTAGGCTAATTTAAAGACTTGTGAATCTTAGGTAGAATGTAGCCTTAAAGAGGATATAAAAAGAAGGAATTAACGTAAACTACCCTTATTATTCTTAGTAATAACATCCACTCTTAGAGTATAGTTGTGAGGACTTGAGGTCAAAACATATTTCAAATGGAAGTAAAGCATATCTAATTTGAAGTCATGACTTGTACAACTATACACACACATACACTCTAAGAATATAACCAAAATAAAATGTCTTTAGTATGTGTATAATTTGTAGAATTGTCACTCGTCTCCATTAAGTTATCAAAAACTAGTAGAGTGCTAATGAATAAGGACTCTCTGAGATAAAATGGGGAACTCAACCTTAGAGAATCTTGTGATGAGTGTATTCTTTACAAACCCTCACGAGGCCTAACTCACCCACTAAGGGTAATCTAGGGGTTGAAGGGCTTGTTGTTGCATGTGCTAAATGCAATCGTGAGTACCTAAGAAAGTCGCACTTTGTATATGCTATTGTAAAATGATTTTTCACATATTTTTCTTGGGACTAGCAAAATGCTAGTTTGGGGGTGTGATAAGTATCCAATTTTGCATAAAAACCACCCAATTAGTTACCCATATGTTATAACTTGTAGAAGTAAAATAAGGTTTTTAAACAAAATTCATAACACATGCATTTTTTACCTAATGACTCAAAATTTTAATATTATGCAGATCCAGAGGCTAATCCAAGGTAAGTATATAATTAATCATATGCTTTTAGAATTTAGTTGGAGTTTTTAACTTTTTGTAGAAAGCAAGATGGTGATTCGACAACTGAGATCAATCAGGGTGAAAATGGAAGATCAAGTCAAAGCCTAAAATTCATCAATTCAATATGAGATCAAGGATGAAGAACATCATTTGGATAGGCAAGTGATGCAATTAGAGGAGCCAAAGGTGGCCATAGTGGGTTCATGCACAAGCCATGCAAAGTTCACCGCCATTGCATGGGTTTCACTTAAGCCGCTTAGTCATATTCAAGACATGAACAAGGTGACAATCTAAGAAGCCTAGCCAACCACCAAAGCCAAGGATTTAAGCCATCAAACTAAGCTAAGAAATCCATCTAAACTAGCCATGAAGTCAAACCAATGGAGCTCGCAAAGTGAGCCATCAAAGTTACATAAGCCAAGCTAATGAAAGGCCATAATTGGAGGAGAATCAAAACAATTATCCTTGATATTTATGGGAATATTTTGAAGATAATTGAAGGAAAATCCACTAGGATAAGGTAGCATGTGGACTAATAGGAAGATACCTCTTCAATTTTAGTGTTTTTCATGTTTTCTCCACTTTTTTTCACACTTTCCACCTTACTACTAAATATCAATATGAATTTCACTTTTCATTCAAGATTCCAATATTTCTAAGACTTCCCCACCTTCTAAACTTCCATTCCAACTATCCAACCAATTCCCACTTCCTTGGAAATTACCTAGCCAATCACATTACCTCACCTCACCTCACCTCACCTCTATTTTTTATCTTTTCCTATCACTCTCATTCCTCTTATCTTCCCCTTTCTCTCTTCCCTCCCCTCATGCCCATCCCACCATATTCTGTTTTCAAGGAGCTTCAATAAATTTTGTAAGGGGAAGACACCCCCTCCTAAAAAAGTGGCATCTCGCACCTTAATTAAATCCACATTGGCCCACTCATTTCCTTCTTTGATAAAAACCCTAGGTAGCCTATATAATTAATCCTAGCTGTCCAATTCTCTCTTTTTTTCATCCCCACCCTACCTTCACTTTGAGCTACTATAGGAAAATTAGGACACAAATTATAAAAGAGGCCCCAAAAAGAAATCAAAGACAACTTTTGAAGGAAGAAAAGAATGCCTACTCCAAAATGAGGAGGCATCCTTTTCCTTCACTTCTTTCCTTACCTTTTTGCATTCAAAGATCTTCTCCTTGGGTGGATGTCACCTTCTCCTAGTGTTTCATGAATGATTCTAAGTGTCCTTTACTTCTTCCTTTAAAGGTTAGTTGGTTTCTTTTTTATCTTCTTCTCTTTGGTTGTTCCTAAATCTTCATTGTTGCCTAGTTGAATACTTTTCCATTCCCTTAGGTCCTTTGTGCTTGTCGATTCAAGATCCGAGGTTGTTTCTCCCTTTAAGTGATAGCCAACGAAAAATCACCTTGAATTTATTTTTATTTTTCTTACTTTTCATTGCCTTTAGATCTCCTTCGATTTCATTGACTTCCTTCTTACTTTCCTTAGTGTTCTTCAAGCTTGCTTTAAGTGGATTTTCCAATGATTTCAATTTATGCTTATTCATGATTGATGTTGGAACAAAGAAGAAGGTTTAGCTTATAGTTTTGGGTTGATTAAGATCAAGAAGCATTCATTGTAATAGGACATAACTTTTAGATTTGGATTACAAGTATTGTGGGCATTACATTGATGGATTGTAATGTAATTCAATTAAGTTAATTGGAGTTTTTAGTTCATACTTGTTTCCAGTAGTTAATGATCTTAATTCTTGAATGTTTGGTTTCATTAGAATTGCTTAACTCCATGTTTTACATGTTCCATTAAGTGAATGATCAAAATATTATGCTGCTGGAATTTTTTTTTATGGATTGTTATGTTTAATTTCAAGCACCATACACTTCATATATGCTTGATTTTTCTAAGATGCAATTAGATTGTTAGATTGCTTAGTTAATGCTTGATTTAGATTGCATGTTCTAGATTTTTAAAGTAGATAAGTAGATCCATTCCTGCCCCATGAATCATGCATACCATTCCATGGTCACATGAATGATAGTTGGGTATTCCCCCTTTGATTGTTTGATTAGGGATTGTTTTCCTTTAGTTCTCTTGTTTAGTTATAGTTTAGTTAGATTCCATTATTCACTAGTTTGCATCTTAGTTAGTTTCTAATTTATAGTTTAGGAAAGTAATATATTTTGTTATATTTGCTAAATGTCCTATTTAGAAATTTAAATTTAGGAAAGTAATAAATTTGTTGCTTATTTTCCTTAGAATTACATGAGTTAGGAAAGTTACTAAATTTCATTTTAAGAAAGTTTTCAAATTAGGAAAGTTATAAATTTATAAAGTTTTCATTTAGAAAATTTTTATTTTTAGAAGATGTGTTTTAGGATGGGGAGCCTTGGCGTAACAGTAAAAGTTATCGTCATGTGACCTTGAGGTCACAGGTTTAAAGCTTGGAATCAACCTCTTGCAAAATGCAAGGTAAGGTTACCTACTATAGGCCCTTGTGGTTTGCCCCTTCCCCAGACCTCGCATAGGTGGGAGCTTCGTGCACCGGGGGGCTACCCCCTAGAAGATGTGTTTTAGAAGTTGTTAAACTTTACCTACTTTAGTTTTATCATAATTCCATATTTTATGAGTTAATTTTTCTTTTTTAGTTTGGGAAAGACCTCCTTGATTTGGCTAGGTTAGATAATTTATGTAGGGACCACTCATATCACATCTGATCGATTCCTCGTGGGATCGACCTCCTTGTGTGAATTACTGCATTTGATTTGTGAGCATGCAAGTTTAACTTAAAAATCATAACAAGTTTTTGGCACAGTTGCTGGATAATTACAATGGTTTATATAGTGGACCATTCCTTAGATTATTTGCCTCTACCCTAGGTTTAGGGTGCATTAGTTTAGGATTTCACATTAATTTGTTACTTTTCTTAATTTTTAAATGGATTGTAATAGTACAGGGCAAGTGTGGGGTATGGTGGCCCACACTTGATCATCATCGGAACCGTCATTGTGAGCATTCCTCACCCAAATTTTAATTTTTAGGATAAAGTGCATTTAGTATTGTCTTGCATATGTGGATGGTAGTATAACTCATATAGATTAGGATCATTTATTGATAAATGTTGCATAATACTTAGGATTGCTATGTTAGTTCAAGCACCTATTTAACAAAGGTTAACCGAGCTCGGTTATAACCAAAGCATAGGTTGCATGGTTATAATGTTCCATTTATTAAGGTGTCTGACCCTTTGTTAAGTAGCATATAAGTATGCATTACTTTAATTTTTTTTATGTATTGCATGTTTACAGCTTTATGGTGGAATATATCGTATTGTTAGTAAGGCCCCCACAAGATCTATTATAAGATAAGGACTGGATTTCATCACCAGCTCCTTGGCCCACTTAGGTCATTAACTCACTTGTTTATATGTTTGTAATCCTATCCTTTGAACATAATTTAAAATCAAGTAGGAAGAGACTTAGGATTCGTAGGAACCTTTTTGAAAGGTTAGGTCTAGTGCCACTCTAGTGGCTCCTGAGCACTATAGTTATAGTAGGTGTCTTAAAATCTAAGTGATTTTCCCATGCCTTCCGTTGATGTTGGTTGAGATCTAAATTCCTCTTAACATGAGGATTATATTAACCACTTTAGAGTAGAGCTTAACTAGTAAGCAGTAGTCTAGCTTGGATTAAAGGAGGAGCTATCTAGAGTTAGGTCTACACACTACTACCCTATACATTAATGAAGATCATCTCATGAGCTCATTAGCAAGCTACTAGGTTTTGTTGTGCATCATTTAGCTTAGGATTAGCATTTAGGTTGCATCATATAGTCAGGGCTTTCCATAAAAATAAAAAGAAAAAAAAGAAAAAAGAAGAAGAAGTACTCATTCATTGTATACAATGTTTTGTTTCATTATATATAAAGTTGAGAAAAAAGGCCTATCAAGATGGAGATAGTGTTGATAGATTAGATACATCGATGGATATGATAGATCATATGAAAAATCAATTTCTTAGGATGATAAGTTCTAAAAGAGTTGCTCCACAGCCTCAATACCATAATGAATATACCTATTATGACCCACAATATCCCAATTCTACATTGCCATCTAGCTTTGCATACAATGATTGTTATCAGGAGCTAGTGGACACAACCACATCATTCACATACCCTAGCAATGACTACTATTTGAGACAAATTATGAATGGGCTAGGCATCAAGCAAAACCATGGTCTTAGGATTATTAGTCATACCAGGAAGAACTATCATGGTCCATATCCTGCTCCTTGTTACAATCATGATGAATAGCCTTCCATTGATAAAGAAATTGAAGCTGTAGAATGAGTAAATGAAGACACATCCATTGGGGAGGTGACTGAGTTGTTGGATACTATGCCTTATATGGACACTACTCAATGACAAGCTAGAGTGGAAACCCCTATAGAATTGAGCCTTGCAGTGTAGAAGATGTACTTGATTAGGATATGCAAACCTTATTTGAACAAACATCAGATACTAATATAGGTCTAATGGAAACCTTACCCATGTCCACAAAAGACGAAGAGTTAGTTGATGTACTAACCTACATCAACCTACTCTAGCATACACCTTAGAAGATAATCAAGGTTTAAGCAAAACCATGACCTTGCCCCTAGTAATACAAGAACAACCTTTTTGGGTAGGTAGAGTCAGCTTATACCCCTATTTCAGGACAATATATGAGAAACAAAGGCAAAATAAAAACTAAATACAATGGTCATTGTTCTCCTTGAAATTGGTCTAGAATATTACAATTCATCTCGAAGTGATCCCACGCAATTCAATGTGGGAAAAAATGTCATTGTATTACCACTACCTTTAAATATAAGATGGAGGAATTATATTGACTACCATGAAATTTTTAGTTATGGGATCATGAATATGATTTTCACAACTCAAAATTGCAGTGGTTTATGATGTCTCAACGTTACCAACACCGAAAAGCTCTAGGTCAAGGCAATATATAGACTACTGTGAGATTCTGAAGTAACATGAGAAATCCTGCCATTTCAATGTTAGGGTTACTATTAAGGGAATTAGTCGACCTAGTCAAGTCTAGGTTTAGAAAGTTAGGTTAGTTATAGGCCTTATCTAGCTGAAGACGTTAAACTTAGCTCTCACTAGAAGGCAACCCAAGATTTTTTTAGAAAGTCTCATTACTCTGCATTACCCTTTCATCATTTAAGATGTCCTATGCTTCCAAACATTGGGGACAATGTTTCATTTAGGTTGGGGGAGTAGATGTACACAGAGGTTTTGGATTTTCCTTAGTTTTCTTGTATGTTTAAAAAAAAAAAGGTTTTGAGGCAGAGTTCCCTTATTGTGATGAGAATTGGACTTTTAAAAACTTAGTAATTCTACTATTTTAACCTCTTAATGGAAGTGTATATGGTTAGTTTTACATATTATTCACTTGTTGAATCATTTTATGAAGGTTAATTCTCAAAAAATATTTACACATAGTCGAAACTAATAGAGAGGCATGACTTAGAGACCCTAAGAAAGCTCAATGGAGACCTATAACCTAGTTAGTTTTAGAGATTCTCTTCTTATAGAATGTAATAACTTTGTTTTCAAAAATTTTATTGAATCAGATAGGCTTTGCGAAACTTAGGGAATGATTCTTGTTTTGATTAGAGAAATAAAACTTACCTATGATAGTATACCACTAGTTAGCCCCTTGAGCCTATTATTAAACCTTTTCTTTCTTAACTGTACTTATCTTAATCCATAAAAACTAAGAAATAGACATCCATTACCCATTTTGAAAATGAGTATAGTTAGTAGAAAAAGGAAAAAAAGTTAAAGGAGTGAAAAATGCAAAAAGTCTATCTTTTAAAGCATCTTTTAAAGCAGTCAATAGAAAAGTGAAAAGAAAGAGACATTAGAAATAGAGGACAAATTTTTGAAAGAAAAAGACGAGTACAAAAGATGTTCACTTCAAAGAAAAAAATTATCTAACAATTAAAAGAAGACTTCTACTCAATTTTGAACCTTTGAAATTGTGACAACCCGGGTTTTTATAATGCAATTTTAAAATAATAGATTTCACTTGTGAGATTGATCTCTATTTTTTAAACAATTTTTTGTTAAAAATGAATGTAGCAACAACAAAAAAATTATTTGAAACTTTTTCACAAAGACCCTAAGTGTCATTAATTAATCTCAATGAACAGATAATGAATCATGCCAACTTTTGGACAAAATATAAAAATAATAGTTAGCATTCCCAAGATTGTTATTCACAGCCCAAGTTACAAATAATTACTTACAACCAATTTTACATCAAATACTAAAAGGATCACTTAGTATGAAATCTAGTATAATAATATCCTCACTTAGCCTTACCTTCGCTCACTTGACTATAGTACTAACACTCTTTGAAGCTCCTTCTACTTGTACTTTGTCAGATTTAAAAAATAATGGATTTGATTGAGTGTTCATCATACTCAGTAGGTGACTTGATACTACTAATTTGAAAATATAGCATGCAAGAGGCGTAATTTCAAGAAAAGTAATAAGATTATGCAATTCCGTTTTGTGTAACCATGGGTATTTATGCATAAATTATAAAACTCATTTACACATTTCCAAACCATGGAACTTTTATCGAATCTATTAATTAGCAATATAAACATTACGAAAATAGTAACAGTCAATCAATTCATGCACTAGAATTTTTGGCGAACACATCAAGCCAACTACTCAAAATCAATAATTCATACAATAGTAAAATGATTAAAAATCTTAAAATAGCAACTAATTAAATCAAATGATAGAATTTCAACCCCACGATATATATCATGAATGTGGATATCTCGACAAACACATCAAGTCGATGGGTCGGGGAATATATCAAGCCAACAGGTCACGAGTACTCGTCTACGACCATCTCAATCAATATGCATATTGATATCAAAACTGAAATCATAGGGTCAACTATGCTCATGACCAAAACCGATTCTGAAATCATGTGTCTTCAGTATCTAGAGACCAGCCCACCATAGCCTCCACAACGACTATGGATATGTCCTCGAAAAGAGTGTCGTGAACACCTCCAATGGTCGTTCCAATTTACCATAGCAGTCGAGGAAAGGACAATGTCGCTTTAGGTAGTGATACCTACCACCTTTAGTGGTTAGAGGCCGGGAGGCCAACTCCGTACATAAACAAGCTCTCAGCATAGTGCCCACCAGGCTCATTAGCCCAAAAAGATATATACATATAATCCAAATCTCAATCATCATAAATCATGTAATTTATGCAATTAGTTTTAAAACATATAAGCAATGCATACATAAAATTTATTCAATGCAAGTAATCGCATTCAAGACCATAAATCATGAAGACAATTTCGTATGCTTGTTATAGGAATATCATATCTTAAAAAGCATATTAAACACAGTACTAGAGTCAAGTAGATCAATTAGATTTTGAAATGCATTTGAAAACTTAGTAGTAACAAACTACCTACATAGAAAGATATCACTTAATTTGTGACCTCCTTTAATTTAAATCATGGATCTTCTTCAAGGTCTTTATGGTATCCTGTACATAAGAATCTACCTATTATTTCCCTATCATTAATCAGGTTCATAGCTTAATGGCCTAGATTATCTATTTAGACTCCGATCCCATCCACACATGATTGGATCTATGAACTAAGGGTGATCATTCTTAATTCAGGGTTGAATTGGATATCTTAAACTTTTAAGTTGTCCAATAAACCACTTATTAGGTCCATATCATCTTTGATTTAGTAGATCTATGAGATTCCTACTGTTTTTAGGCCATAAGCAGATAAAATCATTCCATGATCTTAGATTTTATTACATAATTAGGCTTGTGTCATCAATATGATTCTAATGGACCTTTTGGATCATTAATTGGAGTTGTATTGCTCCTAAAATTTAAGAATTTGCGGTTCAGATCAATAAGGACAAGGCGGGTCCTACGCGTCACTGCTCCTAGGATGCTACAGTACTATGGCCAAACCAAAACACCTTTCGCACGTGTGTATATGCAAAAGGGTGCTCATGCATGAGTAGTTCCTGGGCGTGCTTCACGCTATGCGTCCTTGTAGTAGGTCAAGTGGACCAGGGTGGAACAATTCGATCTAAACCATCTATTCATCTGGGTCCTGATCAATTGTAGAGATCACCCAGAATTTTACTATCTTTACGAATCTTATGGTTTCAGGGTCCCCTAGTTTCATTGGGGCGGCTCGGATCATCCATCCGAGTTGCCCCAAAGATGATCCTTAATAGATTTGATGGATCTATTTTCACTGACATATTGCTAGCCAAGTGATGATAGATCCGGCTTAGATTTGAAGGAAACTCATTGAAAAAAGAGAAGAGCTAAGGGAAAGGGGCTTACCTGGGTGGCCAGAGAGAGAGAGAGGAGATTTGGGTTTTCTTAGTGGTGTGAGGTTTTCTATGTCGCTAGAACCTTAGATAGTGAAGATTGTCGGAGTGGAGGGAGAGAGGTTAGATGAGGGGAGGAGTAGGGGAAAATTTATAGAGGTGAAGGGAGGTGCTATCCCCGTGGTGGTGTTGTCATTTTTCCCGACGCAGCAGAGGAAGAAGACTGTAGAAGGTCGGCGGTTGCCAGATTTTCGGCGCAGACGCGGCGTTGATGAAGGCTAATGCAGGTGATGATGATGGATGACACGATTATGTTGTAATGGGGGTGCCTTTAACAAAATACTTTTAATTACCAAAATACCCTTCATCTTCCAATGCTCGTAACTTTTTCATACGAACTCCTTTTCTAGTGTTCTTTGAGGCGTTGAATTCCATTTCTCAAGTAGAATCTAATTATGGAGATATTTTTAGAAATTCTCTATTTACATTTTTTAAATAAAATATAACATTTTCTACTTGTCTAATATAATTATTTTCCAAAATAGATAAGATATAAAAATTTCGTAAATTACAAACACTATGATTGATTGTGATTGAAAGAGTGTTACTATTATTTGACAGGAATATCTTAAAATTTTGAGTCATTACATCAAGGGGTGAGCCAAAAGACACTGGAGTGCCCCAAAGAGTGATTGACGCAGTTGTGAGGCAAGAGATCTTAAGAGTTAGTCCCACATTGCTAAGGGAAAAGTAATTGGGTTGATTATAAGGGTTCAAGGAACTCTACTTGTAACAATGTGTTTTCCCTAGGAACTTGGTTTTCAGGGGGGAACAAAGTCTTGACCATTGCTGGTGTATGGGCATCGTTAGTGGAAAGCAAACAATATTGTGACTGTTGGACCCTTGGGGTGTTATAAATGGTATCAGAGTTGAACCCTGACTCGGTGTGTGGTTGGCCGGCGGACGTGGATGCCCGTTGCTTAATGGGGATGAGGGGTGAGCCAAAAGACATTGGAGTGCCCAAAAGAGTGGGTGATGCAGTTGTGAGGCAAGAGACCTTAAGAGTTAGTCCCACATCTTGAAGAGGAAAGTAACTGGGCCATTTATAAGGGTTCAAGGAACTCTACCTGTAACAACGCATTTTCCTTGGGAACTTGGTTTTCAAGGGGGAACAAAGCCTTGACCGCTACCGGTGTATGGGCACCGTCAGTAAAAAGAGGACAATATTGCGACTGTTGGACCCTTGGGGTGTTATAGAAACACTTATACCTTTTTTCTCTGAACTTGTCCCAAGCATGAATTTCATCCCATTTAAGGACCGTGGATCTTAGGTGGAATATAGCCTTAAATAGGATATAAAAAGAAGGAATTTAAGTAAACTACCCTTACTATTCTTGGTGATAACATCCACTCTTAAGGATCACTTTCTTACCTTGTCAGCACTTCAAGATTTATGTGAACCATTAGACTTGTTGGATCCGTTCACATAATGAGACAAATATGTGTAGCCCCTTCTTTGATATCTTCATTTTTTTAGAGTATACATGTGAGGACTTGAGGTCAAAATATATTTCCAATGAAATTTAATCATATCTAATTATAAGTCATGACTTGTGTAGCTATACACACAAGCACACTCTGAGAAATAATCATAAAAAAAAATGTCTTTAGTATATGTATAATTTGTAGAATTGTTAGCCATCTCTATTAACTTGTGAAAAACGAGTAGAGTTTCTATGAGATAAAATGGGAGACTCAAGCGTAGGGAATTTTGTGCGTATATCCAATGGCTTAGATTGATTGGGATGAAAATAGAAGATCAAGGTCAAAAGATGGAGTCAAAGCTTAAAAGTCATCAATCCAACATGAGATCAAGGATGAAGATCATCTTTAGGACAAGCAATGGATGCAATTAGAGGAGCCAAAGTTGGCCCATGCACAAGCCATGCAAATTTCACCACCTTTGCATGGGTTTTGCATAAGCTACTTAGTTCTAGCCATGAACAAGGTGACAAGATAAGGAGCCTAGCCAACTACCAAAGCCAAGGATTTGTGCATCAAACTAAGCTAAGAAATCCATGTATGTCAGCCATGAATCCAAGCCAATGGAGCTCTAAAAGTGAGCCATCAATGTCACATAAGCCAAGCTATATGGAAGGCCACTAAGGATTTGTAGGGATACTTTTGAAGATAATTGAGGGAAATTCCAGTAAGATAATCTAGAATGTGGACCAAGAGGAAGATACCTCTTCAATTTTAGTGTTTTTTCATGTTTTTTTCCACTTTTTTCTCACTTTCCATCTCATTAGTAAAATTGCTATGATTTCACTTTCCATTCAAGAATCCTATCTTTCTAAGACTTCCCCACCTTAAAATTCCATTCCAACCATCCAACATCCTAAAAAATTACCTAGCCAATCACTTTTCCCCACCTCACATCTCCTTTCCATCTTTTCCTGTCACTCTATTTCCTTCCATCTCCCACTCTCTCTCTTACCTCATCCTCATCCAACCAACCTTCTATTTTCAAGGAACTTAGATGAATTTTGCAAGGGGAGACGTCCCCTCCAAAAAAGGTGGCATTTCCCACCTTAATTAATTCCACATTGGCCACTTGTTTCCTTCTTTGATAAAAACCCTAGGTAACCTCTATATTTAATCCTAGCCATCCAACTCCATTTAACTTTCATCCCCACTGTACTTTTACTTTGAGTTACCCTAGGAAAATCAAGACACAAAGTACAAAAGAGGTCCCAAAAGAAATAAAAAACAACTTTTGAAGGAAGAAAAGAATGCCTCCTCCAAAGTGAGGAGGTGTCCTTTTCCTTCACTTCTTCCCTTACCTTTTTACATTCAAAGATCTTGTACTTTGGTGGCTGCCATCTTCTCTGAGTGTTTCATGCATGATTCCAAGTGCTTGTCCTTTACTTCTTCCTTTAAAGGTTAGCTGGTTTCTTTTTTATCTTCTTCTCTTTAATTCTTCTTAAATTTTCATTGTTGCTTAGTTGAATAGTTTTCCATTACATTAGTCCTTTTGTGCTTGTTGATTCAAGATCCAAGGTTGTTTTTCCCTTGAAGTGACAACCAAGGAAAATTCACCTTGAATCTATTATTTTTCCTTTTTTTTCATTGCCTTTAGATCTCCTTTGATTCCATTGAATTCCTTTTTGCTTTCCTTAGTGTTTTTCAAGCTTGCCTCTACTTTCTAGTGGATTTTCCTTTCCTTTCAATGCATACTTATTTATAATTGATGTTGGAACATAGAAGAAGGTTTAGATTGTAGTTTTGGGTTGATTAAGATCAAGTAGCATTCATTATAATAGGACATAATTTTAATATTTGGATTACATGTATTATGGGCATTATGTTGGTGGATTTTAATGTAATTCAAAGAAGTTAATTGGAGTTTTTAGTTCATACTTGTTTTTAGCAGTTAATGATCTTAATTCTTGAATGTTTGCTTGCATTAGAATTGCTTAACTTTATGTTTTTCATGTTCCATTACATGAATGATCAAAATATCATGCTGCTGGAATTTTTCTTAAAGGATTGTTATGTTTAATTTCTAGGACCACACTCTTCATATTTGCTTGATTTCTAGATTGCTTAATTAGTGCTTGAGTTAGATTGTATGTTCTAGGTTTCTAAAGAAGTTAAGTAGATCCATTCCTACCCCATGAGTCATGCATACCATTCCATGGTCACACTCAAGATACTTGGGTATTTCTCTTTTTTATTGTTTGATTAGTGATTGTT
The DNA here is from genome assembly GCA_035236585.1 of Warburgia ugandensis. Lineage (NCBI taxonomy): Eukaryota > Viridiplantae > Streptophyta > Magnoliopsida > Canellales > Canellaceae > Warburgia > Warburgia ugandensis. The sequence continues at coordinate 28,626,354 of CP141130.1, read as the reverse complement.
TTCCTTTAATTCTCTTGTTTATTTGTAGTTTAGTTCAATTCATTTGTTTACTAGTTTGCATCTTAGTTAGTTTCTAATTCTTAGTTTAGAAAATTAATTTTGTTATAGTTACTCATTGTCATGTTTAGAAAGTTAAATTTAGGAAAGTAATAAATTTGTTGCTTAGTTTCCTTAGAATTATATGATTTAGGAAAGTTGTTAAATTTCATTTTAAGAAAGTTTTCAAATTAGATAAGTTATAAATCTAGAAAGATTTCATTTAGGAAATTTTTATTTTTAGGTGTGTCTTAGGAAGTTGTTAAGTTTAGCATATTTTAGTTTTGACATAATTCCATATTTCATTTGTTAATTTTTCCTTTTTAGTTTAGGAAAAATCTCCTTGATTGGCCTGGATTACATAATTTAAGTGGGGACAATTATTATCACATTTGATCAATTTCTCATGGGATCAACCTCCTCGCATGAATTACTACATTTCATTCGTGTAGTTATAAGTTTAACTTAAAAATCACAATAGCTATTTTATTTTTTCTTTGTATTAGAGTGATCCTTGAACAACATAAGGGAACACCACTCATTAATTCCTATTGTCTTAAATGTCATAGAAAATTCAATTTGAAATTTATTTTATTTTAAAAAGAGAAAATTGCCCTTAGTACAATTCTTTAATTCAATGTCATTAAATTTCATAATGAATACTCGGAATATAATTTTTTAATTCAATGTCTAATTTCTAACAATCAATGACTTTGAAGTTAAATTTTCAATGAAACTACATTTCGAGGAAATGATTGTTGTTTCAATCTACTTCTTCAGTTATAAGGAGGAATAATGAGTGGTAGACCCTAATGCTAGTCTACTTGATCTCCAATCCTAGCCTTCAATGGTAGTTTATTTTCTTGATTCAAAGAAATCTAATCCAATTGATCATTCATCACCTCATCTTGTTATCTTTCTAAGGTAAATCTTTTAGGATAATTAGAGTAGAATAATTTGGTCTTTAAACTCATACTATATCCTTCCTAGGGATTCAACCCTACAAGACTATAATTGACTAACTATGCACTTATAGGAAAACTTTTCAATGCATTTTTGGTGTTGTTATTAGGGAACGAACCTAGGTCACCTATGTGACAGGTGACAATACTCACCACTATAATACCAAAATGACTAGTTGAGACTCAGAGCCAAAAACTTGTTGAGAGTTTTCTTGCAAGTGTGCAATTTTGAGAGTTTTCGTACAACAACTTGTAGGGTCAAATCCACAAGGAGATATAATATGAGTTTAAAGCACTAAATTATTCTACTATAATTATCCTAAAAGATTTACCTAGAAAGATTACAAGATGAGGTGATGAATGATCAAATGGATTAAATTTCTTTAAATCAAGAAAATAAACTATGGTTGAAGGTTAGGATTAAAGATCACATAAACTAGCATTAGGGTCCACCACTTGTTATTCCTCCTTATAACTCAAGAAGTAGGTTGAAACTACAATCATTTTCTCATATTAGAAAGTAGTAACACTTGTTATGCTATGGTTGAAACTTCAAAACAAATGAGAGAGAGAGAGAGAGAGAGAGAGAGAGAGAGAGAGAGAGAGAGAGAGAGAGAGAGAGAGAGAGAGAGAGAGAGAGAGAGAGAGAGAGAGAGAGAGAGAGAGAGAGAGAGAGAGAGAGAGAGAGAGAGACTTTCAATGAAAATTTTCTTTATTTAGTTGAAGCTCTTGCAAATGAGAAATTACATGAAAATACAAGAATTGTTGTAGGTGCTTTCTATTCATAACATTAGTAGTTGCACTTGTTTGCAAAAAAGTCAAGCTACTAGTTTGCTTCTAACTACAAGTCTCCTTGTAACAGATGGCAACAACATAAAGCTATCATCCTTAAGATCTCCACCCTTCATCCATCCATCTAATTCCAATTACCTTTTTAACTTGATATTCACTTGAGGAGACTATCAAGTGTAATCTATCATCATTGCATGATATCCCATATACTCACTTATCATCCATATGCTATACATATACATTCCCAACCTTGTAGACCCTTATTATGTGAAAAAAATGAAGGATAGGGAGGAAGCCATGTATAATTTTTCACTTTCACACCATTGTGTGAGTAATCTAAGCTTGAATGAGCTTGGTGGTGGAGAAAATGAATGGATCCTCATGGACTAGGGCTTCTACTTCTTCAATTGCTTTGCATCAAAATTAGATCAATCTAAGTCATCCATTTATATTTAACTTGATCAGTGAGATAAAATGTTAATTAAGGACTCAACACATGTGAACAACAAGTAGCAGACTTTAGGCTCTATGTTGGATGCCTTTTTGAATGAAAATTGAAAATCGAAGATCTGGGTCTTCTTATTCTCAATGTTCTCTATGTAGCATAATCAATTTTATAGATTTTCATAGATTAGCTAGGAAAAAAATCATGCACAAAGAGCTCTTGAACATAAGCAAAATACGGTTACTAATCACACAAACAATGACAAGTAGCATACTTTAGTTCTATGTTGGATGATTTTTTAAATGAAAATAAAAAATATATGATCTTGGTCTTCTTATTCTCAATGTTCTCTATCTAATCATCATCATCAAGTCCTTATCCCAATTAGGGGTTAGCCACATGAATCTTGTTCCTCCCTTCCCTTCTATTAAGTACCATGGTTTCATTTAGTTGCAAAGTTTTTAAATCTTTTCTCACCACTTATATCCATGATCTTTTGGGCCTTCCCCCTTGCCCTTTTAGAACCTTCTACTTGTATTCCATCACTACTCTTCATTGGACATGTCCAAACCATCTAAGTCTAATCTCCTTCATCCTATTACCTATTGCCTGTTAACCTTAAGTTTCCTCTAATGTTTTCATTCCTAATTCTATCCTTTATTGTATTGAACATTCTCATTTTTGCTATGCTCATCCTATAAACATGATGTTCCTTAACTGCGCAACATTCTAATCCACAGAGCATTGTCGGCCTATTAGCCATCCTATAAAATCTTCCATTTAATTAGAGTGCCACCCGTCGATCACACAAAACTCCAAGTGTGCATCTCCATTTATTCCAATCTACTTGGATTCTTTGGGTAATAACCCCTTTCAATCTTTCCACTCTCATGAATCATCGATCCTCAGTACCAAAAGTGGTCTTTTATAGGGACTTCTTAGTTATCAATCTTTACTGGTGAACTAGTATTGCTTCTCTCCTTGCTAAAATTTCATTCCATGTACATGTCTTAGTTCGACCAATTTTAAATCCATCAGGATCTAATGCTTCTCTCCATAACTCTAGCTTTGTGTTTATGCCCTCCCTTATCTCATCAATTAAAACTATATCATTTGCAAATAACATGCACCATGGAATCTGCTCATGCAGATATTTTATTAACTCATCCATAACCAATGTGAAAATGTATGGGCTCAATGCCAATCCTTGGGATAATCTTGCAGTGATAGATAAATCATTGATCTCTCTGCTAGTGGTCTTAACACTTGTTATTGCTCCCTCACATATCTTTGATTATGTCTATATATCCCATCGAAATCCCATTCTCACCCAACACCCTCCATATTAACTCTCTACGGACCCTAACATAAGCCTTATCTAAGTCAATAAGGACCATGTGGAGTCCTTCCTTCTCTCCCTATATTTCTTTATCAATTGTCTTAGTAAGAAAATAGCTTCCATGGTAAACCTTCCCGGCATGAAACCAAACTAGTTGTCCAATACACTTGTCTCTTGCCGTAAAGTCTTGTCAATCACTCTTTCAAAAACTTTCATATTGTTGCTCATAAGCTTGATCCCCCATTAATTAGTGCAGCTTTTATGGCTCATTTATTCTTATAAATTGGTACAATAGAGCTCTTCCTCCATTCATTTAGCATTTTCTTTGATTTTATAATCTTGTTAAACAACTTGGTCAACCAAACTACTCTAATATCTCCCATATGCTTCCAAACCTCTATTGGTACACCATTGGGTCCTAGGGCCTTTCTTAATTTCATCTTTTTCAAGGCCCCTTTCACTTCAAGTATTCTAATTCTACAGTTGTATATATAATGTCCAATGTTATTTAGGTTTACAGTACTTTCAATCCCTATATTCTTAAGGCAATTGTCATTTAGCAAATTTTGAAACTAACTATCCCAACTTTGTTTGATCTTGTCATCTTTGATTACTACCCTCTGATCATCACTTCTAATTCACTTAATGTGGTCTAAATCCTTACCCTTATATTCCCTTATTTTTGCAAGTTTAAACTCGTCTACTCCTTATTCTTGATCCTAGTCTATTATAGAGATCATCATATGCCTTAAGTTTAGCCTCACTTACTAATCTCTTTGCAACCTTTTTATCATTCTTATACTATTTGTAGTTTACATTATTTTTTAGTCTTCTACCATGCTTTAAAACACACTTGTTTTTCTTTAATAACTTTTTTTACATTGTTTCACTCCACCACCAAGTTTCCTTTACTAATTTCCTTTTACCTGTAGAAACTCTTAGGACGTCTTTTGCCACATTCTTAATAGACTCAGTCATATTAATCCACATGGTGTTTACTTCTGTTTCATTGTTCAAGTTTCCTTCTACTAACAACTTATTTGTCACTGAGGTTATTTTCTCCCCTTTTAAGTTCCACCACTTAGTTTTCAGATACCTACTAAGTCATTTCCTTTCTTCCATATTTTAATGTAGATTTTATAACCATTGACCTATGTTGTGATGTCAAACTCTTATAGGGTATCACCTTAAAATCCTTACACATTCATCTTTTGGTATTTCAAAGAAAAAAAAGTCTACTTGGCTTTTTCTGGAGTCCACTTTTACTAGTTATTAACTGTTCACCCCTCTTCTTAAAGTATGTGTTTGCAAGGACCAGGATATATGCTAAAGAAAAATAAAGAATAGCTTCCCCCATCTCATTTTATTCTCCAATACCATACCCTTCACGTACCCTATCATATCCTTCCTTTGTATTTTCCGACATGGTCATTTAAGTTTGCTTATATAAATATCCCTCGTGTTGGGAATTTCTTGCATGATTCCCTCCATATCTTCCCAAAATTGCTTCTTGATTATATCTTCTAACCCCACTTGTGGTGCATATGCACTTATAGCATTTACGATATGCTCTCCTAGAAAAAGTTTTATTATTATAATTCTATCACATGTTCTTTTAATATTTACAACTTTATCCTTTAATTCTTTATCCACCACCATTCCTATTCCATTCCTTTAATTCCCAATGTTCTCTATTTATACAATCCATTTTAGGGATTTTCATTGATTAGAAAAACAAAAAACCCTGCTCAAAGTACTCGTGAACAAAAGAAAAATACTATTACTATTCATGAAAATAAAAATAAGTAACAGATTTTAAGATATTAGTTGGATGCCTTTTTTAATGGAAATTAAAAATCTAATACTTGACCCACTTTATTCTCAATGTCCGCTATCTACCACGATCAATTTTAGAGATTTTCATTTATTAACGAAGAAAAAATTCATCAACAAAGTGCTCTAGAAAAAACAGAAATGTCCACTTAAGAAAATTAAGAGAGAGAGAGAGAGAGAGAGAGAGAGAGAGAGAGAGTGTGTGTGTGTGTGTGTGTGTGTGTGTGTAACACCCCTAACTTTTGTAAGGAGATTGAATAAATAATGAAATTAAACATCTCAAGGAAAATCAGGTTGAAATATAAGGGTTATAAAAAATACGCTTCTTATAGAAGTACAATCAAGCTATAAGACATGTATAATTGAAAACATACTCAACCAATCCTTCAGAATGACTGTAAGTATATCAAATTCTCTGATCGGATGAAAAATCTTTATTTTTCTCTATTTTTATGAATAAAAAGGTAAAATGGTAATTATACTCATAACCAAGACCCAAGACATAATAATTTGGAATGCACTTAGAAATACGATTCCAACACCACAAAGTACACTCAATTCCAAGTTCATGGGAATAAACCCTAATTTTCTCCATTTTTGGAATAAAATGGGCAAAATGGTCCTTTCACACCTTCTTGAGGCCCACAAAGGAATCCAACAACCAAAAAACATGCAATCATGGGTCAAACCATTATCACCTACTAGTGGAGAAGGAGGTGGTAGTGGGAATCCAATGACAATTTAATATTAAAAAGAAATGAAACATGAAAATTACATATAATCATGAAAATTTTCAAAAATGCCTATAAATACATCAGAAAAAAATCCTCAAAAATGTTCATAAAATTCCCCACAAGATTCCTTAGCCTCCACCAAAAATTCATCTCAAAATGCCTCCCCCTCTCTCTTTTCTTCCTTATTTTCTCCTCTTTATTTTCATTTGTTAGCGCGTCCACAGACGCACCCAAGTGAATATTCCCCCTAAACCATCAGGCACATCTGCAGATGCGTCATCCTGACGAATAGGGTTTTAACCCTACTACCATTTTTCAATTAGGCATCCATTATGGACTATTGAAACCTTAATCTACTCTGTTCAAAAGTTCCAGCACTTTCAAATACACAAAAGCCTATCATTTTACATCAATCAACGGAGTATTCATCGGCCAAACAATCGAAAAATAGTAGCTCTGGTGAAATCTATCTTAGGCATGGATTTTCTTATTTTTCAGCCAAGTTTTTGAACTCTGAACACCCTAGGTAGGTGGATCTCATCCCCCTCTTCATTTTCCCTAAGTTGATTTTGGGTTTTTGGGCTCATCGAAATTGTTTCTCCGATGATCTTCACCGGTGAACCAGTACCTATGATCATTCCCTGATTCACCTCCTTGGACGGTTCATATGAAACTTCTAGGCCTTTGGATGGATTCCCGGGGCCCAAAACCCTAGGAGATGAAATTTGGGCAGTTCGATGTAAAGGATATAGGTGATCCGGTGATGGGTGATCCGCCTATCGGCAGTCACCTCTACCTAATCACCTGGAATAAACAGTAATGGGAGCAGGCCACTGCTCATCCTTGCCCTTGCAAGCCCAGATTTGATCTAGGATGTCCAATCTTGAATTGAAACTTTATTTATTTTTATTAAGAGCTCAATTTAGCTCTGATTTTAGATCAGAAAGTTTCTATAGAATCTTTGTCATGTATATATTACTAAACTCATAATATTTATGTTTTTAATTGAATTTAATTGCAAAAATTACTAAAATTTGTTCCAACAGTATTGGATCATCATCAAGATGATCTCAAAATGGAGATCCAAACTGATGGATGGGTTCAGGAGGTCCCAAAATCTTAAGGACCATGAACACAGTAAAATTTATAAGTTTCTAGATCAAGTAAATAAACAAAAATAGTAAGATCAAATTTTAGCCCTTAAAACGGACTGAAACCTTAAAATCCTAATTCTGATATCAATTTAACTCCAAATTGAGATCGAAAAGTTGGGTTGGATTCCTCTTGATGAGTAGAACCTATTAAACTTAGAAAATTTATGTTTTGGTGCATGTAAAATTCTATTAATAAAGAAAAGTATTACTAATTCTTATGATTAGTGAAATTTGGAATGATCAAACTCTATAATTCTGATCCATTGATGATCTTGTGATTTTGAAACATGGAATCAATGGTTAGAAGTGACTGATCTATGTTTAATTAAGAGATTTAGCCTTAAAAGTAGCAAAATCCATAAAAATGAATGGTAATATCCTTGATCAAGTTGATCAAGGATGATTGGATAGTGTGGATATAATTGGATGATGATATAAAGTTAATATCATGTGGATTGATGGACTTGATGATGATGATTTGGGATAGATTAAAATATATGCCCTTAAATTGGATAAAAAGACAAGATCTTCTTGATCAGTTGGATCAAGAAGGATCAGATCATTTGATGAGATGCATCAATGACTTAATAATGAAATCACACTAAAAAGATGTATTATATCTAAAGCAAAATGAAAAGATCAAGATCTAAATCCAAAAAGGGATAGAAATCAACTATGACTGTTGGATCATGATGAATAGTTATGGCATGCTAGATTTTCATTTGAATTATTAAATGTTATTATAATTGTTATTTATTACTTAGAAGATTTAATTGTATATTTATTTATTTATGCTTTAATGCTTATGTTATGAAAATTTCATTGAAAATATAATTAAATGAAAAATAGAGTTAAAGGACATTTACATGGAATGAATGACACGGACTTAATGATAGTAAGGGCTATAGTTAGTAGGATAATATAAGGAATATCATTTCCTTGGCCCAAATTAGGAGAATAATAAAACTCCATGAATGACATCTTAATGTTCATAGACTTAATTAAAATCAATTAGAGAGAGTACTTAGGGTTGAAATGCTCATAGGAACCTTATGAAAGGGTGAGCTAAGGTCACACTAATGGATGATGAACATGGTGGTTAAGGGGGTTCTCTAATACGGCCTCGCTCTTCCCCTACATTTCATTGACGTTTGTGAGGTCTAAATGCCTCTTACATGAGGATTAAAGTAACCACTTTGTGTTCAGCCATTCAACTAGTAAGCCTAAGCCAATTTGACATAAGAGGAGCTATCTAGACTTATGATGGAATAAGCTATCCCCAACCAGTAAAACATTAACTGCTTGAATAATAATAATAAGAGCATAAAAGGTTAATAAATTATTTAATCTTAATAAAAATTGAAAATAAGATAAGGAAGATCCAAGAGAGATCTTGAAAGATCACAAACAAAAAGAAAAGAAATATAATGTAAATTGTAGTATTTTTCTATGATTTTACTTATTGTGTAGATTGTGAACTTAGAAGGTTTGAAACCTTGATCATATATGATTCAAGGAAAGTTAGGGCATCCCTCATAGGATAACCCAAATACATGTAGAAAGAATACTTGTATAGAAGAATAACTTTATACGTATAGTTTGATAAATGTATGAATCAAGATCATGATGGACAATATGGAGTGAATACCACATGAGATGTATGAATCAAGACCACGATGCCACTTCGAGGTAGGTGGATGTACAAGAATGTATTAAGGATTCATATAAACATACATGATCTTCTGTTTAGAATTATAAACCTTTATGATATAAGTATACTTGGCACCTTAGTGTATTCAAGATCCAATCATATGCCCTAAGCATAGGGCATAGGAAATATTCCAGTCTTAGTTAAACATAGACATTGTCTGATATGTACAATGTATTTTACATACAAGCGTGGTGGCTTATGATTTTTTTTTCCACAACCCTAGGATTAGGGATATTAAGTTATGGAAGTTATGAGGGTTTGGCCACCCGCTTCCTAAAACTTATATGATAGATACCATACCCAAAGAGAGGCTACATGTCAGGTGGGACAATCATGGGAAGGCCGCCACTGTGACAGCCATGGTTCTTCCCATGCGGACATGGATTTTGTTATTTCTACAACTGGTATTAGTGGATTATTATGCAATTATCCGGGCATGCTGTAAGAATTTAGACTGCGACATTGTAGCCCTTGAGTATTTTGCATTATGATGCACATATGATAGGCATATTCTAAGGCCATGGCATGATGAAATGCAACTACATGTGTTCTTGGAAAGAAAATCCCTGTATGAGAATTGGTTGAATATTGATCTCCTAAGTGGAAGTATAGCCAGGGGAAGGAATAAGTTTTAAGAAATTTCACTATTTTAATGGATTTATCCTATACTACATAAATAATGTATATACTCTATGTTGAGATAACTCATGAGTAGATAACCATGATAAAATAATGAATGAGGTATGTATTCTTATATTAGTGAAGTAGTATATTTTTGTATCCCCTACCAAGCATAGCTCGTTGAGATATTATAAATTTCTTAATGTTTACAATATCTTAGAAATAGAGAAGGAGAATCAGGAGCTTAAGACGGTAGAAGACTTAAAGAAAATAATCAATTAGGGTATGTCCCCTAAAGACATGTATTTTTATTTGAGAGCATTATATTATATTGAGAATTTTAATGTAAAGTGAGGTTTGAAATTTGGATTATGTAATTTGGACAATGGTTTGTAATTATAATACGGTGGGCTGTGTAAGAGTGAACTATTGGATGATTCCTAATATTCAATAAAAATTTATTTTATAAAAAATGTCTATGTGTGTTATGTACCTTGAGGTGAGACTTGGGTATTGTTATAAACGAATTTAAAAGAAAAGCTTTTCCGTTGTATTGTATCTAAAAAATTTCTACCATTAAGGGCCTTGCCTTTGAAAAATGTATTACAAAATGTGTTTCAAAAACTCAGGTCATCACTATTGGTATTAGAGCCATTCATCCAGTCACTCATAGCCCCAATATGTCCAAAGGAATAATCCAAATTAGGATATATTAGAAATGGGTTAAGTAGAATACTTATATAGAAATCTGGGTTTTGAGCAGATGCCACCTAAAAGGGGAACTAGGCGGATGGCTGGAAGTGAATCTGAGAATGTTATGGAAGGATCAGCTGGGAATGATCTGGAGGAGTTAATGACTAGGGTATTGAGGAATCTTCTTCCTCAGCTTATACAGCCTCATGCTACTCCAGTTGAAGCACTAAGTATTTAGGCCCAGGCCCAGATAGGAAACTCCAACTGAGGTACAGGATAATTCTTCACCTATACCTAGTGGAGTGTTGGAAACCTCTCAATTGACACCTGAAAAGATAGACAAGATGGTGGAAAGGTTCCAGAAGATGGTTATAAGCTACAATGGCAAGGGTGATGCTGAGAAAGCTAAAGAATGGATCTATGAAGTAAAGAAGACCTTTAGTGTATTAAGGACTCCAGAGAATCTGAAGGTCAAGTTGGCCACATATATATTAAAGTAAGAAGTGGCTTTCTGGTGGAGATCAACACAAAGGAATTTCATCTCCAATCCTAAAGAAATTTCATGGGAAAAGTTTAAGAAAATTTTTAATGAAAAATATTTCCTAGTCTATGTGCAAGTTCGAAAGGAGTTCTTAGATCTACAACAAGGAAACCTTTCAGTTGTTGATTATGAAAATAAATTCATTCAACTAAAGAGATTTACAAGCCATATATGTGACACTGAAAGGAATATGGTGGATCATTTTATGAAAGGGCTACACCCAGGGCTAAGAACGAAAGTGCTAGCAACCAAACCTAAAACTATGACCGAGTGTGTCGAGATGACTTCTAAATTCGAAGAAGACTATAAGAGAAACCAATTCACCAAACTTGGAGGAGGGAGCAATTATCATCAAAAACCCTTCAAGAAGGGCAAGAGACCGCCAAACAACTTCAGGCCTTCTAGCCATTAGGGAAATCAAGCTAAATGGACACGATGCCCCAAATGTAGAGCATATCATCCAGGCAATGTGTATCCCCATACGGTTGCACAACCACTGCGACCTCCTATCAAATGTCACAAGAGCGGTGAGTTAGGGCATTTCTCTAATAACTGCAACAAACCCTTGGTAATTAAGTGTGCAAAATCAAAGAATGTACCACGTCATCAAGGAAAGGTGTTCGCCATTACTGACACAAAGGCTAGTACATCTAATGTAGTTATTAAAGGTATATTGCTAGTATCTAATCACCATGCCAAAGTACTATTTGATTCTGGATCTACCCATTCTTTCATATCATGTTTATTTGCATCTAGTATACAATTGATAGTGGAGAAATTGGGATTCTGTCCAGATGTCATGACACCAGTGGAAAAAACAGTTAGATTATAAGAATATCTTCAAGATGTACCCATTGAAGTGTAGGGAAAAAGAATAGGTATAGACCTCATTTTACTAAACATGATAGATTTTGATATAATACTGGGTATGGATTGGCTAGCAAAATACTGGGTACTTATGAACTGCCATAAAAATAAAATCACTTTTAACATACTAGGAGAAGAAATGCTAGTATTGCATGGAAAACCAAATGGCTCGGACAACTCTATCATATCAGTTATGAAGGCTACCAAATATGTGTCCAAGGGATGTTAGGCATTTTTACCAACTATACTTGTTTTGAATGTTGAACAGCCCAAGATAGAAGAAATTGACATGGTCAGAGAATTCCAAGATGTGTTTCATGAAGAACTCCCAAGTTTACCACCCCATAGGGAGATTGAGTTTACCATCGAAGTAATTCCTGGTACAACTCCATTTCTAAAGCACCTTATAGGATGGCCCCAACTGATTTAAGGGAATTGAAGAATCAACTGCAAGAATTGTTGGACAAAGTGTTTATATGACCAAGTAGTTCACCATGGAGAGCACCAATGATATTTGTGAAAAAGAAAGATGGGTCTATGAGGTTATGTATCGATTATCGGATGCTGAACAATGTGACAATAAAAAATGGATACCCTCTACCTCGCATTGTTGATCTCTTTGATCAACTCCAATCTGCTAAGGTCTTTTCAAAAACTGACCTTAGATCATGATATAATCAATTGCGTATCAAAGGTGAAGATACACCAAAAACTGCAGTCAGAACCTGGTACAGACATTATGAATTTTTGGTGATGGCTTTTGGATTAACCAATGCTCCTGCTATATTTATGAACTTGATGAATAGAATTCTCCAGGAATTTCTGGATAAATTTGTAATCATATTCATCGATGATATACTAATTTATTCTACTAGTATATGGCAACATTAGCAACATTTACTGATTGTATTAAACACACTTAGAAGACACAAACTATCTGGAAAATTTACTAAGTGTGAATTTTGGTTGGAAAAAGTCAACTTTGTAGGGCATGTAATTTCCCATAATGGGGTAGAGGTGGACCCAACCAAGGTGGAAGGAGTAATGAATTGGGAACAACCAAAGACAGTAACTGAAATACAAAGTTTTCTGGGGTTAACTAGATATTATCGTAGATTTATCCAAGGATTTTCTAGTAACTCTTCCTTTGACTTCTTTGACTAGAAAAGGAGTAGAATTTACTTGGACTGATGAATGTGAAAGGAGTTCCCAAGAGTTAAAGAAGAGATTAACTACAACACCAGTATTGACCCTACCATTAGGGAGTGAAGATTATGAGATATACTATGATGCTTCAGGAAAAGGGTTAGAAAGTGTACTAATGCAAAAAGGGAAGGTCATTGCTTATGCTTCATGACAACTGAAGAAACATGAAATGAACTACCCGGTACATGACCTAGAACTTGCGGTAGTGGTTTTTGCCTTAAAATTTTGGCGACATTACTTGTACGGGGAGAAATTCAAAGTATTCACTAATCACAAGAGCCTTAAGTATATTTTCACCCAAACTGATCTGAATATGAGACAAAGAAGGTGGATGGAATATCTTATGGATTATGATTTTCTAATTCAATACCATCCTAGAAAGGCTAATGTAGTGGCCAATACACTAAGTAGACACACAAAAGCAGTATTGGCTAATGTCACCATTAAGTCAACTTTAGTTGAACAAATTTTAAAGGCTTAAGAAGGGGATATAACAATCTAAGAATTGTGTGGAAAGACAGGGTTTAGTAAAGCTTTAGACGGGGGTATTCGATTCCAAGGAAGACTTGTGGTTCCCTCGAGTTTGAGAAAAGCACTACTACAAGAAGCCCATCAATCCAAATTTTCTATACAACTAGAGGGAAAAAAATGTATCAAGATTTAAAAAGGAATTTTTGGTGGGAAGGTATGACGCGAGATATCAGGGAATGTGTGGCTAAGTGTTTAACTTGCCAGCAAGTGAAGGCTAAACATCAAAGACTAGCTGCATTACTACAAACCTTGGAAGTGCCATAATGGAAATGGGAACATATCGCCATGGACTTTGTCGTAAGGTTACCAAGGACTCAGGCAGGTCATGATATGATATGGTTAATAGTTGATAGGCTAACCAAGTTGGTACACTTTCTTCTGATCAAACAAAACCAATATGTCAACAATTTAGCCCAGTTATATGTAAGAGAAATAGTTAGTCTTCATGGGGTCCCACTTTCCATCATCTTTGATGGAGATGGAAGGTTTACCTCTAGAAGCTGGAAGAGCATGCAACAAGCATTGAGGACATCACTAAAGTTTAGTATAGCCTTTCATCCCCAAACTGATGGTCGGTCAGAAAGGACCATTCAAAGCTTGGAAGATATGCTAAGGGCATGTGCACTATACAAGAGAGGAAGTTGGGAGGAACATCTTCCATTGTTAGAGTTCGCGTATAATAACAGTTTCCATCAAGTATTGGTATGGCACCATATGAAGCATTGTATGGATGACCATGTCAATTGCCAACTTGTTGGGATGACGTGGGAGAGAGGAAGTTGATAAAATTAGAACTAGTGGAACAATGTACAGACAAGGTGAAAATAATAAAGAAAAGATTGTTGGTTGCTCATAGTCGTCAAAAAAGCTATGCGGGTAAAAGATGCTGAACCCTGGAATTCGAAGAAGGTGACCATGTGTTTTTGAAGGTTTCACCAGTTAAGGGAGTAAGGAGGTTTGGAAGTAAGGGAAAACTCAGTCCAAGGTATATTGGTCCTTTTGAAATTCTGGAAAGGGTTGGTCTGGTGGCTTATAAATAAGCCTTACCACTGCAACTCTCAGAGGTGCACAGCGTATTTCATGTATCCATGCTATAGAAATACATTCCCGATGAGACTCATGTGCTTCAAAGGATACCTGAAGTGTTAAATACAAATTTAACCTTTAAAGAAAGGGCAATCTAGATCTTGGACAAGAAAGAGCAACAATTGAGGACCAAATCTATCCCTTTAGTCAAGGTATTATGGCAACATCATATGGTCGAGGAAGCTACTTGGGAATTAAAAGAGGAGATGAAAAAGTTGTATGCTAGTTTGTTTGAGTAGTTGCAAATTAGAAATTTTGATGACAAAATTTTTGTAAGGGGGGTAGATTGTAACACCCCTAACTTTTGTAAGGAGATTGAATAAATAATGAAATCAAAAATTTCAAGGAAAATAGGCCTGGAATATTAGGGTTATAAAAAATGTACTTCACATAGAAGTACAATCAAGGTATAAGACATGTATAATTGAAAACATACTCAACGAACCCTTCAGAATGACTGTAAGTACATCAAATTATGATATCAGATGAAAAATCATTATTTTTCTCCATTTTTATGAATAAAAGGATAAAATGAAAATTTTACTCATAATCAAGGCCTAAGACATAATAATTTAGAATGCACTCAGAAATACGATTCTAATGCCACTAAGTACGCTCAATTCCAATTTCATAGGAATAAATTCAATTTTTCTCCATTTTTGGAATAAAAAAAGAAATGTTCCTTTCACAACTCCGTGGGGCCCACAAAGGAATCCAATGACTAGAAAACATGCAATCATGGGTCAAACTAATACCACCTGCTAGTGGAGAATGAGGTTGTAGTGGGACTCCAATGATAATTTAGTATTAAAAAGAAATGAAACGTGATAATTACATATAATCATGAAAAAATCCAAAAATGCCTATAAATACCTCAAAAAAAATTCCCCAAAAATGTTCATAAAATTCCCCACAAAATTTTCTTGCATCCTCCAAAAATTTAGCTCAGAACTCCTCCCCCTTCTCTCTACTTTCTCCTCTTTATTTCCTTTTGTTAGCACATCCACAAACACACCCAGGTGAATATTCCCCCTAAACCATTGGGCACGTCGTCCTCAATGAAAAGGGTTTTCGCTCTGCTAGGATTTTCAATTAGGCATCCATTATGCACCGTTGAAACCTTAATCTACTCCTTTCAAAAGTTCCAATGAACTCAAATACACAAAAGCCATATCATTTTACTTCAATTAATGGGGTATTCATTAGCCAAACCATCGAAAAATAGTAGCTCCATCGACATCTATCTCAGGCATGGATTTTCTTATTTTTTAGTCAAGTTTCCGAACTTTGAACACCCCAGGTAGTTGGATCTCATCCCCCTCTTCATTTTCCTTAAGTTGATTTTAAGTTTTGGGCTCATCAGAATTGTTTCTCCTGTGATCTTCATTGGTGAACTAGTACTGGTGATCATGCCCCGATTCACCATCTTGGAATGCTCAGATGAAACTTTTGAGTCTTTGGATGGATTCTCGAGGCCCAAAAACCCCAGGAGATGAAATCTGGGCACTTGGATGTAAAGGAAGGAGGAGATCCGACGATCTAGATCTGGACCATCTCACCTATAGCCAGTCACCTCCACTTAACCACCTAGAATAGGTGGTAATGGGCACGGGCCACTCATCATCCCCGAACCCGTACCCCCAGATTTGATCTAGGCCATCCAATCTTGAACTGAAACTTTATTTTTTTGATTAAGAGCTCAATTTAGCTCTAATTTTATATCAGAAAGTTTCTATAGAATCTTTGTCATGTATATAAGTTAATGAACTCATAATATTTATGTTTTTAATTGATTTTAATTATGAAAATTACTAAAATCCATTCCAACAGTATTGGATCATGATCAAGATAATCTCAAAATGAAGATCTGAACCTATGAAAGGGTTCAGGAGGTTCCAAAACCTTAAGACCATGACCATAGTAAAATTTATGAGTTTCTAGATCAAGTAAATAAACAAAAATAGTAAGATCAAATTTTAGCCCTTAAAACAGGCTAAAATCTTAAAAGCCCAATTATGATCTCAATTTAACTCCAAATTTAGATTGGAAAGTTGGGTTGGATTCTCTTGATGAGTAGAACCTACAAAACTTAGAAAATTTATGTTTTGATGCATGTAAAATTCTGTTATTAAAGAAAAGTATTACTAATTCTTATGATTAGTGAAATTTGGAATGATCAAACTCTATAATTCTGATCCATTAATGATCGTGTGTTTTTGAAACATGAACTCAAAGGTTAGAAGTGTCTGATCTATGTTTAATTAAGAGATTTAGCCTTAAAAGTAGTAAAATCCATAAAAATAAATGATAATCTCCTTTATCAAGGATGATTGGACAATGTGGATATAATTGGATGATAATATAAAGTTAATATCATGTGGATTGATAGACTTGATGATGATGATTTGGGATAGATTAAAATCTATGCCCTGAAATTGGATAAAAGGACTTAAGATCTTCTTGATTGGTTGGATCAAGAAGGATCAGATCATTTGATGAGATGCATCAATGATCTAATAATGAAATCACATTAAGAAGATGTATTAGATCTAAATGAAAATGAAAAGATCAAGATCTACATCCAAAAAGTGATAGAAATCAACTATGACTGTTGGATCATGATGAATAGTTATGGCATGTTAGATTTTCATTTGAATTATTAAATATTATTATAATTGCTATTTATTACTTTGTAGATTTATTTATTTATGCTTTAATGCTTATGTTATGAAAATTTCATAAAAAATGTAATTAAATGAAAAATAGAGTTGAAGGACATTTATATGGAATGAATTACATGGACTTAATGATAGTAAGGGCTATAGTTAATAGGATAATATAAGCAATATCATTTCCTTGGCCCAAATTAGGAGAATAATGAAACTCCATGAATGACATCTTAATGTTCATGGACTTAATTAAAATCAATTAGAAAGAGTACTTTCGGTTGAAATGCTCATAGGAACCTTATGAAAGGTTGAGCTAAGGTCACACTAATGGATAATGAACATGGTGGTTAAGGGCATTCTCTAATAGAGCATCGCTCTTCTCCTACCTTCCGTTGACATTTGTGAGGTCTAAACGCCTCCTTGCATGAGAATTGAAGTAACCACTTTGTGTTCAACCATTCAGCTAGTAAGCCTTAGCCAATTTGACATAAGAGGAGTTGTCTAGACTTAGGACTGAATAAGCTGTCCTCAACTAGTAAAACATTAACTGGTTAAATAATAATAATAATAATAATATAAGAGGAAAAGGTTAGTAAATTTTCTAATCCTTATAAAAATTGTAAATAAGATAAGGAAGATCAAACAAGATCTAAGAGAGATCTTGAAAGATCACAAACAAAAAGGAAAGAAATATAATGTAAATTGTAATATTTTTCTATGATTTTACTTATAGTGTAAATTGTGAACTTAGAAGGTTTGAAACCTTGATCATATATGATTCAAGGAAAGTTAGGGCATCCCTCATAGGATAACCCAAATATGTGTAGAAAGAATACTTATATAGAGGAATAACTTTATACATATGGTTTGACAGATGTATGAATCAAGATCATGATGGACAATATGGAGTGAATACTACTTGAGATGTATGAATCAAGACCATGATACCACTTTAAGGTAGGTGGATGTACAAGAATGTATTAAGGATTCATGTGTATACATACATGATCTTCTGTCTAGAATTATAGACCTTCATGATATAAGTATACTTGGTACCTTAGCATATTCATGATGCAATCATATGATCCAACTAAGTGATCCAACCTCATGATCCAATTCAACTGATCTAATCTAATGATCTAATCAAATAAGGTGAAAGTAATGAGATATGTAGACTAAGGAAACCCTAAGCATAGGGCATAGACAATATTTCAGTCTTAGGTAAATAGATACATCATCTGATATGTACAATGTATTTTACATACAAGCATGGTGGCTTGTGATTTTGTTTTACATAGCCTTAGGATTGGGGATGCTATGCTAGGGAAGTTATGAGGGTTTGGCTACCCGCTTCCTGAAACTTATATGATAGATACCATGCCCAAAGAGAGGCTAAATGTCAGGTAGGGCAATCATGGGAAGGCCGCCACTATGACAACCATGGTCCTCTCCATGCGGACATGGATTTTGTTATTTCCATAGTTGGTATCGGTGGATTATTATGTAGTTATCTAGGCGTGTTGTACAGATTTAGACTGTGCCATAATAGTCCTTGAGTATTTTGCATTATGATGCACATATGATATGCGTAGTGTAATGCCATGGCATGAAGAAATGCCACTACATGAGTTCTTGGAAAGAAAATCCCCATATGAGAATTGGCTGAATATTGATCTCCTAAGTGGAAGTAGAGGCAGGAGAAGGAACAAGTTTTAAGAAATTTCACTATTTTAATGGATTTATCCTATACTAAATAGATAATGTATATACTCTTTGCTGAGATAACTCATGAGTAGATAACCATGATGGACTAATGAATGAGGTATGCATTCTTACGTTAGTGAAGTAGTATATTTTTGTATTCCCTACCAAGCATAGCTTGTTGAGATATTGTAAATGTTTGAATGTTTACAATATCTCAGAAATAGAGAAGGAAAATTAGGAGCTCAAGACGGTAGAAGACTTGAAGAAAATTATCAATTAGGGTATGTCCCCTAAAGACATGTAGTTTTATTTGAGAGTTTTAATGTAAGGTGAGGTTTGAAATTTGGATTATGTAATTTAGACAATAGTTTGTAATTATAATATAGGGGCTGTGTAAGAGTGAACTACTAGCTGATTCCTGGTATTCAATAAAAATTTATTTTATACAAAATGTCTATATGTATTATGTACCATGCATAATTTGAGAAATTTATTCTGTATGAAAGCATGATAAATTAGTAAGCAAGATGCTTGCTAATATGAATTTTAAAAGTTTTTAAAAAGAGTACCTGCTATTTATAGAAATGGTAGGTTTCTAAAAATGGAACTATGTAATATATGTATGGTTTTATTTTATTAAAATAAGCCTAGTGGCCTATGCTATGCGGTAGTGATGGGTTGGTCTCCCAGGCCCTGACCACCTTTGAGTGAAAATGGTATCCAATACTTGACAGTGACATCTTCTCATCTGGTAGGAGCAACTACTATAGGTGACATGGCACCCTTTCGAGACTGGCCATATCATAAGCATAGTGTTCCCATAAGAGTTTATGGGTTTTGATGAGTTCCTAGTTGTCCTAGATGAGGGACCTTAGGATGGTCAATAAATGAGTACTCATGACCATTGTATTAGATGGATGGACTTGGAAAATATGCCTAGATTTGATCATTTTACCTTATGATATAATCTTGATGATTTAAGAATGATATACATCAATGTTTGTTGTTATTTATTTCATAAAGTATGAAGTAATGAGGATGCCTGATTATTTCATTGCATGAACGACTAAGTCCAAATTTTTTGTTATTACATTATACACATATTTTATAACGCATGTGTATGCTAGATGCCAAGGTATTCAATTTTGTGATTTTAGATGTTCCTGCTAAGTGCTACTCAAAAAGAAATATTAACAATATGCAGATAAATCCCAAAAGGAGTAAAGGAAACGATAAGGATTGAATCCTACACTATCATGAGAAAGCAAAGTGAGGATTGAGATGCTAGTAGTTAGTTTTAAATTTCAGTTATTAAACTATTCATGTAATAAGGCCATTAGTACCATTAACCTTTATTGTTGATTGATGATTTTATTTTAGTACATGATTATAATTGACTAGCTCTAGGCAACTCTAAAATTTTAATTGAACTAAAATGGCTTAGATGTGGAGCTAGAATTTTGGATGGTTAGATTTTTAAGAGCTTGAGGTTTCTAAATGATGACAAATTCCTTTTTCAAATTATTTTAAAAAGGGACATCTCACCTTTAAAAAAATATTTTTCTTCTAACACATGGTGGTGGTATTTATAGGAAATACATGGCTGAACATCCACACCTATTCTTTAATGTCTTTGGATGTTCAGATATAATCCTTAAGATGTCAAAGGTTTTAACACTGACCTTTAAAACAATAGAATTCTTAATATATGAGATTTATTTTAGATTGAACATTCAGATCTATCTTTAATCTCATTAAAGGCTTCAAATCTATATTTGACTTATCTTTTGATTGTTTAGATCTATTCATTTATGGATTTGAATGGGTGCACTTTAAATTTTGGAAGTTTTTAGATGTAAAATGATGAGTAATCTAAGTTCAAAATGTTTTTAGATATGGAGTAAATGAATGTCAAATCATTTCAAAACATTTTTAGATCTAGAGTAATTGTCATTCATGTAGAAAACCTTTTAAATTTGATTTGATTCATGTCAAAAATGTTTTTCTCTACTAATTTAGAGCATATCTCTCATAGTTATAATTTGTATTCATTTTGTAACTTATATCCAATTAAGTACTAGTTATTATAAATGCTTCCCTTAATTGAACTTTTTCCTTAAGAACTTATATGCAATGAATCTACTTCTTAATTATTACCCTTACTTATTTAAATAGGGTGTTCTCAATCAACTAACTCAACTAACAAGTTAGTTAAACTAATTTGTCTCACATTTTTATCCAGAAATGTGTTACTCTTTCTATTATATTCTAGGGAATTTTTATTAAACAAATTCAATTGACACTTGACCAAATTGTCCTTAATTTTCATATGCCTTTCTTACATAAAATTTGAAGTCATTACACAATCAAAGGTTTTCTCTTTTATTAGTGACATGTAATTGACAACCCAAAGGATTCGAGATTTGTATTCACTTTTGTTTGATTAATAAAATCTTCCAGTGGGAACAATTTATACTATTTTATTTTTTCTTTTGATTATTGCAAACATATGGAATGAGTAGTGTTAGCTCATACAAGGGTGGCTCCATCGATAATACAAAGTGTTCACTCGCATACTACTCAATGCATTACACCAATTTGCTCCTTCGCAAGTGAAGAAAGGGGTGGAGATATGTGCAATGTTGTGACTAAATAAAAGGGAATTAGTGATAATACTTGGAAGTGTTAAATGGTAGGCATTGAAGGCTAGCGGTCAAACGGATGAGGGTAGAAAAATGCCTACTTGCACCCAACATCTTTACAGCAACTAAGTTCATGAATTATGGGTAAGAGAGAGAGAGAGAGAGAGAGAGAGAGAGAGAGAGAGAGAGAGAGAGAGAGAGAGAGAGAGAGAGAGAGAGAGAGAGAGAGAGTTTATTTCATTAAGTGCTTGCCATGAGTTCAAAACAGCCCTTGCATAATTTTGTTCTTTGATGTTTATACCTTTTCATACATTATATATGTTCAAACAATAATATACATTGGACACTACCATGCTCTTTTAAGTTGAGGGCTTCCAATGGATGGTTAGAAAGTAGAAAAGGAGGCATTACATATATACTATGCTCTAAATTACCAAAATTACTTTAGATTCCATATCAGATTCCTAAGATACTTTCTCCACTTATTTTAAATTTTATGTTGGCTTTTCAAAAAATCTATCACAAGGCCATAATATAAGTTTAAATAGAGGATTAAGAGTACATCCATGTGTTCACTGCATACACACACAAATTAATAAAGTAATCATGGAAAATGTAATTAACCATTAGCAATTAAATTTTACATAAGTGCATGCATGCATGATCAACTTACTCAATGTAAGGTTGGACTTCATCAACATTTTGCAACACAAAAAGATGTGCCTGGTCTCATTCTTTATAGTCAACGATCAATACACAACCACTCGACAGAGGTTCGCCAACCCTTGGATCATGAAATGCAACTGATTGTTTCTTTCTTGAAATTCTAATAGCATCCACTCCTGCTAAGTACTCTATGCAAAACTCCACTGCTTCCTCTGCAATATAACATTTAGCTATACACTCCTCTGCCCAGTTGTGATTACGTACTTACCCTTTTAAAATTTTCATGTACTCTCAAACGAATACATCCATCACAAGTAAACTAGCCCACAAAGTCTTACCTCATTAATGAGGTGCACTATTAAGTGTAACACGATGTCAAAGAAGGATGGTGGGAAGATTATCTCAAGCTCACACAAAGTTGTCACTAGATGACCTTAAGTTTCTTGTAATTTTGAAACATCAACCACCTTCTAGCATAAAGCATTAAAGAAGTAGCAGAATTTTGTAATAGCTCTCCTAGCGTTGTCCAGTAATACAAAATGTATTGCTACTAGCAGTGGTTGTTGCATCAATGCATGGCAATCATGAGACTTTATCTCCAACAATTTTAGCTCTTCAATGGAAACAATGTTTTTAAAGTTTGAAGAGTAGTCGTCTTGAACTTTGAGCTCGAACAAGGTTTTACACATTATTCTCCTCTCCTCTCTATCGAGAGTATAATTTGCCTTAGGCAAGTATGTTCCTTGACTGCCCCTATCGTCAGGGTGCAACCTCATCTTCAAACCCATGTTCATAAGATCCATTCGAGCTGTAAGTCCATCCTTTATTTTTTCTGGGATATTAAGCAAGGTACCAGTAGAGCTTTCACACACATTCTTCTCAATGTGCATGACATCAAGCACATGGTGTATATGCAGACGAAAAAATATTGATTTCTTCTTCCAACAACTTCTACAATTACTTTCACCTACACATTTACTTGATTTCTTTGTATTCTTTTCCCACAAGACAATAATATTTTCAACTTGGTCTAATCTCTGACGTCCTGTAAACATCTTTGGAGGTGTCCTTGTCTCTACACTCCCTTTAAATTCTCCCTTCTCAAAACAATATGGATAGTCTTTGCCCAACCATCTTCTGTGCCCAAGGAATGTCATTTTCCTACCATGTTTAAGCCATATAGCACACATTTCATCACAGCATTGTATCCCTTCACAGTGCATCCAAAACAATTATCGAATGTAGGGAACTCACTTATTGACCACAATAATATAGCCTTTAGTGTGAATGACTCTTTCCTGTATGCGTCGTATACTTCAATGCCTACATCCCATAATGTCTCAAAATCATCAATCAAGGGAGATAAGTACACGTCAATGTCATTCCCAACATAGTTAGCATCATGAACTTCTTCTTCATACATAGAGATGGTGGAAGGATGTAACAAAACAATATAATGGGCCAACAACTATACGTACTACTCATAGAACCATGAGGATTAGTCCCATCTACAGACAATGCTAGTCGTAGGTTTCTAGGTTCTTCACCAAAATTAGGCCACATGAAGTATACAAGTTTCCATCTTGTGCTATCTACTGGATGGCATGAAAACTTATTAGCTATCATTGGAATGCCACACTAATTTTTTTGCTGTTTCTGTTATACAAAATATTCTTTTGAACCTTGGAATAGGGGAAAAGTACCATTGAACCTTTGCAGGAATGCCTATAACTGTCTCAGTTGAATTCTTCTTTAACTTCCATCTTGGTTGTCCACAAGTTAGGAATGTAGTTTTATCCTTGTGCTCCTTCCTATACAAGATGAAATCATTGGGACACGCATGTATCTTCTCATACTTCAACCTTAGTTTAGCCATGGTTTTCTTTGCCTCTCATGTGGACCTCGCTAATTTATTATCCTTTAGTAGCATCTTACCCACTACTTTCAAGACTTTTGTAAAACCTTGATCTGAAAAACCAAATCTTGATTTCACGTTGTAAAGTTCTACCACTACAGAAAGCTTGGTATAATCTTTACACTCAGGGTACAACAACTCATTAGCTTCCTCTAATGTAGCATGAAATTGTTCAGGGTCATTTTGGAATTCATCATATGCATCTTGAAACATTGGTACAGGTGTACTACTGTCTCCAACACTTCTTATAGTGTCTTGATCATATATTCCAGGCCATTTCGAGGGCCTATGTGGAAGTTCTTCTCCATGCCAAATCCATGGGTGGTAACTTTCATCAATTCTATTAAAGAACATTTGTTCTCTCAACACCCCTATAGTTACATTTTTTAAGTTTCCACATTTTTAGCATGGACAACGAATGTGATTACTTTCAACACCTACCCTAAGTGCAAACTCTATGAAATTTTCTACAGCCTCCTCATATTCTTTCGATGTTCTTATCGTAGTCATCTAAGCATATTTGTCCATTATCATAAGAAATTGAAGCAAATTTGCGGGGAGACTTGTAAGACATGAAAAGATTCGGTTAGGCCTTTTACCAAACATTAGATATATATGATTAGAAGTATTTAACATAACTACATTTCATGGAAATTTTCAATTAACAATGAAACAAAAAAAAAAAAGCAAATTATGATAGACACATTCACAAATGAAATCAACTTTCAAAAGAACAATTTCTAACCCACAACCTTATAAAAATTCTTCAAATATGCATAATACATATGAGACAAACATAGAGATACTAACCAACTCTCAAAAATCGATATTGACCCCAAATTTGTGAATGCAATTCCAATTCATAGGTAGGATTTGGTTCAGAGTAGGGAAACAGAACTAGAGTTTAGTTTTTGTGTACAGATAATAAACACAGAGTGAAAAGGCACAGCGAAAGTTGACAAAATAATTCTTAAAATAGAAGAATAATTGAAGTCATTTGCAGAAAAATGACTTTAAATGTGAAGAATAATTTTTAAATTTTCTGTAACACCTCGAGTTTGTATACCATTTTTTATATAAATAATAATAAATATAGTCGGGATCTCAGAGTCAAAAGGTTTTATTTGCTATATTATATAAAACATTTCCCGAATGTTATTTCCTTTTCCAAAGACATCGCAACCACAATTATGACATAAATATAAGTACACAACAATAAATTTAAAATAATACTAATATCAAATCCAACGTCAAAACCAAGGGCGCCTTTATTTTAAACCATAAATCTCCAAAATATAATAATGTAGGCCAAGGTCTATCCATCATAACATTCCACCATACTTAATAACATATCCATAGTGCATAAATGTCATAATCAACTCAAGTATAAATGTATACGGTCCATAATATAAATCTAAAATGTAGTCTATCTCATCACTCACATTGAACTATCTATCACTAAGGTAAAGATGATCCCCATTGCTATCATGGTCCCACCACGGCCTTGCCTTTCCTGCTGTCACGCTTAATATATGAGGCATTGCAAAACAAAGCAATGCCTCAACAAGCTATTGCTTGGTAGGTACATAGACACTTAATGTAATAACAATTAAAACATAAAAAGCATGTCGAATAGCAATGCTAATATAAGTGTAAGTCATAACATCTGTGGAGCATAAGTATCATAGGCAAAACATCATGCGCGATAAAAACATGAATCTCATCAGTGTAAAATATGATACTCTTATCGATGTAAAACATGGTATGATCCAATCTCAATAAACATACAGTAACTAGTAGGGCATCCCAAAGTACATGGGTCCCACAAGTGTCTCATATACTCATACAACAGATTATGAGTACTCATACTAATCCTCTGAGTGTCGTCACACCCAGGCATACAATAACATCTTCATGCTCATCGTACAAGCATACAGAACAAGAGTATGGATCATCATGCTGCAGTGGCAAACACTCTAAGGACTCAAGCATTGCCGCTCCCCATCGACACCATAACGGGAGACTTAATATTCGTACCCATGGGAAGGCCCAGACTAGTAGTGTGGACTACTCATGTTACCAAACCCCTACCGAAAGCCATCTGTGGTAGGTGTCTATCACATCATAAATTTAAAGGGTGGGTGGTTGACCATACTCCCTCCTAGCATGACATCCACTTGGTGAGAGCACCCGTCATAAATCATAAAACAAGTAAATAGTGTATCTCATAAAACCAAGAGCACTCGTGGTTCACAATCCCCAAGACACATCCCTCATCCCAGGATTAGCCTCTCAAAGGACTAGCCACCAAGCCTCCACCATCGAATGTATGAAAAACCACCAATCTTAGTGATGTAATAAATAAAGAAAGATATTTACTAATCATACATAGGATATGCGATATCAATACCATAAAATAATCAATCGTGAAAACCCATTCAATGTACTATTGAAATCTCATATCAATTATGGCATAAAACTTTAAAATTTTTAGATATTCGAAATGAATAAACATGTGACAATCAATCATGATGCAAGATTTTAGAAAATTAAAATGCCACATTAAATGTAGTTACCTACCTCAATGAAAGTACAACCAAATCAAATCAAGCACGTACTCCTCTCAAACCATGCACTCTGATGCACATGTCAATATCACAGTACTATTTATCGCTATTTATTTCATCTCAATAGAATCTATTGTGATCCAACTGTTAGATTGTTCTTTAAGGCCTTTGATTATGATTAGATCATTAATTCTAACCTTAATCATCATTAATCAGTACCATTTATGTTCATCTACTCATTTTAGTTTGTATTTAAAGTTTACACCTTGATCTGATGGTTAGATCACTCTCAGATCAACAAATTCCAAGATCTAGGTGATCAATTCTAAGATGAATGCACCTAATCTGTTCCTCATATTCATCAATTCATCCTTTAATTCATCCAATTGTTCAAGTCTAAGGCTTGATCATCCCCTGATTGGCCAGATCTAAGTAATTGAGTAAATTTTCTTAGGTTTAATCAACTAATTATTCTCATATCAAGGTTTAGAGGTTAAAATCATGTCGCATCATTGAGATAATTACAACGGACCTTTTGGATCGAAGATCCGGCTATTGTAGCCTACAGAATCTTAAAAAAACCAATTCAGATCAAAATCCAGACAAAAAATCCAATTTACACCTGTTTGCACTGGTAGAACTCACTGGCGTCCCCGAGAGGCACTGACTTTGAAAAAGGCTACAGGACACATTGCTTGCATCTTAGTCACCAGGACGCTCCTGTGTGCATCCTAATTTCCAGGATGCCAGCATTCTGGCCATCCATGACAGAGCAATCGTTGCGCCTTCCGTGCCTGGGCATCTCGAACAACGTCCTGCATACATCGTCCATCAGAGACAATGACCCTGAGCTGTCCATTTTCTTTTGACTCGATAAGAGCCCTAGGTGCTCTGATTTTTTATCTATTTTCGACATTCCTAGGGTTTTTGGGTTCAAAGATCACATTGGATGGCTCAAATCTATCATCTGAGCTCTCCTTAATGTGGGTCTAACCATGATCCACTGTTTTGGTTTCCCATGCCTTCCAATGGCCGTTGAAACCAAATCTGATCCGGATCTATGAGGGAAAAGCTGAAAAATAAGAAAAAAATAAGGATAGAGAATGTGGCCTACCTAATTTGAGCTAGAAAGGGGATATTGGAGCTGGTGTGTGAAGATGTCGTGGTGTTTGTCGGAGAATGAAGAGAAGAAGGCAAGGGTTCCTAAGCTATTTGTCATTAGGAAAAAGGGGAAAACATGCCCTTTATAGTTGGAGATCCAATTTTCTCACAGGGAAAGAGGATCACTGCCTTCCTCCATTAACAATGGGATCAGAATGGAAAGGGGGTGTCGTTATCAAAATGACCCCCTCTAATTTGGGACCCTTGTCTAATTACTAAAATGCCCTCTAATCTTAAAAGGTCCATATCTCCCTCATCTGAACTCTATTTTTTATGTTCTTTATACCATTCAATTCTTATCGACGCGTACTTACTAAATTTAGTATTTTTAAGTAAAAATTCTACTTATAAATTTTTTAATTTTATTAACTCATTTTATTACTAATTTTTAGCAGTGAAAATTGAGGATATTACATTTTCACATGGAATATATATATATATATATATATATATACATTTACCTTTTGTACATTCCAAATTTACATAAATACACAATGAAAATGATTTTACAAACACAATCATATATAATACATAGATATATAAACAAACACATCAACGAGGAAATCAAATTATATTTTTATTACATCCAATGTTACATATATATCAAATGTTAAATATTATTAGATCTTATCAAGACAAGATCAAATAGTGAATCTATTCTTTTTATCAAAATTTTGCCTAGTAATTAGCTGACACCACTCTTTTTCATCAAAATTAGACAAAAGTTAATGGTATAACCACCACTCTTCATCAAACCCTAATTTTGGGTGAATACCACAAATTGTATTATTCTCTCTTTCTTCAATAGTGAGGCTTGAGAAAGAAAGTAGTTGTTATTTTCAATAAAATCATACGACTTTGGCAAATTCAGGATGATCTAACAAATTCTTTAACCCCATGATATGTAGTGCGAAAACCCACATGATCTACAAAATAAAAACACAAAAAAGTTAGTCACAAGAAAAGAATTCATGTGATTTAAAAGATGTTATGGTTTACTTATAGTTTTTTCCATGACACAAACAGTCAAAATATAAAAATGGAAAGTAAGAAGAGAAAAAGAGAGAAGCATAAGACCCAAGGACGAAGTCCTCATGCCAAAACCGCAAGAAGAAGAAGATTAAAAAAAAAATTGGTACTTTGACATCTATTTACAAATCAACGAAGACTTTAGAAGCCATTTAGTGCTAAACAACTTTGAAAATATTAAACTTTTGAAGTCGCTTAGCACTAAACGACTTTAAAAGTGAGTGACTTTTAAAGTCTTTATATATAAACGACTTTAAAAGTTCATTCCCACCAAATTTATTGTGATACTTTTCAAGTCGCTTCCTTAAAATGACTTCAAAAGTTATGTATTTTTAAAGTCGTTTTTATGAAAAAGACTTTAAAAGTTCTTACTGTGAAAAAATTCCCTTCTCGCACCAGTTTTTTAAAGTCGTTTTTATTAAAACTACTTTAAAAGTTATCAACTTTTGAAGTCATTTTCATAAAAATGACTTTAAAAGTTCATCCTACGAAAAATTCCCTTCTCACACTAGTTTTTTAAAGTCGCTTACACTTAAACAACTTCTTAAGTATATATATTTAAAGTCGTTTATTTTCAAACAGCTTCTAAAATATTTATAAAGTTGACAGTCATATAAGTGACTTCTTTATGACGACTTTCAAACTCTCCCATGTAGTAGTGGCTATTTGACTTTTTGGGCCCATATGGGAAAACATACATTACCAAGAACAATGAATTTATAGACCATGACAATATGACCATAGTTGAAGCAATATCCATAAATAGGATAGAAGATCAAATGGTTAACATGTTACTAAGAGAACCACCATTGAGGTTTACTGGACATTGGACCTAAGATATCTAATCTAGGTAAAATCTTAAAACTAGAATTTGAATGTTAGATTAGTGGATCTGAATACGTCCCCATGGCAGATATACCCCACCAAGAAGTAGTTGTTAGAGGAAGGTCTAGTAACCCATGTCTTTTCCTCCCAATAAATAATAGGGTGCCAATTCAGTCTAGGTGTTAAACAGACAGTGCATAAGGGTCATTGCAAGAGAGACATGGTAGAATTACCCCTTTTTGAAGGTCATGAACTACTGATCCATGACCCAGGTTATACAGTCATGGGCGAAATTGACACCTCTAATAATACCCCCTAAAGCAAAGGACAATAGAGATATTTCCATTTAAGTAAATTGATCTCAAAGGTGGGACCGTTTCCAATATAATAAAATTCAAGCAAGTAGTGCCCACTCCACACTGCTGCTTGAGCCGCCCTAATCTCTCTATAGCCTGGGCCATCCATATTTATTTGCTGTTATTATTTGTTTTAGTGAAATTGAGAATGATAGCTTTGCTTTTTATTCATTTCTAAAATAAGAAATCAGCTAAGTTTGCAAAGATTCTTTGCATTACACATTACTTTTTGAAAATTTTATTTTTCCTCCAAATGATCTGCAAAGTAAGAAAGATGCTTAGTCCCCATTGGATTAGGTTTATTAATATTTTAAATTTTCAATAAGGGTCGAGAGAGAGAGAGAGAGAGAGAGAGAGAGAGAGAGAGAGAGAGAGAGTGTGTGTGTGTGTGTGTGTGTGTTGAGTAGTAAATATTTATCATACTTGGCCCAAGCCAAGCCAACCAGAGTCTGCCCGTACTAGGTTTGGGTTTTAACGGGAGTCGAATTCCTAATCAAGGAAGAAGTAAATCTTTCTTCGGCCTACATGAAAACATGTGTGCCAATTCGTTACCGTTAAACTTGCAGACCATCAATTACTAAATCACACGTGCCAAACATGGGATCTATCAACACAGTATGGTCTTATAAAAACTAATGGTTCATGGTTCATGTTTTCCAGCCAAAATCCTAAACAGGCTTTATCGGATAAAGGATCTAGGAATATCTAATGAAGATAAATTTAGTGTCAATGGGGTGGGCTCGTAATAATCTACGAGATTAATGGATCAGATCATGCCTACGTAGCACATACAGTTCCCAAACGAATGCACTTCTTCCTCTTTTGAGAAAAAACTTTTCTTAAAAGCATTTTGATTCGAAGAAATCTATCTTTTTAATTATGGTAATTACTAACTTAATAAATTTTAACACAAATTTTCTAGCAACATGTTTTCTTTTGCGTGGTTTTTTCTAGCTGTTATACTGTCATTTTGCGAAAAACTAAACTTGGGTGTTTAAGCAGTTACTGATGTCTTTACGTAACTTTGAGTGAGGTTATCACTATCATTATGTTCGCAATTAGATAGATGGCAATTTTCAACCCTTTTTTAGCGACTTTCTCAAACCAAGCTTCAATGGCCAATAGGTGTTCAGAAGTTACCAAAACAGGTGAATTTCAGTCATTTGAGACGTACAACAACTTGCATTGCAATCTATCTAATCTATCTGTCTCGTCTTTTTCTCTTTTCCCGGACGACTTTCAAAGCTCATTTCTTTTTCTCAGTCTCGTTTTCTTGCATTCTCGTACTGTTGGTTAGATCATTTCGTACCGATTTAGTGTTCGTTAGTGAAGTAGCTGATTAGTTGAGTCTACAAACCACAGTACTCTTATGGTATCCTGAGAGCATAGTTCTAAACTCGTGACTGAATTTGGAAAACTCATCAGAGTTACTTGACTCAATAGCAATTAATCGTTGAGTCAAACTCGGTAGATTGACTCGCTTTCAGTATCTTTAGATTATAATCCTAAAACTCATGATTGAACTGACTTCACTCAATAGCAAATCATTAACTCATTGAGTCAAACTCAAAAAGCAAATCTAGTAACTCGTCAAGTCGACTTGCTAGCAATCATAAAAGATTTGTTTGTGTTGAGACTAAGACTTGATTCCAAGACCTCAAAACAACATTATAACAATCCAACGAATTAGATCAGGTTCAATTTGTGCATATAGTGCAAAAAAAATAATTCATACTAAAAGAAATTAAATATTATTAAAAATCTCACTTGAGTATTTGTAGTCTCCTATGAGTTGCTTTGAGTTAACTCAACTTGCATCACTTTAGACTCAAACAGAGATTTTGAGTTTTTAAATTATGCTTTAGTGCTTTTGCCAGGTGATCCCATAAACAATCTCTTTGTTCAAAGATACCAATACCAAACTGTGATACTCCCCAGGGTTTCAAAATACATTTTTAAAACTTTTTGAGCTTCGGGATACCCCTTGTTTGAAATTCATTTTGAAAACAAAACAAGAAATTATTTTTTTTAGAGTTTTTTTTTAAGTCTTGAGTATTATTTTTTACACAAAACACAAGGATTTTATGGTGAAATGAGTATCTCATTTTTACCAAGAATCCATCAAAGTTTTCTCTATTTTTTGGACTTATGCGCATTTGAAGCATGTGCGCAAAAGACCTTATAGACAATATAAATTGTTTTTCATCACTTTGAAAACAAATATACAAGACTTATCACTTCCCAGAATCTCCAATCACACTATATCACAACACGTTCTATTAAATACAATTGAATCCACAACATGAAAATAAATATACATTCACATTCTCCACTAAATCAAAAAACTAATTTAAGATTGCAAAGCTTACTATCTAAATACTAGAAAATCTCCACCTTTTGAAATTTTGAAACACCACATCTACTATTACATTCTACCCATTCATCTCTTTATTTTATTTCTTCAAATATGAGACATTATATAGACAAATACACAATAAAAAACTACATTCCGACACACTACGTAGACATACATTCTTCTACTCTTATCTCCAATCTTTATCTCTTAAAATATCCAGCACATAATTCCAAGTTTCTAACACATTCATATTGTCACTAACTTTATCTTATGATTCTAAGCCCTTCGTCACTATCAGACGTAGATTTTATGAGGGAACAGTGTCATCAGTATCAAACATTGACTTTATTAGGTAGTAATCTCACCAATATCAATCTCACGACACGAAGTCCATCAGACGAACATCCAGATTGTGCAAAATCGTTCATTTGTGACCGATGTCGACTGCCAGGAATCATCATCCATATGGGCTGTGCTGGATGAAAATGGAATGCAGATAATATGGCAAAAGAAAGAAGAATTAGCTGGCAGATAACGAATTTGTAGAATCTCTGCCTGGGGAGGTATTCCTTAAGGTTTTAGCCCTTAAAAAACTGGCAACCAGGGACCACGCTGGGAATGTGAGAGGCTACGTAGTCTTATCTCAAACATGATATGGGGAATTTTGCACACACCACATGAACTTGAGGGCATTTTGGGAGCGGAAGAAACCTAAGTTAGGACTGCAAAAATAGATTAAAATCCGTGATATCCATTTATCCATTTAAATTAACAGATTTGAATAGAAAAAAAATATATTAGTTTAAAAAGCAGATAGAATCAAAACAGCCTGTTAAATTTGAACAAGCATGGATTTATCAGTAGATATCCATTTAAAAGGGCAAAATGGGCCATAAAATTTATCTATTAAACTTAGCTTCCTACTACCAAATTCCTAGTTCGATTTTCATTCGAGAGAACTAGCTTCCAAAATTTCCCCTCTCTCTCTCTCTCTCTCTCTCTCTCTCTCTCTCTCTCTCTCTCTCTCTCTCTCTCTCTCTCTCTCTCTCTCTATATATATATATATATATATATATATATATATATATATATATATATATATATAGACACACACACACACACACTAGATCTTCCTCATCCAGGCCACTTTGTGCATCTCCCTAATTATCAGTTATAGCGAAAAGTCAAATAATCAACAATCTTAGTTGTTGATCTATTGGCTTCATTATGTTAAACTATCTATGGATGAAATAGCTACTCATTTATCAAAATGTCTAGTGCAGTTGGTTGCACAGAATTTAGCATTTCCACTAAAGTATACTTGGTAGCAGATTCAAGTCACTGCTTTCTTATTTGGTTAGGAATTAGATTTTAGGAGTGTGAGTGATTTACTTTGTACTTCTTCACACGTAAGGGAATAAAAAAGCTACACATCTTGCCATTCAAAGTAAAAGAAAATTAAAAGCTAATCATCATATGATATGTAAATATAACACAAATCCAATCCGAGTTGGAGTTTTCAATCCGTTTTAAAAATATATATGATGTACGAATGTTGTTCGGTTATCGGTTTAGGACTCGATAGAGTGCTACAACACAACGGGCCACGATGTAAAAGCTAGCCAAAATGTTTCGCTTACAAGGCAGAAGAAGAGGCTGCAAAAGGACGATATAACTTCCCTATGAAAAGTAAGACTTGTGTTCCCTTGTAGGTCCTGCCGAGGATAAATCTAGATTGCTACTGATGTAAATGTGCTACACGTTGCTGATCATGGAGACCTTTCAGTATGGGTCAGTGGGTCAGATATTATACAAAGAGAGGCCCTCAACTCGAAGGACATGGGTTTGGAGAAAATTAATCAAACGGTGCCACTACGAACGAGCTATTTGCCGAAGCCAACCTATAGCTAAGTAAAAGCAATGTAACCTGTGCCTCATCACCCCCGTTCACAGAGATGGTTCTCAATGGATCTCCCCTTAAATTACCTATAAAGACATTGCTCACTTCGAATCTTTACACCAATTAGCCCCACCATGATTGTGATCGGCCCCAACACTAGACTTCTTGGACAAAAACTGGTGCCTGCTTGTGTACTATCAAATGCGTGCAATTGGGGTTGTATGATCAGTTATTTCCTACGCCCCGTCTCATGTCTTGTGTGCAATGGACAATGTCATTCCACACCCGCGCAACAGTAAAGTCCATGATCCTATGGAGCGGACGATCTGGATTGCTTCACATGTAGCACCTGTAAAGTGGAGATGCATAGCGGACGTGTAAACGAGCGACACGCTTTAGGCCGCCCTGAGCGCGCGGACAGAGCCTTCTATCCATCTATTGACGTTTGGAGGGAATGAAGATGCGGCCAGAAAGGGTATTTCGGACAGACAGAAAAATATTTTACTACGGGATAGCTGGGCATGCTTATGCAATCCTCTTAGAAGACAACACCTGTCCAGGACAAAAGTGGTGGGTAGTACGAAAGAATGATGAGAGTCATACAGGCGGTACGCCTGCTTATCTCAACTATAAAGGGCAACTTGGTAATATTACGAAAAAGCACCCCGACTCCTCTTTCTCATAAGCTGCGCAGATGGCTGCCCTGTCAAAATATATACATCTAAGAAAAGGAGCTCGGGACCCTAATCTGAACCCTTAATTCTCTGATAAAACTGGCAGAAAATCCAAGCCATCAAATCAGACAGCTGTATTCAGTAGTGGATTCGGCTAACTGCCAATAATAGGTACCACATGAAACTGTGATGGTCACAACAGGTAGCCTAAAGCACTAGCGGGATGGGCATAATCTATCGATTTATCTACTAGGTCGTGCTAAGATAGGATGTATGCTACCATTTTCAGCCTCTAATTACTGGTCTTCCAATAGCGATTAGAAAACAGAAAGCCATGGACTAAATCCATACAGACATCCTAAGATTAATGGTTCTGATCAGGGAATAAGTGGCCTCCATTGTTTTTGACGCGCATCCATCATATAGCCCCTCGTGAGTATCTTCGTAGAGTAATCTCAAATATCTAATATCTAAGAGACCAATCTACAATGCTCTTACTTTTTATCATCTCTCACTGTTGATCTTCGGCAAGGGTTTTGGCAAATAGAACAGCGGTAACGCGAGCGTTAATTTATCTATACCAAAGATGAAGCTCTAAGAAAGGGAGCCTTGGCGGGTAAAAGTTGTCGTCATGTGACTTGGTCACAGGTTCAAAGCGTGAAAACAGCCTCTTGTAAAAATACAAGGTAAGGCTGGGTACTATAAAGCCTTCTGGTCCACCCTTCTACGAATCCCACATATGCAGGAGCTTCGTGCACCGGACTGCCCCCAAAAATGAAACTCTAAACAAGAGCAATTTCAAGGACTCTTTCACATTAGAAAACTCGGTCATTCATACATGTTCCCAACTTATGCAAGGATGTATCAGAAGCAAAGCTCTATGATCCATCATGCCCATTAACGATGATTAAAGCACAAATAGATAAGTGCTGAAAGGGCTGTCTGCAAAAGCACATTCCAAAAGTGAAATAAGACATACCATCATCCATCGCTATCCTAACTGAAACAAGGGGTGGTGTTATTAAAACTCACAGCACCGAACCTCCTCATAACGTAGATGGAAAATATAAACGTGTGTGCAAAGCGCAAATGCCAGGTTCCATCAAAATACCAAAAGAAAAGCAGTAAATGAAAGGTAGTAGCATGAAAAAGCTAATTCTGGAATAGTTAATGCCACCATCTTTTTTTCTCAAGTAAGAAAGGCTGTAAATATCAAAAACTACGTTTCCCTGTATAACATCCACCATTCAAGGAGAAAATAAATACAAACAGAAAAGAGAACTAACCTAACATTCATCCACATTATCATCGGCTTCTTTCTCTTTCTATTTTAAGCTCATAGAGGGGCAAACTCAAAACTCCAAGAAACAGAAAAATGAAAATGCCTATTGAAAAGACGACTCATAAATGAAGGGAAAGATCGAGGTTGACATGGCCAGAATCGCCGTCGTCGGAAGTGGGTTCCGGGGCTAGACCCATGAAGCCATGAGCTCGGGGAGGTTCAAGCCATTGCCCGAAGAGTTGGGTGCCAGAGTCTGGACACCAGTCTGTTTGGTAGTGACTGGGTTGAGTGGCTGGAAAGCATCGACGAGCAGCTGCACGTTCCTTCTTGTGGGCATTTTGGTGGCCGCCGAGAGCTTGGGAGGTGTAAAACTTTCTCGAACAGTAGAGGCAGGAGAAAGTGCGGGAACCCAGAGACGATTTTCCGGTAGGTGGTTCTGCCGGAGGAAGGAATGCATGGATGCTTGAGTCTGCCATGAGAGAGAGAGAGAGAGAGAGAGAGAGAGAGAGAGAGAGAGAGAGAGAGAGAGAGAGAGAGAGAGAGAGAGAGAGAGAGAGTGCGTGTGTGTGTGTGTGTGTGTGACAAGAAGAGTTGGGAGAGGAGTGGAGGTGGTGGTGGTGGGGATTTATAATAGGTTTTAGCTTTGGGAAGAGTACGTAGACGAATATGATTGGTGTGGTTGTGAAGTGACGTAAATTTCCCTATATGAGTTTGGCATGACAATGAAATTCGTAAATTGCTATTAGAATAACGTCTTCTTGATTATAAGAGAGAAAACTATACCGCTTTTTGGCTTCCTTTTTCATCACTGGTGATTAGAAGGCGATTCGCTTGTATCTTTCCTTGTCCTCTCTTGTTCAGTAAACGAAATTTTGGGGAAAATTAAAAATGAAATTTTTTAATACAATAGATCAAAATAAGTGTTAAAAAAATTTCTTTTATGTAATAGAACTACTTTTGAGAATATGAGCACCATATTAATTGAAAATTTGCCAAATTAAATACAATTTACTTAAGAAAGAAGTACATTTCAAGGGGTGCCACATCGCACTTTCACGGAACTTGTGTTTTCTCTTGAACCAATTTTAAGGGAAATGCGTGTGACAGAATTTAGTTTGTTGGACTAATGGGAGGAAAACACAATAGTGTCATGCCACAATAATTTATATGTATTTCTGTCTTAAGCTAACTCAATTACATAATTAAAGCTGCCATGAAGCAACTTATACTTTGGTACATTTTCTTGTGCTTGACCACCACTAATATGCACAAATTTAATTCCTAGGCTCAGTAACATTCCACCGAGAGATTAAGATATGCAATTAATCGATGGCTTACTACAAAAAAATAGTTTTGTTTCACAATGTCGGGTAGTTGTTAGCTGAATTGTGGATAGTTATAAGGACAACAACATGATAGGATACTGTAATGACTCCAATTTTATAACATTGAAATCCCAAGTCAGCAATGAAAAGATCACTTTTTGGAGATAAGGGTATTTTGGTCATTTCACTATTCACCCTGACTGAACCCAGAAATTTGGTCCCGAGAATGGTACCATTAGGTGCTTCTCGGAAAAAGGAATCCAACAAGACCAAAATCACCCAAAACGGAGTCCATATGAAGAAGTTACGGCCGTTTAAAGATAGGGGTATTTCTGTAATTTAAATTAAAAACGAAAAATGCAGAAAACGCAGGGGGCTGTTTTGATAACGGCACCCCATCTTCTTCCTTCTCCCGATTTTTCCAGAAAAATCCCAGCACCGCTTCTGCAAGGCGGTGCCAGGGGAAAGGGCGGCACCGCCATTGAGGGGCACCGCCTTTCCTCTCCTATAAATACCCCCAAGCCCCCTTCTCCTCCAGGTATTTCCTGGTTCAAAGCTCCGGCAAGGTGGGTTTGGAGCAAGAAATCCAGGTGTAAGACGCACTCCATCTTGAGGTCCTAGGTATGCTTCTCTTCCTCTCTTTTCCCTTCTCATTTCCCCTTCATTCCCCTTCATTTTCCAACCAAATCTGGCGTCTCCCAGCCGAAGAACCCATTAGGAAGATGGGTTCGTTACAGAACCCTAGGCCTACGACCAGGGTGTCGTTCCAGGCTTCCCAGACCATCCCCTCCTTTCCACCTTATTCCCAGCCCAGATCCTCGTCGGATCTGGGAAGAGAGAGAGAGAGAGAGAGAGAGAGAGAGAGAGAGAGAGAGAGAGAGAGAGAGAGAGAGAGAGAGAGAGCGCCTCCCAGGGGCGCACGAGCATCCCAGGGGTGCGGACGTCCTCGGGTGCATGGCGCGGTCCAAGGGGTGCCTAGCTTGACACACACACCTGTACCAAGCCCCCTGGGGGCTGTCCTTGCGCATGCGTCGTGTGCGAATAGTTTTCTTGGCTCGACCAGGACTCATGGGATGTCCTAGGAGCCAAAGCACGCCGTAGCTATGCCTAAGATGCGTCCACGCAATGCTGTCCAGAGTGCACACCCTGGCACACCATTCGGACATGCGTACATGACCCAACCTGGTTACGGTGCGACCAGGGTGCTCGCGTATACTAGAAACCGTAGAGCGCGCATTCTAGAACCGTGGCGCGCAGGACCCTAGGCACTACAATTGGGTCGTCCATTAAGGCGCGACCTTGAAAAATCCAATTTCGGAGCCTATATAACTCCGCTTGACAAGCCAAAAGGACCGTTGCGTCCGTAATTTTGACACGGACCCAATTATACAATAAAATGCAAGACATTCTTAGGTATAGATCAACCTAAAAATATCAGAGAGTAACCCCTAGAAACCAACAAATCATATAGATCTAACCTTACCCTGTGAACCTACAAATAACATCTAGCTCTTATGTTTGAACGTCATTCAGGAATTTACCAAGGTATTCTCGGACTCGACTGAAGGAGGGACATGAGCTAAGTAACGACAATTGAGGTAGGTGACAACATTTAATGTTTCATTTTGATTTTAAAACCTTGTATTATCATGGCATTATGATTGATGGTGATTTAAATTGCACTTATTATTAATCGATGATTTTGTGAGATTTAGAGTTTTATGCTATGATTGCTGTTTGATTTCAATCATGTATTGAATGGACTATGACCGATGGTTTCATGAGATTGAGATTATCTACTTATACACAATTAGAAAATTATCTTTCCTTATTGCATCATTGAAATTGATGAGTTTTTATGAGAAAGAAAAGTAGAGGCTTGGTGGCTGATCTTTTTAGAGGCTCACTCCAGGATGAGGAGCGTGCCTTGGGGATTGCGAGCCACAAGTGCTCTTGGTTTCGACATACATGATTTTCGTATTTTGAGTTTTATGACGGGTGCTCTCACCCAGTGGATGTCATGCTAGGAGGGAGAGGGCTGGCCACCCACCCTCCGAGATTTGTGATGTGATGAGATTTTGATATGATAGACACCTGCCCGTAGATGGCATTTGGTAGGGGTTGGCAACATGGATAGTCCACACTACCGGTCCGGGCCTGTCCATGGGGACGGACGCTAAGTCTCCCGTTATGGTGTCGACGGGGAGCGGAGGTGGTTGAGACCCATGGAGGGTTGCCACTGCGGCATGACGATCCATACTCTTATTTGGTGTGCTTGCATGATGAGCATGAAGATGTGATGGTATGCCTGGGTGTGACGACACTCAGAGGTTTGATATGAGTACTCATGATCTGTGATTCGAGTGTGTGGGACACTCGTGGGACCCATATACCTTAGGGTGCCTTGTTGTTATTGTATGCTCATTTACATGAGATTATATCATGTTTTAAATCTATGAGATGCATGTTT
This sequence comes from Warburgia ugandensis, assembly GCA_035236585.1. Taxonomy (NCBI): domain Eukaryota; kingdom Viridiplantae; phylum Streptophyta; class Magnoliopsida; order Canellales; family Canellaceae; genus Warburgia; species Warburgia ugandensis. The sequence continues at coordinate 28,586,262 of CP141130.1, read as the reverse complement.
TATCGTATATGATGTTTTGAGATTTTATTAGCATTCTTAAAATAATTATATTCTTATAAAAATTACTTTACTCACTGTATCAATACAATTATTCTATTTTGTTCCATTGATATACATTAAATGTCTATGTACCTACCAAGCATTGCTTGCTGAGGCATTGCATTTGTTGCAATGCCTCAGATATCAAAGAAAGACAGGACACATGAGGAGTTAGAAGAATAGTGATCGAGAAGTCTCATTTAGAGGTATGTTCTAATTTCACATGGACTGTGTATGTATATATGTTATTAGACTTGATTATACTATTATGGGAATGTGGCTGATGACTGGATGATCCTGGAAAAGTAAATCTATTTTAAACATGTTTACTTGGAAAATAAAAATAAAAATAAAATCTTGTTTTGCGTCAATGGTTGACCTCGTGATTTTTCTAAAAATGAAATTTGATTTAAATTATTTTCACTGTTTTGGTTTTTAAAAAAATTGGGGCCCCACCTTTCGAAAAGTTTTAAATATATAGGGTTGAAAAACCCGGGTCGTCACAGATACCTTATCAAATAGCAGAAAATTGGGATGAATTCCTCTATTAGTTGAAGTAGATGATACATCACTACTACATAGGAGGCTTTTAAAGTCAGCATAAAGAAGTCAATCGACTTTGTAAATATTTTCCAAGTTAGTTGTAAAAAAGTAACTTTAAAAATCATACTTAAGAATTGGTTGGTCAAAAACTAACTTCTTTAGTTCGATAGGAATTACGTTTTTTGCAGAAGTAGACTTTTAAAGTTGGTGTCTAAAAATGACTTTAAAAGTCTCTATTTTAGTTTAGAGGGATTTTTTTTTTTCATGAGAGACGATTTTGAAAGTTAGTTTTAATAAAAGACTTTAAAAGTGCTTACTTTTAAAGATGGTTCTGAAGAACGATCTTAAAAGTGCCTACTTTGAAAGTTGATTTTCTCAAAATGGCTTAAAATGTAGGCACTTTTAAAGTCATTTTTAAAATTGACTTTAAAAGTATTACTCCATTATTGGAATTTTTACATTGACTTTTAATTTTTTGTTTTCTATTATCTTTATCTATACATAAACTAAAGCTCATATAGGTTCATTTTCATCATGGCTATATTCAACCCCCAACTATGAATTGGAACTATCATATTCTCAATCAATATCAATTTGAGTGTTGATTAGTACGACCTTATTTATATTATATATATATATATATATGCATGTTTATATATTTTGCATAACATGGTTATGGATAGAAGCTTTCCTTTTCGAAGTTAAATTTTTCTTTGAATAGATCTTTCATGTTTTAGAATTTTGGGTTTTTAAAAAACAATTTTAAAATTGGAGACTTTTAAAATGAGTTTTGAAAAACAACTTTAAAAGCACCCACTTTTTAAAAAATTTCAGTTCCCGCCACACTAAGTTAAGGCTTTTAAAGTCGATTTTGGAAAACAACTTGAAAAGTGAGGACTTTTCAAGTTGGTTTTCCAAAACTAACTTTAAAATCCCAACCTTAGTGTGGCGAGAAACCAAAACTTTTGAAAAGTAGGGCCTTTTGAAGTTATTTTTCAAAATCAACTTTAAAAACTATTTTTAAAGTTGGTTTTTTAGTTTTGACTTTAACGTAGTTTTTTTATTCCACCTTTAAAAATTCAACTACAAAAAAATGAAATTTTCACATCTTGCCATTTTGCCTTCCATCTCTATCTTCTCCAGAAGTTCTCTCTATGAAATGATCTCGCTCCCCCTCAAAAATCTCCTACATGTTCAACTATTGCGAGGTAAAACACCCGCTTGCTCTCTCTCCTAGGTTGTCATCATTTGGATCTAGTTGATGCTTAGGTTTTTTCTAATATTTAAGTGAGGATGTGGATGTATGGTTAGAGTTTTGTGCCTTGATTATCATTTTTTGTTTTGTGTCTGCATTTGTAACCCTGTATTTAGCTCATCCGAGGAGGAAGTATGCCTTCATTTAGATCCTTTAGTTTTAGTTATTTATATAATTTTGTTTTCATTTTCTAACTAAATTATCATTTTGATTAAGAGTTTTGATGTATGTAGTTTTAGTATCTAGTTCTTTGATTACTATTTCAAGGGCTTACAATCTATAATTGTTCTAATTTATCTTTCATTTAGTGTGTTATGACTGTCTTTTGATTATTTAGCTTGAGGGCTTTTTGTCAATTTAATTAGATATTTATAGAAGATTGAAATTTTCAACTATTCGAGTGAGGTTATAGGTGTGTGGTTAGCATTTTGTATTGAGTTTTCATTTATATATATGCATATATAATACTATATTTAGCTTTTCTTTTTGGATGTTAAGGAGGAAATTTTCCCTCCGTTTGGATTCTTTAATATGTGCTTTCATTTTATTATATTAATTTTGAGCTTATCATATTTAACTTATGATTTTGATTTATTATTTATTGTGTCTTAGAAAGGACTTTTTTATTTTCAGTTATTATGGAATTCAGGGGCTATTGGAAGAACCATTCATCAAAATCTAAAGAGAAAGCTTTAGTCCCAATCTACTATAAGATCTTCTGTCTATCTTTCGTCTCCATCTTTGTCATTTTTTTGTTTATTTTCTTGTACAATATTTTCTTCTGTATAGATTTGCTCATAATTGAATTGATGTAATTCTTGAAAATCCTCAAAAAAATGAAGTATTATAGCATGTATTATACATGGCAGATAAGTAATTGTTTATCCATATCTAATGTGTTTGAATTATAATTTTGTAGTGCATGGTTAACATAGGATTGTGTGTGTGTGTGTGTGTGTGTGTGTGTGTGTGTGTGTGTGTGTGTGTGAGGAAAAGTTGAAGTGTGAAAATAAATGAGTAGGTAAGGAGAAGTGTACTTGTGAATTATTTTATCATATCTTGGAATGTGTTATATGTTGTTGGAAGTGAATGTAGAATCATGTCTTAACTAACCTCTATCAATGTTTTTAACTGACTTTAAAAGTCTCCTATGTAGTTGTGCATCGTCATTTGGAACATTCAAGGAGATGGTGGGACCTAGGTGGTTGTTCATCGTAATCTCAAAAATTATGACGAAATGATGGGACCTACTTGGAGCTAACATAGGGTGGAAATTAGTTAGAGGAACTGACATGGGGTCAAAAAAATTTCAAATTGGCCATGTAAAGTGGTTTTATTGGAAATATTGGGTATATCAGACAAAATATTGTATAGGTTTTTTCATAACCCAATACATCAGGTATAACGACCAATATTTGGTTCCACATCATTGGTGCCTTTGCAAGCACATTTTAGCCGAGTTAGATCCAACAAAGTGAGTAGGTTACGAGGCACTAATGCCTTTGGCATTCTAACAATCACAACTATCGATTCGAACAAAAAATAACCGCCTGGTGTTATTCAGTCATCATTTTATGATAGTGTGCGACCTATTCATCTAGATCATTGTCATCCAAGCCTTATTCCCACTAGTGATTGGCTATAGGAATCTTGTTCCTCCGTTCTCTTAAATCCATCCATTCATCTATTTGAATGGTTGAAGTAGATTTACCGTGAGTCCAACCCAACCACCCGAAATTGGATTTCAATATTTCCATTGCAAAAAGTAAAATACAAACAAAAATATTTTATTTAGAAAATCAAAACAAGAGCTGAAGAATGAAGGAATTAAGGGGTATCCTAGGTAAAACGCGAGAGAGAGAGAGAGAGAGAGAGGAGAGAGAGAGAGAGAGAGAGAGGCGACACTTTTGCCTTATTTCTGCAACTCTGGTGTGTGCAGGAGAGGTTATGTCGGATGGCCCCGAAATGGAACATCGCACCTGATTGGCTCTTCGTTAATCTGCCAATATCTCTCCGTACGACACGCGTCATTCCTTCCTATTGGTGGAAACAAGCTGATAGCTTCGCCGGAGCCAAACATCGGGCCAACTTCCGCAAAGGGATCAAATATTCGTTCCGTATAGCCGTTGCAAAACGCGGAGCAATCGCCCAAACAGAAAGCCACCGAAATGAAAGGGCGCATCTTCACAGATGCATCGAAATCTGAGCAAAGCCGTGGTGTTAGGTGGCGTTTCACGCTAAGAACAGAGAAGAGGGAGAGAGGTTTACAACCCTGGACTGCGCTCTAGGCTTTCTTTTTGCCTCTAATTGGTTGTTCTAGGATATAACCCTTCCTGTGTTGCAAACCCCATTTCTGGCCTAACAGTGTCTCTTTTTCTCCGTCTTACGCGCACACATTTACGCAACTCCTAGTTATGGTGAATGGAACGAACATCTTTTCTTTTTCTGTTTTTTTTCCTCCTCGTACAACAGTAAAATTACGAAGGAGCCACTCTAACAGTAATATTTCTCTATGGAAAATGGCGGTGCAGGAAAGTCTATTAGGTCTCCGTCATTTCAATGATCCAAACAGTCTGTCTCCTAGATCATTCTATCAATGAGCAGTGAATTAAGATTCAAACTAATCTGAATAGTGTAAACCCCTGATATGGACATTTACAATGGACGGACGGTCATAAACTAAAAATCAATAGCATGTATTTGACAATAGACCCCTGATAACTCAAAGTCTCAGAATCGGCCAGCAGTGAAGAAATTTCGTTTATTACTGATTCAGGAAGCCCAACCGGATAAATGGTTTGGATATTGAAACCGAGAGCCCCACTTCTGTTTTTGTCCACTGCAATTTTTCATGTGGAACTTGTGGATCCACCATATGGAAGCTCCATAGTCCATGGAGTTCCACTGTAAGAAGACGGAAATTAGTCAGACGAGTTCTTAGATCCTAAATGTTTGGAGTGTCACTACAAAGAAGAATGCTAAACGGATGCACTAGGTATACCACTTTTGATTTAAAAGCATGTTTATAAGGTGTAAGGACCGTATCACCTTCGAAAGATACAGATTTCTAGGTCCCCACAACGTGATTTGAGGTGAGCTTTTACTGATCCTCGTAGCTTTATTTCAAGGAGGGAAGGTGGGCAAATTTATTTTTCTAGTTGAAAATTTCAATGATCATTATGTAAAAATTCAAAACAGTTTGCTCAAATCACTGGGTATTCATAAATTTTGGTATCTAACCAATCTAAGGCTGGATAAACTTGATGAATGAATCAGATCATCCACAGGTGACGATTAGCTAGATTACTTGACATTCATATGAAAGAAATTATATGATAGTACAAATGGGACTCTCATGCTGATAATCAGGCCGCTCAATCCCCGGAGCAAAATTTTGGATGCTCCATGCTCCACAATTAACAGCAAAAGCTAGATCATTTAATAGATGGAATTTTTGGAGTATTATCATACACATAAGAGAGCAGATTAAGGCTTTTAATCAACTAAGAGATCGGGGCCCCTCCAGTTCTCAGTATAGTCGGTTAATAAATAATACCCCTTCTCCTTGTGGAAGCATATATGAAGCTTTTCCATGAACGGTCAGGAATTATAACAAATAATACTAAGACAATGGAGTCTAGAAAATGGCGCAAAAACGCCCTTTTCTGTGTGCACAACCGGCAAGGCTTGCTGGCAAAAATCCGATAAGCCAGATTATATGCCTTGTCAATCAGGCTCATAATCCGATAAGCCGGATTATATAAAAGCCTTAGCCAATCAGGTAGTCATCTGCATCTTCGAATACAAGAACATTAGACAGCTATTAAAAGGTGTAAGGTCACAGAAAAGGTCTAAGGTCTCTCTACGATATGTGAAACCAAGCAACCTTCCCTTCAACTTATTTTGGACTGTTTAATCTTATTGATAAAATTGAAGCTAAACTTGACTATGAGATCACAAAAAGCTCAACAAAGAAATCAAACTCAGTGGAGAGGTATCCTTTCTATTGACCAGAGTAAATCTCCAAGACCGATGGTCTTAAATCATGTTTTTTTCAATCTTCTTGGAATAAGGTTGGCAATCAATTAGGTACTGTGAAAACAGTCTTCTCTGCTGGAAACATTTTGAGAGAAGTCAATAGTAACTTAAATTACTCTTATTCCTAAGGGTAAGAACCATACCAACATGAAATGATGCAGATACGTAGGTCAATGCATTGTGGTTTATACAAGCTGATCACCGAGGTGTTTGTAGCTAGAATAAGACCTCTTCTAAATAACTATTAAATTCAGCATAAAATGCTTTTGCTTTTAAGAGACGGATACAAGAACATACCTTACATATGATTGTTTGACGTATATTGTGAAAACTCGAAAGTAGAGCGAGTTAACTGGAATTGACTCATGTTTAACTCAAAATACTTGAGTTAAACTTTTAATTATATTCTATTTATTTTTGGTATATGTAATATTTTTACTTGATATGCATATGTCGATAATAAGAGAGCTAATTAAGATATGTTATTGTTATTTTGGAGGTCTTAGGTTCAAATCCACTACTTAAATTTGGGCTTTATATGACAGCAAGTATAAGACGGTTTTAGCACAATCATCTTAAAATTTTTGTAAGACGGTTATGAGAATCCATCTGATATATTATAATAATATAAGATGGTTACAATATAATCGTTTTATAAAAATGTTATATAATAATATTATATAAGACGGTTTAGAAAAATCATCTTATATGTTTAAAAGGATATAGGATGGTTTACAAAAACCGCCTTATATTTTAAAATAATATAAGACGGTTTTCCCTAACCGTCTTATATTTTCCTTGTTTTATAAGCTAAAGTTCAATTTGACTCTCAGCTTCTTCAAAGAAAACTCGAACATTGAGTTGGGTTTACATGCACTTTATCCCGAACTTATATTTTCTCAATTGATATAGGTTAGGTAGTATTCATTCTTATACTTTGTCATATGTTTACTTTATTTGATGTTTATGGGTATAAAATTCCTTTTCTTTTTTTCCTATTTGCATTTGTGTTATATATTCATATATATGTATAGATCAATTTGAACATTTATGTGTATGGATTAGTAATGTTTTTGCTTCGTTCTTACTTTTTCCAAGCCTAGACTTGAAAAATGTTGACTCCTCTAATATATACTAATTATATATGTTTACTAATTATGTACACTTTACGTGCACACCAAGTATTTGGTTAAAAGCCTAACTTATGTTATTAATCTTTTCATGTCTAGAAAGTCTTAGCACACTTTTGAACTTCAACTTTTGGACAAAATGGACAAATATGCTTGGATGCATGCAAAAAGATCATCAAGGAAATATGAGGAGGGAATAGAAGAGTTCATTGAGTTTGCACTTCAGGAAGGTGGTGATTGTAATCAAATGTGATATCCATGCTCGAGATGTGAAAACCTAAAAAAGGTTACTATTTGTGACAGGAGAGAACATTTGTGCTTCAATGGAGTTAATAAAAGCTATCACCCCTAGATGTGGCATGGAGAGGAAATACCTCATAAGCCCTCGGCAAGGGCTCAATGTATATATGAAAAAGAAGCTACTCTAGGAAGTGGTGAAGATAGTAGAATAGCTACACATATGTTTCGAGATATATACAATGATTTCCAAGATAACCCAGTACAATTTCATATTATAATGAAGGAAGCCCGTGAGCCATTGTACATTGGGTTTACAGACTATACCAAGTTATCTGTAGAGGTAGAACTTTGCAACATTAAGTCAAGATTTAGTATTTTAGATCATGGTTTTACAGAATTGTTAAAAATCATAGTAAAATGCTGCCCAATGAGAACAAATTGGTTAAGTTGACATGGGAGGCAAAGAAAACATTGACTGCAATATGCTTAAAGTATGAAAGGATACATGCATTTTCCAATGACTGCATCTTGTATAGAAAGCAGCACAAAGACAAAATTATATGTCCAAGTTGTGGACATTCAAGATGGAAGATGAGGAATAATTCAAGTGATCGGCAAGTGAAAGATGTCCCTACAAAGGTCCTATGATATTTTTCCCTTATTCCAAGATTCCAAAGAATGTTTCATATTAAAGAAACAGTGAAGAAACTAATATGGCATGTCGAGGAGAGAGTGGGTGATAACTATTTATGCCATCCAGCAGATAGCCCTATGTGGAAGCTTGTAGACTTCATGTGGCCCGATTTTGAAGAAGAACCCAGAAACATACAACTTGCAATATCTGCAAATGAGATTAATCCTCATAGTTCTGTGAGCAGCAAGTATAGTTGTTGGCTTATTATAACAGTTTGTTTCAACCTTCCACCATTGTTGTGCATGAAGAGGAAGTTCATAATGTTAACTGTGTTAATATCATGCCCTAGAAACCTAGGAATGACATCGACGTGTACTTGAGTTTGTTGATCAATGATAGGACATTGTGGGAAGTAGGGATTGAAGCTTATGATGCATACAAGAAAGAGACATTCACCCTAGGCCACAGAAGATGGTTGGGTAGAAACCATCCATATCTTTTTAAAAGGATAAATTTGATGGTAATGTGGAGACTCAAACACCTCTAAAGACGTTGACTGGATGACAAGTATTGGAACAAGTTGAGAACCTTAATATATCTTGGGGGAAGAAGAAGAAGGCAACTTCGCTTATAAATGAAAGCAACTATAAAAGTTGTTGGAAGAAGAAGTCAATATCCTGTTAACCTGTATATTATAAATCCCTACACATGCGATATGTGCTTGATGTCATGCACATTGAGAAGAATGATTGTGAAAGCTTGATCGATATGTTACTTGACATGCCAAGAAAAACAAAGGATGGATTTGTAGCTCGAATGGATCTAATGACAATGGATTTAAAGAGAAGGTTGCATCCACAGGATAGGGACAGCCAAAGAACATAATTGCCTAAAACTAATTATACCCTTAGCAAAGAGGAGAGAAGAATAGTGTATAAAACTCTGTCACATATCAAAGTTCCAAATGGGTACTCTTCAAACTTTAGAAACATTGTCTCCATAGAAGAGCTGAAACTGTTGGAGATGAAGTCTCTTGATTGTCATGCATTGATGTAAAAACTTCTGCCCGTAGCAATACGTTCAGTGCAACCTGATAAAGTTAGATGATCTATTACTTAATTCTACTTCTTCTTTAATGCTTTGTGCAAGAAGGTGGTGGATACTTCTAAATTACAAGAAATTCAGAAGCATTTACTAACAACCTTATGCATGCTTGAGAAAATCTTTCTACCATCCTTCTTCGATAGCATGGTACTCTTAACAATGCACCTCATTGATGAGGTTAGGTTGTGTGGACCTGTTAATTTGTGATGGATATACCCATTTGAAAGGTACATGAAGGTGTTAAAGGGTATGTATGAAATCATAATTGGTCGGAGGGCTGTATTACCGAATGTTACATTGCAAAAGAAGAGGTCGAGTTTTGCACTAAGTATTTATTAGGAGTGGATACCATTGAAACCCCAAGAAAGAAACATTTGGGTGCATTAATTGATCCAAGAGTTGGTGAACCTCTATCTAGTGGTCGTGTGTCGATCATAAGGACCGGGATGTCTTGCAAAATATTAATGTTGATGAAGTTTGGCCATACATTGAATATGTATCTAATGTTCACACTTTGGTTTCTTTGACAGTAATTAATTGAATCATTAATGTTACTGAATGTATAGTAAATGGTACGTACGTAATGTACTATTATTAATACAAGCATGTTATATAATTTTTGTATATATAGCATACACATGGACTTCCTAAAAGAGAGGTAACTAAGAGATGCACGAAAAGAGAAGTGGCTACAAGATGCGCATTGTCATTCCTTCACAATTTGGCTTCATCAGAAGGTATTTAATTATATTAAATAGTGCTCTATGATGAATTAATTAATTAATTTGTACTATAGTATAAACTATTACATTATTTAATCATTGTAAGTAATATATTATTACATACAAGTCATAGTATTTCTAAATACTTGGGTTGGATGGCAATGGGACCTCGACCAGAAGTAATAAAGTATGTTATATATGCCATTAATGGTTATTGCTTTCACATAAAAGACCATAATAAGTTAAGAGCAGAACAAGGTAGTGGTGTTAGCTTAGTTGTTAAAGCCACTTTCTTTTCTAGTTTAAAGGACAATAACCCAATTGTATCTAATAATACTTATTACAAGGTTATACGCAAGATACGAGAGGTGGATTGTACAGGTAGAATTGTGGCTATGTTTAAATGCAATTGGGTGGAACACAACAAAGATAGCATAAGAACCAGTGCCCCCCACTTGACCTTAGTTGACCTCAATAAGATCAGCTATCAAAATAACTAGTTTATTTTGGCATGTCAAACAAAATAGTTATTTTGTATACAAGATGGACATGATATGAGATGATCAACTATTTTATTAGCCTCCCTAAGGGACTTCTATGACGAAGATGACCTAGATGAAATGGCAATTGATTACTCTTCAATCACTACAACAATGCCATCAATCGATCTAATTGGGGAGAGTGAGATGGATTATGTGCATGAAGTTAGTGAGGAGGGTGCTTGGGTGGAATCTAATTGTATGTGAGGGGACAAATTACTTAAAGTGTTTGTATTGTGTGATGTATGAAAAATACATGATTTAATTAATCAATTAAGTTTGCACATCATGTGTCATGCCAAACATTGGTTAAACGTCAATGAAATATATGATGGGATAACATCTGTACTTCATAAGTTTTTAAGATTTTAAGGGTTCAAAAAATTGGTGAAACTACTTTAATCTATATAAGACGGTTTATTAATAAATCATCTTTTATTATTCAAAAAAAAATTCAAGTGCGGGGACTTAATGTGCAAAAGTAAATCTTTAATATAGGATTATTTTTAAAAAGTCGTCTTATATAATGATTAAAATATAGGATAGTTTTTAAAAAATCATTCTATATTCATTTAATCTAAATCTACAAATCAATCTGCGCCCTTACAAATTTTCCAAACCAAAACCCTTATGGAGAAGAAGAAGAGGAGGAGGGGAGAAAAGAGAGAGGGAGAGAGAGAGAGAGAGGGAAGAAGAAGAAGAAATAGGAGAAGAGGAAGTGGTGAGGATAGAAATCACGCCCCCTCCCATACGATTTTTTCAAACCAAAACCCTTAAGGAGAAGAAGAAGAAGAGATGAGAAAGAAAGAAAGAGAAGAAGAAATAGGAGAAGAGAAGATGAGAGAAATCACCCCCCCTCCCCCTCAAACGAAACTTTCATACCAAAACCCTTAAGGAGGAGGAGAGGAGAGATTTCATGTGCCCCCCCCTATTCCCACAAAATTGTCAAACCTAAAACCCTTGAGGAGAACAAGAGGAGAGGAGAAGACACTTGGTGATCAGTTTTCTCTCATTAGGTTGGATCTCTCTCTTTTCTTGATTTTTTATTGTTCTTAGATAGAAAACAATGCATTCTAAAAGACCCATGTTTTAGATTTTGAAGTTTCAATTAAAAAGGCATGCAAATAGTTGCTTGAAGTATGCCTCTTTTAATCTGCATGAATAGTAACATTGCCATGTAATTTTTACTCTGGTCCTGATTTTTTGCTTCTTTAATGCTTGTAAATTCTTGTAATTGATAATTCTAGATAGAATATAATGAGTTCCAGAAGTCCCATGTTTTAGATTTTGAATTTTCATTCAAAAAGGCATGCAAATAGTTGCTTGAAGTGTGCTTGTTTTAGTTTATGTGAATAGTAACATTACCATGAGATTTTTACTATGCTCCTAATTTTTTGCTTCTTTAATGCTTATAAATGGTTGGAAGTGATTATTCAAGATAGAATAGAATGAGTTCCAGAAGATCCAAGATTTATATTTTAAAGTTTCATTCAAAAAGGTATGCAAATAGTTGCTTGAAGTATGCATGTTTTAATCTGTGCGAATAGTAACATTACCATGTGATTTTTACTATGTTTCTTATTTTCTGCTTCTTTAGTGCTTGTAAATGCTTGAAATTGATCATTCTAGATAGAATAAAATGAAATTCAAAAGCCTCTTATTTTATATTTTAAATTTTCATTCAAAAAGGCATGCAAATAGTTACTTGAAGTTTGCCTATTTTAATTCATGTGAATAGTAACATTACCATGCATTACCATGCAGTTTTTACTATGCTCCTGATTTTCTACTTCTTTAATGCTTTTAAATACTTGAAATTGATTATTCTAGATAGTATACAATGAGTTCTAGAAGACCCATGTTTTAGATTTTGAAGTTTTATTCAAAAAGGCATGCAAATAGTTGCTTGAATTATGCCTATTTTAATCTACGTGAATAGTAACATTAGCATGTGATTTTTTCTATGTTCTTGATTTTCTGCTTCTTTAGTGCTTAGTAAATTCTTAAAATTGATCATTCTAGATAGAATATAATAAGTTTCAAAAGACCCATATTTTAGATTTTGATGTTTCATTCAAAAAGGCATGCAAATTGTTGCTTGAAGTATGCCTGTTTTAATCTGTGTGAATAGTAACATTACAATGTGATTTTTACTATGTTCTTGATTTTCTACTTCTTTAATGCTTATAAGCTTTAAATTAATCATTCTAGATAGAATACAGTAAGTTCCAGAAGTCCCATGTTTTAAATTTTGAAGTTTCATTACAAAAGGCATGCAAATAGTTGCTTGAAATATGCTTGTTTTAATCCACATAAATAGTAACATTACCAAGCATTTTTTACTATACTCCTAATTTTTTGCTTATTTAATGCTTGTAAATGCTTGAAATTGATCATTTTAGATAGAATACAATGAGTTCCAAAAGACCATGTTTTAGATTTTAAAGTTCCATTCAAAAAGGCATGCAAATAGTTGCTTAAAGTATGCATGTTTAATCCACATGAATAGTAACATTACCATGCAATTTTTACTATGTCCCTGATTTTTTGCTTCTTTAATGCTTGAAATTGATCATTCTAGGTAAAATACAACGAGTTTCAAAAGACTCATGTTTTATATTTTGATGTTTCATTCAAAAAGGTATGCAAATAGTTGCTTGAATTATTATTGTTGTAGCTATGTGCATTTCTAGTAGCAGTGCCATGCCTTTTTAAGTATTGGCATAATCTTCTAATTCATTAATTGATATAAATTCTTTAAATTGATCATTCTATGTAATAGATATTTTTGTAGCTGTCCTATTTATGTACACCATCTATGCACTTAGATAGTAGTTTTTTCTAAACCAATATATATGTTATTATATTCTAAATCTATTGTTTTCCTTGTGTAGGAAAAATGGAACATGAAGAGAGTGAGCATCATGAATAACAGTCCAGCACAAGTATGTCCATTAAGAGAAAGGCAGAGGTCCAACAAAAATGGAGCATATTATTAAGAGAAAGTCAAAGGGAATAAGAGAGACGGTATAGTTCAACAATAAAGGGCAAACAATAAGTGGCAGTGCACATTCTTACACTAGTTTCATTTGCTATTCTGTCAGAAGCGTGGTGTCAATCTCAATTACTGATTGGAGGTATGTGTCACCATCAATAAAGGATGCAATATGGGAGATGGTGAAGGTTTGTAAATGCTTGCTACATATATAAAACATACTAGGTGTCTTATCTTGTTTTATTTTAGATAGACTAATGTTTGTTTTTACTTTGTAGTCTTCTTTAGTCTCCGATAAGTAGAAGAAGAATGCTCTACATGGGGCAGGCGAGCAATGGAGGAAATGGAAGAGTGATCTAGTAAGGAAGTACATACTTCCAAATGCTAATGATCCGTATACACTCTATACAATCCTTGGGTTGTATTCCAACATCATTAACCAAGATGCATGGAATCAATTTGTACAAACCCTCCTGTCTTTAGATTTTAAGGTAGTTACAAGCTAGCCAAAAGCATGATTTCTTTAATTTTCAAGCCCATTGTGCTTCATTACATGTTCCTTTGACATGTAGGCAAAGTGTGTGAAGGACAAATAGTGCGTGCGACCAATCATATACTGCATCACCTCTTTAAGATTGGTTAACTATTAGAAGAACAAGAAGTAAGTATATGTGACAGTTCATTTCTATCATAGTATACCTAAATTTTATTTCATTAACTCCAAAGTAATGTCTCTCTTGACAACAAAAGAAGGCCGGGACCACGTATCCCATCGATAGCACCCTTCATTTGAAAATGGCACATTCAAAGGGGTGTAACTCCTAGACCTTTACTAGTGAAAATGTTGTCTTAGTTGCTTCAAGAATTGTAAGTGGCTTTACGTATCTATTTTTGCGCTTCTAAAATTATAATATATATATATATATGAAAATCATCGTGTTCTATTAATTGCACATGCAGGAAGAGTTGACTCAGGAAAGTGGCACTACAGGGACTTTGAGCAGCACTGCTTCAAAGGGGGACATCCTGTATATGGCTGTGGCCAACAAGGACGAGCACCCTGGCCAAGTAAGGGTCCAAGGGCTCAGTGTGGTTCCTTCCAAATTCATCCATAAAACAAGAAATCCTCCAATAGAGGACAAGGATGCATGGAAAGAGAATATGTTGAATGAACCATACGCGAAGGTAAGGAATGATTTTATAAGGACCCTTGGGGTTTCAAAGGTCCAAATCAAGATGTTCCCCCTCGACCCCCATCTTATAATAGCTGCACTCCTCCATCTAATGAAGAGATGGAAGAGCAATAGTTCGAAGGAGATGTCCCAATCAAGAAGGTATTTATTAACATACTTATCTTTTTTCTATTTTATGTCTTAGTAATATTCATTTATTCTTATGTATAAGTAATTTTTTATTTGCAAGTGAGTCAGTGCATGTTGCAGCTTTACATAGTTGAGAACTACGTTATTGTGGCTCCACTGTATGAGACATTTTTTGTCATGCTACACGGTAGGTTGATGCATCCACACACTAAGCGTGTGTGCATTACTACCACCCTCCAACCAGATGTCATCCTACTATTTCCTATATAAGCTGACAATATCCATACTATTGGAGATACAATTAGATATCATGTAGCTTGACCGAAGACGTATATCAAAACAATGATTTACAAGGTATGTATATGGTATCACAGTATTGTGTTCAACAATAACTTTAATACTTGAGCTAAATTTTTAAATACTATTTGCATTATAATATTAACCAGAAGAAGTAGAAGATGCCATTGAGGGTGACCTCCTCCCCAAAATCAAATTATGGCATACCAATTGCCCCATCCCAGGTATTTATGCCTATTTTTAGGATAAAATTGAATCTCTTCGACTCTTCATATATATATATATATATATATATATTCTTTACTAATTTCTGAAAAATTACATCTATAGTGTAGGGATCAGGTGCATGTTCCACCCAACACACCTCTATTCTTGAGGCGACTATACAGACTGATCAACAAAGACACCAAAATCAGCTCTATAAGGATAGAGGCCAGAGTGCTTGCACACGATGCTATTGAGGATCCAATCATGAAAGAGGACCTCTTAGCCATATTTCATATGGCTCAGCAGGAATACATGCACATCATTGTCTATAATAGGTATGTCTTGTAATTATGCAATTAAGAATCAAATTGAGACTACTTATTAATAGGACATGATAAGTATTTGAAATTAAGTTTATGCAGGTCTTTTCATGATAAATTGCAAAGATTAGAGGTTAAGGACATTTACAAATTCCTTGACCCTGTTGTTGTCTCTACCCCAAAGGAGCATTTGCCCAAGGAGAAATAAATAGAAAATATCGTGCCTGTGTTCTTAGGTTATGACAAGGGGCAAGCCTTAGTGATTCCATACAATAGTGGGTAAGTTATTACATGTCTTACTACCATTCCACGTAAGCACATAAATGTGTACATAAGTTAAGTTTGTCAAATTTCAATTGATTGATAATGTATATAGGTCCCATTGGATTCTACTAGCTTTGGATGTACATGGAGGAATTGCAATGTTTTTTAATTCTTATGGAGCACACATTCAAGGCCCCCTGATGAAATTGATCAATAAGTAAGTTTGACTTTTATTTCATTCATTATAATAGTTGGATAACTGATAAATATCTTCTTTATTCATATACAATGCTTTTACTTATAAATGTGCAGTTCATGGTTTAAATGGGCTGAGATGGAAAATATTAGCCATCCAACAAAACTGACTTGGAAAATGGTCAAGGTAAGGTTTTCTACTTCTTTAATATAACCCTATAACATGGACTTATAATTACACATGATATTTGAACCTTATGATTTGTTGACATTATTGTTCAGTGCCCTAGATAGCAATCTGATTGAGAGTGTGGGTATTATGTTCTTAGATATATGAGAACTCTCATTCGCGAAGGATATACGATCTCCTAATTGAGAAAGGTTCAGTTAATTGACTGACCATCATTCTTACAATTTTCTACTTCTCTTAAATAACTCCAACATTAATGTCTCAATTGATTTAATATTTGTTGTCTTATAGTTATATTTGGGTAACGAGCATTACTCCCAATTAAACATAGATGACATTAGAATGGAATGGACTGAATATCTTTTGACTTTTAAGCAATATAGGAGGGTTTTTTAAAAATTGTCCTATATTTCTCAACAAATATAGGATGGTTATTGAAAACCATCCTATATTGCTCATCCAAGACAATTTCCCTAAATTACAGAAAGGACTCCGAAGAGATTTTATTACTAAGAACTGGGAAGATTACAAAGAGGGGAAGGCAGCAAACAAGGCACAAATGAAGCAACCAAGCAAGTGATGCCCAAAGACTGAAACAGACTCGATATTTAAAGACATTTGGATTCCGGACTTAACATGGTTTGGAATCCAGACTAATAATTCAAAAGACATGAAAAGACTTAAAGTAAAAGCAGACATGACAAAAGAAAAGAAGAAATGACATAAAGAAAAAGCAAAATGAGATTCCTCAATAATTTGAGGAACTTTACAAAAAGAGATTCTCTTGTGGGCCCGTTATGTCGGACTGAATGATTGGTGGGGCAACATGTACTTTTGATGGTCACAGATGGTAACTATTAAAGGTCTTCATCTTCGTCATCTTGAAGGGCTTTCAATTTGCCTTTCATTTTCTTGTCATAGGCATCGACAATATTCTTGAACTGAACATCAGGAGGAAGAATTTCCTTTGGAGGATTGGCTCATTCATTCTTGGCTTCCAAGAATTGGGAGAGAGCTGTCATTGAGGCGTCCCAATAATCGTCAAAATTATCATCTTCATTAGGATCTTGACTGTCTTGGAGAACATTGTCTTCAGACATTGCTTTGGCGGAGGAGGATTCTGCTGGAGAAATATTGAAAGATTGCATAACTTGGTCTTTCATGAAGTCCATACACTTCACAAGGATTTGTCCTTCATTATCAGTTGGATATTTTCATTGTAGCGTCTTCTTTATTTCGTCGATGGAGGCTGAAGACTGTTGACTAGGCTTATTATCCCAAGCAGTTTTATTAAGCTGAATAATATTTTCAATTTCTCGGGCCTTACCCTCAGAATCAAATTTTGTCCACCATTTGACAAAATAAATTCGTTTAAGAGTCTGGATATTAAGTTCATCATTGTTGTTGGTCATTGACCATTTCCAAATCCAAGGGATGTCAAATTTGATAATAATAAAAAATATTGCCTCACATTGACCTGTTATTAACTGATCAGAAGGAATAGAATTGATTTCAGGTGCATATTCAACCCAAGTATTATAAAGCTCCTTGAGCTTATCTGGTAAAATTGCCAAAGATGGTCCAAACCTTCGCCACCAGTGGTAAAACCATGGTGAGATATTTTCCTTTATTATTTCGGGATTGATTCGGATGAACCATGAATGTTTTCTCAAGTTATTCTCGAGATAAAGAACATACCTCATTAAGTCAATATAATCCCACCAATTGTATGGATAGCGGGTGCCCTTGGCCTCAATCCACTTGAATTGTCTAGGATTGATATCCCATTCCTTGGGACATAAGACCTTATGGATAAGGATTTTACTGAAATTAATTATAGATTTGTCATGATTGTAGAAGTGGTTTATTTCGACAACCTTTATTTCTTGGAGAAATTTCTCCATAAGTAATTGACTTCACCCAACATGCGGTGGATAATTATGATTTTGCCAATGCTTATAGGCAATGTCCCAAGGGTCTTGAGGATCAATCCCCCTAAGAGTAGGATTGTCAAGATGAAGTAGTACGTCTTGATATTCACAGAGTAAATATTGCTCCGCACTCATAGTAAGAACTTCCCTTACAGATTTCTGCGGGGTAAACTGTTGATGAGGAATTTCGTCATCAATGGAAGTATTACCTGATTGAGGGGTATTACCCAAAGTAATTAGTTTTGGTTTAGAAGCCGAAGCCTGAAGCATAGGCCATTGACCTTGCTTACCTTTACAGTCTTGGATATTACCACGACCACGTCCACGACCCCTACGGGTATTACCCAGGGTATGCCATTCTCCTGGATCATTGATGATCCCTGCAAGAATTCACGAGTTAAAAAGTCAGGGAGAGAGTTATACTCTCCTTTAATATAGTCAATATCAAAATCAAAGACCGATAATTGGGCTTGTCATCCGGCAAAAATCTATTTTGAAACAATGTTTTTAACATCTTTCTCAATTATTTGTTTTGCAACACTACAGTTAATTCTAAGTAAAAAAAAATTATTTAACAAGTCATCCTGAAATTTCAAAATGCATTTTACTATTGAGAGCATTTCCTTTTTAATCATTGAATTTTTTTTTGTGTATCATTCCATTTTCCCGAAGTAAATCGAACAAGTTCTTCTTTATTAGAAGAAGGATTAGTTTGCTTCAGAATTCCTCCAAAACCAAGATCAAAGGCGTCTGTCTCAACAATTTTAAACCATTCAAAATTGGCGAGATTTAAACAGGGAAGACTCTTAACTCTAGACTTAATTTTCTGAACCATTTTAGTATGTTCTTCAGACCAAGGCTTTGCATTTTTTCGAAGCCTATTAAACAAAATAGCAGTATCTTTAGCAAGGTTCTGATAATAATCAAAGATATAATTTAAAGATCCTAAAAATCTCTGCAATTGTTTATTATCAATAATTTCATCAAGAAATTTGGAAGCAAATTTGATACTTCTTTGTATTGAAAAAATATTATGTCCAAGGAATCTGACTTCAGGTTGAAAAAGCTTCATTTTTGAAGCAGATAAAACAAGGCAATTTTTTTGAATAAGCCATCGAAAAACTTCAAGATGTTTAAAGTGTTGTGTACGAGAATTCGAGAATATTAAAACATCATCAATATAAGAAATGATAAATTGGCTATATTGATTAAAAATATCATTCATAATCTTCTAAAATTTAGAAGGGGCATTCTTTAAACCGAAAGGCATGACATTCCACTTGTATTGTCCAAAAGGGACAGTGAAAGCAGTTTTGTATCTATCTGATTCATGAATTTGAATCTGCCAAAATCCTAATTTCAGGTCAAATTTAGAAAATATAACTGAGCCTTGTAATCGATTAAGAAGATCACGTTTATTAAGAATAGGATATCTTATTCATTTCAAAACTTTATTAAGAGGTTTATAGTTACCAATCTAGGTTTTCCTCTTTCTTTTTCTGCTTCATTATTAACATAGAAAGCAGTGCAACTTCAGGGCAAGGATGAACTACGAATTAATCTTTTCTCAACAAGATCATAGATCTTAGATTTACATAACTCTATATATTGAGAGTTCATTTGAGCTGGTCTAGCTTTAATAGGGATATTATTTTCGAAAAATTCTTCAATATAAGGAAGGGAGACACAGTGTATTTTTCTATTCCAAAAAGCAATTGGAAGATCATTACAAAGGTTTTCAAGAAAAGTATGGAGAAGGTTTCTAACCTTTTGTTGAAACATTTTGTCCTGAATATTATTCTAGATATCTTGATAAGCAATTTCTTCTTTAATAAAAGTAATATGTTGTTCTTTTAACAGGATTCTTTGAGCTTCATTGAGCACATGGGTTTTAGGGTCAGTGACAAATTTAAAACAAAATTGGTGATTTTCTTTAGAGAAATAAATGCCTATTGGATCAATTTTGTCAATAGGCATAATATTATGAAGGAAAGGAGTTCCTAAGATCATATGATGATGTAAGTCTTTAACAAGCAAGAAAGGGGTTGGAATGCAAATATCATTATTGCAAACCACAGCATTATTAAGCTTAAAGTTTATTTTTAGCTTGGCTTTGAGAAGTCTTCTCAAAATATTTTGTAGGAACAAGACCTTCCTGAATACAACTAATATCTGCACCACTATCAATGAGTGAAATTAAATCAGACAGGTACCATTCACATGCAATAGATATAGTAACATTAATGTACCATTTTTGTGAAGTGACTTGCCTAATTAGGTCAAGATATTGAGGTTCGGGATCAAATGCATCAACACTATTTGATGATTGATCAATTACTAATTTGGAGCTTGGCAACTGAGTTATTCTCTTATTGATAGAGTGATTTTCATTTTTTAACAGAGTGATTTCTGTTTTAAGATTATTAATCTCGTGTTTTAATTCTTGTGTCGAAATATTTGAACTAAACACAAGTTTCTTACCAAGTCATTTAGTAACTTCAGACATTCTGTAAACATTATTAGTGTCTATTATTTTCTCAGAGGGTTTTTTGTCTTCTTTATTGCAAAGAGTTATTAACTTTTCAAGAAGCAAAGTTCTGAGCTCTTTATCTTCAATCTTTGTGATAATATCAAAAAGATCAGATTGAGATTGAGTTAAAACATTAAGAGACAGGTTATTCATGTCTACAATAGATTTCCAATATTCTGCATCTTTATTAAGTGTATTACACTGATTACAGCACGATTCATCTTTAGAACTCGAACTAGAAGAAACAAACTCAACTGATTCAGACTCAGAAGAATTTAATATTATTTTAAATAATTTTTCTTTGGTTTCTTCATCAATTTGAAGCTCTGAAATTTTCTTTTGAGTCCAACATCTATTAGTTGTATGTCCAAGTTTACCACACTTAAAACATTTTATTTTGGACTTATCCTTTTTATAAGAAGTTTTTCCAGTTCTTTGATTTTTAACTTCTTTGAACTTTTCATTATGTTTTCTGGAAAATCGTTTCTTCCTCTTTGGGATATATTGTTTCTTTTCTTTTTTAGGTGTTTTAACCTTTGGCATGTCAATTGCAAATTGTTGACAAAATTCTCCTGACTAATTTTTCTCTGTAAGCCTTTCTTTCTTAAGTTGATTGCGTAATTTTATTTCATTACACAGAGAAATTCCTTCGTTGGTACAGGAATGTATTAGTTGTCCATATGATAATTCTTCACAGGGGATTTCTCCACTATTCTAAGTTTTGAGAAGGTTCTTAACCCTAGTAGCAAAAAGATATGGAAGTCCTTCAATGAACTTTTGCTTCCAGTAAGCTTGTCCTGCATCACCAAGGTGGAGGACTATGGCAAGGAAAATGTCCTTATACTAGCGAAAATGAGTAAGAGAGGGACACCTAAGGTTTTGCAGAAGTGCCCTAGAATTTTCAAACTGAGATTCAATGCTCCCAATAAAGTGTTGTATTATAGTGCAGACAAGAGTATAGACTACATCTTCAATTCGTTTGCTAGTATTAGGTTCAGGTTTAACAGTATTAAAGATTTCTTCCTTTTGTGTAGTGGATAGGACATTGTCCCACCATCCTTTAAGATTACCAGTAAAACCAGCAGTAATCATTTGAGCAATTTGCTTATCAGTATTACCTCGAGCTTAACAGACAGTAGAATACATGAGGAAACGATGAAGTGTCTGATAGATGTGATTATCTGTCATACCATCTATGTTCCATTCATAGATAAAATTTGCCTGATATTCATTCTGCAGATAGATATCATTTTCTTCAATTAAGACATCTGCAAGGGTTGGTCTTTTATAATAGAACCTACTGAGGTTTCTAGGTTCTTTTTCAATTTTATTAATTTGCGCAAATTGATTTTGAATCTGCAATATTTCAGGTTCACTTATTTCATTATCAATAGAAGATAGATCCTCAGCTGGATCTGGTTCAACATCTGAAGCAACAATTGAAAGGGTTTCAATATTCATTTTTCCTTTTAAGAGTTCAAGAATTTGTTCACTCTTGCTTCCCATTTTAAAGCCAACAATATCTAGGGGAGGTTTAATTGATGATTTGATTTTTTGAGAGTCAGAAACTCCCTTTTTTTGGCTTTGATATTATGAATGTAAGTGACAATTTGATGCACTCCTTTTTTAATTGTATCAATTTTTTCTCCTAAAGTTTGAACATACAAATTTGTATAATTATTTTGTTTTGCAAGAGTATTAAGATCATTAAGCACTGTTTTTATATCAAGGTAACCAATTGTATAAAGTTCACCACCTCCTTCAGCGTAGATTTTAAGAGGATATGTAGGAGGATATTCTCCTGTTAATGTTTCACCTTTAGTAGTTTCCCAATTTTTTATAACGTTAATTTGGGTTTGGATATAGGTTTTTATTAACCATGGTGCTAACCATTCAATTGTTTGTCTAGTAGACAGGTCTGCATAGAATTGATCTTTATAATGTGTAATATAATTTTTATTAAACGTTTTAAAATACCATTCCCAAAAATTCTGATTTCTGGGAAGTTGAAATTCATCACTAATTGCTTTTCTCAGTAAACTCCTGGGAGAAAAATCCATGCAAGTTACAAATGAAAAGCCATCTCAGATGGAGTAGGAGTAGTATCCTGGGAAGTATTTTTGTAAATTGGATGGACAATATTATGATCCAAAATTTTTAATTCTTCAACAGAACTTGATTCAAGTTTATTTTCTGTGTCTTGTCTATTATCCATAGCGAATCAAGATGAACTAGAGGAGCAAGAAGTAATTCTAGGAAGGCGGAATGAGCGCCTGTTGTCAAAACGGACTTCAACATCTCCATCATCAGTTTGGATAATCTAATCAAGCCGTTGATCAGTTAATCTTCTAGGAGGAACAGCTTCTAAGAGCTGCCAGGATTGAGGGAAATCTATTTCTTCCCATTTGAGAGTTCTGTTGACTGCTATGTCAGAAGATAGCATATTGGTTTCTATTAAAACCGTTTTATCTTTGGGAGATTTGTGCTTGGCATTAGTATCCAAGGTAGGCAAAACTTTAAATTGGAGTCTGTAAGTGAGAGCTATTGTCTCGAATCCTAGTTTGAAATTATAACCATGAGTCTTAATATAAAGACTTAAAGTATCAAAGATATTTGGATCTATTAAAGGCAGAGTAAAGTCAGGAAAAACATTAATATAAATTGGTCCATGGCAAAGACTAGTTTGAATTACTCCCATTAGGGAAGGAGCCCAATCAAGGCATCTAGTGTCTCTAAGAACAGTAAGGATAGAAGCATTCAGGCAATTAAGAGTTAACGGTTTAAAGCCTATTTGTATTAAACCAACATGAATGAACTTATATTTTCCCGAGTTCATATAATGTTTTAAATCACTTTTAGAAAACAAATTTATTATCTTTTCGGTATTATCGAGACTAATGGTTTGTTCCATGTTTTTTATTATTTTGTTTGAAGAGAAATCAAATTTTCCAATATTATAAACTTCTTTCGGTTTGACCGAAGGGAGAGTCCAATTATATAAAGATTCAAAGTCGGTAGGATATTCTACTAGACTAGAATTCTTAACATGAAAATCAGAATTATTTGCCATAAGATTAAGGCAGAGAAATGAGCGAGTAGTATAGACTAAATAACCAAAAACAGGGTAGGTATAAAGTATAAACTTAGACATGGTTCATGCTAATCAACAAAGATTATGCCAAAATAAAATCATTCGCAAATTACAGCAAGATCCTACCACATGCTACTACTGCAAAACAAACATGCCTGTTAACCACAGCCACAAAGACCCCTACCGCCACACTCTCAGCAAACAGGGAAAAACGCCCAGGCGACGTAGCAGAAAATTTTACAAAATAACATATAGAATGATACGAACAGCCGCAACAATTAAATCTTAGTATAATCAAATAGACTAGGCATGAAACAAAATAAGTAATACTTTAAACATACAAGATCTTCATTCTAACGTGGACTGATACCCCAAAGGGATGTCGTTATGGCCAGAGCAGGGACAACCAAGTCCAAGATAAGGCCATCCTTGAGCGAACTTAGAAATATAGGACAGTTTTCAAAAACCATCCTATATTGATCTTTATATAGGAGGGTTTTTCAAAAATCATCCTATATTTTTCAATAATATAGGACAATTTTTGAAAAACTATCCTATATTCCTTAGTATATAGGATGTTTTTTGAAAAACAATCCTTTATTTACATGGAATTATAAGATGGTTATTGGAAAACCATCCTATAGTAGACACATTTATAAGATGGTTATTTAAAAACCATCATATATTTCATAGATATTACAAATACATATATTTCATAGATATTACAAAAACCATCCTATATGTTTTATATTTATAAGATGGGTTTATGGAAATTGTCTTATAAAAGTTAATCTATATAAGACGGTTATTTAAAAACTGTCTTAGAATATCTTTAATATAAGACGGTTTTATAACAGTCTTATATTGGTTTTCATATTATAAGATGGCCAGGTATAAGATGGTTTTGTAACCATCTTTTATAACCATTTTTAACTGTCTTATAAACCCCTCACTGTAGTAGTGATCCTAGAACAAACTAAATAATTTTTGTTATGTACCAAGCATGCTCGATTTACTATTGGGTTGAGATTAGATGAGTTACCTAAGTTGACTTGTAAGTTTTAGAACTATGATTCAAAAATGATATATCTTATAGATGTTGAGAAGTTATAAGAAATTTTTGCATATATCTAGGGGACATTTATATAGCTTACCAAGTTATAAATTTTTGTATTTTGTGTACTTTGGCTCATTCCTTTAAATAAGGCTCCACAACATATGGGGCAAGACACATGGATCCACCCAACAATCCCCCCCTCCAACCACATCAAGGAGGGAACTTCCCTTTGCTAGATGTCAACCAATCTCTATGCTATCCAACTATTTGCAAAACTCGCATTCTCTTTTGAAGCTTCATCATCATATTTGATGATTTTTTTTTTGTATGGTTTTTAACTATCTTATTTCAAGCACATCTCAAATACAAGGGACCTCACATCAATGTGTTTAGTTTTGGAGTGATAAGCAGCATTTTTGCTAAGTCAACAACAGCTTCTCAACTTAACTGCAAACTTCTTTTGGTTCAAAGCCATCTCTACAAGAAATCCCTTCAACCATAAGAATTCTTTACAAGCTTCAGTGGAAACATTATACTCAACTTCTGCTATAGTAAGCAACACATTACTACAATTTTGACTGCCTTGAAAGGGCTTCTCCTATATAAGTTAATAAATAGGCAGATGTAGATTTCTATTGATCCAAATCCCTTCTATATTTGCATCTATAAAGTTGTTTAGCATAGGGCTGAATTTTGAAACGATAAATACACTTTGAATTTGCCCTTTAAGTACTTCAAGGCCCACTTTACAACTTCCTAATTATCTTTACCTAGATTAGTTAGGTACATACTTACTACGTAGTAATATTTGGGGGTGTACATACAATGGCTTATATCAAGCTACCCATAGCTGATGCATAAGTAAGTTTTTCATTTCTACCATCTCTTTCTCACTTGATGGGCACATAGAGTACTTAGCTTAGTAACCAGCAATTAGCATTGCACTTAGATGCTTTGTATTTTTCATGTTAAACATATAAAATAACTTCCTAGCATATCATCAACATTCAACAAGAGAATAATGGATGAATTTTTTATAAATTTTTTAACTATTTGAATGAAAAATGAACACATATGCTCAAGGCACTATAGCCAATGCCAATGTATCTTTGCACCGAGGACACTAGTGCAAGAAGCACTGAGGCAATGCTAGTATAAGACACACCAAAGTGGCATTCATGCAATAGGTGTTGTAATCAATGCTGATGGTTATTTGCACCTAGGACACCAGTACAAGATGCACTATGCCAAAGCCAATGCATTCTTGCACCAAGACCACCAGTGCAGGTTGCACCGTGGTAGCACAAGTACACGAAGCATCAAAGTCAAAGCTGGCACAAGACACCCTAGACCAACACCAATGCATCTTGAATTAAGGGAGACCTATGTCCAATTCTGCACCAGCATTTCCTTTTCCTCAATGTCCTTTGTAAGTGTAGTAGTTACATAAATACATCAATATCATATTTACCAAATTGGCCTACCTAGTATTAAAGGTATATATATATATATATATATATATATATATGTATGTATGTATGTATGTATCACTAAAGTGTTAATTTGATGAACGTCTTTTAGGATTATTGACATCCAAGTAGTTATAAGGGCATTCTTATCTTCTTTTTGTACACCAGCACTATTGTTTTGGTGTCTAAACCTCATTGGATGATCAATATAATTGCTTTGGCCCTAACTATAAATATGGGCCTTCTCCTCGCATTCTAAATCAAGTCTCACAACTATGAAGTGTTATTACTCTATGAGTTTTCTCTTTTGAAGCTTTGTGAAGCATCATTTCTCTCTTTCTTCTTCAAGTTTCAATTAAGGGGAGATAATTTAATGGTTCCCTTATTGAGTTCAAGGTGTTTGGCAGGGAATATGGGCTAGCTTGATATGGATCTTGCTTCTATCTATTTAGCTCTAGTGCTTGACATGACAACTTAGATCACTTTGGTCCATGTTTATTGGTGATGTCTAGGGCTAACCAACATGAGACTTGAATCTCTTATGAATTCCTATCATAGTGTTGTTATATAAGGGGAAACTAGTGTGCTTGGATCTCTATGGTCCTTCCTAGCCCTTTGCATAAAGCTAGGTCATGGTCCATGTTGACAAAATGTCCATATGATTAGGCTCAGCATATAACCCTTATGCTAAAGTGGATATGCTGTCCATTTGTACAAGTTATGACTCATAAATCTTCTAATTTGTGTATGTCCTAGTCCATACAGAGCAAGTCTGTTGACTCAAAGTCCTTTGGCTTCTATTTATAGCTCATTATATCTTGTCATAAGCCACTGCCTATTAAGGGAAAGTGGATGGATAATCAAAGTTTTTGTCTTTCTTTTATATTGATATGTAATTAACTATCTTAAAGGTTGGAGATATATACTAACTTTTTTTTCATAAACATCCAAGGGAACATTTTTATTCTTATTTCCTTTGTATGTTTGCTTACTTTTCAAATACATAGAAAGAGCACTTTAACTCATACACTAACATGAAAAAAAAAAGTCTATAGATGTTTGGTATAACCTTAACCTACCATGAAGGATTCAAACTTCTCATATTCCTACCTTGGTGCTTGTTTCAACTAGGAGATACTCTTTCCTAGCTTGCATACCATTTGTTCCCTACTCATTGCAATATATCCTTCAAGTTGCTCCATATATATTTATTATTTTGAAACCCAATGATAGGAGGCAGTTTTTACATCTAGTTCAACCTCAAAGTGTAGAATATATGCTAGACCAAGGACAGTACAAATAGATATCATCTTCACCTTAGGTGAGAATATTATATCAGAATCAACCACTTTCTTTTGCCCAAAACCTTTGACAATTAGACTTGAATTATGCCTAACAATCTTCTTGTCGTAATCAGTTTTCAACTTAAAAACCCATTTTCTTTATGATACTTTTCTCCCTTTTAGTCGCTCAACCAAACCAGAAATATGATTCTTACCCTCTGATCTATCTTCTTGTTGCATATACTACATCTATGACTTCTTTTGTGGATTTGATAGTGCTTCTTAAAAGCTTTCAAGTTTATCATTATTTGTAATAGTTACATGCTTAGATGAAGGATACCTTGTTGACAATATATGCATCCTTTCAAACCTTCTTTCTTTAGGTGGGTTTTGTTAAGGGGGCTCCTCCTCTTCAATCTCACCCTAGACATAGTAGTCATTTTCACAAAACTTCTCAGTGTATTCTATTCACCACTTCATCTTCACCATATTCTTGTTATCTTCAACTTGTTGTGTTGGTGGTTTACATATTATAGGCTCTAGTACTACAACTATAATAACCTTTTTTGTTCTTCTTTATCAAAATCAACTATATTTTGATCTCCATGAAAAGAAATTGCATCAAAACTTCTAAGCAATTTCCTTTCTTTGGGTTAGATAACCTTTGCCCAAAGTCTTCATCAACTTACAGTAGAAAAATGTATTGAATTGATTTATAATCCAATTTACCCAAATTTATGAATGTCCACATGATGTGCTTGATCTAATGATTAATTTTAGTTACATTAATGTTTATTTCATGATTCAAGCTTTTATCAGTAATTAAAATAAGGAGATAAATGCAATTATTATTTTGTCTTGAATGATAGGTAAATAAAATCTTGTTAATAATGTGTTGGCCAAAATCTATTACTATTTTAAAAGGTAAAATGCCTAATTTTTGTCATGCACATTTTAGCTTCAAGTCAACGTAGATTGTACTTGAAGTTTGTTGCAGTTCCATGTCCATCGCATTCCCAATTTAAGCTACATTTCATAATGTATTTTGTCAGCGAATTGTTGCTGGTTATCCATAAAAAGTTGATAAATTCCTCCCTTATCCCAACTAAAGTCATGCTTAAGAGGAATGTAAAAGATGCCATCATCTAAGGCACATCGGTTCACCACAAATCAATTATAAAATACTCTTTTTATGACGGGCCTAAATCTTTGGACAATCCATCTTATTCATCTTTACTTACGCTATACTCAATTATGTGCACCTCATTGTATTGAGATATAGTTAAAGTTTAGATTCAAGATAAATTAAGGAGGCAAAATTTTTAATCTTCAAATATATATAGGTAGGATTTCAGTAGAATAAAACAAGTGTTTTTATATAATAAACATACGTTCTTTATTACATACTATTTATCTAAATAGCACAAGAAAAACATCAAATATAGTTAAGGATGTATCCACAAGTTTAATTTAAGAAAAATAACAAATTTTGGCTAGAATTTAAGAAAAACTCAGCAAAGAAATGTAATTGGGATGTGATTCTTCATTTTAAATTGTCTTTTTCTTTTTTTTAAGTGAAGAATTATGAAGCAACTACCTACCTAATTCCTAAATCTACATGAAATCTCCCCATCAAGGGGGGAAACTGCCACCTCAAACCTTAGGTCAATCGTAATTTTAAATTTGAGTTTACAAACAAGATCCACAAATAATGTATGGGAAAAGATGAAAATCTATGAAACATAAAACAAATTTCATGATGATTTATTTCACTTTTTAATAGGCACAATCTCGTCCCACTCTTTCGCAAGCTATAGCCCTAACAAGGACCACCGATCTAAACCATTTACAATCTTATCCAAATCCTACATAAGTTATGAACCAAAATCACATTAATAGCATAATTCCAACATACGCTACTTTAAGTTGAAACATGATCATTAAACTTATTTATTCATCTAATTTAACACTCAAAGAAACAATGCTAGAATCATATAATGGATGAGATTTTGAAATCATAGCTCACTACTACATGGCAAAGATTACTAATGGTTTGGATCTTCGAAAAGATGAGTCGAAGTTATACTTGCCAAAGAGTGAAGTGAATGTGCGCTATTATAAAGTGGAGTGCAGATTTTAGGTGCATTTAGTAAATTATCATGACAACTTGTTTTAAGTTTCATATATTTGCTACTCTATTTCATGAATGCAAGCATTTCTCAACTATTCAAGGCACTTTAAAAAGTTTAATTATAACATAAGAATAATTGAGCTTGTTCAAAAATTTAAATTAGAAAAAGTGGTTTTAAATTAAGGTTAAAGACATGGTTTACGGAATCAAAATAAGAATTTAATTTCTCATACAATTTAAAACTTTTGGACTTAGTATAAAATTCATGAAAAATATATGAAATTGAACACAAACCAATGTGATAGTTGATTAAGCATAGAAAAAATATTTAGATTCCATTGCAACTTTTTTAACACATGTAGTCAGATAGGTTTTCCAAAGTACAAGACCTCCCAATTAATCTGAAATTTTGATTTTATAAAGCAATAACCTAAGTTAATCAATTTCAAGAATGTTTTCAATGAAGAATTAAATTTAGCCAACTTAGCAAAGAAAATTATAAATGAAATATATTGCATAGCTTTAGAATATTGAATTTTTTTAATGGTGGGTTGCAATTATCGAAATGAATATTATAAAGAGGCCGATTGAGAAGATCGAGCCAGGTACATCCAAGAAGACTTTGAAATTAAAATTAGACCCAACTAATAAACAAAACTTCAGCGGAGAAGAAAGGGAAGAAAATAAGCACAAGTCCAAGGGAAGATATGACCCAAAACAACAATGGTAGATGACAAAACTAAAAAAAAACAACTATCTTGGGTCAAAGCAATAGTAAGAGACAATTGCAGGTGATGTGCATGATGTAAATCAATATGGAGACCATTTGAACAAATAACTTGTATAGGCAGACGATCGATCCGCTTCAGAGTTGGCTGACCGTTAAACATGTCGAAAAGTGACATTCGTACCTTGTGTGTATCTTAGGATTTACATCAATCGGATCCATGAACCTTCAACAATGAGATGTAGGACCTATCCAGGCGTGTAATAAAATATCGTGGTATATTGGTTATATCAGTCGATATACTCCGATTTCTTAAACAACAATATGAGATAATGTCGACATTACTGGTAAACTAAAATTCTCATGAAAAATGGTACAGACTAGCCAATATTTCTGATATAGGAGATATATATAGGAGAAATTGTATTTCAAAATTAATGTATTCATAAAGATCATATTTTCTTAACTTTTTTATGGGTTTTCCACTAATACTTTTGACAAATATATGAGAAGTCATCCATTTTTTTACCATTAAGATCTTATTCTCTAATTGTAATTTAAACTATTTGGGAGCTTGCCCTTCTTTCTCCTCCATGCTACTTGCATACATCTATCGAAGCTCTAGAAAAGCCTGCTTCCATTTCCCTCTTCAACGCTAATAGTTTTGTTGATGACAACAATTTCTTCGACTCTTCGCCAACCTTCCTTGGTTTTCACCACTGTTCAGACCAATTTCTACCAAAGTTTTGTAGCTGTTCTTGGGTATTAGTCAAACCTCCATGCTAACTTCCATGATGAGAAATTTGATGTCTGTATGGTGGTGATGGGGAGAAAATGTGTACTGGTTTGGAAGGGGTTGTTATAAGAAATTTGATGTTTGTATGGTGGTGATGGCAGGAAAATGTATACTGGTTTCGAAAGGAATTGATAGGCATTGACGGTGGACACGTGTTAGTAAAGATTGACTTGAATGTTTGGTTCTTGACTAAGAGCTGCTAAGTGCTCAAACCAACCCCATAAATCAAAAGACCCCACTTTGACATTAATGGCCCACCTTGGATAATTTAGCCCATTCATTTGATTAGTGGTTCAAAAATCATGAAAATTGGATGATTCTAGCATCTGAAAGGGTTCTCCTTTTGATCAAATAAATAGACGGTTATAATTTTAGCAAAACAATGATCTAGATTAAAAGACCAAAATACCATTCTAAAGTGCTGGAATCATCTAAATGTAGTAACTCTAACCATCCGAATGTGGACCCTACCAAAAAATTTACTCTCACTTGAAACCATTTATCGGGATCCATGGTCACTTGTGCACAAAAAATAGAAAATTTACTAAAGTAATTAGAAAATACTTAACAGACAAGTAAGCAAACATGTTATTGATATTTTTGGCAGAAAAGGGAAAAAAATAATAAATCATACTAAAATGGCAAATCACACTTTTAGCTAGAAATAAATGCTTCAAATTTTATGTAAAACAAAGTAAACAAAAGTACATGATCAAAATATGAAATATCACTCCATTGTGAAATGATGTGATTTTATAAAGCTAAATGTTATGCTAATTTGATCATCCTAATGTAAAGCTAATTTGGTCCCTATTATATTGTGCACGATTGAATAATTAGAGTAAAATAGTTTGATGATCCTACATTACTGGTGACCATTGGAATAAGTTAATATTAGGATTCCTTTTTTTCTTATTGTACTCCTTTTATTATATTTTATTACCTTATTTGTTTGTATAATTTTTTTAATTAATAGCAAAAAAAGCATACTCAACAGGGCAGCAACTAATAATTCACATTAAATATAGCACGTCAAAATTTTAAAAATAGCACCCAAAAATGTTAGGTGGGATTACATACACAGAAAATGTTCACGTAAAACATGCCTAAACAGAACTATAATGCCAAAATATAAGTGTCACTCCATTTTAGGATCATATGGTTTTATAGGAAATTTCACACTGATATAGCCGTTGCTGCCAATATGGCCCCCTGATACACCCGATCTATAAAGGGCTTTACTGGTTAGAAACACGGTGGAAGATTTACTTAGATAGTTAATGTCACATGGGATGCACATTCTTTCAATGCGTTGTCCAACTTCTTTAGCATCAATCGTTTATTGCATTTTTTACTCTGAGAAATTTATGAGCTAAAAGTATCCACATGGGCAAGATATTTGATCCCTACTCCGAACATGCTGAATGGACTAGATCTAGAAAAGGCTTCACTATCATTGAAAAGTTGAGCATCAGTCCTCTTCTCACAATCAAAATCGTGACTCTTTTGAAATTTTTCATTGGCTTAATCAAATCCCTTGGATGCTTCTTTCGATGGGGATCAAACTCCTTGAAAGCATACAAGAAACCAAACTCTCTGACGCAGAAATTGTCTTTCCAAATGGACTTCTGATTTGCACGTCACCGGCCAATTATCTAAACAAGGAATCAATACACCAAGCAAGTAATGGAGACACCCAGTCTCACAAAGTTTAACGGGTACAACTGATCTAAGCCTTCCAATCAATAAATTGATTGAAAATTCTGGGAAAGGCACTATCATCTATGAATGTTATCTCATTGTCCCGTCAATGGCTCCACGAAGCCATTTTAATCCAAGCATGAACCACATCAGCGATTGGTGACTATGAACAGCACGCCCAGACAGCAAGACATCCGCCCTTCAAAGCACTACCCCGGTTCCTCAATTAACAAATTCCATTCCCCTTACGCCCAAAAGCAGCAAATCAAATGACCGGGAATACCAAACTGCATTTTTTTTTGCCCCACATCTATTAGGACGTTCCACCATCTGTATGATTAAATCTACAATCAGGAAAAGTAGTCACATATATCCCGAATTATTGACTCATTAGCAGGAAAAGCTTGGAAAAGCACATACACCGTGGCTATGTATTCTCCTGCTAATCAAGCACGTTCAAGGTGCTGCCCCTAAGAGCTTCAAATTCATGCCTTACATGACAGCTGTCTCTGAAAGGCTTCTTTCACTCTCAATAAAATGCTTAATGTTATCATCTTCTATATAAATAACGAGTGAGATGTTTACATGGAGAGCTAAAGCACTTTATAGCGCTGATAAAGCCTACTCTTCTTCAACAAACTTGATCTTCTTTGAAGCCGGCTGGCCACTGCCAATCTGTGTCAAAAACAGACAAATCTTAAGCACTTGAATGGAAGCTCTTAAATAACCATAGATTGTGTTAACAGAAAAATAAATTATTCGGATCCACTAATGCTATCAGGAAGCAGACTGCAGCTTCTGACCCCTCTAGCGTAGAGTTAAGCTATAATACTTACAAGAACAAGTCACATGTAATTGGAAGACTCTAAACTTGCACAGAGGCAAGATTCAAATCTGCTCAGGTGGTGAGCAAGAAATTGCATTTCGTCAGAAATTTGTCTATATTTATATTACTTAATTGTGAGTGGGAAGGAAAAAGATTCTAATGTTGCATTCAACATGGTATGCCAGTAACCTGAAAATTTCTAATGTCTATGCTATCATTTTCCTTGAAAAGGGGCAGTCAGTCAAGATGAATTGAATGTATGTTGGATTCCAACTCTTCATGAAATGCACTCTACCTGTAGCTTAAGTACATATTAAATTCCAGCTGTCATGGGTTGGAACCCAAAAGTTTTGTTTATATGATAGATACACCCGTAGGTGAACTCAAAGAGTGAATTCAGAGGGTGGAATGCACCATATAATTCAATTCCTTCTTTACTAACAGCCCAAAGGTCAGATTGGAGTTGGAGTCCATGCTACACTGATAAATAATTCATTCCAAAGGAATACAAAGGAGAAGTCAATAAGAATCCAGTTCCACTAATCATAGTTACAAAGTTCAGAATCGGGAAGAAGTTGAAAAGGCAAAATTCATAAAATTTGCAAAAAAAAAATAAAGGAAAAATAAGAATTGATTCTTGTAAGTTAGATTTGTAGTGGCTCTACAATTAATATCTAAGAATTTGATCATTTATCCATTAAATTTGGGTTTAATTTCATAGATTCATGTTTAATTTGGCAAATCTGCACAACATTGGAAATATGTAAGAACTTTTGGAATATTCAACTTAAAAAAATTGGAAAATCAAAAAGTCAGGTCGTTTTTGAAAAAGTTTCAATTGTTCAGAGTTTTTTGTATCTATGTCACTAATGCAGAAAGCTCCTCAACTTGAATGCAGGCACACAAACATGTGTGTTTAATGCTATTAAACTTGTTTAGAGCAAGATGTTTCTTGACAATCAGAACATGTCGACAAGTCAATAGCCAACTCATGCATTTTGACTTACATTCCACTAGAACTGAGCAGACTTCAAGCTGCATTCCTGTGTTTCAACTTATGGAATAACGATAATAATTGTGTAGTTGAACCCAACTAACTTGTCAAAGCCAATATTTATATTCATAATCTTATCCAAATAAGTTATGATTAGATCAATCTTTCCCAGAAGGATGTGGGAATAAAAAGCCTCAGTGAGCAACGGAGTCATCTTAGCTCAGTTTGGCCAAACCAGGGTCATGTGACTTGTAAAAGTTTCCTGTGTACATGCTGACTTGTAGGGGTTACTCAATCTGCCTATGTAAACCTTGTCAACTTGAGAAGTCCAGCATGAGTCAGATTTTTGAACCATGAATTGGACTGTTCAGTTACAAATTTGTGCATACAAAACAAAATGAAACTACAGGAGGATGGAGTCGTCTTACAATTTCTGGGCACACGTAATCAATACCAGCAGCCTCAATCTTCTTGCGTCGTTTCTGATCACGTTTCAGTATTCCTTGCACCAACCGATGGTGCTCCTTAACTGTTCGATCCTGCATATATACAAAGAAGTCACATTTAACAGTCACAAAATGTATGACTGATAGAAGATCTTAGTACAACTCTATTCATGATCTTTCTTGCCCATGCCTTGTTGTGAATCCTTCTTTCAATTTCAGTCCAATTTAATGGCTTGTATCTGTGGTTGACTCCACGCCATCTGCAGAAAAAAGAACCAAGCATCACAAGTAATAATTAACTTTGTTCACAGCCTTATGAGGTTTGATCAAAGAAAATAACAGTGAATAAGAGAAACTAACAATTCAAACACTTGGAGCATGCCAGTAGAATGAGATGTAAATCAAAATAACCATCACAGTTCCACAACACACTGAATAATCTGGTAGTAATAAAATATTTTCTAGATCACAGAAAATTATGCAGCGCATGTACCATAACAAATGTTAATAGTGACTCAATATTCTACTTAAACATACTACAATTGGAGCTTCTTGTGTAAGACAATCCGCATCAGCTTGTTTTTGCTGATATACATATATAAGGAAGCACAAAGTCCTCGTATCCTCCAAAATTAGCAATAATCACTGATGAACCACAATTTTGGAGCTGTTTGGCACAGGGATAACAAGGAGACCAAATTACCTTTACAGACTTGTATTAACATCTGCCAGTGACAGCCATAAGATGAGATAAAGTTATTTAAATATAGAGAGCTTTTTTTCCCCTTCTTTGAGAAAGAGTTAGATATGCACACCCATGCACAGTCTTGAACCCAGGTCACCCATAGCTATTTATTCTTAAATTCATCTATA
Source organism: Warburgia ugandensis (assembly GCA_035236585.1). Classification (NCBI taxonomy): domain Eukaryota; kingdom Viridiplantae; phylum Streptophyta; class Magnoliopsida; order Canellales; family Canellaceae; genus Warburgia; species Warburgia ugandensis. Next base: position 28,550,373 of record CP141130.1, on the reverse strand, counting down.
GAGTTTTTTTGGCTGCCAATAGCAGGACATTACGTACTTGTGATTACTTGAGGTGCATGATTTGTCATTCCTGTGCCAAACAGGAAATCCAGACTCAGCTAGGATTCCACCATTCAATTTCTGAGTTTAACTGACCAAGAAGCAAAAAGCTTGGCAAATTCATTAAGTTTGGAGCTCAGACTAATAAAGCTACAATATAAAGCTCTTACAGCTTTGGATGAACACGCTCTGGAGGGATCAGATGGACCTGTAGCATGTGCTCAAACAGTAGATAGTTATGCATACAATCAGCCACGACTTTCGCGACCTGCATTAATAAGAAATTAGCATCAAGCCTATTCAATTGTAACTAATAGGAAATGGAATCAAACATATATTGAAAACAGATTAGACCTCCGGAGACTCAAATTCAATGAAGCCATAATGCTTTGACTTTCCTGTCTAAAAAATCAAACAGAACAAAGGTGAGCACCTGTTCATGAACCAAAGACAATTTGGAACATGTACCAACATAAATAACATATAGATCAAGCTTGAGATGCTCATAAGCATGAGAGATCTCAAAGTGTTTTCTTTATGATTACATGTTCAGGCTTATCTTATAATTTTATTGAGTTTCAGTTTTAGAACTTCAAGTGATTGAAATCAACTATAACTTGCATGCTTGCATCAATGGATAAAAGGAAAATAGTCTGGCAGTTACATTTTTCATTGATCCTATATCATTAGTATCTCTTTACTCTTTATTCTCTTATATGGGTTCATCGATGTTTTTATTAAAAATTTACTTCATGCCACATTCACCATAGATTATCACATTCATCCAATATTTCAGCAAAGTAAATCATTCACCTCCTGTTCATGTATATCTAGCAGTCATCAATGCAAATTCCTTTCAATTATTCTTCATAACTTCTTTATTCTATGTGGTTAATGGTTATGGATATCCATATCAAAAGATAGAAGAAAGGAAATGAACTTAATAGGTATCCAAAAATTAAGTGGTGGAACTTAAAAGAAGAGAAAATAACCTCATTCACAAATAAGTTGATGGTAGAAGGAAATTGGAACTATACATGTGGATTAATATTGCTGAGTCTATTAAGAAAGTTGCAAAAGATGTCTTAGGAGTATCTAAAGGTAAAAGGCAATTAGTAAAGGAAACATGGTGGTGGAGTAAAACAGTGCAAAAAGTTATTAAAGAAAAATGGATGTGTTTTAAAGCATGGCAGAAGACTAGAAATAATGAAAACTATTAACAATATAAGAATGCTAAACAAGTTGCTAAGAGAATAGTAAGTGAAGCTAAACTTAAAGCATATGATGAGCTCTATAATAGACTATGAACAAGAAAAGGTGAGAAAGATGTGTTTAAACTTGCAAAAGTAAGAGAACAGAAGGGTAAAGACTTAGATCATGTTAGGTGCATTAGAAGCGATGATCAAAGGGTATTGGTCAAAGATGATGAAATCAAACAAAGGTGGGAAACATACTTTCAAAAATTGTTAAATGACAATAGCTCTGAGAATATGGGGATTGAAAATATTGTAAACTTAAATAACATTGGACATTATAGATATGAATGTAGAATTAGAATACCTGAAGTGAAAGAGGCCTTGAAAAAGATAAAATTAGGAAGGGCCATAGGGCCCAATGGTATATTAATAGAGGTTTGGAAGCATATGGGAGATACTAAGTAGTTTGGTTGACCAAGTTATTTAACAAGATTATAAAATCAAAGAAAATTCCTGATGAGTGGAGAAAAAGCTCTATTGTACAAATTTATAAGAATAAAGGGGACATGCAGAGCTGCACTAATTACCGAGGGATCAAACTTATAAGCCACACTATGAAACTTTTTGAAAGAGTGATTGAGAAGAGATTACAACATGAAACAAGTGTATCGGAGAATTAGTTTGGTTTCATGCCTAGGTCTACTATGGAAGCTATTTTCTTACTAAGACAATTAGTAGAGAAATATAGGGAGAGGAGGAAAGACCTCTAAATGGTCTTTATCGACTTAGAGAAGCCTTATGATAGAGTCCCTAAAGAGTTAATATTGAGAGTGTTGGGCGATAAAAGGGTTTTGCAAGGGCATATAGACATAATTAAATATATGTATGAGAGAGCGGTAACAAATGTTAAGACCGCTAGTGGCGAGACTAGTGATTTTCCTGCCACTATAGGATTGCACCAAGGATCGGCATTGAGCCCATAGCTTTTCACATTGGTTATGGATGAGTTAACAAAACATCTGCACGAGGAGATTCCCTGGTGCATGCTATTTGCAGATAATATAGTCTTACTTGATGAGACAAGGGAGGGTGTAAACATAAAGCTAAAGGTATGGAGAGAAGCATTAGAATTTAAAGGATTTAAAATTAGCCGAACTAAGACAGAATATATGGAATGCAATCTTAGCAAGGAGAGGAGTAGGAGTGAAACACAAGTCAAGATTGATAACCAAGAAGTCTCCGTAAAAGACCACTTTCGGTACTTAGGATCAATGATTCATGAGAGTGGAGAGATTGAGAGGGAGGTTACCTAGAGAATCCAAGCGGGTTGGAACAAATGGAGATGTGCATCTGGAGTATTGTGTGATTGGCATGTGCCACTCAAATTAAAAGGAAAATTCTATAGGATGGCCATAAGACTGGTCATGCTCTATAGATCAGAGTGTTGGGCAGTTAAGAAACATCATGCTCATAGGATGAGCATCGCAGAAATGAGGATGTTGAGATAGATAAATGGTAAGACAAGAAGGGATAGAATTAGAAATGAAAACATTAGAGAAAATTTAGGGGTAACACTAATAGGTAACAAGATGAGGGAGATTAGACTTAGATGGTTTAGACATGTTCAAAGGAGACCAACAAAGGCACCGGTTAGAAGGAATGAGGCAATACGAGTAGAAAATTCTAAAAGGACAAGGGGAAGGACCAAAAGAACGTAGATAGAAGTGGTGAGGAAAGATTTAAAAACTTTGAGATTAAATGAATCCATGGTACTTAATAGAGAGGAATGAAAGAATAAGATTCACGTGGCTGACCCCTAATTGGGATAAAGTCTTGATGATGATGATGATGATGATGATGATGATGATGATGAACTTCTTTATTCTATGTAATGTTGAACAAAGCACAATTCTTCATCGTACAACCTACATCTACATTCAACCAGTCAGCAACTTCCGTGCACAGACAAAGATTCACTCTTCATACCTAGTCCAGCCTCACAACCCTCCACGGCTTGATAAGATAGAATTGGATAAACAAAAGAGAGTGCCTGACCAGAACAACGGCCAACAAAGACCATAATTACACAGATAAACTCTTCTCCCCTACCTTACTACTTAACAGGGTTTCAAGAGAAGCGCCTGACCTTACTAAAAGGCCGCAAAGAAAGATGGCCTCACCTTCTCCTAGAAGTTGTCGGTGAGAGCTACTTCAGCATCCTGCATTGACCTTTCTTTGTAGATGGAACCTTCAACGAGTGGAAAAGAGACCACACTTGCTCTACAGAATGAGTCTCATATAGAGCTACGCTCCCACTAGTCCATGTTGATATCTCCCATTCCCAGACTGGATTAACATCTCATGTACTCCTTGGATGCCTTTTCCCAGTTGAGTAATGTAATTCCAGAAGGGGAAATTTGGGGCAGGTTTCCCCCTGGACAGTCAGCTTATCCCTGCTACATCAGCACTAAGACACACATATATCTAAATGTAGGCAAACAGCCCTATCACTGTGAATTGTTTTCTTTTAAACAATTACACTATGCTTTGTAGCTACGAGTAGCAAAATAGAAGATTACTATCCACAATGTTAATGGTTTACTATCTCGTTGCAAACATTCCCTGTATTAACCATAACATTGATTACTTGTAGTCACGTACCAATCACAAGGCCTAAGGTTAAACTTATTCCAACACCGATTAGAGTGCCACAAGAAAGGAAATAGCAGCAGAACTTTGAAATTTAAATTCAGATGAAAATAGTAAATTAAGTATATACCTTAACAAAAGCAAGATGAAACTATCTGCTTCTTAAAGGAGGTACAAAGAGAATAAAAAGTAGAACTACTTGCATAAGTTAACATCATAATGGTCACATATCCAACCAGAAGTCCTTAAAACACACCAACTAAGTGGATTTTCTTATTTAGTACTCTCCAGAACCATCAGAAATTCTGGACTTTCCAATCTTAGTCACTTCAGAACCATAAGAAAGACCTAAACAAATCTTAATTTCACAGAGATTGTAATTGTAGCTCAAATTTAGGTTTAAAATCTTCAAGCAAGTCAACCTTATTCCAGATTAATAACCTTCTAAAACTAATAAACATATTTGACGGGTCTTGGTTTAATAGAAGATGTTTATGACTTTAGAAACTTCACATCATGATAATTCTAACAAAGAACAAGTGAATGACATTCTAGAATTCCAGGATACTGTCCCTTCAAGGTATTAAGTATCAACACAATCACAGAAACTATACCAGGCCTTACCCAATTCTGCAAGAAAAGAGAGTTATCTAGTAACACTGTCAAACTGGAAAAACCATATGCTTCACAGTTCACACCGTTAATCAATTCAAATACTACAGGAGTAACTAGTGATATTTGGACATATTGTAACAGGTCTACGAAAAGCTCAGGATGGAACAACATCAGAGCCACATCATCTTACGGATCAAAAGACAGGTTAAACAGAATGCTACACGACCCAGAGTGTGTCTCATTGTGTGCCTAAAACTGATTTGGGGCATACCTAACTAGTGTGAATTTGGAAATAAGTCTAGGAAGGCAAACATTTGTAAACTTGGGGAAGCGTTGGGAGAAACATGAAACATTTTGGGAAGAGGCATTGCAAGAATGTTATCTTAAGTTTTAATTTCAATTTCTAACCAGACTTAGAAATATTATTTGAGAATATTACAAATTATTTGTGAAATTTGAATTTAATTCCATATTTAATTTCATTCATTTCCACTAAACTGGAAATTTTTCAGAACTCCTTGCATTAATCGAGGCTAAATCAGGAAATAAACAAGTTTGGGCTTTTTTTCCCAAAAGAATTCAGTTACTCAGAGATCTTTGTAACTAGATTTAGGGGGAACATGGAAAGCACCCTCAGAATAAGTTGCTTCCAACTGAGCATATCTTATACTGGAATCACAAGACAATTGCGCAAATACCCAATAATCATTAACGAAAGTTTCATATATTGTTAGAGAGATTGAAAAGAAAGAGAACAAGACCCAGAATCTCGCCGAAAAGGTGTAAAGTTTATATAGGACCTTCTTGTTTCGAGCGAGTCTCAATCGTTTTATTGCACCAAATTGCTTGAAGAATCCTGCAAACAAATTGCTAAATTAGAAAAGAAATGAAAACAATGAAAATTTACAATCTTTTCCAGAGTAAGCAAGAAGAATTATATGCTATCTAACCTTCCATCTGATCCTCGTAAAATCCATGAGGTATCCGACCAATATATAAGACGGTGGCTGTGTCCTTCATAGGTTCTTCACGCTCCGGCAGTTTTCTCCCAGGACCGCCTTCTAATGGCTGTACAAACACAAAATTCGTCCCGGAATGGGAAGAAAAAGCACACAATACGAGGAAATCAGCAAAAGAAACTCATACAAAATGTTTATGTGACAAAAGTAAAATGATAAAGCACTAAAAATCAGGCAAGAGAAGTAAAGTAAGAGAAATTACCAAGAAATCAGAAGCTTCGGTCCTGTGAGAAACAGATAAAGTCGAAGAATTCTTCTTCAGCTTCTTCATCAACGCTTTCTTTTTGGCTCCCATGTTTTCTCACTGACGGCAGAGAGAGAGAGAGAGAGAGAGAGGGTTTAGGGTTTTAGTACCCAACTCAACCGAGCCAAAAGGAAGTTTTGGTTTTAATGAAAGACAATATCCCCTCAGTATTTCTTAGGGTTTTTTCAGATTTGCCATTATTTTATGGCATTTTTGCAAAAAAACCTAACATTTTCAGCTTTATGCAGATTTGCCCTAAATGATATCAAATTCGATCCTCACAGGATTGTTAGTAATATTCTTGGTTAAGTATATCTTAGGTGCCCATAATTCCGTTTATAGCCAAGATCCAACTTAGTTATTTATTTCAACAAAATATTTTTATGTATATGCTTTCGGATCAAACATTGTATTTACACATCAAAGTCATAGTCTAATGCTTCCATTTTTTGGAGTGAATAATTGTCAAAGGTTACTGACCCCAAATCGGGATAAGGCCTTGATGATGATGAATTGTCAAAGGTTTTGCAGTTCTTTTTTTAATGATTTGGTTGTTGCTCTTAGATACCTTCTAAATGTTATAGTTGTCTTTTTGGATAATAGAATTTCTAATGGCTAGGAGGGGAGCCTTGGCGCAATGATAAAAGTTGTCATCATGTGACTTTGAGGTTACGAGTTCAAGGCGTGGAATCAACCTCTTGCAAACTGCAAGGTAAGGCTGCCTACTTTTCTTCTACACTGCCAGGTGTGGTCCGCCCCTTCCCTGAACCCCCCATAGGCGAGAGCTTCGTGCACTGGGGCTGCCCTGTTTAGAGTTTCTAATGGTTAGTAACCTTTGACAGTCAACCAAAGGATTGCCATTGTTTGTGTTTTTTTCCTTGGTTATTTCTGGCACTCTTACATAATACTTGGTTTACTAAATTCGTTAAGCTCTTGAATGAAGCTCTCCCACTTTCCTTCTACACTGCCAGGTAGAATAAACCTTCATTTTTTGTTACAATAAACACCATAGAGGCTGTAGTATATTATGTTAGGCATCTCTACTATACATCAAACAGACCTACTGTGCATCTTTACTGTATATTATGTTCTGCAAATTAATGTCATATTGTTTACCATCTTGGATTGTAGATGTTTGCCATTTGTCATTTGAGTAACCATTTGATCTCCTGTTGTAATAAAATCTGTACAGGTAAAAGATGCATTCTATAAGAAGTTCTTCAAACATGAGAAGATGTTCTTGTGGATTTGAACCCGTGGCACAAAAATCAAGGTCAGAAAGAAATCCTGGCGGGTATTACTATTGTTGCCCAGCAAGGAGGTGTGACTACTTTGCTTGCTATGAAGAATATTGCTGGTTATCTTCACCAATACATACCATCTAGCACGATTATCTTCATCAAGAGCAAGATCTTCATCATCAGGTGCATGTCACAACCTAGATTTTTATAATATATTTTTGTAATTCTTTTTGAAATGTCGGGCCCTTAGTTTATAAAAATATTTAGAAAACAAAGAGCGAAAAATATTTTTCATGAAAGACCATTTTTGAAAACCCCGAGTGTCATTTTTCCTTTTTCAAAAAGGATTATCAGTGAAATGAGCTACAGAAAATCTAGTAGAGTTTCCTCTATTTTTTGAACATTAGACATTTAACGCATGTCATTTCGAAGTACCTGATAAACACTGTTTTCATATAGAAAAGAAATAAGGGATACTCCGTCTCCATTCTATCATATTTACATATATGACTTCATGTTTTATAAATCAAAATTTAACTAAATCAAAGAAAAAATCAAGACAAGATCAATCCAGTCACATTCTAGCTAATTCAAGACTCTAGAATTCATCCGTGGCATCTGATCGATCTGATCATCGATTAGATGTCACAGATCCACTATTTAAACAGTGACGGATCAGATGGCCTAGATCATCTGATCTGTTTCTCTTTCAAATCTCAAAATTTTGACTCATCCTATCATTTTAAAGGATGAGGAACTTACTAGTAGCATTTGATCATTGATTAGATGTTACTAGTCACTGTTTACATGGTAACAGATTAGATGGTCCAAATTGTCCGATCTATTGTCAATACAAATCAATATTTCAGTCAAATCCTAACCACAAATTGCATGTATTTTACTACTTTTAGGCTTAAATTACAATTTTAACAGTCGGATCATCTGTGGATCAGATTTCAGAAGTTGGATCACCCCTGTCCAAGCTCCGATCAAATGATCAGACCCTCAGATAGGTTGATCAATGCTACTTTCAGTCTCTGTCTACAATCCTGGACAAGATTGACGGTTAGATCATCTATGGATTGGGGTTTAGAAATGAATTACACCTGTCCGAGCCTTGATCGAATGATCAGAGCCTCAAACGAGTTGATCAACACTCTTGTTCATCTCTATTTGTCAAATACAAACAAGATTAACAATTCTGATCTTGTTTTGGTGTGAATTTGTCAAGCCCTAATCGAAAAACCTAATTTTCCTATTATATAAACAAATCCAATAAGGAAATGGAGAAATTGTGGAAAAACTAACCTCTATGAATGTCCAAGATCACCTATCGTTGCCCGAGAAGACATGGTTTGTCGATTTTTCAGCGTCGATTTCATGCGCTCCACTTTCCCCCTTCCAATCTGACGAAATTCCTCCTCCGATGGAGGTGGAATCATAGGGGTTTCGTTCCCTAGCTCTTGGAGACATGATTGAATGGCAGGATCTCCGATCAAAGCTGCCGTTGTCACTGGCGAACTTAGTTTCTCCGATGATTATCAATTCCTCCCCCACCGATAAAAATCTAGATTTTTTGGTGTCTTGACACTCTTCCCCCTCTTCTCTCCTTTCCTTTCTCTTCTCTCATGCTCTCCCCCTCTCTTCCTTCCTCTTCTTTCCTTCTTCTTCCCCATTCTATCCCGTCGGGTTCCCTCTCTCGTTTCATCGAGTTTTTGGGAAAACATACATTTTACTTAAGGCAAGGGGGTGCCAGCGTTAAATCTAGTCCCCTTCATTTAAGGCATTTTGTCATTTCTTTTTCCTATCTTATTTTTACCAAAATGCCCTTCATATTCAAACATCCATATCTCCTCCATCCGAACTTCGATTTCTGTAAACTTAGTGTCATTTGAATCGTCTTTCTGAGTACAATCTAAATATGAAGGTATTGGGGTCCAATTTGTCTTTAAAAAGGTAAATTTAGTAAAACGTAAATATGAAGATTCTCTCATTTATGTTTATCAAAATTAATTAATAATCCTCTAAAATGGAATTTAAAAATTAGGATAGTTATAGTGTAGGATTGTCAAAATTTAGAGAGGAATCCTGGGATGCATTTACTGAAGGCTGATCTTCAAGTGATAAACATTTTGCTTATTATCAACATATTTTTGCATATTTTATCTCTTGCATTTAAATGAATGTTTTTAGTTTTATAATGGGATTTTGATATGTAGTGAACATTTTCTGTAATGAAGTCAATGCACTCACCTTAAATGTGAGTGTGTTTGGGTTTTTAGCTCAAATGTGGTAGAGCACTTGGAAATTCACCTCCCAAGGATGGTGGTTCAAATCTACCAAGACCCATTTACTGATGAATTTCATGAGTTCTTTTATTTTCTGGCAATGAATATCTTTTTAAACTATTTGCAGTCTCTTGCATAGTTTTGCCTCTCCGATTTCATAATGCTCTCAGACAGATATGTATAAGTATTTTTGTATATGCACACAAGTTTCAGATATAGTCTGCAGTGCTTGACTCTTCTCAAACTAATACTTCTCTGCTCTCTCTTGTTAATGCTAATCCTTCACCCTTTAGCTTTAGTTAGGTGTTGCTAGAGAGCATTTGAAAATGATTATCAGACTTGTACTTTCTATGTGCAGCTAGTGATTGGAGCTAGTAGAATCTCCAACCAGAATCATCACCCATGAACTAACAAAAACCATTGCTTCATTCCATAAGTTCTTTCTCAAATGTGCTTCCCTTTGTTCTTTATTACTAGTCCTTACTCAAAGTTGACTTGTTTGTCCTAAGGAGTGACTGCAGAGTCAACTGCAACAACAATATATCAGATCGAGTCCTTTTTATCTTACTTGTACTGAAAAATATTTTTCGTCATTTCGCACTCAAAAAATATCTTTTGCACAAGTGAGACAATAATGTCTAAATCCCCTCATGCTGTGTACCATGGCCAATAGTTTTAGAAATATGCAACTTGCACCAAAGACAATCCTATATACTTGACTAAATTATCATGAACTGAATTGACTTTTTATTTGTTTTTTGGAGATCTTGGCTCATGCATTGTTTCAATACAAGCTCATGGACTGGATTCACTTCATGCGGATTGCTGTGAGGATCTCTGCAGAACGCATTAGTCTAAGCTATATGCTCGCCTTTTTGAGCTTTAGCATCTATGAATTGAAACATAATCGTTGCAAAAGATGTAAACAGATGAAAACTTGACTTTTTCTTTGTTTCCTAATTCATTTTCATAAAAAAGATAGTTACAAAACATTGCTCAAATACATTTCTCATTGACTTACATAAGCACTTTTGCTACAATCATCTCCTCATCATAGCTTCATGCTGTTACATGTGATAAACAACCTCCTGCAACCTTCATTCACCTGCAACATAGAATAGAAAAAATATAAAATGAGTCTTATTAACGTAATGTTGAAGGCATAGAGGGCAAATGAAAAAAACAAATAAGAAGCAACAAACATATTCACCTTTATTGTGAAGAAAATCTTCCACCACCTCCTCTGCGGATGATACATCCTCTACTCCTAATTGGTTGTGCAGTCTCAAATCTACCTACATACATTGTCAACAATAATTACAACATAATGATAATTGTAATTATGTATGTAGCTTATTAGTTACTAATTATACCTTGCAAAGGAACCTTGCATGATCTTCGGTTGTGTCCATATTGACCACATCTTGTACATTTTTTAATTCCTCTCTTTCCTTGACTGCTTCCACTACATTCGTCTTCACCTCGAGTTTTGTTCTTTTTCCGTCGATCAGGTGGTCTACGAGAATGAGGGGGTAGTGACAGAGGTAGATCAATAACATGCCACATTGAAATGTCTGGTATCCCCAATATAGGGGTACAATAGGCCTTCCTCAACATGCTAACGTGGAAGTAAGGACTACAATAGTCGACAATACTCAACCTCAGGTTCCTTATGCAAATAAGGGCATGTATACAAGGAATGCCAAATACATCTCATCAATGACATATAACCATAAGTTGAGTCACATCTTTCCATGTCATCACCTTCTTCATCCTCAGGAAAATCTTCATATGGCACTATATCGGTTGGCATGTCCTCATCCACATCTTTTGCATTAGTAAAATTGATGTCTTCATTACATGTTTACAGTCCTTCCTGTCCCTGACATATCCAATCATTTAAAACATCCATTCTAATATTCTGTTGGCCAATTCATACACCCTAATGCTCAGGTCCCAACACATTGATATGAATGGTCCCTAAATGTAACATTGTAGGTCTTAGTAGATCTAAGGGAAAACACTACTTGCCTCATTGTGCTAAATGGGAATTGAACCCCAATATTAGTAGTCTATAGAACCAGAAGTGTTATGTTTGTGTACATGCACTTCTATTTCTCTTAGTCACCCAATTTGATATAAGGGTTTCTGTTTCCAAAAAAATAAAGAATGTCAATGTTCAACATTTTGTTTATAAGACAAATGATTTCAGGAAATGTTAATGTGAATCTAGGTTGGAACTTGGAAGACCTCGCTTTCTTAATTTTCTCCAAGATTGTGAGAATATGTTGTAGAAATAGGACAATTGGTTTTCTCAATTAAATTGTCCCTTATTATTATTATTATTATTAATGTTTTCAAAGGTAATAGAATGGAGGAAGTGGAAGTATTTATCCAATATCCAAAACTATTACCCTTCTTGAAAAACAACTATGGTGGTTGGTTTTCTTATTCCTTTCTTAGTTCCAGTGATCAAATGCTAGTGTAAAGGATAGGATTAGGTTTTGGTTGGATCTATGTTTATGTAACTCAAGAATAAATGCAGTGCATCTAAGTTCATTAAATGTGTAATTGTTGGAGATAGAGTAGTGGGGAAAACCTACATGCTCATTTGTTACACTAGCAACAAGTTTCCAACAATAAGTTTGTCTAAGACCCAGATCAGAAGAAGCTGTTTAATTTGTATTTTCCTTTTGTGAGTCTTACACTTCTATTTTGGGTTTATTCTCCTAATGGGTTTTTAATCTCCTTTGCTTTTTTGATATTTGTCTTATTCTTTTGGTTATTTTTGTCTTTGTTTTGAGCTTCTGTTCTTCTGAAAAGCATTTCCATTCTATTTATTGTTTAGTAAATTTCAGGAGTGATTGCTTTGTTATTTCCTTTTGGAGTTCATAAAGCAAGTTCTTTCTTTTTTTTGTTGATAATTGTATTTGTTTAAATTTCTTGTTCCTTTTCCTCACTTTTTCTTGTCATTGCATGATTAGGCACTTGTGCTTGTCTTGACCAATTTCTTCAAAAGTTACTGGCCGATCCAATTGATTGTTTCTCTCTTTCTAAGGCATTTATGTTTTGTTGGTTATGTTATAATCATGAAATAAATGAACTATTTTCACATTAAACTATTAAAGTTTAATCCTAAAATTTACATATAATTTAGTTGTCACTTGTGTTTTAGTAATCCATTACTCTAAGAAGCCATCATTTGTATTATATCTTTTCTTGCTTTCCTTTCTTTCTTTTTGGTTCTTTTCTTCTATCCTTTTTTGTTTTTTAACCAGATTGAATTGTTCTAGCAAAAAACTTTTTCTCCATAGTTGATAAGGAGTTTCTACACTCATTGTTTTGTTAGAGGATATGATGGAAATAAAGAAACATGTAAGGCTTCTTTGGAATCTGGAAGCCATCTCATAAGGTTAGGTTATCCATATGTTGGTGAAGCACACAAATTCCATATGTTTGAGGTGTAGATTAGATTTCATATATGTGTTGTGTTATTTTAGATACTTGACATTCTTTAGACTGAGCGGCGAAAAGAGTTTATGGAGTTTCAATTTGGTGATGCTAACTTGCCTGATGAAATGTCTGGAATGGAGATAATATTTGATACATGAAACTAGACCATATCCTGAAGAGATGTTCACTAGAAGCAACTGCATTTCCAGATGAAAGGTTATTGAAGAGGATTTAGCTTATTTGAAAATCCAAAAAACAACAGAATAGAAGCACAATTTGTGTATATGTAGAAACAAACAACAAAACAACCAACCGAACATGAGACATACAACCAACCAACAAAACAACAAAACGTATAGACATCTCTGTGAAGCATACCATCAAACATGAGACATACACCTATGGAAAGACAAACAGAGAACTACACCCACCCCCCCACCCACCCAACCATTGAGAGAGAGAGAGAGAGAGAGAGAGAGAGAGAGATCTTGAGCTACAAAGAGATAGAGAGAGGCCAAGAGAGGCCGAGAGATTACCTCTACCAAGTGGGAGTGGGGGTTTGCCAGGCGTGTGCGACAAATGGGAGTGGGTAGGTCGGGTGTAGTCTGCCAGCCGTGCACCGTGAGGTTTCAAGGGCAACAATCTGTCGCTCGTCGATAGTTGTCGGTGATTGGTGGAGTCTGCGTTCCTGTAACGAGCACGCAAGCACAGAGAGACAGATTGATTGATATGTTTTGTTACTCATGCGTAGAGAGAAGGAACAGTAGGGGTGTACAATTGGAAATTTAAAAAAAAAATTGCCGAAAAATGCAGCCAAAAATCAGGTGGAGTGGCAAATCTGCAAAGTTTTTGAAAACTCTAGGCAAATATGCAAAAAGCTGAAAATGTTAGGTTTTTCTGCAAAAATGCCAGAAAATAATGGAAAATCTGCAAAAAACCCTATTTCTTACAACAGCATGGTACTTGCACTGAAAAGACAAAACCACCCTTAGCGATATCATGTCCTTCTGGGTTTACGTTTCTTGGGCATTTTTTAGATATCATGTTAGATCTCAAATGTGCAGCTTATTTAATAATATCTTAGATGTATGTGAGATATCAGGTTTATTTAACTGTGATATCTTGGGCATGTGTGAGATATCAAGCTTATTTAACCGTAATATTTTGAACATATGTGAGATATCAGGTTTATTTAATATTATCAGAGTTGATATGTTTGTTGTTATCATATATATATATATTTATATATATGGCAATCCCTCTTTATAGTGTAAATTTTGATTATTTTTAAAGAGAGAAAATCAACTTCAAACCATGTTTTGTTAGATAGAAGAAATAGGTGTCTTCACCATAAAGAGCTCACTACATTAGAGAGAGAATAATGCTTCCACTCATGCATGTGGCCTTTTCAAAAGACAAGACCTATCAGGTCAACCTCAATGTCATTTGTTATCAACAAATTCTTTTTTCTAGCAATAAACAGGTGGTCCCTACACAACACATGAGCTCCCAAAAATGTCACAAGTTGGTATTGGAAAATCATTATACACGACGCATGCAAGTTGGCCCACTATGATGGATCTTTGACCATTCACTAGGGAAGAGTTATGACAGATTTCTTACTGTTAAGAAAAATCAATGGTGGATCCTAACTACTTGATCAAATGTATTTTAATATAGTATAGTGTGTAGAGCAGTAGACTACTATTGCTTGATAGAAACAAAAGTGAGCCCATAATCTAGTGATCTTATTTCAAATCATTCTTCTCAGGCTTTAGGCTACTTTTCTACTAGCTAAGTCCTAAAATCTTACACAATCCTAATCCTTTCATTGTTCAAGACTTTTACACCGTTATTACTTGAACTTTGTTAACTTTCATTTCACACCTTAGAATGGAGAACATCATATTACATGGTAAGTATTTATGAGGAGATTGAGCACATCATGAATGGGCTTGCAACTGGTGACAGTTTAGATCACCATGATTCCAGACCCACCAGTACTCAAGAGCTATAAATCAACCTGGATTATAGTTAGTTATGCTTAATGTTCATGCTGTTAAAGAAAATCCGATGGCCATCAAATTATTGATCAAAGTACATAGACAACTCAATTTGTTCTTATATGGGCTTGCCTAAAGCAAATTTGAACAGCAGGTGCTTAAGCTCACCTAAACATATAAATGGTTGGTGTAGATTTACGTCCTGCGTTGGCCATCCATCTGAGGTTGATGAGAATATGATGATTCTCAATCTACATCAATGGCTTTGATTTATCAATACTTTGAGGGTCATTACATTCTAATTGGTTGATGCATTGTTTTTTATTCAAAATATATTAAAATATCTTTGATACCAAAGATATCACAAAAGATATCTCACATATTCCAGATGTCACGGAATATATGATACATATATCATATATCACAGGAGATATCACAAAAGATATGCCAAAAGAAATGCCCAAGATACATGGTTAAATAAACCCCCCTTAAACAAGTTTGCGTTACAGCTAAATGAGCCTTTTCTTACAAAATCGAAAACTATAACCATACCTTACCACTTTTTTTCATTTTTCTCTGACACATACATGAAGATTCATTAAATGAAGGCAGTGATGTATCCACCTCATATTCTTACTCATGAGCTCCTCAGTAAATATTACAAAACAGCCATAATAACAAGTGCAATTTTAGAATTTTGAAGATTTGAACCGTTCATAATATTTTTGGTAGCTTAGATGCGTCATGGTGAATAATTCTCATGCATTAGGTGACCCATGCAATTGTACTCTTCAAGTATAAAGTGGACAATAGAAGTTTCATGTTTATTTTACTACCCAAGGGATGCAAATTTTGGATTATAGCTCATCTAAGTTAAGAACAATGTTTTGAACGGTTAAGATCTTGGAAAATATAGGCCCAACTATAGTTATAGCTCTTTGTACTATTTAAAAGGGGGTTCCCAAGGAAAAGCAAGGGACACACTATCCTAAATAAAAGGAACATAAAACCTTTTAAATACTAGTTTTCCTCCTAAGCTTCTCATATGAGTGCTGATATAGAGCACGGCAACGTTCCAAAAGCTGTGCAACTCCACCGCTTTTTATTTAGTGGGCCCCACTATACATTTATTCATACCATCTTTCTCTCCTAACCCGGGATATTGGCTAGTGCAACATTTTACCACAAAGGCACATCTATATGCCCTGTGCTAACCACAAGTTAAGCTTAAAACTTCTAACAAGAGAGAGACTTGAAAAGATACTAAGAGCAAGTACACATTGACTCTAGAGAGAACGAAAAAGAGATACATTTGATAATTTAGAGAGAAAATTAAGTTTTAAGGACCAAAAAAAGATTGAGATTTTTATGTAAATAATACAAATAGCAAGGATCTTTTATTGAGATTTTCTGATAAAATAAAATCCCCCTAGGTTGGACGAAATTTTTTGGCCAAAGGCTATCATTTAAATTGAACTTATAGTGTATAAATCCTAATAATCTCATGCACTAGCCATCCCTATTCATCTGGTTACTCAAATTTTTTACATCTCATTTTGAACATGAGCCACCCAATTACAGTTCACAACATGAAGGGTAGGATCGTCCAACTGACACAATCTTGGGGCCTGGTCTATCCAAACAGGAGACGAAAAATGAGTGGCTGGATCATCAAATATCTGGTTTCGGACTGTACCTTTATTCACCAACCCATTTTCTTGGATTTTGTATGCACGATGGCCCCATTTGAGCAACAGTCCACATGAATGCAAGGCTTTTGGTTTCCCCAAAACATCTTCTCAGAATCATCCAAACCTATAAACATTCTGAGTCTACAAATCTTGTAGAGCACAACTTAGAAACAAAAGCCACCATCCATGATCTTCCCATCAGCTTATTTTTGTCTTCGGCAGAAGCGTCATAAATGCAGACATGGATGAAATAGCCACAGAAAAAGTAGAAGGAACCAAGAGAGAGAAATAAGATAGAAGATCCAAACCCCAAAAGCCCCAAAATGTAAGGCAAAGATTGTGCAGCTTCAGTACCTTCAATCAAATTATTCCCCAAAATTTAAAACCTTAAGCCGTAGATGCCAGACAAAGTTAAAGTAAGAAGACATGATCAGCAACGCAGAAGGGAGGACTTCCCTTCATTTGAACATGTCGAACGAATCTGTCGTCACAATTGATCACATTTACTGTTTAGATCTAATGGAACTTGCAGGCTCCACCACATCCTAAATTCTACAGGTAGTGCAATGCGTTTGGATTACACCACACCAACTTGAACTTAATCCTCGTAATAGTGAATGATGCCATTCAATTGTAACTCAAAATAATCCTCCTAATAATTAGAAGAAGCTACTTTCTAATAATTCAGTTGAAAATGGCCACGAGCTAGTTGACTTTTCATTGTTACAAAAACCCAGAACAATTCCTCTGATCTATAAACTAATACAAAGAAGAGACACAGAAAATCCTTCACCATGTAACAAGGAGGTCATCGGTTCAAGTAACTAGGAGGTCATCAGTTTGAGAGTGGAAGCAGCTTCTTGCAAAATGTAAGGCAAGGGTACGTATTATAGGTCCTTTGTGCCACGTGTGAGGGAACCTTATGCACTGGGCTGCCCTTTTTTTATCTCATGCTTTGCAATTGACACTACGGTGCTGCCCATATTCCCTTAAAAATAATTGGGTTTTAGATCCTTGCATTACACCACTTATCTGAATTGTATCCCATAATGAAGACATTATTTATGACTGTGAATTGATTTTCGACTGATAAGCTCGGAGAAACCACAAAAAGAACAAAAAATTAAAAACACTCGTTAGATTAGGTGTACATTTACAAATAGTAATTGCTTACATTTTTGAACCACCTTGAGAGTTTAATCCTAAAATCTGAGCTTTTAGTTGCCCAATTACGCCTGAATTTCCAAATTCCCCGGCATCACATTAATTTTTTAAGCCTCAATATTTACTAAACTAGAATTGGAGCTTCAAACATCACATTAAACAATTTTACCTTCCCTCATACTAAATCAAGGCCACTGCATCTCCTCTTTATGTGAAGCATCTTTGTTACCAATTCCATTTCAACTTTCTTCAGCAAGTAGGTTTCATCAGGGCCAAATGCATCCAAATATGTCATGTATCGGTTGTATGTTGCACGCAAAGCAGCTTGAAGCTCATCACAGAAGATCTGTGGCGATTTACTTATAGTTCTGGTTATTTTCCAACAACGCACAACAGATTTTCCATACCAGTACTATCATCAATCTCCTTTCTCAGAGATACAAGACCGCGCTAAAATGCTCGACAGCCTGAGCTGCATGGAAAACGTTTACTAAGATATCCTGACCAGTCTTATCGCTGGTGTCTGCTGATAAATGTAGCTTTGCATCATTAACTATAGCATCAAGGAACTCATCCCAACTTGCAGCCTTTAAATCTTTAAATGCATTCTTCACATCAGGATCAGCAATAGCAGGCAAATCACTAACATCTATACTGAATAAACGCCTCCAACAAATGCCCATTGCAGAAGGTAGCCTGCCGTCAGCATCAATCTATAAGTAAGAAAATATGTCAGGACTAGTCAATTTCAAATAAAATAAAACTGCAAGATCACAGAATAACTCAATACAGATACTTAGCACATAAACAGAAGGAAAGAACCAGCCAATAAGTAGCAAAGATAACAATCACAGTTAAAAAAAATTTCATACAAAGGAAACTAGTGCATTCACACATTTATATAGACCGTCATCATCATCATCAAGGCCTTATCCCGATTAGAGGTTGGTCACATGAATCATGTTCCTTCATTCTCCTCTATTAAGTCATGGCTTCATTTAGTCCTAAAGTTTTTAAATCTTTTTTCACCACCTCCATCCCTGTTCTTTTAGGCCTTCCTTTTGCTCTTTTAGGACCTTCGAATTGGATCGTCTTACTCCTAACTGATGCCGTTTTTAGTCTCCGTTGGACATATCCAAACCATCTAAGTCTAATCTCCCTCATCTTATTACCTATTGGTGCTACTCTCAAGTTTTCTCTAATAATTTCATTTCTAATTCTATCCTTTCTTGTCTTACCACTTATCCATCTCGACATCTGCATTTCAGTGATGCTAATCCTTTGTACATGTTGCTCAACTGCCAACACTCCGATGCATACGAGGAGGTGAGTAAATTCAAGTTAGACAACCCTTTTGAACAGGAAGTTGTAGCTTCCAAGTAGCATACCAAAGACGAGGCAAACAAAAACGACAGTCAATGGACAAAGACAAATCCGAGTGTAATGTTACTGATAAGACATTGGCGTGCAGAAGCACATATTCTAAACTAGACATGTGCAGAAAAAGGCGTACTGCAAGTAATCAAACAAACAACAAACACAACTAAAGATTGTGAGTCAAGCAAAGGCAGGTATACCTTTTCCTTTCTTTGTTTTATAGTTCCCAATTTCTCAACTTTCTGCAGAATAATTTGTGTATGTGATGATCTAAATGCATTGCAGTGACACTGCCAAGAAAGGGGTACAGAGAGAAGATAGAGGCAAGGGATATGTACATGCACCTAAAAGAATTGATGATGCATTAAAATTTGCAAAGCATATCCACCAACAGCAACAAGTGGTAATCAATACTTCCAACCCAACAAAACCACCAATAACCAGTCTCTCCCAAGCTTTTGAATAAACCAACGACCTCCCCAATAATGACAAAATTATGGTATTCATTCACAATAAACCACCAACAGCCCTAGAAGTGTGCCTTGGCACCTGTGATCCAATTTTTAACTATGACCCTCTAAATATAGTAGCCAACGTCTTGCCAAAAAATCCAAATGACATGTACGAAATTAACTATGTATAGGTAATCTCTTTGAGGCCAACTATCTTGAGACTAGTGTGATATGCAGTGCCTCAAACCCCTCGGCAACTACACTAATTACAGTAGAACTAGTCAAATGTAGAACTTGCCAACTATCTTTGGGACTAGTGTGATATACAATGCCTCAAACTCCTTTGTAACCACGCTATTGGAGTGGAACTCGCCAACTATCTTTGGGACTAGTGTGATACACAATGCCTTAAACTCCTTAGCAGGCAAAAAGGGCAGCCCCGGTGCACGAAGCTCCCTCCTATGCTGCTTCCGGGAAAGGGACGGACCACAAGGGCCTATAGTAGGCAGCCTTACCTTGTATTTTGCAAGAGGCTGATTCCACCCTTGAACCTGTGACCTCAAGGTCACATGACGGCAACTTTTACCATTGCTCCAAGGCTGCCCTTCAAACTCCTTAGCAGCAACAAACTAATTAAAGTGGAAGTCATCAGATGTAGAGACTTATCCAGTTCACCAGCTACCAATAGTCCTGTAAAAGAGCACGTGTGAACCCATCCCATGCATTTGTCCCCTAATGGATAAAAACAACCTCTTTCACTTGCTCTGGTTCAAATAGTCCTTCAATGCAAGAAGCATTTTCCCTACAGATACTATCAACAAATTCCATTAAGAGTTGGTCGACTCTACCTCAAAATGGATGTTGGCACTAGCTTCTTCCTCCCTGTCATCTTTGAGATCCATGTCATTCACTGTAATGATATTAAGGGCATCTATCCTACTAGAAGCATTGGCATTTGCTGAAAACAATAGTTTCTTACTTTCAATTGAAGGACCTTTTGGTGTTTTTGTTTTTTTTTGAAGGAATGGAGGACACAAGCACACTTTGCTGGCACATACCATCATTTCACATCTTAGCGACTCTTACATTTGGCCTTTCTTCTCCTTGAAGTGCTCCTCTCTTTCCAATTTCTCTAACAATCCCATTTCACATACGATCAACAACTCCTTTTGATTCCAACAGAGCCAAATTTTACCTTCACCCTATAATTCTTACTTTCAGATCTTCAAGATTCCAAAGTAATTTGACAGACATCTCTCCCCAACCTATCAGTTTCCTATTTCTTTATCAAGATCCAAAACTTCATAAGTTCATGTCAATAGTTTTCTGATTCAAAAGAGCTTTGGGGAAAAGGAACGGTTATGTGATACCAATGTAATAGGATCTCTAGCTTCCAACACCCCCAAAAAGAAAGAAAAAGAAAAATGATCAACCAATATCATCTTGCCTCCCAATCACATATCTGGTCAACCTTTTATCAGAACTTGATTGTATTAACATAGTGCAATGAAAAACAAATAGACTTATATTTCCCAATCAGAAGAGCGATCAGTATGTCTAATGGAAGAGAAAGACAAGAAATGGCAAGCAATATTTGAATTTGTTCAGATACGTAACAACTTGCATTTGGATCATGGAATTGTACCTCTTTCTTCTTTTGTACACATCGTCTCTCACTCTGTTTTCAGTCTTCTCATATGATGGACGGAAAAGGGGGAGAATAAATAGGCACATGATCACTCACAACATGGGAAGCACCGATTCACTTACCTCATCACCCATAACTTGTGGAAACTAAGCAAATCTTACAAGCTACATACAGAATGCTCCTGATCAATATAGCATTCACTCAGAAAGGATTTATCCTAGGTACTCCAATAATATGGGCACTCATTAAGGCAGAAACAAAACAAAATAATCAGTCAATACACTCAGAAGAAGAAAATATGTGAATAAGATCTCTAACCTTTCAGACTAAAGGGCAATCCTAAAGCAACTCCTATCTCACTGATTCCATAAAAGGCCTCCCTTATGACCTCAAAAGACTTTCAGGGTGGATGTGAAGCTCCGATGAAAGGGTTGGACAGATGAAATATTAGAAGAGCTCATAAGCTTACTCTGCAGTACCCCCTTCCCCCTAAAATATTAGCACCAGCTTCGCAAATCTTGCGAGAAGAAGTGTATCACCTTGCCATGGCAGCCATTTATCTTAATTGGACCGCAACAAATATAACAAGTAAGAATCTGCAAAAAAAAACCATGTGAACCCTACTCTTATAGATGACCATTTGAAAAAATAAATTCACTAACAGATCTGCTTATCTAATTTTAGATATTCTAGAAACATGAGAAATGTTATTCATCACAAAAAGCTTTTTCAGCTGAAAAGTCAGGAGAAAATCATTTTTCTTTTCCATTTTCCTCAGAAAACATTCCTATCGTTTGGGCTAGAATGAAACTATTCTTTCAGAGAAAAATGTTTCTATAGATTGACGCCACTTGATTAGCAATTTAATTGTATCAACGCACACATCATACAGTACGCTGGTATGCTAAAGTAGTAAAGCCCAAACGCACATGTACTTACAAATGTTCTACTAGCAGATTAAACATCACATCTTATTATGCTCTTACGGAAGCTCACAATAAAGATGAGCATACGCTTTATCAAAGTCCTTCACAACACTGTTACAACCATAATCATATCAAGAACAACTAAATCATGGACTTCAAACTAACAAACACCAAATAACAATTTCCTTTAAAACTCAATAAAGAGACTACGGGAAAAGGCAGATGCATCCGACATGTACATAAGTCTGAGGAGACAACATGTTCTCTCATAGTGAATTGGCATGGAAATAATGATTAGGGGAGTGATTTCAATTTTGGATGGGCTATTGAGGAAAATCTCACAAGCGATACCAATTTGCACACATTAAGAGAAAAAGCCTTGCTGCTTTAGCCCACAGTAGTTCCAACTAGTGGTTGAAAATGAAGAGTTTGAAAAGAACTATACAAGGTAAAAACCATGTTACAATGAGACAGACTAAAGAAAACCAAATTTCAAAGTGAAAGGAGCTTTCACACTCGGTAACCTAATTTTCAGACTCGGGAGTTATGAACAATATCTGCATAAGGAGGATGCCAAACAAAACTATAACTGATATTAATCTCATTTCATTAAAACCAATGCACATTTGAATTAGCCAGATAAGAAGCCATTGAAAAACTCTCCAACAATTGACAAAGTAAAAGACCAGACTCTCATAATAAAGGACACAATTACTAATTATATTGACAAGCAGTAAAGACATCCAAAATTCTCCCATTTGCCCAAAATAGCACAGGCTTGTATTAACAACAACCAAGTTAAGAATTCAATCAAAACTTTCAACCACTTACATCAAAGAAAAGCTGATCTCAAGAAACCCACTAAAGTCCAACCCCCTACAAGCCACATGGACATTCTTGAACAAATTTGCAAGATAGAGGGCAATACAAGATAAACTATTATAAAGATCACCAAAACCAACTGATCTACAACCAAAAAATCACAGTAGTTCAAGAATGAAAAAGAAAACAATTTTTTTTTTTCTGTTAGTTAAGTTATTAGATTCTTATTGATGATGTGGACCTGGTGATGTGGAATTCTATAACAGTTGCATATTAAGTGCAGATTCATAGAGATGAAACTAGTTGCATAAAAATCCCATCTTCCTTACTCCAAATCTTAACCAACTGATCAAACTCCAACATCACAAGTAACACTTGGACGTGATGGTTCTACTCGTAAGGCACAAACTAAAAGAGTCAGAAAGACAAGAAAATACAACAAAAAAATGAAGTTAAGGGTGCATTGGACAATTTTTTTTCATTTTTATTTCTATACCTAGAAGAAGAATTCACCAAAGCAATTCCTATGTAAGCACTTAGAAAACAACAACATGTTTGGATACATAGGTACCATAATTGTTTCTATATATGTCATGAAACAAACCTATTTGGATAGCCGTGGCCATTGCAAATACATTCTTTAAGAAGAGGGATGAACACTTAATAACCTATATAAGTGGACTTCATAAAAGCCAAATAGACTTTTTTCTACTTAGGAATACTGAAAGATCAATATGTAAGGATTGTAAGGAGATACCTGGTAGTTTAACCTCACAACATAGGTTAATGGTTATGGATATCTATATTAAAAGATGGAAGAAAAGAAATGAACTTAATAGGTATCCAAAAACTAAGTGGTGGAACTTAAAAGGAGAGAAAATAAACTCATTCACAAATAATTTGATGGTAGAAGGAAACTGAAACTATAAAACAGAAGTAAACATCATGTGGATTAATATGGCTAGTCCATTAAGAAAGTGGCAAAGATGTCTTAGGAGTATCTAAAGGTAAAAGACAATTAGTAAAGGAAACATAGTGGTAGAGTGAAACAATGTAAAAAGTTATTAAAGAAAAACGAGTGTGTTTTAAAGCATGGCAAAAGACTATAAATAATGAAAAGTATAAGAATGCTAAAAAGGTTGCTAAGAGAATAGTAAGCGAGGCTAAACTTAAGGCATATGATGACCTCTATAATAGACTATGAACAAGAGAAGGTGAGAAAGATGTGTTTAAACTTACAAAAATAAGAGAACAGAAGGGTAAGGACTTAGATCATGTTAAGTGTAGTAGAAGTGATGATCAAAGGGTATTAGTCAAAGATGACGAGATCAAACAAAGGTGGGAAACTTAAAAAAATTATTAAATGACAATGGCTCTGAGAATATAGGGATTGAAAATATTGTAAACTTAAATAATATTGGACATTATAGATATGAATGTAGAATTAGAATATTTGAAGTGAAAGAGGCCTTGAAAAAGATAAAATTAGGAAAGGCCATGGGGTCTAATGGTATACTAATAGAGGTTTCATGTTAAGTGTAGTAGAAGTGATGATCAAAGGGTACTAGTCAAAGATGACGAGATCAAACAAAGGTGGGAAACTTACTATAAAAAATTATTAAATGACAATGGCTCTGAGAATATAGGGATTGAAAATATTGTAAACTTAAATAATATTTGACATTATAGATATGAATGTAGAATTAGAATATTTGAAGTGAAAGAGGCCTTGAAAAAGATAAAATTAGGAAAGGCCATGGGGCCTAATGGTATACTAATAGAGGTTTGGAAGCATATGGGAGATACTAGGTAGTTTGGTTGACCAAGTTGTTTAACAAGATTATAAACTCAAAGAAAATGCTGGATGAATGGAGGAAAAGCTTTATTGTACCAATTTATAAGAATAAAGAAGACATATAGAACTGCACTAATTATTGAGGGATCAAACTTATGAGCCACACAATGAAACTGTTTGAAAGAGTGATTGAGAAGAGGCTATGACATGAGGTAAGTATATCGGAGAACTAATTTGGTTTCATGCCTGGGAGATCTACCATGGAAGCTATTTTCTTACTAAGATAATTGATAGAGAAATATAGGGAGAGGAGGAAAGTTCTCCACATGGTCTTTATCGACTTAGAGAAAGCCTATGATAGAGTCCCTAGAGAGTTAATATGGAGGGTGATAGGGGAGAAAGGGATTTTGCAGGGATATATAGATATAATTAAAGATCTGTATGAGGGAGCAGTAACAAATGTTAAGACCACTAGTGGCAAGACTGGTGATTTTCCTATTACTATAGCATTGCACCAAGGATGGGCATTGAGCCCATACCTTTTCACATTGGTTATGGATGAGTTAACAAAATATTTGTATGAGGAAATTCTATGGTGCATGCTATTTGCAGATGATATAGTCTTACTTGATGAGACAATGGAGGGTGTAAACAAAAAGCTAGAGTTATGGAGAGAAGCATTAGAATCTAAAGGATTTAAAATCAGTCGAACTAAGATAGAATATATGAATTGCAATTTTAGCAAGGAGAGGAGTGGAACACCAATTAAGATTGATAACCAAGAAGTCCTCGTAAAAGACCACTTTCGGTACTTAGGATCAATGATTCATATTAGAGAATCTAAGTGGATTGGAACAAATGGAGATGTGCATTTAGAGTTTTGTGTGATTGGCGTGTGCCACTCAAACTAAA
Source organism: Warburgia ugandensis (assembly GCA_035236585.1). Taxonomy (NCBI): domain Eukaryota; kingdom Viridiplantae; phylum Streptophyta; class Magnoliopsida; order Canellales; family Canellaceae; genus Warburgia; species Warburgia ugandensis. The sequence goes on along the minus strand of CP141130.1, from coordinate 28,524,839 downwards.
AGAAAACTTCTATAGGATGGCAATAAGGTTGTCCATGCTCTATGGATCAAAGTACTGGGCAGTTAAGGAACATCATGTTCATGGGATGAGTGTCGTGAAAATGTGGATGTTGAGATGAATGAGTGGCACGACAAGAAAGGATAGAATTAGGAATGAAAATAATAGAGGGTAATAAAATGAGGGAGATTTAAACTTAGATGGTTTGGACATGTCCATAGGAGACCGAAAACAGCATCAGTTAAAAAAAGTGAGGCAATGCAAGTAGAAGACTCTAAATGAGCAAGAGGAAGGCCTAAAAGAACGTAGATAGAAGTGGTAATAAAAGATTTAAAAACTTTGAGACTAAATGAAGCCATGGTACTTAATAGAGAGGAATGGAGGAATAAGATTCATGTGGCTGACCCCTAATTGGGATAAGGTCTTGATGATTATGATGATGAATTCTATTTCCAAGATGACTACCTTATTTTGAGTTATTGAAAAGCTGCAAGTCTATGAAGAAAAATTTCTTCATAGTCCTAGTATATAGCCCATCCATTTCATGTCTTAACAGATCAATGGTTTCCATTATTAGACAAGTACGCTCCATTTTTAAACAATGAGATCCCAATGAACTATATAGACATAAAATCACAAAGTCTAATGCAGTTTTTGAAGTAATTATAGGTTTTAGATAATTACAAGTTAGGGATCTTAAGGAACCATACCGAAATTGTCTTCACCCCAGTTTCCGAGAGCTCCACCTCAATTGACCTAAAGAAAATACTATAGACAGCAAAAACGCCACAAGTTGTCTCTCCATTTATAACAAAAGCCAAGTCTCTCCTTTAAAAAAAAAAAGCTTCTTCAAGTTTTTAACATTTTCATGATTAGGAGACAAATAACATTTGACAAGAAAAACAAATATTAAAAAAAAAAGAGGAAATTCACAAAATATGAATGCACAATTTACTTTAAGACGTGCCTAATAAGCATAAATTTTGCAGCTACTCAACTTTTGTCACAACCCCAATCCTCTAAGCTACAATTTACTATAATTAAACATAGTTATTGGCTCATGTAAAGCCTATGTGGCTCTTATACATATACATATACATATACATATATATATATATATATATATATATAGGTATCAACAGAAGTGATGCCATATCTAAATGCTCTTATCTTGCACAACGTATTGTTCAGGTGGGAAAATTTTAAACACTTAATTATACCAAAATTTTGTCAGAGTCACCTCTGTTTTTTGGACTTACTCATTTAATGCATGTAATGCGGTTCACCTGATAAACAATTTCATAGTTTAAAAATATCAATGGGAGACTCAATCTCCACACATTTCACCACAGTAAATAACTCATGTTTACTTAAGTGGAGTTCTAAGTGAATATCACATACACATAATCAACAAGTGCTTTCCCTTTGTCACCTTAACTAGTACTAGAAAATGATATATATGAGCTGTGAAGCCCAATAAGAAAAAAGGACTAAACCCTTGCATATCCTACCGTTCTTATTGAGCTTAGTTCAGCTCCACATCCATATTCAATCACATAACATTCAATTATATATATTTGATAACCAACAAAGTCAATAACATGCATCATCAGGTATAACACATTGACATATAACTAGGAATACAGCTTATTCCATAATTCAAACTATAAAGCAATAGATATAATAGTCAAATATAATCATACAAGAATGTATTTTGTTTAATATTTCCTTAGAAATGATAAGCAAGTATAACATCATCATACTGATCAAGTAGTCTTCTCCTCAAGGTTTACCATCTTGGGCGACCCAATATGAATATCATATATAAACAACTAGACTCTTAGGATTTACCATCTTGGGAGGCTCCACTACGATTTTAAGGAACCAGGCAACCCTTTCCCTTAGGGTTTAGCACCTTGGGCAACCCTAATGTCAAATTCCCTCATAATTTACCATCTTCGGTGGCTCTACTATAATTGCAATCAACCAAACAGCCCTTTCGCTGAGGGTTTACCATCCGAGAATCAATGTTTGACAGCTCATCCCTTAGGACTTAGCATCTTGGGTGGCTCCACCATGATCCCAAAAGAACAGGCAGCCCTTTCCCTCAAGGTTTACCATCTTGGGACGCTCAACACTTGATAGCTCATCCATTAGGGTTTACTATTTTAGGCATCTTCACTGTGATCCCAAAGAACCAGGTAGCCCTTTCCCTCAGGGTTTACCATCTTGAGAGGCTCAATATTCAACAATCTATTTCTCAGGATTTACTATCTTGGGCGGCTTCACTTTAGTTGTAATCAACAAGGTAGCCCTTTCCTCTCAAGGTTTACTATCTTGGAAGTCATCATCATAGTCTATAGAGCAGTCCTTAAGGCTTACTATCTTAGGGTTAACACAATTTATTATAATTAATATCATCATAAAAGTTAAGTATGGTTAGTTAGAATATCACATGATAAATTTTTTTTAACAAGTAAATGAAATTCATGGTGTCCATACAATCTATATGTTCTATGCATCCATACTCTTAAATATGGAGTAAAGAGATCAATAAGAATTTAAAGATAAAGGAGGGTTTAGGGTTCTTACCTGTCTTCATGGTACAATTCACAATTCAATTATCAATACCATTCAAATTGTATCAAAACTTGAATTGAGAATACTAGTTCTAAGTGAATTTCATAATTCTATGTAAACTATTATAATTACTTTAAGATCTCTACTCATAATATCATTGATTTAACATATGATATCTAAATTTATGATCAGGACACCAATTGGTTGTTGTCTACTAAGATTAGCACCATTGGTCTCTAATTGATGATCCAGATCGAGCGTGTACATCTAGAGGTTTCAGTTCCCATCAGTAAGGTAAGTTGTTTAACAATTCAACAATTTTATCTGTAATCCATGGTCGGATCACTTTTCCTAACCTTTGATCATTACCGATCAAGTTTTGGACAGTTGGATCGGATCTTGTATTAATTATTTCATATTTGATTAGTCATTTTTAGCACATTTTAGTACTGATGTACAATTAGAGTCACAAATTATGTAAATATGTCTTTCGATCAAGTTTTTAATGGTCAGATCAAAGATCTAGGCTCCCCACACCTAACTATATTTTCTAATCAAAACTTCAAGGGTCAATTGATTCCTTATTGACGATCTAATGAGATCAAGTGCAGTTTATCCAAGTCACAAAAATTCCTTCTTCTTTTTTTTTCTTTCAATTTTTAGGCATTCACCAGAAGAGGCCACTGTTGCCAGAGAGGTGATAGGATTCTAATTGTCACTGATGATACAGATAGTACCCATTTTTATAAATTTTTATATGGGAATGCTTAGAATGACCAGAATTTCAGTTTTTTAATGTTTTCCATTCTTAAATTTCACAAAAAAATAGTTTTGGTGGTATTTTTCAACATTTTAAAAGCCATTGGAGTTACTATTTTTCTCTTATTCCAGCATCATTTTCAATCGATCTTTGTAAAACTAAAGGGGTTTTACTTATAATCATCTAAGGAACTAAATGAAGGGTTTGGATCATAAATGTTAAGTGTTCAATTTTGGATAAAATACCCTAAATTTAGCATTTAATTAGATAATCTAATGTATCAATTTTGTAATTTTAGATTAAATAATAATTTTAGCTTTAATTGATCATCTAACCGTTGATTTGTAAAATTTTAATGGTCAGATGATCATCAGAGCCAATCAAATGTGTAATGTACCATTTAGATTATTCTAATTTAGTCTTATGTTTTGCAGATCAACCAAATTGAAAAGTGGATAGCTCAAATCAAATTTGGTGGTTCCAGATCATCCTAAAGAGCATTACATGGCAAGGGAGAATAATTTCTAATTGAAGACTAAGAAGGAATAAGAAACCCATGAAAAGAAGACACCCAAAGAGGAAGGCATAGCCGTGACATATACAGAAGGATAGCTTTGAAAATAGGAGTTGGTAGGAGTTTCTAAGGTGGAAAATTTTTAACCTAGTAGAAAGCTTGAAGGAAAGGGGAGCATGGAAGGGAGAAACTAAACAAGGAAAGTGGGGAGATAAAATTAAAAGGAGGAAGAGTTTATAAAAGGAGATAAATAGGAAAGCTTTAGAGGAGTAGTGGCAACAAGGGAAGAAGGAAGGAGAACTTGAGGGAGGGTAGTTGCAAGAGACCAACGATATCTCTCTCCTTTTCACCCTCTCTCAAGCTCTCCTAATTGAAGGACGACTAAACCAAACTCACCATCGTTCTCATCCATCTTCCTATTATCTCATCCCATCTTCGATCCTCAACCATCTCTTAGTCTCATCATATCCTTCCACTTAGTTGCCAGCCTTCTTCTAGTTGCAGTCCTTTTTGTTTTTCCTTTGATTCCTACTATAGTTCTTCCCCAATTCATCACTTCTTTTTTTTTTTACCCCTTATTGTTCTCATTGTTCTTAGTCCCTACTTTGAGCCTTTTTTCTTCTCTTAGTTTCATCTCCATCATCAATCATAGTTTTCTGGGTTTTATTAATCATTCCCTCCCCTTCTTTATCCCTATTTCTAGTCATGTTTTCTAGTCAATCAGTCGTCCTCATCCTATAGTTCGATCACCATCCCAACTTCTGCTTCCTTCTTTTTTTCTATTCTTATACTCTTTGCTTGTCATCGTTTTTCACCTATTCTTCTTCGTCACTTCTAATTCACAGTGTTTCTCTGTTTTCCCTTGCTTTTCAATTGTTCTCCCTATTGGTTCCTCATAGCAGTTTATCCTCTGCTTCCACTTTATTTTTTTCCCTATTTTTTTCGCTGTTTTCCCTTGAATTTCCACCTGTTGCAACCTTCTTTCATACCGGTCAAAACACAATTTGGGTTTTTCTTCAAATCCTCCATCTCCCCCTTCATTTTATGTTGCAAACAACACAGGGAGCTGTTTCTATATTTTTCTCCTCTACGGGTTGAAGAAGAAGGAAGTTTTAGGTAAAAATCCAATTTTGCCTATTGAGTTTTTTTTATATATTTAAATTCCCCATACATCCTAGTTTGTCCTTTTTATTTTCTTAAATTTTCTTATTCTTATCCATGTTTTGGGTTATTTAGATTTTGTGTCATTCTCAAATTATTCTAAGAACTATATAATCCTCCTTGTTTGATTAAAACTTAATAGAAATAACGATTTAGCTTTAACCAATAAGAGCAGTTGAGTTCTTGATCTTTTCCATCTTTGATTTCCAATTAATTCTTAAATCTTGACTTAGGATAATTCCTAGCTAATCCATCAGTCATGATCTTCAATCTTCAATCTAAAATCTAAAAATTTAATCTAATCTGTCCAAAACCCAAAATCTTTACTTAGTCTATATTGTCAAAATTTTGAAAATCTGAACAATCCACTTGTTGAATCCTTAGTCAAAGATATGAGTGAGAGATTGATGAAGGTTGGTCAACTTTGATGAGACTAGATTTAAAGAAATTCTCCATGATCAAGCTTGGAAAGTAGATTTTAATAGTTTTTTTATTTAATTTTTTTTTGTCTTTTTAGTTAATTTTTTTTTGTACTTTTGATAAATGCAATAGATCTGAAATCTGTGTTCACTGTTATTTAATTTTTATTATTTATTTTAATTAGTGGATAATTAAATTTTATTTAAACTTCATTCTCATCAAGTTGAGTCCCCATGGAATAGACCAGTACTTGCATAAACTATACTACAATAGCCTGCATACTCGCAAAAAACAATCAACAAGTTTTTGGCTCTATTGTAGGGTACCCACAACAGAGTTTTCATAAAGTTTAATATAAAATGAAAATTTTTAGGAATTGCATTGCTTTATCTTTCTAGGCATTTTAAAGTGTATTTTTAATTTTTCTTAGTGCATAATCACTATATTTCTTGAATTTGGTACTTGTTGCTATTTGTAATGAGGACGCATTATAATTTTCATTAATTGCAATTCATTTAAAAGGATTGTAATAATACATATCAAGGGTGGACCATTGTAATTTAGAAGTGGAGATGGAATATAAATGATCTTACCCTTGTATGAGAAGATCTTATCTAGGATCCCACTATGAGCAGTCCTAACTCCTTAAAATTCTTAGATTAAGTTTTGGATCTTTAGGATAATTTTACATTGAGTGGTAGTGTTAATTGCATATAGATAGCATACTTGATATCTATTGCATTTGAGGATTTGCATTAGTTTATTATTTTTAATTGCATTTTAGGGAACATATATTGCTTTAAGGTGATTTATATGTTGATAGAATTTCTATGGAGTGTGAAAATTAATTAGTAAGGGCACCCGACCCCTACAAGATCAAGGGTGGATTTCATCACCATCTCTTGGCTCACCTAGAATTTTAAGCAATATGGATAAAGTAGGCTCACATAGAAAACTCCAACTTAATGAGTTGGAAGAGATTAGGTAAGAAGCATATGAGAGTAATAGGATTTATAAGAAAAAGATGAAAGTTTTTTCTAATAAAAATATAATGAGAAAATCCTTTACTCCAAACCAGAAGGTTCTGCTTTACAATTCTAAGCTTTATCTATTTTTAGGTAAACTTAAATCTCAATAGACCAGTCCCTATATGGTCAAAGAAGCGTTTCCATATGGGATCGTCAATGTAAAAACCCCAAAATTTTTAGAATTATTTGGAATTGATTGGAATTTTTATGAAAATTGAGATGAAATATTATATTTAATATAATATTAAATTTTAGAAAAATCCCTATTTTTCTTAATTTTGTAAATTTACATTTACCCATAAGGGTAAAATGGTCATTTGACTTTTGTATGAGGTCCACAAAAGTTAGGTGAGCTGGTGGATAGCCAGGTCAGGAAATATTAATGATGAAGAATAAACATGATGAGGAATATGCTTTTAATTTTATAAGAAAAGTGGAAAATTATTTAAAATAAAATAATTAAAAAAACAACCCTATAAATACCCCTCCCAATATTCCCATGAAATTCCACAAATCTCTAAGACTCTCTCTCTCTCTCTCTCTCTCTCTCTCTCTCTCTCTCTCTCTCTCTCTCTCTCTCTCTCTCTCTCTCTCTCTCTCTCTCTCTCTCTCTCTCTCTCTCTCTCTCTCTTACAGCCATAGAGTGCGTCTATGGATGCACCTGAGGGGAATATTCCCCCAGATCTGTCGAGCACGTCCATGGATGTGTCGTCCCCGATGGATCCAGGGTTTCACCCTGGTATTGTTCTTTAATTAGGCATCCATTTTCAGCTGTTGAAACATGATTTTGACCATTCATCTTGTTCGAAATTTCACAAGCTTCAAAAGCCCTATAATTTCATGATGATCAAAGAGGTATTCGCTGGTGAAATTATTGAAAAACAGTAACTCCGGCAACCTTGGATTTTTCAGCGTGGATCTTGATTTTTCGGCCATATTTTTCGACAGTTTTCCATGCATGGATATCACCAGACTAGATTTTTCGACTAGACTTTTCTAGTGAATCCAGTACCGGTGAACTAGATGGAAAACACCTATAAAACATATTTTTGGGGAATTCTAAATCGTTGGATGGATTTAGAGGGTCCCAAAACCCCAGGGGATGAAATCTGAGATGATGGATCTTTCAGATCTAGGAGATCTGGGGAAAGGTTGATTTGACAGTTCAAATTGGACCATCTCACCTATCCCAGGTCACCCTTCCTCGTACATCAGCTATCACCAGTGGAATGAGACTGGGGTAGGCCGTTGATTGACCCTTCGATCTATGAACCCAGATTGAATCTAGGCCCTTGTTTTGATCTGAAAACTTAAAATCTTACATTTTAACTCCAAATCAAGATTGAAAAGAAGCTCGGATTCCTGGTGAAAAATAGAATCTAATGGAAACATAAAATTTAGGTTTTATTCACTATAAATTTTTATAAATTACAAAAAGAGGTACTAATTCCCAAGATCAGTCAAGTCTGACATGATCAGACCTTAATTTCTCATCCATCTATGATCTAATGATGAGGGAACATGGAATCAAGAGTTATATGTGACTGATCTGGGATGAATTAAGAAATTTAACCTTAATAGAAGATAAATCTTAAAAATGATCATGGATCTACTTGATCTGAGTAATCAAGCATGATCAGACCATTAAAATCAGTTTGTATGATGATCTAAAGTTAAGATCATATGGATTGATGAGCCTAATGTGGCTAATTTGGGATAGATTGAGATCTATGCCCTTAATTTTGATAAAATGACTTAAGATCTTCTTAATCAGTTAGATCAAGAAAGATCAAATCATTTGATGAGATGAATTAATGATATATTGATGGTATCACATTAAGATAATGTGATAGATTTAAATAAAAATGAAAGAACAAGATCTAAACTAAATAGAAATCAAAATATGATCATTTGATCAAAATGAATAAATATGATGTATTTAAATGAGCATGTGAATTATTATATTCTATTATAAATTTTCTTTTATTTGCTTAGTAGATGTAACTATTAAATTTGTTTATTTATGCATTAATGTTCATGTTATGTAAATTACATGGAAAATGTAATTGAATGAAAATAGATATTGATGAACATTTACAATGAATATGGACATGGACTTAATGATAGTAAGGGCTACAGTTAGTAGGAAAATATAAGGAATATTATTTCCTTGGCCCAAATTAGAAGAATAATAAACCCCATGAATGACATTTTAAATGTTCATGGATTTAATTAAAATTAAATAGCTAAAGCACTTAGGGTTTAATGCTCATAGGAACATTATGAAGGTTGAGCTAAGGTCACCCTAGTAAATGTTGAATATGGTGGTTAATGGGGTTCTCTAATATAGCCTCGCTCTTCCCCTACCTTCTGACAATGTTTGTGAGGTCTAAACACCTCCTTACATGAGGATTGAATTAACTACTCTGTGACTCGCTTTTAACTAGTAAGCCTTAGTCAATTTTGAAATAAGGAGCTGTCTAGAATTAAGAGTGTATAAATTATCTTCAATTAGTAAAACATTAACTAGTTGAATAATAATAAGATCATAAAAGGATAGTAAACTATCTAATCCTAATAAAAATGCTAATTAAGATAATCAAAGATCAAACAAGATCCATAAGGAGATCTTGAATGATCAAGAATAATAAGAATCATAATATTGTATGTATGTATGTTTTGAAGTAATATAAATATTAGATTCAAATGTAGATCAATAAATTAGACCTTTGATCAATATGATCCAAGGAACAAGATCTAGATCATCCTATATAAGGATGATCAAAAGAAAAATTAGGAAGTATAAATGAGTTGAGGAATGACTGTATACATATGAATTGACAGATACATGAAGGATATGATGATCAAGATCAATGAGAAGATGGATGGTTGAAAGTAAAGATAGGTAGACCTTAAGAATATATTCAATATATAAGACACATGTATTTTACACATGATCTTATCCTGATAACTATAGATTGATTATAATTGCCTTAGAATTGTGTATGAATTAATAAGTGGTGTTGAAATGAATACAAAGGGATTGATTAAGTAATTTTGAAATTACTTAATGGGTAGAATGAGAAGATTTGAACTATATAAGTTGGACCCCCAAATCTTAAGGAAATAAATTATAGGCATGTCCTATTATAACCAGACACATAGTCTGTAATTATGAAATATTATTTTTTATACAAGCATGGGGGCTTGTGGTTTTGTTTTAAGAGAGGCTTATGCTTGTGGATGCCAATGTTAGAAAAGTTATGAGAGTTTGGCCACTCACTCTTCGAAACTGATTATGATGATGATACCATGCCCAAAGAGAGGCAAAATGTCAGGTGGGGCAATTATGGGAAGGCCGCCACTGTGACAGCCATGGTTCCCCCAATACGAACATGGATCTGTTTTTTCCACTATGGTATTAGTGGAGTATTAAGCAGTTATCCAGGCGTGCTATACCGATTGATACTACAAGCATGGTAATCCTTTGATTATTTTGCATTATGATGCAATTGATTATGGCATGATGAGATGCCTTATGTTATGACATGAATGAAGGATAAATTTTTTATTCAATGTATAAATTGATTTATATCATGGATATAAAGAATTGTTGATTTTGAGATATATTGACTATATTTCTTAAATCCCCTACGAAGCATAGCTTGCTGAGATATTGTAAATGTTTGAATGTTTACAATATTTCAGATACAGTTAAGGAAGATTGAAAGCTCAAGACTTGTGGATAATCATCATTGAATTACGACTTAGGGTATTTACTTTGAGGAAGATTGTATTGATTGTTTTGTAATTTGTATTGTAATATTTGGACAAGGTATGTAATGACTACCAAGGCTATGTATGTGAACCATTGGATCGATCCTGATTTTAATAAAAGTATTTCTATTGATATTCAATAGAAATTTTATTTTATACAAAAATCTATGTATGATAATTAATTTGAGGTGTCACTTGGGTTTTTGACAAATCAATTTCAAAGAAAATATGTTTTCGCTGTTTGTATTTTAAAATTTTCAAAATCAGGGCCCTACCTTTATAAATATTTATGAAAATGTGCTTTAAAAATCGGGGTTGTCACAGTCAAGATTGAGGATGCTAGGACTGGCCATACTTTTAAAGTGAATGGTCAATGTTTAAAGCCTTTCTTAGAATATGAATACCCAAAAGTTGAGTCCACAACTTTGGATGTTCTTATTTATCAAGATTAAGTGGATCTAATCCCTTTGTATCATCTTTCGTACCTTTTTTTTGTTGTTTTCAGCATCACCCATATTTATTTTAGGTCTTGTTTTTTAAACATTGGAGAGAATGTTTCTTTTAGGTTGGGGGTGTAGAATTTTAGAAATTTATATGTTTTTATTTCGTTGAGTTCAAAAAATTTGAAAAACTTTATTAAATTTTTTAAAAAGAATTTTGAGGTCAATTCTTGCTCTACGATGGGAATTAGATTTTTTTGAAGTATAATTTAGATAATTTTTGGCTTATTAAAGGAATTGTATGTTATTAATTCATCATTTTACTCATTTTCTAAAGTATTCCATAAAAGCTAAATCTTAGATCACATCTGTGTCTAAATTGATATGTAGTTATAACTTAGAGATCCTGAAGAAATTCAATGGAGATTTGTAACCTGAGTGAGTTTTAGAGCAATTTATTCTTTTTGAGCTATTATAAATGCTCCTAAATTTCCTCAACATGCTTAAAGTAAAATTTAATCCCATCAACTTTTAAATTTGGCTAATTACCTAAATTATTAGAGTATTACCTTTAAAATTCTAGAAGTTCAATGAATCTAATTGACTATATGAAACCTAGAAAAGGATTTAGTCCATCCTTGTTGTTAACCTAGAGATATAAAGCCTACCAATGGCATTTTTACCACTAGTTAGCCAACTTGAGCCTTTTATATAATTCTTTTCTTTTTTTAACAAAATTAACATTTACCTATATTAAACCAGTATAATATATCCATTACTTATTTTATTCAGAAGATAAGTTAGAGATGCATGAAGTACTTTGCAGTTGCCATAAAAGCAGAAAAGTGAATATTAGGAAAAGAAATGTTCTTCAAAGAGATTCAAAAGTGTTGAAAAGAAAGAAAATGGTACTAAAAAAAAGTTTAAAAAATGTAAAAAAGTAGAAATAGAAATATTCAATCAGTGCAAACAAAGTAAAGAAGAATTATCAACTTTAGGAGAAGAACTTTACTTATTTTTGTAGAATTTTGAATACCTTTTATACCCTTTCTTTTGTACCTTGTCCTAAGCCTACATTTTATCCTAGTTAAAGACCTATTGATTCTAAGAGGAATATAATCTTGATGAGGATATGAAAAGATATAATTTAAAGAGTAGTATTTCTAAAATTTCAAAGATAATGACATTTTATCCTTTCTAAAGGGATAAAAAAATTAAATTCCTTGACAACTCCCATTCTTCCATGAGTATGTGTGAGATAAATTTGTTTTTATTGAATTTACTCACATATTTAAAAGATATGATTTGAAACCTTTATTTGAGAGATTCTTTTTTTGAGTGTATGTCTATTAGTGAGGATTGAGGTGAAAACATATTTCAGATGGAGTTCAAAAGTTAGAAGTCTACTTAGAGATAAAGATTATTGTATATGTAGGCTGTACACTCACATACTCACCCTAAGATCTAAGAGTAATTGGAATATATTTAGCATGTGGGTAGGGTTTTGAAATTTTTGTTTATTTTTATAGTTTGTTAAGGTTGATATATTTATTGAAGATAATTCTTTGAGAAAAAAATAGGAGTGACTTGACAAAGATTTTTAGAATTTTGTGGGTATATTCTCTACAAATCCTTACGAGACTTAATTTGAATTTGTCAAATGCAATTATGAGTATTATGAAAGTGGTAATTTGTATAAATTTTGTAAATTAGTTTTTTTGCATATTTTACTCGGGACTAGCAAATTGCTAGTTGGTGTGTGTGTTAAGTGTTCAATTTTGGCTAAATTACCTTAAATTTAGCAATTAATTAGATCATCTAATAGATCAATTTTGTAACTTTAGATTAATTATTAATTATAGCTTTAATTGATCATTTAACCATTGATTTGTAAAATTTAATAGTGAAATGATCATCAGAGTTAATCAAATGTGTAATTTATCATTTAGATGATTCTAATTTAGTCTTATATTTTGTAGATCAACCAAATTGAAAAGTGGATAGCTCAGATCAAATTTGGAGGTGCCAGATCATCCTAAAGAGCATTACAAGGCAAGAGGGAATAATTTCTAATTGAAGACTAAGAAGGAATAAGAAACCCATGAAAAGAAGACAGCCAAAGAGGAAGGCATTGCCATAGCATATAAAGAAGGATAACTTTGAAAATAGGAGGAGTTGGTAGGAGTTTCTAAGGTAGAGAATTTTTAGTCGTAGTAGAAAGCATGAAGGAAAGGGGAGTATTGAAGGGAGAAACTAAACAAGGAAAGTGGGAAACAAAATTAGAAGGAGGAGGAGTATATACAAGGAGAGCTTTAGAGGAGTAGTGGCAATAAGGGAAGAAGGAAGGAGAACTCGAGGGAAGGCAGCCACAAGAGACCCATGATATCTCTCTCACTTTCACCCTCTCTCAACTGCAGGAAGATTGAATCGAACCCGCCATTGTTCTCATCCATCTTGCCATTATCTCATCCCATCTTCCATCCCTAATCATCTCTCAGTCTCATCGTATCCTTCCACTAAGTTCCCAGACTTGTTCTAGTTGTAGTGCTTCTTTTTGTTTTCCGATCCTCTGATTCTTACTGTGGTTCTTCCCCTGTTCATCACCTTTTTTTGTTTTACCCCTTGTTGTTCTCATTATTCTTAGTCCCTACTTTTCTTCGTCGTTCTTCTCTTAGTTTCATCTCTATCATCAATCGTAGTTTTCCTTGTTTTATCAATCATTCCCTCCCCTTCTTTATACCTGTTTTTAGTCATGTTTTCTAGTCAATCAGTCATCCTCATCCTCTAGTTTGATCACCATCCCAACTTCTGCTTCCTTTGTTTTTCCTATTTGTTTTTCACCTGTTCTTCTCTGTCTCTTCTAATTCACAATGTTTCTTTATTTTCCCTTGCTTTTTAGTTGTTCTCCCTCTGGTTCCTCACATCAGTTTGTCCTCCACTTCCACTTTGTTTTTTTTCCTATTTCTTTCATTGTTTTTCCCTTAATTTTCCTCCTGTTACAACCTTCTTTCATTATGGTCAAAGCCCAATTCATGCTTTTCTTCAAATCCTTCATCTCCCCCTTCATTTCATGTTTCAAACAACATATTTTTTTCTCCTCTATAGGTTGAAGAAGAAGGAATTTTTAGGCAAAATTCCAGTTTTGCCTATTGAGTTTTTTTTTTTTTTTTATACATTCTAGTTTGTCTTTTTCCTTAATTCATCTTATTCTTATCCAAGTTTTGGGTTATGTAAATTTTGTGCTATTCATAAATTATTCTAGGAACAATATAATCCAACCTTGTTTGATTAAAGTCTAACGGAATCAATGGTTTAGCTTTAACCAATAGGAGCAGTTGAGTTCTTGATCTTTTCTAACTCAAATTTTTAATTAATTCTTAGATCTTGTTCTTAGGATAATTCCTAGCTGATCCATTAGTCATAATCTTCAATCTGAAATCCAAAAATTTGATCTAAGCCATCCAAAACCCAAAACCTTTACTTAGTTTAGATCATCAAAATTTTGAAAAATCTAAACACTCTAGCCATTGAATCCTTAATCAGAGATATGAGTGAGGCCATATTCGAAGAAATTTTCAATGGTCATGCTAGGAAAGTAGATTTTAGTTGTTATTTCATTTAATTTTTTATCTTTTTAGTTCAAAAGATTTGTACTTTTGATAAATGAAATAGATCTGAATTTTGAGTTCATTGTTATTTAATTTTAATTTTTTCTTTCAATTAGTTAGTAATTAAATTTTATTTAAACTCCATTTTCATTAAGTCAAGTTCTCATGGGATCAACCCATACTTGCATAAGCTGTACTATAATAGCCTGTGCACTTGCGGAAAACAATCAACAGTAAATCCAACACCATTCCATCGATTGTGTTTTTCAACTAGTCAGTTCCTCATTGTTCCTATCATTAAAAAGTGCTGATAGTAATAGGAATGGTGGTTTGGAAATAATTGGGAGGGGAAAGAAGGAAGAAACAAAAAGAGTGAAAGGAAGAGGATTTATCTTTCTGCCGATCAACTATGTGTAAGCATTGCTGGTAGATTCTGTCACATCATTTATAGGTTGCAGAGAGAATGGAGGGAGAAAGAACGAGATATGAGAAGAGGTGCAAGGGTGAGGAGCTCAATCAAAAGAGAGGTGTCGGGAGAAGAGTTGGTCTCTAAGAGAAAAAGCTTGGGGAAAAGCCATTGGGTGATGGCTTTTTCCCCTGTTTTCTTGTCACCTATGAGTGGAGTTGGTCCACGTGGTGAGTTCAACTCCTTCAACTCCCATGTGTCAACTCACATTCTCAACTCACTAGGTCCAACAATCAATATAGGGGGTTCCATTATCAATTTGGACCCCCTCACATCATTTGTAAAATTTGGGAATTTTTAGTCCCCAATCTCTGTTTCATGGGTTTTTACTGTCATTAGAAAGATCACATCAAGCATAATCTAGAAATTGACATCTTGTAATCTAATTTCAATGTTTTAATTTCTTTTGGAATTCCTTAATTTTTAATAAAAATTTCAATTTATAGTAAATTTGTTCTAAATTTGCTATGAATCAAAAATGGAGTTTTAAGTCATTAAATTCCTAATAGAGCATGCAATTCAACAAGTTTTGAGGTTTCAATTTACTCGAATTCACACTCGATGGAGACATTGACTCATGTAGGGCCACTGCTCAATCCATCCTTACTTGCCTGTTTCACAGATTTTTAGAAAATCAATTAGTCAATTACCTTTTCACCCTAATCTCAAGACATAGGTGTGACAACTTTATGGGTTTAGAACATGGATTAAGCTTGATATTGAAAAGAATTGCCAAACATCAAGAAACTATGATGCCTGTTACAATTTTGCTACAACACTCCTCTTAGACTCTCTTCAACTAAAAGAAGGGGAAGTATAAAATGGACTGAGAGCAACACTAACTTAAACAAAAAAAAGCAAAAAGCAAACTGAAGATAGAGAACATCAATGATCTCATTACACTAAAATGTCAAGATGAACTTGAACAAATACATCAAAACAAGAGATCCATACAAGGTTTGCTAAGAAAGAGGCTTTATTTATAAATGGTTTGTAAGGAAGAGACATGGTGTAATATATTTTATCCTCAGCACAATTTCACTTAAATATAGTAAGACAATCCAGTTGAGAGATACTTATCCATCAACTGCAAGCGAACTCATCATAGTAGATAGGTCCTCTATTTCTTTTTTTCATTTTTAGTGATCATAGAAAAATGCACCCAACAAAAGGTTAAAGTACAAAGGCTACAAAAACTTCCAATAAAACTAAAATGTATTCAACTAAATAAAAGAGCAATTATAGATAGATTATACAATGAGGAGAAGAATAAGACAAAAAATCAAAAAAAATTTTTCCCTTCTTTTAGTTCTTACTCACTTGCAATATCACTTGTTCTACACAGCTACACCATTTTGCTAGAATTTATCAACAGTATCCATATGCCTATCAAAATGTTAGTGCATCACAATCAAATTATAGAATGTGCTTAGGAAATTTTCACAAACCAGCCATAACTCAACAATGTTTCAACCAAATGAAGAAGAAGGATAAATTGTCACAAGTAGATATCCCCCCATATCTAGACCGCAATATGTTAATGAATCAGTTCTAGGTTGTTCAATCATTTGGTAAGGCTTTATTATCTTCTTGCTCCATTTGAAAAAAAATGAACCCAAATCTATATATTTAAATCTATGAAGTAATATAGTCAAAATCCCTACTGAAACACATCAAAATGGCTAACAAGAGAATAAAAAAAATTAAAGATCATATGTAAGACATCTAGAAAAAAGATAAATGAAATGAGCCTACCATCCAAACATTAGAAATTTTGTTTAGAATGAAAACAAAAACTAAAAATAAAAAAGACTATATGAACCTAATTTAGTAGCTCACAAGAGGAAATGTTGTTTACCTTTTTGACTGAAATTTTCTAAGCCCTTAATTAAAAGATAAAACTGACTATAATTCTTCCTTTCTTTAGGCAATCAAAGAAGAGGAGAATGGAAGATAGTTTGTAGGGGAACCTGCCCATAAGACAATCACATTGACTACTGATATTTGGATATACTTTTACTACTTTCAAACAAAGGTGAGAAAAATTACTTTAAAAAATTAGAAAATGATAATTACCTTGAGAATATATGGATTGCAAGTATTAGAAACCCAGATAACATTGGACATTATAGATACAATTATAGGATTAGAATACCTCAAGTCAAAGAGGACTTGAAAAAGATAAAATCAAGAAAGGCCCTGAGGCTTGATGGTATACAAATAAAGGTTTGGAAGTATACATGATAAAATCAGGAAAGGCCTTAAGGCTTGATGGTATACAAATAAAATTTTGGTAGTATACGGGAGATATTGGCATGGTTTGGTTGATAAAGTTGTTTAACAAGATTGTAAAATAAAAAAAAATTCCCAATGAATGTAGGAAGAGCTCTATTGTATCAATTTATAAGAATAAAGGAGACATATAGAGTTGCACTAATTATTGAGAGTGAAAAAGCTTATGATAGGATCCTAGAGCATTAATATGGTAGGTGTTAGGCAAGAAAAGGGTTTTATGGGAGGTATATATACATAGTTAAGCATATATATAAGAGGAGGTATAACAAATATTGGGCCCATTAATAAAGAGATTGGTTTTTTTTCTTTCTTTTTTATCACTATAGATTATACCAAAGAATGACATTGAGCATGTATATTTTCACATTGATTATGGATGAGTTAATAAAACATTTGTACGAGGAGATTCCATAGTGCATGTTATTTGTAGATGGTATGGTTTTGATTAATGATACAAGGGCAAACATAAACACAAAGCTAGAGTTATGAAGAGATGCCCTAAAATCTAAAAGATTTAAAATTAGCCTAAGATAGAGTATGTAGAATGCAACTTTAGCAAAGAGAAGAGAGAAAGTAAAGTATTAGCAAAGATTGATAGCCAAGAAGTCTCCCTAAAAGAACACTTTCAATGCTTATGATTGATAATTCATGAGAGCAGAGAGATTGACAGTGACGTCCCCCTCAAAGAACACTTTTAATACTTGTGACTGATAGAGATTGAGAGTGAGGTTACTTAGAAAGTCTAAGTAGGATGGAACAACTGGAGATGCACATCTAGAGTTTTGTATAATCAGCGGGTGGCACTCAAACTGAAAGAAAAATTCTATAAGATGGCCATAATGCCACTCATGCTGTGACACCCCGGGTTTTCCAAATCCTTTTCCATATGTATACAAAAATAATAATAGTTTATTGATAGAAAATAGATGGGATCCCAGAACTTAAAACTCATAATTTAAAACTTTTCACAACATCAAGAAAAATACCAATGAAGAAAACTCCGAGGGTCATTTCATCTCAAAACTACATTGAATAAACAGAACCAAAAGTGAACCTTTTGAGCATGCACACAAATTAAAACCATCGTGAAATTTTTGCAACTATAAAGATACATGATAGTGAAAGTTCCAAAGCTCCAGAGTTTGTCCAAGATCACCACGTCATCCATGTATAAGCATATGCATACTATACAGTGATATGGGTCTAATCTATTAATATATACAACAACTAAGTAGAATTCCAAATATCCATTACCAGTCCAAAAATGTACACTACTCTGTCTCTGAATCTGACAGTATTTGGTCCTCAACCCCTTGTCCAGCTCCACTATAGTCCGACTGCTTCCCTTTCTGACTGTCGCGCTCTGATTTTGAGGCATTGCAAAACAAAGCAATGCCTCAGCAAGCCATACTTGTGTAGGTGATATACATTCAAAGTAAACTCAATAAAAACGAATCACATGGCACGAGGCATAAATATCGTAAGATGGTCAAACATAATATAAAGCTTTAAATTACATTATGAAGGACATACCAAGTCCATGAAATAACTAAGATATCATCAATCATGATATCAGGACATACACCATCCAAGAAAATCTAGAAACACATGAATGCATGTCAAAAGTATCGAACATCATACATAGTCAAGCCCTATGAGTGTCTCAAGTACACTCACGGCAATTTGGGGTCAGCTCTCTGTACCAGTCGCTTTCACCCTTTCACCCTTGCACCCTCACGGGCACTCAGGCACTCACTGAAACAACACGTTCCACTTTCGCTTTCACCCTTGCACTCTCACAGGTACTCAAGCACTCAAGCACTCACGAAAAGTCGCGTTGCACGCCCGCTTTCACCCTTTCACCCTCACGGGCACTCAGGCACTCACGGGGTGAAGAAATGCATCCTACCATAGGAGCAATAGTCTCAACCATCAAAACAGAGCGAATCCCACATGTCAAAAATATAAATAATTAAGGGAATATCACGAAATATATCAGAACAGTGCATGCAATAATCACCCGAAAGATAGCACGCACATGAGAAACTATATGCTGAAATTAATCTCATGCACATGGTAAGGCATAAATCATATGCTTCAAAAACTTAAATCACCAAGTCATCATTTTAGAATCATGGAAAAATTGTGAATGAAATCACCTACCTTGGTATCACAATATCCCAAACAAACGTGTAAACGATATCAAGGTGTATGCCCTGATGTACCTGTCACGCCATAAATCATTATTCATTGTTAGGACTCTCATTTTCTCCATGATTCCTAAATTTTCTATTTTGTTTAGTAAACCACAATTATCTTTGTGATTGCATGTTGATCTGACGGTCTGATCATTCTAATCTCATTATCATTTCATGTTTAACATATACAATCAAAATCTAAACCCTAATCATCCATCAATCAGCTTAATCTAAGTCACCGAATAGTGCTTAGTAGTTTGGCTATTAAAAAGCTGCTCCAAACTTGATTTTTATCTTAAATCTAAGTCCTCCTTGTTGAGATGATCACAACGCCTCTTTCGGATCGTGATTTGGACTTCTGTAGCTCCCACAATTCACCTTTTTCATGAATAAAGGGTTAAAACCCTCAAAAATAAGAAAACGGGGCTGCTGCACGCGTGGGGAGTACCGTCCGCACGCATGTGGCGGGCGCGTCCGGAACCCACATGGGCGGTGCGCGCGTCTATGGACGCGTCGCGTGCGTGGGCGCTGTGCGCTTGGCACGTGTGTGAGAAAATTGCATGCGTGGCGCGCTCAAGGGCCACCACGTGTTGCCCCGCGTGGCGTGTTGAGGGAGTGCCATGTGGTGCACCAGAGAAGCACTGCGTGGCGCACTCTGCATTGTGCATTTCTCACTACGTGTGGTGCTTGCATTTCGCTCCACGCGTCTCTTGCGTGGCGCGCGCCTGCTGTGCCACATGGCTTGTAGTTGCACCGCGCGTCACGCTTAGCTGTGATGCACGTTGACACAGTGCCACGTGTCCCGCATCTTCTGTGTGCATCCTCAACACCTAGGCGGGTTGCCGTTGCCAGGAACGACGACTGAACTGGTTCATCGTCGTCGGGGACCCCTAGGTGCTCCGTTTTTTGCAATTTTTACACCTATTTGTCAAGTTTTTTGCATACATTTCATTTTCACCCTCCATTTTCACAAATCCCACCAAAATCTATCATTTTTTTTCACGCTTTTTATCCCATTTTCAAAAACTCCCATCATACTATTTTTTTGGGTTTTTCGGCGTCCATAGCCGTTCAATATCCACGAAATTTCATGGGTCCTTTCCTCACATCATCATGCTCAATATGAATGGTCTAGATCTTAATTTGACACCATATCATCAAATTTTTTTAGTGAAAAACAGTAAAGCACGAATTTTTTTTTTACAGAAAACTACATGTTCACGCCGTTTTTTGGCGTTTACAAGTTAATAAGCCTTAAAATTAACTCAAAGAGAAGGGTGGAGTAATCCTATTTTAGCCTAGCTGTTCAAAGGGTGGAGAAATCCGTTGCCGGGGTGCGTGACTGTTCACGTGAGAGAGAGAGAGAGAGAGAGAGAGAGAGAGAGAGAGAGAGAGAGAGAGAGAGAGAGAGAGAGAGAGAGAGAGAGAGAGAGAGAGAGAGAGAATAAAGAGGGAGGAGAGTGCGTTTTGAGCACTCTCTCTCTTCCTTACCTTATATATATATATTATATTATTTCATTTATATTATTTCATCTCTCTCTCTCTCTCTCTCTCTTATACCAAAATTAAAATAATTCGACACTTTTACTCCTATCTTCGATTTTGGTGTTTTTAGTGGTGCTGGACTCCATTTCTCGAACACATCTCAATTATTGAGGTTTTAGCTTGAGATTCTGTCTCTAAATTTTTCTCAATTTAGTTTCCCCTAAAATTTGAAAATTGTAAATGTTACATTCTACCCACCTTATAGAAAATTTCGTCCTTGAAATTTAAAATATGCATACATCACAAGAAGAGGTCTGGATGGGTACAGCTCATCTCATCCTCTAACTCCCAAGTAGCCTCCTGTGCCGAGTGATGCTGCCAGAGGACTTTGATCAGGGGAATGGTCTTAGTGCTCAACTCCTGGATCTTGCTATCCAAGATCTGTATAGGGCGGTCCTCGAATGTCAAGTCAGGCCCTACCTCCTATGGTATCTACTCTAGCACGTGGGATGGGTACGGTATGTACTTCCTCAGCTTAGAGATAAGAAAAACGTCATGTACTCCAGCTAGCTGTGGGGGTAGGGCAAACTGGTATGTGATTGGTCCAACTCTGCGTAAGATCTCAAAAGGACCTACGTATCTGGGACTGAGTTTCCCCTTTACACTAAACCTCATCACGCCTTTCATAGGGGAAACTCTAAAAAATACATGCTCTCCGACCTCGAACTCCAAGTCCTTCCGTCTCCTATCCGCATAACTCTTCTGGCGACTATGGGCTGTAAGTAATCATTTTAGAATGAGTCAAACTTTCTCTACACATTGCTCAACCAACTTTGACCTCACAGTCTATCTCTCTCCTACGTCACTCCAACATAAAGGAGACTGACATGGTCTGCCATACAGTGCCTCATAAGGCGCCATGCCAATGCTCGCATGATAGCTATTATTATACACAAACTCCACGAGTGGTAAATGCTCATCCCAACTACCTCTCCAATCCATGACACAAGCCCTCAACATATCCTCCATGGTCTAGATGGTCCTCTCAGTCTGACCATCTGTCTGGGGGTGGAAAGCCATACTGAATCTCAATCTCGACCTCAAAGCCTCCTGTACACTTTGCCAGTACTTTGAGGTAAACCATGTGTCTCGGTCTAAGATAATCATCAATGGTACTCCATGAAGGCTCACGATCTTCCTGACGTACAGCTTCGCCAAGCTGTCCATGGTCTGAGTCTGTTTAATAGGGAGGAAATAGGCTGACTTTGTAAATCTGTCAACTATGACCCATATCATGTCATGCTCACGGGCCATCCTTGGCAAGCCCACTATAAAATCCATAGTGAGGTGGTCCCACTTCCACTCTAGAAGGTCTAAAGTTTGTAATAACCCAATTGGTAGCTAATGCTCAGCCTTGACCTGTTGACAGGTCAAACATCGTGCTACGCACTCACCAATATCCCTCTTCATCCCATTTCACCAAAAGTGTCGTCTAAGGTCCTGGTAAATCTTCGTACCTCCGGGATGAATAGAATATGGGGATTGGTGCGCTCTTGGAGCAAATAACGCCTCAACTGATCATTTGCAGGCACTACCAATCTGCCCCTGTACTTGACACCTCCATATGGCCCTCTAGAAAAGTCGGCCTTATCGGCCATGTCTTGCGCCTCCACATCGCTCACCTGTGCTTGAAGGATCCCGTCAAGAAACTTGGATTGAGTCGAGAGGTTAGCAAGCATCACTCTCGACTTCCTACTCAGGGCATCTGCTACGACGTTAGCTTTCCCCGGGTGGTACTGTATGGTAAAGTTGAAGTCCTTGAGGTACTCCATCCATCTCTTCTGCCTCATGTTCAGATCACTCTGCGTGAAGAAATACTTAAGGCTCTTTTGGTCGTGTATACCTCAAAATTCTTGCCATATAAATAATGTCTCCATGACTTCAATGCAAACACCACTGTGGCCAACTCAAGATCATGTGTCAGATAATTCACCTTGTGCGTCTTCAACTGTCTCTACGCATAAACGATGACCTTCCCATGCTGCATCAGCACCGCTCCTAGACCTCTGCCTGATGCATCACAAAATACTACTTAACCACCTGATCTTGAAGGTAGGGCAAGTACTGGTGCAGTAGTCAACCTCCTCTTGAGCTCCTGGAAGCTCTCCTCACAAGCATCAGTCCAAACGAACCTGGTGTCCTTCCTAGTCAAAGTGGTCATGGGCAAGGCAATCTTCGAGAACCCCTCAATGAATCGTTGATAGTAACCAGCTAAACCGAGGAAACTACGAACTTCTGTCACCGTCGTAGGTCTCTCCCAATGCAAAACTGCCTCCACCTTAGCCGGATCTACAGCCACTCCATCCTTGGACACTACGTGCCCCAAAAACTGCACATGTCCTAACCAAAATTCGCACTTACTGAGCTTCGCATACAAGTGATGACGGCGAAGTGTGCCCAACACAGTGCGAAGATGCTCCATGTGGGCCCTATGGTTAAGAGAATAGATCAGGATATCATCCACAAAGACAATCACGAACTTATCTAAATAAGCTCGGAATACCCTGTTCATCAAATCCATGAACACTGCTGGTGTATTCGTTAACCCAAAGGGCATTACTAAAAACTCATAATGGCCATACCGACTCCTGAATGCAGTCTTAGGGATATCCTCCTCCCTAATCCTCAATTGGTGATAGCCTGAGCGCAGGTCAATCTTAGAGAACACATGTGCCGACTGCAACTGATCAAACAAGTCGTCAATACGTGGTAAAAGGTACCGGTTCTTCATAGTAACATTGTTCAGTAACCGGTAGTCTATGCACAGCCTCAATGATCCATCCTTCTTCTTAACGAAGAGGACTGGTGCTGCCCAAGGAGACCCATTCGGCCTGATGAAACCTTTATCTAAAAGCTCCTGTAACTGCACTTGGAGCTCTCTCAACTCTGCAGGGGCCATCCTATAAGGCTCCTTAGATATAGGTGCTATACCCGGCACCAAGTCTATGGTAAAATCAATCTCTCTATGTGGAGATAGTCCTGACAGCTCGTTCGACAATATATCAGCAAAATCTCGTACCATGTCAATCTCCTCAATCCGTGGATGCTCCCTGTCAGTCGTCATGATGCAAGCCAAAAACACTCGACAACCTTGAGCATAACATCGAGCTACTCTCATGGCAGAAATAATACAAGGGCCACTATCACTCCTCCTGCTCTGGACTACAACCACTGGTCGACCCGGTACATTACACATAATCTGCTTCTTGTGGCAGTCTATAGTAACCCAGAACATCGCTAGCCAATCCATCCCCAAGATGACATCAAAATCCATCATGTCTAATAAAATGAGGTCGACATCCATCATCATACCTAATATCTCCACTGATACCCTCTCAAGGTACTTAGTAGCCTCCACTGTCTCTCCTGATGGCATCGACACATCTAACCCGAATGCTAGCTTGCATGTAGGCAAGTCAAGGCATGATGCAAATGTACACGCAAGAAATGAGTGGGTAGACCCCGAATTAAAAAGAACTCTGGCATGTCTATCAGCTACAAGAAAAGTACCTTCCACCACCTGGTTTGAGGCCTGTGCTTGCCCTGAAGTGATGGCGAAGACGCGGTCCTGACTGCGTGGCGTTGCCTCTGCGGTGGCATCAGTCCTAAATGGCTAGCTCAGCTGAAAGGGCTGCTGTCACTGCTGCTGAAACTGGTGGGGCTGATGTGGGCCCTGACGCTGATGGCCTTGTCCTGGGCACAATTACCCCAAGTGTCGGCCCTTACAACGAGGGCACACTCTCCTACCCTGATCTCTCCTCTGTCTAGGAGGGTATAGCTGATCATGTCCCTCCGAAGACGGTGTGGATGCAAAGGCCCTCTTGCCCTTGAAGGGCTGACTCATCTCTCCTCTACTTCGTTGCGAATCCCTCTCAAGCATCGAAGCCCTATTTGCCGCCTGCGTCATAATAGTCAGGTATGCTATTAGTACTTCGTGCCTCAACTGTGGCACCAACCCGTCAATGAATCTATCTGCTGCTTCCTGATCTGAGGCAAAAGGGGTAGGTGCAAATCTGCATAGCCTAGTAAATCGGGTCAAGTACTGCTGCACCGTAAGGCTCCCCTGTGACAATGTGGAGAACTCCCTCTTCATGGCATGCAGAGCATGAGGAGGGAAATACTGCTCATCAAATATCCTCCGAAAATCTTGCTAGTATAGTGGTGCTAAAGATGGGGGACGTATCTGCTGCTGGGTCTTCCACCAAAACCTGGCTTCTCTGACCAATAAGTATGAAGCCAATCTAACTTGATCCTTGGGTGCAATCTCCATCCCCGCAAAGGCCTTCTCCACCTCAAACAGCCATCTCTTTACTGCTGCTGGCTCTCCTTCCCCATGGAAGCTAGGCACCACCCTTTGGAGCCTCTCGAGCTGCTTAGTTGGTGGAACACACGTGCTCGAGGATCCTCCCTCTGCAACTCCCTGTGTGGCAGCCATCGGTGCTACATGGGACTATTGTGCTGCTAAGTCCTTTGGGACTACTGCAGTTGTTGCCGGGTGGACAGGGTGTAAGGCCTGCACCTCTGCCCGAACCTGCCTTGTAATATGCTCTGTGAGACGTGGTAAGAGGCTCTCAACTACGCGAGCCGCAAGGTCTGCCTCCTACTCTCTTGCTCTAGTGTAGAGGCAGGAGTGACAACTAGTGGAGTGGGGGTAGACCTGGTCCTTCGTCGAGGAACCATTTGTTAACAACCCATATCCCATGGTATAAGCATTTCTCAGTCTAAGCCAACAACTAATTGGCTATCATGCTAATTAGACCCTTAAAGTGGTGATGATGGAATAAGCTTAGGCTCTGATACCAAACTGTGACACCTCGGGTTTTCCAAATCCTTTTCCATATGTATACTAAAATAATAATAGTTTATTGATAGAAAATAGATGAGATCCCAGAACTTAAAACTCATAATTTAAAACTTTTCACAACGTCAAGAAAAATACCAATGAAGAAAACCCCGAAGGTCATTTCACCTCAAAACTACATTGAATAAACAGAACCAAAAGTGAACCTTTTGAGCATGCACACAAATTAAAACCACGGTGAAATTTTTGCAACTATAAAGATACACGATAGTGAAAGTTCCAAAGCTCCAGGGTCTGTCCAAGATCACCACGTCATCCATGTATAAGCATATGTATACTATACAGTGATATGGGTCTAATCTATTAATATATACAACAACTAAGTAGAATTCCAAATATCCATTATCAGTCCAACAATGTACACTACTCTGTCTCTGAATCTGACAGTATCTGGTCCTCAACCCCCTGTCCAGCTCCACTATAGTCCGCCTGCTTCCCTTTCTGACTGTCGCGCTCTGATTTTGAGGCATTGCAAAACAAAGCAATGCCTCAGCAAGCCATACTTGTGTAGGTGATATACATTCAAAGTAAACTCAATAAAAATGAATCACATGGCACGAGGCATAAATATCGTAAGATGATCAAACATAATATAAAGCCTCAAATTACACTATGAAGGACATACAAAGTCCATGAAATAACTAAGATATCATCAATCATGATATCAGGACATGCACCACCCAAGAAAATCTAGAAACACATGAATGCATGTCAAAAGTATCGAACATCATACATAGTCAAGCCCTATGAGTGTCTCAAGTACACTCATGGCAATGTGGGGTCAGCTCTCCGTACCAGCCGCTTTCACCCTTTCACCCTCACGGGCACTCAGGCACTCACTGAAACGACGCGTTCCACTTTCTCTTTCACCCTTGCACTCTCACAGGTACTCAGGCACTCAAGCACTCATGAAAAGTTTCGTTGCACGCCCGCTTTCACCCTTTCACCCTCACGGGCACTCAGGCACTCACGGGGTGAAGAAATGCATCATACCACAGGAGCAATAGTCTCAAACATCAAAACAGAGCGACTCCCACATGTCAAAAATACAAATAATCAAGGGAATATCACGAAATATATCAGAACAGTGCATGCAATAATCACCCGAAAGATAGCACGCACATGAGAAACTACATGTTGAAATTAATCTCATGCATATGATAAGGCATAAATCATATGCTTCAAAAACTTAAATCACCAAGTCATCATTTGAGAATCATAGAAAAATTGTGAATGAAATCTCTTACTTCGGTATCGCAATATCCCAAACAAACGTGTAAATCATATTAAGACGTATGCCCTAATGTACCTGTCATGCTATAAATCATTATTCATTGTTAGGCTTCTCATTTTCTCCATGATACCTAAATTTTCTATTTTGTTTAGTAAACCACAGTTATCTTTGTGATCGCGTGTCGATCTGACGGTCTGATCATTCTAATCTCATTATCATTTCATGTTTAACATATATAACCAAAATCTAAAGCCTGATCATCCATTAATCGGCTTAATCTAAGTCATTGAATAGTATTTAGTAGTTTGGCTATTAAAAAGCTGCTCAAAACTTGATTTTTATCTTAAATCTAGGTCTGCTTTGTTGAGACGATCACAACGCCTCTTTCAGATCATGATTTGGACCTCTGTAGCACCCAAAATTCACCTTTTTCATGAATAAAGGGTCAAAACCCTCAAAAATAGGAAAACGGGCCCACTGCACGTGCGGCATGTGCCGTCTGCACGCGCATGGCAGGCGTGTCCGGAACTCGTGTGGGTGGCACTCTCGTCTATGGACGCGCCGCATGTGTGGGTGCGCTCAAGGCCCACCGCGTGTTGCCTTGCATGGCGCGCCAGAGAAGCACTGCGTGGCGCACTCTGCACCGCGCATTTCTCACTACGCGTGGCACGTGTGTTTCGCTCAATGCATCTCCTGCGTGGTGCGCGGCTACTGTGCCACGTGGCTTGCAGTTACATCGCGTGTCACACTTGGCTGTGACGCACGTCGACATTGTGCCACGTGTCGCGCGTCTTCTGCATTTGTCCTCAACACCTGGGCGGGTCGCCGTTGCCGGGAGCGACGACCAAACTGGTTCGTCGTTGCCGGGGACCCCCAGGTGCTCTGTTTTTTGCAATTTTTACACCTAATTGTCTAGTTTTTTGCATACATTTCATTTTCACCCTCCATTTTCACAAATCCCATCAGAATCTATCATTTTTTTTCATGCTTTTTATCGCGTTTTCAAAAACTCCTATCATACTTTTTTTGGGTTTTTCGGCGTCCATAGCTGTCCGATCGCCACGAAATTTCATGGGTCCTTTCTCCACATCATCATGCTCAATATGAACAGTCCAGATCTTAATCTGTCACCATCTCATCAAGTTTTTTTTAATGAAAAACAGTAAAGCACAATTTTTTTTTTTTACAGAAAACTGCATGTTCAAGCCGTTTTTCGGCTTTTACAAGTTAATAAGCCTTAAAATTAACGCAAAGAGAAGGGTGGAGTAATCTTACCTTAGCCCAGCTGTTCAAAGGATGGAGAAATCCGTCGCCGGGGTGTGTGACCATTCATGTGAGAGAGAGAGAGAGAGAGAGAGAGAGAGAGAGAGAGAGAGAGAGAGAGAGAGAGTGAGTGCACTCTCTCTCTTCCTCACCTTATATATATTTATTATATTATATTATTTATTTCTCTCTCTGTCTCTCTTTTTTTTATACCAAAATTAAAATAATTCAACACTTTTACTCCTATCTCCAATTTTGGCATTTTTAGTGGCGTTGGACTCCATTTCTCGAACACATCTCAATTATTGAGGTTTTAACTCGAGATTCTGTCTCTAAATTTTTCTCAATTTAGTTTCCCCTAAAATTCTAAAATTGCAAATATTACACATGCTTTGTGGATCAAAGTGTTGGCAATTAAGGGACAACATGTACACGGGATGAACGTCGTCGAAATGTGGATATTGAGATGAATGAGTGGCAGGACAAGAAATGATAGAAGTAGAAATGGAAACATTAGAAAAAACTTTGGAGTACCATCAATAAGTAACAAGATGAGAAAGTTAGGCCTAGATGGTTTGGACATTAGAGGAAACTTGGAGTAACACTAATAGGTAACAAGATGAGAAAGTTAGACTTAGATGGTTTGGACATATCCAATGGAGATTGACTACGGCATTGATTAGGAGTGAGACAACCCAAGTCCATGGTTATAAAAGGGCAAGAGAAATGCCCCAAAAGAACATGGATAGGAGTGGTGAGAAAATATTTAAAAACACTAGAACTTAATGGATCTTGTTACTCCTAAGTTTGACCAACTCCTAATTGGGATAAGATCTTGATGATGATGATGATGACTGTCTTTTGTCAAGTACCTATTATTGTAACTAGAGGGTGTTGCAATGCAAGATGACAATGTGGCGGGTTAAACTGGGCCCTCTGCCGTGCACATGCTTTGGTTAAGGCTTCAATCACCAACACCTACGGTGGGGCAAAAGATTGTGGCCTAAGATAGGTCTTGAGAAGGTGTGGGCCACTAAGGAAATCTTAGACTCAACCTATACTGTTTATATGTATATCATAGATAAAAAAACGCCATGACTTATTTTTTTTAAGAAAGAAAGATATGTTTATAAAATTATATATAAATATATAACAGAGTTAGAAAGAAGGACATTTTTTAAAAATCATGTAACAATTGATGAGGCAAGGGGGTCAAGATTTTCATAGTATGACTCGCTCTGCAATGGGTTGCCAATCCCAATAACCCGCGGTGAGGAGGAACGCTCCGACTATCATCCCTAACTATGATAGGGCGCAACAAATGGCTAGTTAACGTGTGATGTTCCACAATTTTCATGGTGGGTCCCACCTTTTCAGCTCAAGTATGCTTATCTAATTTCTCCAACACTAAGTTTCAAGGGCATATGTATCTTGCCTCACCTTCCGGACTTTATATTTTTGGGCTTTTCTAAAAAATTTATATTTCTGTCTTTTCAAAACTTTTCTTTACAAGATCGGTGTAGAGAATATTTGTACGGTAGGGTTTGAATCGGGATTTTTTATTTGCGTTGTAAGGGTTCTTACAAGTTTTGGTGGTGTCTTTTTATATTTTACAACTGAAACAGCCCTCTTTGGCACAAGGTAAGAGTGTGCCTTGATACCATATTGTGTGTCGTATTAATTTGCTACGCCTAACTGTAAACCTATTGTAGACGGGACTCTTTCCTTGCTAAATCTGTCTCTTTCTTCATATGTACGTTTCATTATTTTCATAGTACGTTTGTGGACCGAAAGTGTAAAGGGAATTAACATTTGAGTTGAGTGATTTGTGTGCTTTCGTTTAACTTATTCTTTTGGGATTGGTGAATATATTCCTGCCAATGTAATTCACGGTATAATATTTTAGTGGAGAGATTCACTTTGATGAATTAATATTTTTCAGCAACATGATTCTTCTAGAAGGGGAGCTTTGCCATAAGGGTAAAAGTTGTTGTTATGTAACCTTGAGATCACAGATTCAAAGTGTGAAATCAGTCTCTTGCAAAAGAAAAGATAAGACTGTTTACTATAAGCCCTTGTGATCCACCCTTTCCCCAGACCCGCATAGGTGAGAGCTCTGTTACAGCAGAGCTGCTCTTCTTGCCATGATTCTAAGAAGAACGACAAAAAACTGTGACTTCCGCAAGGACGTCGGCCAGACTTTGGGCTGAGAAAACAATATAATACTGATTTTCACTGACATTGGCATGTCCAAAGGAAGCCATGAAATCAGTCATAGAAGAGCAATATTCGGAGTAGCAACCTCTTTCTGCTACGTCATATATCGCAGTGGCAACTTGACATCTCCTATATTTTTTCAATAAAAAAAAACAAATCCATGTGCGCCTTCATCGAATATGAGAGTCCGGATTGTTATGATTACCTTCCTACTTATCTCAATGTTTTCGATTTGATACCCAAAACGCCAGTGGTCAAAATTATCTAGGTTAATGGTCTGAAAGGTCATGGAAAATGGGGAGAAAAAACCGTTCAGAAAAGATCATCCTTTCAAGCCTTTACGGACTGGGTCGAGTTTGACGCACTGTCATCTCAACAAGGTCAGGCCTTGGAAAGGCCATTTTCCATGGAGGACAATATAAAAGTGATCTTCAAATCCAAGAGGGATTGATCAGCTGGGCCGGACGAGTTTTTCTTTGAATTCTTTAAGACTAGCTAGGAGTTAATCAAGGACGATCTGTTCAATCTTTTGTCTTCATTTTATGATGGTTTGGACCTTGATCGATCTGTGAGAGCCACATTTGTGATGGTGATTCCAAAAGTTGTACTTGCCTCCCATTTGAAACAATTTCTCCCAATTAGTCTGACTTCCAACATTTATAAGGGGATTGCATTGGTTCTTGCAGAAAAGATTAAACGAGTCTTGCGAATTCTCATTCCCCATCCCTAATCACATTCTTTTCTAAACATCAGATTTCACGGAGTTGTTACCGTCAGCAAATGTCCGCGCTCAATGAAAATAAGGTGGAGTGGTTCTTCTCAAACTTGATATGGAATAAGCATATGACCGTATTGAATGGTCGGTGTTGGATCACATTAAGCCGAATATGGGATTCAGAGTGAAAGTTGGTGGATTCTAGACGTCTTTAGGCCTCATGGTATTCTGCTGTGATCAACGAGGCACCACAAAGGTTTTTTCAAGGGACGAGGAGACAAGCAAAACTATCCCTTGTCCCCTTCCCCATTCACGATTGTTGCAAAGGTCTTCAGCAGATTGGTGGACAAGGCCAGGAATCTTGAAATAATCTTGGGGAACAAATGTAAATCAGAGGAACGGCTTGAATCACTGCTATGTGAGGCCCACCATGAAAAAGCAGAGGTGCTGTTGAGGTGTTCTCGTGCTTTATTCCACACTCCTATTATTTATTTATTTATTTATTTATTTTTCACTAAACCTCCCGTCACGGCGTGATGATTTTCGTGGCTAGAACAATGTCTCACATAATCTGTTGATCAACGTCTTATTAACAGATTGGAGGTGCTATCCATTACATCTTTCTTCGAGAGTTAGACACATGCTAGCTACTTTATCTTAATACTTGCTTTCCTTGTTAAATTATTAAACTTACGATTCCATGATGAAAATTTCATTTCACACTAATTTCACAATGTATTACCAAAATGCCCGTGAAATCCATCAACGTCAACCATCAAGACATCTGATTTAGTCAGTAATTTGCTTAAATGGCTAATCCGAAGAAGGTAATATCGCATGCCCCTGTTTTGATAGTTGCACCCTCTCGGTCTCGAACATGTTGCCCTGATGAAAGTGGAGGGTTACGAGAATACCCCATTATTATGTCCAAAGAAAATAGAGATACCGAGAAACTCCAAGGATATACACCATGAAAAGGATACATCCAAAATAAATGCCTCCTGTTATAAATACAACAGCTTCTACAACTGATATCAGAAATCCTTCGGTCAATCTATCACCTGACATCTCCCTCTCGCAATCCGATTAACACTCAACTATACACCAAAATACACTTCTCCTTTCATAATTAAATAAGACAACTCCTATGTCCTGTCGTCTTCATTGTCAATCTCAGTTCTCTATCAGTTGCTGCAGGAAACATCATAACTCACAGAACCCATCAGCTCAGGCCCTGCCAGCCGGGGATTATTCCCAAAACTGCAAAGCCCAGAAGGAAAAATGATCAGATTTTGCCACCCAATGACGGTCACAATCTCACTGCACATAAAAAAGTCTTTTTTTCAATTGTAGTCGTCACCTTTTCTCTGAGAACTTAGAGAAGGAGCCCGAAGTAGGAATGGTGCCACATAAGTCATTGTCTGAGACATCAC
This sequence comes from Warburgia ugandensis, assembly GCA_035236585.1. Classification (NCBI taxonomy): domain Eukaryota; kingdom Viridiplantae; phylum Streptophyta; class Magnoliopsida; order Canellales; family Canellaceae; genus Warburgia; species Warburgia ugandensis. Next base: position 28,492,327 of record CP141130.1, on the reverse strand, counting down.
TGCACATATTAAATGTGGATTTGTTCAAAACAAAGATGAAAAATAGCAAGAAGAGACTACTCTGAGGGGAGATTAGAAGAAGAAATAGGGATAACGATGAGGGTATTGTGGGAATATTTGAAATTACAGGATCTTGAGGTTTCCGAGCTTGGTGAGCTCTCTTGGGATCCTTCCTGTCAATCTGTTCTTGTTCAGTCGCCTGCACAGAAATCCTTGATCAGAGAGAGAAAGACAATTTTTGCAGGTTTGAACTTTGAATAGTGAAAACCAAGACAAGGGTACTACTGACTAGCTATCGAAGCATGGGAGGAACCAAAACTGACCGCCAAGTCCTAAGTGGAATAATGCTGTAGTATAACCACTTTTAAGTCTTTAACTTACTACTAAAATACTAAGGGAAAATGATAACCCACAAATAGTAAATGCCTTCATGTCACATATACAGGGTTTAAGCAAAACCCAAGGATCTGCACTCAAAGCTGAAATTGCATTTGGGACCAAGACTTGGACGATCCTAACCACAGATTGGGGCCCCGATTTAAGCATCCAGATACTATCTTTATTAGGTTGAACTGAAGCACTACTGCAACTATAGGGTGTAAAATTGACGATTCAGAAATTTTGATCAGAATGATCTTATTCAGGCAATTAAAGATGGGGTCCAGATGAATTTGAAACCCCATATACTAGCTCCAAAGAACTTTCATCTGCAGATCTGAAGGATAAACTCCATATTAGCAAGTAGATTAGCTCCACTCATCACCACCCTTATAATCACATTATGCACACTTAACCATTTGAACTTACGTATGGTAGAGGGAGTGTGAGTCTTACAAAAATCTGATGGAAGGGAGTCCTCCGAGAGATGGAGGGATTTTTCCAGTGAGATTGTTGTGGTAGAGATCCAAGCTCAACAGGTTCTTCAACCTTCCCAGCTCTTTAGGAATGCTCCCTACCAGGTTGTTCTTATACAGTTCTCTGCAATCAAAACAACCAAAATTTCAGTGGGTCCCTCATGTTACCAATTTGTGCTATTTACTTGTTAAACACATACACACCCAAATAAAAGCAAAAAATAAACACGTATTTTGAGATGAGTCCCATTAGATATAGGGATCTGGCTTGTTAAACACAGTCACACACCCAAATAAAAGCACAAAAATAAACACGTATTTTGAGAAGAGTCCATTATACAGTTCTCTGCAATTAAAACAACCAAAATTTCAGTGGGTCACTCATGTTACCAATTTGTGCTATTTACTTGTTAAACAAAGTCACACACCCAAATAAAAGCCAAAAAATAAACACGTATTTTGAGAAGAGTCCATTAGATAAAGGGATGTTCTAGCTTTGAAATGGCATGGTCTGATGAAAAATCTGAACTGTGAAGGTAGGCCCCAAATGGCCAAAATTTTCTCATCAGACAATCGCAACAGTTAAGCGGGTGGCTTGACACTTGACAGGCTTGTCAAGAAAGGTTTCTGGTCATGTGTTCCTTTGCCCTTCCCTAAACAAGCTGGTCAAATGGCAGGAACAGAAACAGGTTCACTCTAAACCTGACCTTCTGTCCTGAAATTTACGTTGACTTCACTTTGGTCTTGTTGATAATCGGGGGAGCCCAGGAAACTGGGTAAAACAAGTCCTGAGGATGAGTCCTCAGCACCGAAACCCAGCTGCCCTCCATTCGCAGTTTCACTCGGCCAATCTTGTCCATCTATCTCCTTCATTGATGTACATGTGACCAGATTTTGCTTGCAAGAATCCTGAGATAGTTATACGACAGACTTGTTGGGACCCGCTTTAGGTCAAATTTGAGCTCGATCGGACGACTATATAATGATCAGCCACTATTGTTGGTATGCAACCGGACACGATTGTCATTTCAGAACAGACTAAGCATTACTTACAGGTATTGCAATCTCTCCAACCTCCCCAGCTCGGGTACAAGCTTACCAGTCAGCCTTGCATTTCCGAGGTCTCTGCAAAGTGCAAATCAACCATAATAACACAGTAACAAAAACCAAAATTGCAAGAAAAACGCCCCCATTTCATGAGTACGTGACCAGAAGTACTCATAATCCCTATTTTGAAGCAATGAATGACCTCGAAGAAACGCCTCATCCTCATAATTTCTTGACTTCCCAAACCCAAAGAAAAAACCTCTGCAACCTTTGGGAGTACAGGGGCTTCAGAAGAGTTTCTCCGACAAAATCAAAATCAAGCGAAAGAACCCCAGAAACTAGAACTGTAATCTCAGAGTGGAAAGATGTGATTCTTACAGCCGTGTGACTCTATTATCTTTATCACAGGTTACGTGAAACCATGTACATGGATTCACAAGCGTCGGATCCCAACTCTGTAGAACATTTCCAGGGTCTTTTACAGCTCTTCTCAGAGCATACAGAGCATCCCCTGTCCAATCAACATGGGAAACCATGATGAATCATCAATCCATCGAAAAGACCCAGATGAAAAAAGTTGCAGTAAAAGTAATGAAACTTCAAGCGAGAAGAGACCCCATGAACAAGACATGCTACATGGCTTTCCCCACACTAAATGAGAAAAAACAAGACAGAGTTATACCTTCGGTGTTTGCAATAATGGACGATGAAAATGTGGATAGAAGTAGAAGAAAGAGCTGAACGGAAGCCATTGAGGGATATTAAAAAGCTTCTATCGCTAGAGAGAGAGAGAGAGATTGGTTTTGTTTTACAATGGATAGAGGGAAGAGGAGCTAGGTGGGGAATTTATAGCAGTGTAGAACGAGTTGGTGGGACGTATGAACAGTAAATACGGGCTTTAATAAGTGGTGTGATTTGAATCTTTCGATTGATTTCTATGTCTAGCTTCTTTTTCCTGCTCTATTCCCTAATGTGTTCTATGTTTTCTTCTCAACCAAATAATACCCCTTCTGATCATAAAATGACTTCTACGTTCTTTTTCATTTAGCAAATTTAAGGTTGTCATGATTTGCTTTTGCTTACAGTAGATAGCGAATTGACCCGGAGGGGTCATTGGAACTATGTTTTGAACTTCTCATGAACTTGATTATGGTTTAAAGAGAGTTGCCAACTCGACCTCACCAATTCCTTGAGTCCATAAACAGTGGGGAAACTAGGATCATTTTTTAGGTGACCAATTATGTAGATAACACAAGGACACCTAAGCGATGACTTGTTCATCCTACATGAGGACATGTAAATCATAACCATTGATGTTTTAAACCATCTAAATATAACTGGCCGGATGATTTTACATAAGTTTACCTGCCAGTAAGTCCAACAGTGTAGCTTTATTCCAAGGAACTCAAAACAAGACATCTAGTTCTAAAGCAGTGGTCAAAATCATCAGGTCCAGTGTAAGTCAGTACCAACGGTGCAAGCTTGTGATGCCTAGTAGATAAATCACTTGAGTGTGGACATGTGGGTCTAGAAAATGGCTACGAGTGAAGGGCTTAAAGGGTAGGACATACCCGTGATTTTCCAAAAGAGGATTTTCAAAGAGGGCTTTGTAATTTGTCATGCCTTCTCATTCCATATTCTTCATTGATTACTTCATTTTTCCCCTTGAGAGGGATAATAGGAAAAGGTTTTACGCTACATTGGAGGTTGCGTGTATTGCTTCATTTATCTTCATAGAAAGCTTGGATTCCTTTGCAGGTGTTTCTATCACTGTCGGTGCTAGGGGAGAGACTAGGGAGAGAGGGAATGATTGAAGTGCGAGCAGTTTGTGCGGGCTTACACGTTCTGAAGCTAGTTGAGTGTCCAGTGTAGTCGATAACACGGGAATGATACAGGGAGAAGTGATCACATGGGAAGTTTCTATGTGGCGCCCTACTTTTGGACCGAGGGCCCTGCTTTTGGTTGATCCGACCCTTTCATTGGATTTCTGTAACTTTGGCTATCTCATAGGCTAAATTCTTGACCATTGGATGGTTCTATAGCATCTAGAAAACTATATTTTTTAATTTTGAATGTGGACCATGGTTTATATGATTTCTCTAACTTTGGCTATCTCATAGACTAAATTCTTGACTATTGGATGGTTCTATAACATCTAGAAAACTACATTTTTTTAACTTTGAATGTGGACCATTGTTTATATAAGTATCTAACCATCCATTTTCTTAATTGGAAGTTGCCATCTTCTCATACTAGAACCATCGAACCCACACAATTTTTTGATTAGTAAACATGCATGGTCGGATATAGCAGATGAAGGACTCTGATCGACAAAAGGTGCCGTCCTTCGCGAATAGAGGCATCCTAGAGGGCAATATACCATGTGGTGGCGACCAACTGTAGCATTCCTCCACTAGCATATGATAGCGTACATGTAAGATGAGTTTCTCCTTTCTCAAGAAGAATAATAACATGGGAATGTGTGGTGGTCGGGCAGGCTATTATACCAATGGCTAGGTTCCAAATGTTTTTCTTTTTGGTTGCATGTCTCGACGCAAAGTTTAAGGTTATTATTATTATTTATACTGTAATTCGGTTTTCTTTGTCTGGGGATCATGTTTAGCCTTAAAAAATGGGAGAAAATATACTATTAGAACTAGGAACCTTATTACACAAGACAAGACTAATGTTGAGCTCGATGTTAGGATGACATACATTCCTTTCATAGATCATGTACTAGTCTTCTAATAGGATGAGTGGTTATTATTCGTCCCTCGATGGCTTTCCTTTTTGTTTTATAAGCAAGAATTACAGAACAAATTGCTACGACACTTGTCTTCGTTCTTAAATCTAATATCCATCCAAAAGAAAAAGTGGCTATTTGAACCTACAACCAACTGTGATAGATATTTATTCGCTGCTGAAGCCGTGTTTTATATTATGTAGCTGATTCATGCACTGATTTATAACAGTAAAAGTATAGTAGAGTCTAGTTCATACTCTAGCTGTTTGCCCAAATCTTACACCAGCAATCACTCAAAAATCTTCACCACTAGATCATGTAAACCCTCAAATGATAACATTTTCTACCATTTTTCTTTTAAGTTAATTGAGCCGTCCGTGCTACCCTTCAAGGTAATAGCAGTTTAATTTGGAACAGATCTCTTTCTAATGGAAGAAACAGATGGGCGGTTGTGATGGCCAATTTCTAGAGGGCCACTTGTACATTTAACTTAGAGATTTCATGCACGGATCTACATGTGCAAACACTTACAAGAACTTTTGAGGACGAAGGAACAACGGCGATGACCCGAGATTTGTAGTATATATTAACTAAACAGTGTATGAGAAGTAATTGGTGGATGCATGGTGGACTGTGAAGTAAGTCTGCTATTGAATATATATCCACCGTTGAACTGGTAAGCGCACCATATAATGATTATTAGTTTTCTTCTTCTTCTTCTTCCTTGATTGTAAGGCAGAATATATACTGACCATTAGTTACGTGATGTAGTTCTGGATAGCAACGCTACCTAGTTTTCATGAAGCTTTGATACTTTTAGTTTGACTCTGGACATAGATGCCGTGGGACCTTCAGAAACTTGAAAAAAGTGTTGCAAAATGACGGGAGACGGTACAGTCTACAGGGAGCTGATATCCGGTCCATGAAACAAAGTATTGACCGTTATATCCGATATATTTGGTCAGTGAAGCAGCAGATACAATATTTTGTCCCATATATCGGCCGATATTCCTAACATAGCCGATTTAAAAAATTCTATTATATCGGGTGGCCTCACTATTTTGTTGGATGATCTGCTCATTTAGATTGTTGATGGGGCCGCAGACAGCGTTGTATCATGGGCTGGACCAGAAGAGAAAGAATGAAGCGTTTAGAGCTCAGACTACACTCAGACAAAAGCCAGTAGGTCGCATTTTGCTTATCCAAAATTTCAATGGGGTGGGATCACACAAAACTATGTTGATTGAAGAGTTGAGCTTCACTCTGTCAACGGTTCCTCCTAAGTAGCCAGGTAGTAAAGAAGATGAAAGATGACTATGTCTAACATACGCAAATAATCGACTAAGATGCCACCATAAGTCTATCTTGTTGCCCATGATTCCATCTCGGCTGAATTTTCCCAAACCTTTAACTTATCAAGTCTTGTTTAAAATTTCAGCCAGAATGTTCCAGAATGTTCAGCTGTTGATCTCGATAGACTTAAATCTAAAATATGAGATGCCCATTAAAGATACGTAACTAGGACAATGCAGGTGGCCTCATAATGATCTAGAACATCTATGTTCACGATTTCTCATCAGAGACGAATGACGGTTATCTAAAAGCTGAAGTTTAATCATAAAACCCATTCTGCCTTTGTTAACTAGGTCCAAAATATATGGCCAGACTTTAAACACTTAAGTGATCACGTCTCTCAAGATCAACACCCCAAGGCACGAAGCACATAAACAATTAATCATGTACTATATGTAGTTATGTACTGTAAATATCATACATTGTCATTGTCCCTGCATTTTGTGACAAACAGCATTGAACCAATTGCACGATCCACTTTGAAGCACTTGGGTCCATCCAATTGAACTTTAAAAAGAAGAGAAGAACCTGTCTGTGAGCCATAAGATCACTCATGTTAAAATTCTATGGTCAATGTTTTTTCCTCGAGGCTCTTCTTTTGATGTTTGTATTGTATTAGTGGCTGCCCCCTCTTTCCGCTCCTTTTGGATTTTGACTTGCAAGGTCTCTTCATGTTCCATAGAAACTTTTAGGTTGGAAAAACTCAGCTTTTTAAGCTTTGAAATCTCCTCTCTCCTTGCTTTTGCCCTTCTCAAAAGGAGTGACTAGTGCTGCTTCTTTTTGAGACTTCTTCCATGGAGAAAAAAAGCTTTCTTATACGGATAATGAGTGCATAATCACTCACACGAGCCTTTCACGCGTGAACAAGCAAAAAAGTTTATGGATTCTTCTGTTGACTTGCTTTCCCTCCCTGTTTGAAAGCTGGTAAGTTGGTTCCTTTGGCGCTCTTTTCAACCATTCTTCTATTTTTTTTTCATATTGCTCCTACTGTTAGCTTGCCTCACCAATTGTCTTCTGGGTAAAAGGCCAGGGCAACCCCGTGCATACAGCTCCTACATATGCAGGGTTCGGATAAGGGGCAAACCACAAGGGCCAATTGTCCTCTGAGTACAAGTGTCAAAACTCTACTTAGTAAGACCATGTTTCACGACAACCAACGGTTATACAAGGTATTTTGGCCCCAATAGTTCATCTGGGATAGCTACTGCCAGTACCCTGGTGGCAGCCGAAGCAGCAGCTTCTCCATGTGGTAGCTCATGGGTTCGAGATTGGTCGCAGTTGTGTGTTCCTAACTGTCAATAGATAAATGTGCGCTGCTGTCCAATGCTTGTGCATCGACATGGTTCCGTAGTCCTCTTATAAGGAGCTAGGTAGCAGTTGGAGTGGAGTGTGAGCATGTTCATAATAGCAGTTAGTATTTTGTGTCCTTTACCAAAGAAGATATGTGTTTGATTTGGCAAACTATTGATTTGATTGACAACATCAAGCTGTAAAACGAACCGTAATTGACATATGATCTGATTGATTCTAGTTGTAAAATCAACTGCGGCACCTCTTTTTTATTTCTTTTGAAACGTGTCGGGGACACGCTTATTTGGAATTAAGATTGTACATTTAGGGGAGCTTATAGACCAGATGGCTCAAACTTAAGAACCTCAACCACTTGTGTAGCATATAATAGTTTACCAACTTCCCAAGGCCTTCTTGGAATTGAAGTTTATCGATTAAGTTTTCTCAACAACGTCGATGTAGTGTTGAGAGAGAGAGAGAGAGAGAGAGAGAGAGAGAGAGAGAGAGAGAGAGAGAGCTGGTCGGTGTCTGCCTCAAGTTTCTAAGCTTGATCACATGTTTGATCAACTAATTGGCTTGATTAACCTATTAATTGATCTGGACGATTGAGATTAAAGGGAACACATTTATGTTTATGAAGGAGCCCTCTATTATTTTTCTCTATTTAACTGAAACCTCGAGATCATTTTATAATCATTGGATGGCTAGGATTACAGGTCAACTTGTGGTTGTCTAACAAGCAAACTAATTATAAACATGAATTTACCCAAAACTATGTTTTATATATGGAGAATAAGAGGAAAAACTGACTGCTCAAGTTATCACTATTCTTTCTTATGAATGGTTAGAGATTGTTAATGAAAGAAAGAGTCTCAAGGAAACTTCATTGATAGACAGAGGTAAGTTTTATTTGTACCTATTTCCCAATTTATATGTTGTTATGGGCTGATTATCATGTGACTTTGGACTATAGTGTGAGTATATTTTATATTTGTTTTGCATGTACTTTACGATTGGAGAAACTTAGGATCATCATTGGTATTAGAGCCAAGGTTCCTCTAGCTCAAAATTGCATTTCTAATGTCCTTAAGGACTGTTCTAAGTTGCCTAAATTGTGAGACCTTGTACATAGGTTTAGGCATTCTATGTAGGATGTGTTTTTGTCCTAATTTTGAGACTCTTTTGGTCTCTATTTTTAGGCATTTTTAGTATATGTCTAGGCCATCATTACTTGATTTTAATCATGAATAAGTCTTAGAAATTGAGATTATGTTAATATCTTGTTTATGTTCTAAATTACTCCCAAACTCTAGGACTACATATACTATGTTTTATGTAGAATTTAAGCTTAAATTAGACCCCTTGTTTATGCTATTTATTTTTATAGGATTTGATTTTGATTTGATGCTCTATTATATAATTTTAAAATCCATTATTTACTATCTAAAATTTGCATAAAATTCAAAAGTAATTAGGTTGAGTTTTTGGACTTAAAACATTGATTAACCAAATCATTGATTATGATTGAATTTAAGCATGTTTTGGGAACTATTATGGGGCAGTTTTGGTCCCTAAATTTCTTGTTATATGACTATCACTATTTTAGATTTTATTACCTTAATATTTTACAGAATTTGGGGACTGATTTCATATGTAAAAGTCCCTAACTTGCTTTTAAGCTAAAAGTTCAGTTTATGTTGTCGTTAGCTAGTATCTTGAAGTTAGTTTTTAGAACAATTTCTACTCTAATCTAATTCATTGTTTGCACATATTTTGAAGCATTAATGGTTGTATAAAGTAAGGCTGCAATTTGATTCCACATTAGATAGTTTATTAAGCTAGTTTATATAGTTATTTGTTTTAGAGCTAGAATTGCATGTTCATATGAATTAGCAATTGAGAATATGATGGTTTGTGCTTGTTCAAAATTTTATAAATAGTGTTTATGTCTGGAGTAGCTGGTAGTGTCACTTGTAAAGTAGAACTTTCTAGCTAATGTTTTAAAACATTTTGTACTATGTTTGACATTAACTAATTAGGCAATTGGTTTAAATTGCATTAATTGTTAGATAGTTGTTCTTGTTGATTCATTTTTCATTTTGAAAGTAAGATTAAAATGAATTCTAGTGCATGTGAAAACTAGTTGAATTATATTGATTTTAAATTTTCATAGAATGATCTAATTGATCTTGATTTGGCTATATTTTTTGAAACTAAAGGTGATTTTCATTGCTGTTAATTACTATAATATGTAATTAGTTGAAGGCTAAACTAATATAAAGCTTTCTTTCTATATTTAAATATCTAGTGTATAGTCAATAATGGTCTCTAAAACAATTGCCTCAAAGCTTAGTGAAACTAAAAAGTTAAATGGTAACAACTACCTAACGTGGAAGAGGAGAATTTATCATATACTTCTGCAAGAATTAGTTGAAAATGTACTTGATGCTGAGGTTGTGAAACCCCTTGCTGATGCTATTGCAAAACAATGTCAAGCATATGAAAACTTTCTTGTGGATGACCCAAAGGATTATGTTGATTTTCAAGGAATCAGATATTGAAATCTTATTTGAGACCTAGACTAGCTTCTATACTTTGTTTAGTGTTGTGGTTACAAAGTATTAGAAGTAATTTGAATATTATATCTCTCTTCTAATGCAAAAATATAATAATATGCAAAAAAGAAAAAGAAAAAGAAAATATTTGGATAATGTAAATGAATTTTTAACTTTATATTAGGTATGGCTAAGAAATTGGCAAGTCTAGGGAATTTGACATAAAAAAAAATTATAGGCATTTACAGTTCTTAATAATCTACCAACTTCTTGGAATCTTGCAATTGTTGCACTCACTTTTTCAGGAGCCAATTTAATAGTGGACATATTAGGAGTTGAAGCCCAAAGAAGAGAGAGAGAGAGAGAGAGAGAGAGAGAGAGAGAGAGAGAGAGAGAGAGAGAGAGAGAGAGAGAGAGAGAGAGAGAGAGAGAGAGAGAGAGAGAGAGAGAGAGAGAGAGAGAGAGAGAGAGAGAGAGAGAGAGAGAGAGAGAGAGAGAGATCCACTTCTAAGCTAATCAAATCCATGCTAAGGACGGAAATTAGAAGAAAAAATAGAAAAGAAACGTGTGGTTTGTAGATTGTGAGGGAAAGAGGATAAAACCTTGCTGAATATGCAGCCATATTAGACATGTTAAAACTAATTATCTTAGGAAAAACAAGGGAGGAATCAAGTGACCAAATAATAAGGTCTGAAGGTCAAGTTTTGCAAAAATAGGATTATAGTAGCAACAAGAAGAATGTTTTGTTCTTTGAAGTTTGGTATGATGGACTTTACAAACTTGATGTAACATATGTTTGTGCTAATATTGGCAAAGTTAATTATTATTCTTATTTTTGTATACTCTCCGAAGATGATTCCTTATTATGACATTTAGGCCATATTAACAAAGATAAATTAGAAAGGATGTCTATACATGGATGATTAACTATTTTTTGCAAAACAAACTAGATGTTTGTGAACCTTTGTTTGTTAAGATGGCTAAGGCTCATTTTAGTGATAGAAAGAGAATTAATGAGTCACTCTAGGTCATTCAATATGATGGCTGTGGTCCATTGAATGTTAGGACTCACAAGAGAATGATCTATTTCATCACATTTGATATATATAGGTATATATATATATAATTATTATATACATACCTCTATATTTAGTAGGTTTTAGCCCCAAAAATCAACTAAATATCACTAATTAGGGTTAATTCTATAATTTTACAGGTCCAAGTACAAATAATAAAAAAATGCACAAAATTAACAAATTTACCCCTGAAAGAGTAATTTTACCTTCCAAGCTATACCATGGACTCGCAAGCTAAAAATGAAGTCCTAGAGGTTTGAAATGATCATTGGATGTCACTATCAAAGTTAAAGTAATCAGAAATCCAATGCACAACTCTTACTCAAATGAAGGGGAAAAGGTACAAACTCCCATGCATGCATGCATTTCACCACCTTAGGAAGCTTTTGAGAGAAGTTTAATTCACATATAATAAGATCATATACAATGAAAGCTTTTTAGAAATAAAAGAAGATTGGGCCCTGCATGAAAACTTTTTGCATTCTTCTCTCTCCTACTCAACCAAAAGAAGAAGATCAACCAATGATTCAATGACTTATCTATGCAAGTGTGGTAAGGTCTACTTGGTTCAGCATGAAAGACATGAAGAAATCTCTAAGAAATCAAGGCCATTCATACTTGAGCAATCCAATCCAACAGGCACTAGGTTTGCACGCATTTTACTCTTTGTTTCTAGCATAACAAGCATCTACATCATGTTCCTAGTGTAGTATATCTTTCATCATCATAGAAGTATATGTTTTGCAATTTCCTCATTTGGATCACTTTAAAACCATTTTAAAAACTAATTGCTTGCTAGATTCTTAGATTTAGCACTTTCCTAATTTAAAAGCTCATGCTTAGCTTAGTTGGACTTTCTAATTTTCATTGCATTCATTCTAGGATCATTTTAGAAAACCCATACATGTTAGTTTCTTAGATATAATAGGAATCAACTACTCAAAAATCCATACATATCATCTTAGTTGCACACACCATAGTCACATGTTGCATGCACTTGCTACTTTCTAATTTCTATCACACACACACACACACACACACACACACACACACACACACACACAGAGAGAGAGAGAGAGAGAGAGAGAGAGAGAGAGAGAGAGAGAGAGAGAGAGAGAGAGAGAGAGAGAGAGAGAGAGAGAGAGAGAGGATATATTTCCATTCTAGGTTACATCCATCCGTCACTCTTGTCTCTCACTTTCACATTCTTTCACATTCACACACCTTACAATCTTTCCATCTCCCTTTACTTTCCATTTTCATAACACTCACACACTTTCTATTTTTTATTACACACATTGTTCATGTTTAGATCATTCATTCATGCATCATCTTCCATCTATTCTCTCTCTTTATGGAGTTGGAATGAGGACAAGGAAAGGAATCTTATGTCTTTCTATGACGATAAGGGGACTTTCTAATTCCTTAAGTAAGGTTGAGAAAACATTCAAATCCGTCCACAAAGCCACCTATATTTGTAGCTAAGGGCTTCATGTTGGTGAGTCCTAACTCAAGGGTCATTGTGTCCCCTGTATTTTCTTTTTATTCTATTTCATGTTTAAGGAAGGAAGCCTCTTCTATGGTCCACCCTACCTTAAAGATGAATAACCTCTTAATCCTCTCTTTTAAACACCTTGAAGGCTACCCTCTTTTTAGAGTTTCTAGCATAAAGAAAATTCCATAACTTTTTCTATTTCCATTTCTATCATCTTATTTCTTTGCTGGGTTGGTAATTATTTAGGAAAGGTGTTAGGTTCCTCTTTTCTTTACTACCCTAATACTTCATTCTAAAGGATCATTAGATGGGATTTGTCTTGGTTTGTGGAAAGTTGGGGTAAAGAAGAAAAATCTTGGTGGTAACTTTAGTGTATTTTGAGTTGAAGAGAATTGTACAAGCTCTTATTGAGTGACACAACATGAGGGCCCTACTGTAAAATTCAAGCTTGGGATGAAAAAGTTTTATTTGCTTTCCTTTCTTTTCATTACTTATGTAACAAATCCTTTTTGTTTTTCTTTCTTAGTTACTTTGCTCCTTACTTTAACTCTTAGTTAATTGTAGTTTTAGAAAAATTTCTTATTTATTTCCTTGCTTTTTTAGATAGTTTCCTAGGTTCTTTAATTGCTTTCTTTCTTAATTAGTGCTTACTTTTTGGTTGTTTAGTTTAATGGTTTTTCCTTTTTATTTTCATTGTCATTAGTTTTAGATAGAAATTATCCTTTTTTTGAATGATTGGCTACATTAAAGTAAGATAACATAAATTCTAATTAACTTTGTTTATCAAAGAGTCTTCATAGGATAGACCCTATTTTCTGATTCTGTACTTCAATAGAGATGTGCACTTGTAATAATTCTAAAGACACATCAACATTCATTAATGACTATTGTAGTTTCAGATATGTTTATCTTATAAGTAAGAAATCCAAGGAACTAGATAAGTTCCAAGAATTTAAAGCTAGGATACAAATCAAGTAAGTAGGACCATCAAAGTCTTGATGTCTAAGGTGGTGAATACAAGAGTGATGTATATGACTAGTTTCATAAGAGCTAGGGTGTGGTACATCAATTTACTTTACCCTATACCCTAAAAGAAAGGGATTGTTGAAAGATGTGGTAGGACCTTGTTGGATACTGTTCAATGTATGTTGAGCCATTTGGAGTTGGGACCTCCGGTTTTGGTGAGAGGCACTAACCATTGCTATATACATCCTAAACATGACACCTATAAATGCAATGAAAGTGACACCCTATATGAGGTACTAAAGCAAAAGGAGAAATTTGATAATTCAATTAAGATTATAAATTCACCTTTTAAGCTTGATATAGTTTCTAGTATTTAGAGAGATATGAGACCAACTTCTTCTCTAAAAGATTAGTATGAGAAGTTAGAAGAGATTGGAGAGGATTTCAGGCGGACACTAAACCTCAAGCACATATTTATACATAAGTTATTCCAAAGCAATTAAAGCTAAGGACGGTGATAAACACATAACATCTATTTAGGAGGAAAAATATTCCATCATAAAGAATCAAGTTTAGTTTTATGATAATCTACCTAAAGGCATGAGAGTCATTGGTCATACATGGATATTGAGAAGAAATTGAAATCTAATAGTTTAATCAAGAAGTATAAGTTGAGGCTGGTTGTCGAGGGCTTCTCTCATATTGAAGAGATTGATTATTAGAAAACTTTCTCTATGGTGTCTAGGTATACCTTGATTAGGATTTTGAAGGCACTAATTACACACTTGGGTCTATAATTATACCAGATATATGTTAAGATGGCTTTTCTTAATGATTAACTAGAGGAAGAAATCTTTATGAAGGTTTCTAAGGGTTTTATTATAAAATTGTTGAAGTTAAAGTGTGCAGGTTGGTTAAGTCTCTCTATGGACTAAAAAAATTGCCAAGATAGTAGTACCATACTTTTCATAAGGTTATTTTTATGGTTTTGAGCCCAATAGATATAACCACTATTTGAACTCCATTATCAATGAGAGTATGTTTATGTTGTTGTCATTGTATGTTGATGGCATCTTGTTGATGGGCAACAACCTTGATATGATTGTTAAACAAAAGAATGGCTTAAAACCTAGCTTCAAATGAAAGATTTGAGTGAAGCTTCTTATATATTAAGCTAAGATAGAAATGGAAAGGAAATATAAGAAACTTAGCTTATGCTAAGCATCATATATAGTTTAGGTTATGAAGATATTTGATATAGTTGGGTGGAATCTCATGGACTCACCAATTAATAAGGGCACTTAGTTAAGTAATAAGATGGAGCCCCCAAGTGATGAGGATAGACTGATTATGAAATCTAAGTCATACGCTCAAGTTATAAGTAGTTTAATGTATCCTAGGGAATGCACCATACTGGATATGGGCCTTTATTATTGACCTTTTGACAGGTTTTTGTGTAACCTTGGTTCTTCTTATTAGAATGTGATTAAGAGGGTATTTCACTACTTAGTGGGTATTAAGGATTTGAAGCTCACATTTCAAGAAAATGAGCTTATACTTCTTGGATTCATAGATTATGATTATGCGAGCAACTTAGATGAGAAAAAATCAATACCAGAGTTTATATTTATGTTTCATTGGCCTTTCATTTCATAGAGTATCACGAGGAAAAAATCCATTGCCAAGTCCACCATGGAAGTTGAGTTTGTAGGTAGAAGTTTAGATACCTTAATGGTGAGTTGGAACTGAGGTTTTCTAATGGATTTGAAGATGGGTGGCCATACGTTCCAATAGAGCTAAGGGGTGATAACTTAGTTGCAGAGTAAATGCTCAGAAATGATGAGGTTAGCCAGAAGGACAAGCATTTAAAGGTCCATTCCAAGTTTAGGGACCTAGGTAATATTATTTCGATCATACATCTGAAGAAGGGCTAATGGAGGTAAGTTTTATGGAAACCTACATCTCAATTTAGATGTTGTTATGGTTCCATTATCATGCAATTTTAGAATTTCAATGAGAGTATATTATATATATATATATTGCATGTACTTTACACTTAGGGAAACTTGGTATTATCAAGAGAGAAAGCTAAAAGTGGCCTCCCATCTCATTTTCTTTATTACATACATCATTACGTATAAAAATTCTATGTACATAAGCCAGTATTGCCCAATGATTAGGCTGAGGCACCTCTCTTGTAAGTAAGTCATGGGTTCAAGGTAGTGCATCTCATCCATTAGCAGATGTAGAATGCTTGCTAGTTGAGGGGGGTTCTCTAGGATACATTTAGCAAGGATGTACATTGAGTATAGGTGTGTCTTGAGGATACACATGGAAAGATGTATATATAAAGACTTATTGGGTGTATGAGTTACCATTTTAAAAAAAAGTATAAAATTCTAGAGAGAGAGGGGAGAATTTATTCTATACATAAGTATGTATTGAAGAAAAATGAGATGTAGGCCAACTTTTTTGCATTCTATTCATGGATCTAAGACATTCATCTAGTTTGGCTTCAATTATTTAGTGCCAAAACTCACACCTATTGAGAATATCAAAGTTTATTTATTTATTTTTTTATTTTGGGGCCTCTTATAGTTGTATAATTGATGACATAAAAAAAAGAAAATCTCTCTTGCCATCCCTTTTACAACCATAAGATTCCCAAAATTGAATTACTTAGAGATTTCCAATAGAAGTGAGTTTTGGTACTAAGGACATTTGATTGAGTGTAAATTTGATGAATATCTTAGATCCATGAAAAAATGCATAAAAGTGGGTTTACATCTCATTTTTGTTGAATACATATCGTGTGTGTGTGTGTGTGTGTGTGTGTGTGAGAGAGAGAGAGAGAGAGAGAGAGAGAGAGAGAGAGAGAGAGAGAGAGAGAGAGAGAGAGAGAGAGAGAGAGAGAGAGAGAGAGAGAGAGCACCAATCAAAATGCACTATTATTCTTTCATCAAACCACAAAGTACAACATTATTACCTAAGTTTTAGATGCATAAAACCACTATCATTCTTTCATCAAAAAGAAAAAAAGAACACCAATCATTCAACAGATAATAACATAGTTAGAAGATGTATAAAAAATCTATAAATAAAATTTAAAAATATAAATTGTTCCTAAGTGACATAGGAAAAATGGAAAGAGAGAAAATAGAAAAGTTTGAACCGCAAAAAAGAAATGAAAATAGTAGTGATATACACATAATCATTACAACTAATACCCATAGAAATTTCTTTTTAACCCTTGAATTACTTAAATTATCTTTAATTAGGTTTATTTTGCATTTTGTAGGATTATGATGGAATTAAGAAAAGTGCATATCTTTGTTGTTCTACAGCCCTAAAAGGAAGCTAGTTCATCATCCAAGCAGCTGCATTGATCCAAAATTCAAAAATTATACAAATGTTGTAGATCACAAACTATAAGAGAATACATAGTTTAGTCAAGCAGATCAACATTTTGGATCATCTCTCAAGCTTAGATTGAAATGGATCATTCATATCAAAACATGATGAACCACATAAATTTAAGAAGCAGAAGCATAAATTCCAACATAGTTCAAGTATAGAGCAATTGTCATGTCATTCTCAATAAAGTCGATGTCTTTTTCTGGGGGGGAGCATGAAGAAGATAGTTTCTTAAGTGAAGAAGGTGATTGCAGGTGGAAACATGTATAATAGAAGGGGCCGCAAGGGAGCTTCCTAATTGGGAAACCAACAAATCTCTCCATATGTATACATGAAAGAATGAATTAGAAATGGAAGAAAGAAAAGAAAGCACAAACAAAGGGCTTTTGATGGGTTTTCAAGCACGGGAAGAAGAGAGAGAGGGTGGAAGAGTGGATTGTCTACAAGTTTCTAATACAAGATGTGCTAAAATACTTACTATTTTCTATGAAGATAGTCATAAAAACGCATGAGTTTTCATTTTCTATGAGTTTAATGGCTCCCTAATACTATTATCCATTGTATGATCCAGAAAACTTTTGAGTTATTAAAGGATTTATCACTTTCTTTAGCTCTTTTCCCCTATTGTTTCCTATTACTTCTGTACTACATGACTACTGTAAGATTTGGTTGCTCTTTGTTTCTTAGGTTTATTTGTTTCTACTTTTTCATGTTTCTTTAGTGGTATTAGTATCTTTGTGTTAGTAGTATTTAAGGGTTTTGTAGGAAAAATATTGCAAAATCATGCTCTATTTTACTACAGTTTTCTACAAAAAACAGAGTATCATTTTTTGAAGAATTTTCATTGAAATTTGATACTATTTCTGGTTGTTTAATGTGGAGAGAAGCACCCAATTACTATAATATATTGATATTAAATAAGTACTTCTTGTTTTTATTAGGTTTTTGCATGCTTTTCTCTTCCTTTTTCATTGATTTTCATTAGGTTTTCACTATTTCCTTTGTTTACTCTATTTTTCTTGCTATAGTTTTTGAGGTACTATTTTTGCATTAGATCTTTGAATTGATTACTTGTTTTTGAGTTTGGTTTTTTCTTTTTTCTTTTTAATATGTTTATTAAAAATCTAAGAATAAGTAAATGAATTTTGGTTCAATAATTTTATAAGCAAGTAGTTGTTTTTACTTGATCTTTCTTACACTGTTAATTGCTTCCCCTGTTTTTGCTGATTTTACTGAGTTACTATTTGCTTCCACCTCTCAATGGTCTTTTGAGTTCTTAGCATTCGGTTTGTTTCCTAGGATTTCTAGACATCTAATTCTATTATAAAAGGAGGTTTACAATTTATCTTAAAAGTGTATATAGAGGAAAGCATCGGGCTTTTCCCTAATATGCACTCCATTTCTCTATTTTTATCATCCTACTACTTATTTACTATTAACTACTAGTTTATCCTTGGTTGTGTCTAGTTTTTAAGTTCTTATTCTAGTATTGTTAGAGATATAGGCATCATGTTACTTGTTCTTGATTTGGTGTTGATGGAGAAGCATGGAAGATTGCTAGAGACCATTCCTCCTTGGATTGTTATTCTTAACTCTTCTTTCATGGAGTCTCTTCGCCCTTGGTTGGATTTCATGGTTGCTAAGCTTGGTTTTGGAGGGAAGATCACATCTTGGATCCTAATATTTGATTGAATGTTTAGAATTGAAGACTCTCAGCTATTTTTGATGCGTGGCACATCAAAGGACTGCTAGGCTCCCAACTTAAAATTTGGAAAAGTCTCATGTTACTATTTTTAGTTTATTTTCATGTTATGTAATGATCAATCAATGGACTATTTTTGCTTTAATTTTTAGTTAGTTTTAGGACACTTTTATTCATTAGATTATAGTGTTTTTTTTTTAATTTTTTTTTAATTTTTTTATGTTAGTCATGAATAGCTAATTATCCATTTAGGGTGAGGATGAAACTACACTAAATTAATAATTTTATTTAGGTATAAGTCATTGTTAAATTTAAAATTTTAATTATCAAGTCCAATGGTATGACATACAATTTGGCATAAATAGCTAGAACTCTTTTTGTAGGAATTATGATGTATTTTTTTATTGTTTAGAGAGTAATCTATGATTAAATGATAATTAATATATTTATTAGATAGGTTGTGATAGTAAAAAAATATAAGCTATACTTTGAATCCGTACTAATTAAGCTAGGGATGCCATTAGAATTGAGAAACATACGAACTTGGACTTTTAACACTCACATCTTTTATGGTGATATTCCATCATTTTTATATTAACATGTGTTGGACTAAATCAGTGATGCTTATATATGAATGCTTAATTATTAATATGGTGGATTCCAAAACCCCAGACTTTCATAATTTGGTTAATTTATTTTTTTTTAAAGTAATTGATAGTTAATTATAGCTTCTTAATTGTTTCTCATTGCTTGGTTAGGTTAGAATAGTTTAAGCTATATTTTGATTAATATTCCTAATTTTTAAATTGAGTCCTTGTAGGATCGGCCTGTACTTGCACATCTATAGTTTAAAAGACTGGCGTGCTTGGATAATTTTAAAACAAAAACATGTAGTTACAAAGAAGTGACTCACGAGTCACAACCCATCTCAAAAAAGCTTACATCTTTGTGAGTCTTTTTGCTTTTCTTCTCCTTTATTTCCATTGTACTAAGTGGAGAGAATTGAATAAAAAAATTTAAAAACATCCAAAATTTCTGCTAAATTATTGATAATGGTAACAAAAACAAATTCAAGAAAAATGTACTATCATTGTCCTTATATAGATAGATACAAATGGTTGAGTGGGAACAATAATTTTTGGGAATGTTTAGGCATGTTTGAAAATAGTTTTATTTATTTATTTTTAGATTCTATTTTAATTGCTGAAGAGCATTATAATAAAAGTTACAAGTTTTTTTTTTATCAGAATATGTTTGGCTACACCATGGTTTATTTTTATCTCTATTATGATAGGGTGTTATTATCATTTTGAATTGGCCTAACAAAAATTAGAGAGGAAGAGAAAGATAGATCTATTGATTGACATAGTTGATATGAAGAGAAGAAAAGAGAAACCAGGTGGGAGGAGAGATATCTGAAGATGGCAATGCATTTGGCACTTGGATCTTGCTAGAGAGAGAGAGAGAGAGAGAGAGAGAGAGAGAGAGAGAGAGAGAGAGTGATCAGTGCATGTGTGAAATTTTGGGATGTTGATGCATTTTGTTGCTAGATCTTGTTGAATTTGAAGAGAGAGAAAGGAGAGATTGCACGGTGGACAATGTAACTTGTAGTTACTTCTTACTGGATCTAGATCGAAAGAGATGGATAAAGAGAGAAGGATAGACATGAAAGAGACATACTTTGTAGGCTATTTTCAAAAAAAGAAGAAGAAAAAACTATCAGTTAAAATCACTGAAGAAGATCAATGGATTATGGAAGTCCATTGGGTTGTTGAAGATGATCGAAGAATATTACCAAATTATTAGAGATCATTGGGTTGTCAAATTGGTGTGAGAGATATGCAGCCTATTGGAGGAGATGAGAAACAAGCCTTATTTACTCTAGATAGCATTTCCTAGTTATATTTTACTTTAAAAAAAAAAAAGCTATGTTTGTTCAAATGTGGTTCTTATTTATTTTATAAGAAAATAAAAATAAATGGTATCCAAACATTCTCTTATAATTAGTTCCTCAATAGAAGCACAATTTTCTAGTTGCCTTTATTAATCGCATACTTAATCAAGGTTTAATAGATTATCCAAGTTTATAGATAAAAAATTAATTGTTCAAGTCACTTCATTCCTTTTGGTCCAAATTACTTATCTATTGGAAATCCATCATGTATTTATGTTTCTTTGTGAGCAAAAAGTACTCTTTTGCATTTAATTTAAACCCCTTACCTTCATTAGATGAACAATAGATTCTCCTAAACCAAACATATGAGTTTATTCTTATGCTTCTTTCACCATCATCAGTTGCAACTAATCTTGAGTCTAAGCTAGACATATTGAGAGTAAAGAATTACTTGTTGAAATTCAATGCATAGCTTTCGTACATGATCTCTCTTGAATACTTCCAATTCTAGTAGAAGTGTCACTTTTTTCCCTGCATAGCTCTAGATTTTAGTATTTTACTGCAAATTGGATTCTTCAACCATTATTCTTTCTCGCCACTTTTTTCATTTATCTTATCATACACCACCTCTTTGAAAGAAAAATTGACACTCTTCTCTTAGCTATCTCCTCTACCTTCTCTTTCTCTCTCTTTTCTTTTAAGTCATCAATTAAGAAACAAACATCAAATAATCCCTTCACCATCTTAGCCAAGGGATATACTTTTTTTTATTTTGAATGGAAGTGTAATTTTAAGAGAAAAAATATGATAGTTTTTAGAGAGATGCACTTCATTGAAAAAGAAGAGAAGTATGACTTTCACTAAAGAAGGGAGGAATAGACATGTTTTTCTAAAAGAAGTTTTTGGGATTTTGTGGAAGATGTGTTTTTATTAGAGTGAGATCTTCATTTTTTCCTCTGAGAATTCTTCTTCTCCTTGGAGTAAGGTTGGAGAGATCTCTTGGTTGGGTGTGGAATAGATCCTAAAGCCTACATAAACTTGATGTGTGACACATCAAGGAAGTTTATTGGGCATCCATCTCCAATCTGGGTTTTAAAAGTCACGTTTTAGAATTATTATTATTATTATTATTTTAATGTTATTGTAATGATCTAAAACTTGATTTCAAAAGAATTGATTCTTATTTTTTCATGAAGAAATTTTGATAATACTTTGATGCTCCGTTTTAATGTTTCTAACTATGATTCTATGCATTTTTTTTTATAGTACTTTTATGTTGATTTACTTTTGTGTTTTAGCCTTTGTTTATTAGTTTTATCCTAGTTGTTTAGGAGTTACTTTGTTCTATGTTTACCCTAGGATTAAGCAAAAGTATACAGCTACCCTAAGATGATTTTTGACCAATCATAGGTGTAGCTAGAAATCGTGCTATCCTAAGCTAAGGTAGGGTACCATTTTTTAATTTCTTTCATGATAATTCTAGGCTAGATTGATGCCAATTGTTGGATATGTTTTCCCATATTTTTCACACTTGTATCATGTCTCCTTCATAGCTTAGAGGAGTGATTTTGATGGTTTATATTTTGCCATTTAACTAGGGCAACTAAAAGTTAGTTTTGCATGATAGAAATAGGCAAATTTTCATTGTTGATTGGATCAATCATCATGAGGAGCTAAATTTTTCTGTATAGGGTGAGGATGAATCCAAATTAGATTAATAATTCCATTTTTATATGAGTTATCATCATATTTAAGATATCAAATTTTTATATCTTATGGTTTGCCTTATAGTTTAACATGCATAAGTGGTACTCTTTTATGGAAACTATGAAGTAATTTTCATAGCTTAGGGACATATTTATGCATGTTACTTAGCATGATATTTGAATGATAATTAGGGATTCTTATATAGTTTGTGATCTTGACAGATAAAATCTAAGCTTTGGATATATACTAATTGAGCTATGCAAATCATTTGAATTGAGAAAATGGTTAAATTAGGTCTTTCATGCATACATCCTCTTTGTTAACATTTCATCAATGTTATATTAATATGTGATAAATCAAATCAATGATACTTATTTATGAATGTTCATAATCAATAAAGTGGTAGATTTTGAATCCCTATATTTCATAACTTGGTTAATTTATTAATATTTACTATAATTCAAAGAAAATCTAGTCATTTAAATTATTTCACATTGCTTGGCTGGGTTAATTAATTTAGAATTTTTTTGATATATTTATGTTTCAAAATGAGTCATTGTGGTTCGACCTATATTTGCATATCTATACCTCAATTGACCAGTGCACCTACAGTGTCATTTAAAATAACATCAAGTTTTTGGCATTGTTGTAGGTAACTCACAGTAGAATTTTTTATTAGATATAGGTTTGATTATTTTACCACTAATCATAGTTTAGGGATCATGAGTGCATGAATTTAAATTTAGTTATTTTCAAGTTTTTTTTTAGGTACATCACTTATATTTGTACATAATTAAGGTTTTTGCATATTACTCCTAATTCATGTGATTAATTGTAGGACTTTAGTGAAGGATTTGGGGGAGTTGAGTAGTGTATGACTTTAGTTATTATACTCACTCAATTAGGTAGTCATTTTTTTCTAAAAGTGGAATTGTTGTGAGGTGGTTGTATTTTCATTTTAAATTGTAATTCAAGGTTGTAATAATATAGGTCAAGGGTGAACCATCCTTTCTTGGAAGTGTAGATGGTATGTAAATGGATTCACCCTTTTCACAAAAAACTTTGATCTAGGACCCTATAGTAAGCCTTATTTAACTCCTTACTTTTCCTAGATTTAGGATTTTAACTGTTAGATTAGACTTGCATATTTATGTGGTAGCACAATTTCATATAGATGGCATTCATATTTACTTATTGTATATTTTCTTTGATTGTTTGTATTAGAAGCACCTATTTAACAAGAGATAGCCTAATCTTAGCTATAGTCACAAAAACATAGGTTGTCTAGGTTAGAGTGCCTTATTTGTTGAGACCTAGAACTTTTGTGTGAGTAGCATATAAGTAGCTACATTAGTTTTCTGCTTCTTTGCATTCTAGGTCACATTTACTAGCTTTTTGTACTGCATACCATTTAAGAATTTCAAAATTGCATACTATTTAGAATTGTAATTTTAGTTTAAAATCCACACCGCATCATCAATTGGTTCATACAAGGTCGTCGATCCCTACACCCCAATTTAACACGTTTAGATCCTGGGATTGAACAAATTGTTAGGCGAAGTTGACAAAATAACATCATGCCAGATAACTCTACAATGGGAGACCAAGTAGTAGATGTTAGTTCGCAGCATAGATCATTTTTGAGTTGGAATTAGGAATTGTCCAGCTATTGCCTTCATTATAAGGTTTAAGGTGAGGAAGATTGATATCATCATGTCAAGGAATCTCTTGACATATGTGCCATAAATGTAGAATTTCTTTAGTG
Organism: Warburgia ugandensis; assembly: GCA_035236585.1. Lineage (NCBI taxonomy): Eukaryota > Viridiplantae > Streptophyta > Magnoliopsida > Canellales > Canellaceae > Warburgia > Warburgia ugandensis. Next base: position 28,468,466 of record CP141130.1, on the reverse strand, counting down.
ATTCAATTAGGTTAAGACTATTTCCCTTCTCTTTAAAAGATAAAGCGAAGGCATGCCTTAATTCTTTAAAGGTAGGCTCAATCACTTCTTAAGAGTAATTACTTAAGAATTTTTTGAATAATTTCTTTACTATCCACAAGGCCAACACCCTTGGAAGAGGTATTATCAATTTTCAATAAATAGAGGGTGAACATTCGTATGAATGTGGGAATGGAAAAAGGATTTATTGTTCAAATGCCCAAAATGAATGATGCTACTAGTGGAGGAGCTTCATGATCAAGAGTGATGGAGAGCCCTTGGAATTTCTTCCAGGCATTATCTGAAAAAATCACAGCAATGGGACTTTTTTTATCTAATGGAGAGAAATTCAATGCATCTTGAAAAGAACAATATGTATGAGATAGAGACCACACAACATTTGTACACAAAGAAAAACATGTTGGCAATAAAGTGGATAAAGTTGGATAGTTTAGTACAAAAGTTCTATGGCTTCATGTTGGTTGGTAGACCACCCATGAAATCTCCACATGAGGTTCGCTCCATTTGCTCTAGTCCAGCACATCTTACTACCTCATGTCCTCCTAGCTCCACATTCTTTGAATATGTCTTAGAGCAAGCAAATTCATTAAATACATATAGAAATCTTAGCAATAACCCATATTCTAAGGCCTATAATCCTGAATGGGTTAGACATCTCAATTTTTCATAGTCAAAGAATAACAACTAGGGAGATCCACATGAGGTACCCACTACTCAACTTTCCCCCATTCCCTAGTTACATTGCATTTTCCTTCACAACCAAGTAAATCACCTTTAAAAGAAACCTTGAAGTTGTTCATGAAGAGTTTGCTCCTATTTTGGAATGATGCAAAACACACTCTACATGCTAATTCCCAATCTATTGTGAAGTTGGAAGTTCAAATGGGTCAACTATCTATTGAACTTAGTGACAGAGAAAAAGGCAAATTTTTAAGTCAACTTGTACCTAACCTTAAGGGACATTTTGAGATTGGCTTGAACTAGAATACAAAATTTTAATTCTAATGCATGATCAATCCTTATATTTGAAAAATAAGTTATAAATAATGCAATAGAAGAATCATTTTCTTATAATTCTTTTTCCAAAAACAACGAGTATCGTTCTTTTTCAAAACTATGAAATTATCAGTAGAATTGAACTTTACATTTCTATTAAAATTTTGACAAAGTTTCCCTATTTTTCTGACATTCGTAAACTTTGCATGTGATGCATTGTACATGATAAATCATTAATTTCAAAATAATATTATAATATGGAAACTCAGTTTCCTTTCACATTCATGATAAAATCATAACCATGCATCTATCCCATAATTGTTAAATCACAAGCATTAGTTACAAATAAATTCTAATTAGCATCCATGCCTTAATTTTACACAACCAACACAATTAAATGTAAACAAATATAATGTTAATTTGTAATTTTTCTCACTTTTACTTTCAGAGTTCTTTCTAGAGTCCTTTACTGCTCTTGTGATTACTCTGTCTCCTTGCCTTTCCTTTTATCTGAAAATGTTTATGATAGGTTGAGTATACACTTATACTCAGTAGATAACATAAATACTACAAAATTGAAATCAATGAACATACTTTATTCATGATTTGAAGATGAGTTTTATACATAGCAAATCAACTAGCCATCTCACATAGGCTTGATCATGCAATGCATTTCAAGCATTCACATATAACTAGATATCTCAATTTTAAATAGAATATAAGTATAACAATCTCAAGATCATGTAAAACAATGAAACATGAAAATAATATTCAATTAAACATGTCATTAGCATCACAAATTGGTATACATTTCTATGCATATCTGTACCTCTATCATCAACATCACAAATTGGCATATATTACCATGCATAGCTGTGCCTTGGCATATTTTATATCAGTTGGTCATGAATACTTATTTAAAAGCATCCTGCTTGCAACATGGAGACCAAAAACAAAGCATTGTGGTGCTCCTATGCTCAAGCCCAAATCACCACATTGTGTGCAGATCGATATTCTAGCCAGACCTTGACGACATCCTCATGGGGAATACAATCAAATCTAAAAAGGGTGATATGAACACCTATAGTAGTCTCCACTTCTAGTCTAGATAGATGTCTCTTTGGGTTATGGATATCATTTACAACTTTTTGCGGTTAGAGGCTGGGAGGCCAACTCTTACAACCCCTCGATAGAGCTCACCAAGCTTATTAGCCAGAAAAATCATATGGTATTTTCATATTTTACTACAAACCATTTCAAAGTTTCTTCTTAATTTCTTTGAGTTTTTTCAAAATAAATGAATCATTCTTTTCAATTTCTTACACAATTCTGTGTCTAACTCATAACATTTTTTGCATTCTAATCATGCATGAATAGTTTCATAAACATGTTTTCCAAATAAATCATGGGTAAATACAAAAAATCATATATAACAAAATGTATGACCTCTGTTTAAGAACAACATTTCCAAGTATGCATTTCAAGAGTTTAGTCAAAACTCAAAGTCCATAATTCTAACATTCAATTTATAAATCTTTTCATACTCTTAAAACTTCATGAAACAATTTACAATAGCTTTTTGGTTTGAAAATTGGTAGCATTCAGATCACCTACCTCTTGTGGCAATTTATCCTTTCTCCATAGATTTCACTATCCTTTCTCCAAGGGTCAATCAACCTGTGCCTCAATCTTTATAGTGCATAAATTTGATGTTTTTTTATAATAGTTCTAACTTCCACACCATTTTCAATCCATAACTTAAACTTTAATTTATTTTATGATATAATGGTCCAAATCATCTCAAAGTAATGTAACCATTAGATTATGAGGGTGCCTATCTTAGTAGATAATGGCAACATCTGATTATCAATCTAAAGATGCTTTATCTCTATTCTAAAAGTAACCAATCGTATGAATGAAAATTTGGAATTTACATCTAGATCTTACTAAAAACCTTAGATTTAGCCTGCATATTCATAGTTCTAGTAAAAAAATCAATTTCACAGAAGGGTTTCAATGATCCTACCTTAGCGGCATATCTTTGGCCTTTGTTTCTCAAAGGATGCATCAGATTGATTATTATTTTTTCAGTGATGAGATCCCTTGTAGTTGTGCATCGATCTCTCTTCTGGTTAACTAACAAAGATAGCTCAGGTCTCCTTATTCCTTGGGGCTTTTGTAGATTCAAGGATGGGGAAGAGGATGAATGGATTGGATATTCCAAATCCATCATCCTTTACATGTTTCCATTGTCTTCTCCATTGGGTTTCCACCGTCTTCTGTCGTTGGATTCCTCCAAGGCCGACAATAATGGTAGCACCATCTCTCTCTCTCTCTCTCTCTCTCTCTCTCTCTCTCTCTCTCTCTCTCTCTCTCTCTCTCTCTCTCTTATTTGCTTCAGTGGCATGAGATAGATAAGGCTATTATAGTCGATCTGTTTTAAGTGGGGGAGGGGGTGCCAATATCGAAACAGTCCCTCTCCTAAATTTTCTTTTATTTTGTATACATTTTTAATTGACTTTAATAATGGAACTTCTTACTTTTAATAATATTTATGTACCATTGTGACAATTTTGGTCATTCTTCCTTTTAATTCTACAAATGAGGCCCACTTAGTAAAATCAACAAATTGCACTTCGCTTATAAAATTTCAACTTTTTCATCCGAACTCAAATTTCAAATTTCTTAGTGTTGTTGGAATCCTTTTTTTGAGTAGAATTAAAAATTGTGGTTCTAATACTCAACTTAGTATTTATAATTTTATTAATTATGCAAACTCCAAAGAGACTAAAAATTTATAAAAATTTTGTTCCATTTTATAAATATTTGTCAACATACACAAAATGGAATTTAAAATTTGAGGAACTATATTATTAACACCTACAAAGAATTTCATCCTCAAAAGTCCTTAAATCCTTAACAAAGCTCTGAATACTTCTCATGAATCTTTGACACTAACTCCCAAGTAGCTTCTTTGGAAGTGTGATGCTGCCAAAGAATCTTTCAAATGTCAAGTCTAGCTACATCTCAGCTAGTATTTTCTCAAGTACATGGTTAGGATTGTGTACATACTTTTGAAACATGGATGCATGAAAAACATTGTGGGCTTCAAATAGCTATAATGGTAGGGCTAGTTTGTATGCAACTATCATGATCTTGCAAGAATCTCAAATGGGTTGATGAATCAAGGTTTTAATTTTCCTTTCACTCCAAACCTCATGACTCCCTTGATCGATGAAACTATCAAGAAAATATAATAACCAAATCTTCTATCAACATAGCTATTTTTCCTACTTTGAGCTATAAGAAGTCTTTTCTTTATCAATGTCACCTTATTGGTGCATTGTTCAACTAACTTAGATTGAATAATTTTGTTCTCACTGACCTCGTTCTAGCAAGTTTGAGAATGGCAAGGTTTCTATACTGTGCTTCATATGTAGTCATACTTATACTTGAATGGGAACTATTATTGTAGGAAAACTCAATTAAGTGTAGATTATCATCCTAGTTTGCTTCCAGTCTATTGCACATGCTCACAACATGTCCTCCAAAGTTTGGATCATCCTCTCAAACTGACCATTAGTTTGTTGATGAAAAGTGGTGCTGAACCTCAGTGAAGACCCTAATGACTTTTAGGCTGATCTCCAAAATTGGGAAGTAAATCAACTATCTTTATTGGAAGTTATAGTCAATATTATTCTATGTAAACTCACTATCTGTCTAATGTACATTTGAGCTAAGCTATTTGTAGCTTGATTATATTGAATGAGGAGAATATGTGTTGATTTAGTCAGGCTATCAACAATAACCCATATCATATCATGTGCCCTAGATATTTTGGGTAATTCCACTATGAAATCCATAGTGATATGGTCGCACTTTCACTCAAGAAGTTCAAAAGGCTACAAGGGTCCTGCCAGTCTCTGATGCTCAGCCTTGAGTTACTAATAAGTCAAACAATGCTCTACAAACTTTCCCACATCCTTCTTCATACCACTCCACCAAAAATGTCTCTTCAAGTCTTAGTACATCTTTGTATTGCTTGGGTGAATGGTATACTAAGACTGGTATGCCTTCTTGAGGATCTCTTGCCTTACTTCCATATTAGTTGCTACTACTAATCTTCCATGCATTTGAATGGTACCATCTATCTCTTGAACATATCCTGGTTTCACAACTTGTGCTGGGTATCTACATCGTCCTTCTGCATAGAAAAACTCTCTCTATAATAGTAGATCTCACTACTAAATTTGTAGTGAAAGACCTACTTTTCCACATCTCTGGTCTACTTTCCAATACATCTTGTAGCAATTTCCACTTTTTTGAAAGCATACTAGTACACAATCCCTATATCTTCTGACTCAAGTCATTAGCCACCATAGTGGCCTTTCTTGGATGATATTAAATAAAAAAAATCATAATCTTTTAGGTCCATCCATATCCTCTATCTCATGTTCAAATCTTGTTGTGAGAAAACATACTTGAGACTTTTATTGTTAGTGAATACTTCAAACCTCTCACATCTTAAGAAATGTCTCCAAATCTTTGTCGCATAGACCACTGCAGCAAGCTCTAGGTTATGGGTTGGATAATTTACCTCATGCTTCTTTAATTGTCAAGAAGCATAGGCAATTATCTTCTCATTTTGCATCAATATGCACCCAAGTCCTTTTCCCAAAGTATCAATATACACCACAAAATCTCCACTACCCAATGGTGAAGTTAGAACTGGAGAAGTAGTTATCTTCATTTTCAACTCAATTGAATCAATCAAATAAGTTTAAGTGCCAAAAAGAAAATTCTGTTGTTGATTATTTTGTCTTTGTATCATTCATAGAGAATGGATCAAATATGAATTCATTCCTTGTGCCCAATGTGAACTTAATATCATATCATAATAATAGCATGGCTATACATGATATAGAAATCACCTTTGGAAAAGGTGGACAATTAGCTAGAGCAACAAGTGCTGTGGTGAAACTGATTATAAAATAGGGTAAAATTGGCCACATTAAGATTGCCATCTAAGGAGGTCCTTTTGATATGAAAAAATAGATCACTAATAGTCGGACAAGTGGACAAATAAATCAACTTTGATTCTTGAATAATCCACATCACTTCTAGTTCTATTGTAACAAAAGATTCCTTTTTTGTGTGGAAAAGATCTGTATCAATAACAATTCCTTAATATCTTCTAAAAGATCAAATCTCTAGGAATCAATAGAAAGGGAAATCCCTTATGATACACTAGATTTGACTTAGTTATTGATTGAGTGAATAGATTTGTCATTTCTTTAAATCTCTCTTTTGATTTAAAATCATGGTGTAATGTGTCCTTTGTTCCAGTCATGGAATAGATGAAATAAGTATACAGAAAAGATAGTTCTTTTCTATTTTATTATTCTTAGTTAGTAATCCCATCTCGATTTCAAACCAAGGAATCCATTAGATATGATGCAAAATGGATCTAATTCTATTGTTGATTAAAGACTTCTATATGAAAAATATGAATGGAAACTCCTCTCACAAGCATTGTCCCAAAAATTTTTTACATGTTTTCTTGTCAACCTGGTCAAGGATAGTGCAATGTGAGAAAATTCTTCAACAATTCTATAGTAGTACCCTGCTAGTCCATGGAAACTCCGTATCTCTGCCATAGTCTTTGGTTTCTCCCATTTTTAGACTGCTTCAATCTTTGCTAGGTCCACTGAAACACAATATGACCTATGAGGCCTATTTCATCCAGCTCGAATTTACATTTGCTAAACTTCACATACAAATGATGTATTATAAGCATATCCAACACAATATGCTAATGTTCTTGATGTTCCTCATGATTTCTCCAGTATGTCACTATATCATCTACAAGTATCATAACAAACTTGTCTATGTAAGTCTTAAACACCCTATTCATTAGATCCATAAAAGAAGTAGGGGCATTTGTTAATCCAAAAGGCATGACTCAGAATTCATAATGTCCATACTTAGTTTTGAAGATTGTCTTAGAGATGTCCTCTTTTTTGACCCTAAGCTGATGATATCTAGACCTTAAATCGATCTTGGAAAAGACATATGCTAACTAAAGTTGATCAAATAGGTATTTTATTCGAAGTAAAGGATATCTATTTTTCACTATTCATTGCTTGGCATTCAATAATCAATATAGAGTCTCATTGATCTGTCTTTCTTCTTAACAAACAGAACTAGTGCATCCCATGGGAAAGCACTAGGTCTTACAAACCCTTTGTCAAGTAGCTCTTATAATTAACTTTTCAATTCTTTCAGTTCTACCAGTGCCATTCTATATGGTGCTTTAAAGATAGGAGCCTTTCCATGTAACATCTTGATGGTAAAGTTTATCTCTCTCTTAGGTTGTAATCTTGGTAAATTATTAGGGAATACATATGAAAATTCTTGAACTACTGCCAATTCTTCCAGTTTGAGTTTCTCACACTCAATGGCCTCTTTCTTAGCAAAAACGATTGACATCCTCCACCAATATGTTTTGCGGCCTTCTTTGCTGAAATAACACTAGCCCCTAAATAATCTCATCTCCCTTGTAAAGAACTTGTCACTTCTCTCTGAGAATCAAATATAATTCTCTTCTTACAGCAATTAATAGTTGCATAATGTAGAGCTAACTAGTCCATTCCTAAAATGATGTCAAAGTTTGTCATATTTAGGAGGATTAAATATGCATTCATTGTTTTCTTTTCCACAAAAACTAGGTCATCCTAAAGTTATGTTCATTTGCAGATAGATTTACCAAATGGTGTCATGACATCTAAGCAGAATTCTATGTTCTCAACTGCTTTATAAATGTATGTAGTAAACACATATGAAATGAAAGAGTATGTAGAATCAATATCAAGTAATACTCTGGTAGATCCATCATAAATGTGAACTGTACTTTCTGCCGTTGTATGGGACATCTGTGCTTGCCCTGATGTGATGGTGAAAACAGGTCCCTGGCTTTGTAGAATCTACTCACTTTGAGGTCCTTCTTCTTTCTTCTTTGGATAGTGCATGAATATGTGCCTTGGTTCTTCACAGTTAACGAATTTTATAGGAGCTCTCAAACATGGATTGCCTAGATGGTATTTATTCCATTATTTGCACCTCCAACCCTTAGTGCTCCATCTATATTACCAAACAGTCACTTTTGTGGACATGAGGACCCAAAAATTGTGTTGATCATTTTCTTTAACTAAAAAAAATCCACTTGTACCAATGCTTTTTTTTATTATCTTTCTTTATTGTATGCTTGAGTCCTCTTGCAATCGTTCTAAAAAGGAGAAGCCATCTCCACAGCCTTTGCCAAGGTGATAGGTTGAAAAAGTATAACTCTATTTCTCAAGCTTGGACTTAATCAATCCACAAACTTTTCTGTTGCCTTGTCCTCAATGGTGCATAAAGTTGGTGCAAACCCGTGAACCCAAGTGAACTTCTTTTCATAATGCATCACTATGGAGTTACCCTATTCCAATTTCATAAATTCTTTTTATTTTTCTTTTTGTACATGTCTTGAATAGTATTTCTTATAGAACACCATTTTGAATTCTTCCTAATGAATGGCATTGTTCCCTTCAAAATGGACTTGCTTGGTAGTTTCCCACCAGAATGTTATCAATGTAGCCATGGTCACTTTCCTATCATCTGTGATTTTCATTGCTTTTAAAATTTTCTCCAATTCAAATTCCCACTTATTTGCAAGGTAGGATTCATTGTCACTAGAAAATGATGGGGCCTGCTTCTTGAATGTCTCTAATTGAGCCTCGACTTTGGTAGCATCTTTTCTGGTTTTACTACCCTTGTAGCCACTACCCCTCGTGGTTGGTTCTGGAAAAACTATCCCATATGCTTCATATACATCTGTACTGCGTTTGGAAAGTGAGGCCCTTGCCCACAAGAGCTCATGGAGTTGTTACATATCCTAGGGGTATTGCATGTACTTCTCCTAGGTAGCATCCATATTTCAAAGTATAAAATCCTATGTGAGTACTTGTCTTTAATCTCAAACTAGAATCTAAAGTTTTTTAGTTTTGATAGTTATTTTTTATTTCCTTTTCTGTAACTTGGTGGTGAATAACTTATATTGAGGTCTGATACCAACATTGACAATGAGGGTTTTTAATGCATTTTTAAATGCAAAAATTAATTCTAATGTAAGATTGATCCTTAAATTTGAAAAGTAAGTTATAAATAATGCAATGGAGGAATCTTTTTCCTAAAATTCTTTTTCCAAATACATGAGTGCCTTTTCTTTTTCAAAACTATGAAATTATGAATGAAGTTGAACTTTACATTTCTACTAAAATTTCAGCAGAGTTTCTCCTATTTTTCTAGCATCCGCATTTTCACATGGGACACATTGTACTTGATAAATCATTTTTTCAAAGTAATACTATAATCTGGAGACTCAATGTCCTTTCACATGCATGATAAAATCATAACCATACATCTATCCGAGAATTGTCAAGTCACAAGCATAAGTTATAAATACATTCAAATTGGAATCCTTGCCTTAATTTTACACAACCAACACAATTCAATGTAAACAAATATAACTTTAATTTATAGTGTTCCTTACTTTTATTTTCAAAGTTCTTTCTAGATTCCTTTGCTCCTCCTATGGTTACTATGTCTCCTTGCCTTTTCTTTTATCTGAAAATGTTTATGATAGGTTGAGTATACACTTATACTCAATAGATAACCTGAATACTACAAAATTGAAATTAATGAATTTGAAGATGAGTTATATATATATATATATATATATATATATATATATATCAAATCAAACAGCCATCTCACATAGGCTTCATCAGGCAATGCATTTCAAGCATTCACATATAACTGGATATCTCAATTTTAAATAGAATATGGTACAAGTATAACAATCTCAAGATCATGTAAAATAATGAAACATGAAACTAGTATTCAATTAAACATGTCATCACCATAAAAAGCCAGTAGACATTACTATGCATACCTACACCTCTGTATATTTTATACCGATTGATCATGAGTTCTCATTTAAACCATCCTAGTTCATCATATATATAGAACCACAACTCACCATATATAGAGCTAAAATCATACTTGAATGCTATCACTCAATCATGCTCGTAGCATCAAGGCCAAAAATAAATCATAGTGATTCTCCTATGCTCACGACCAGATCACTGCATCATGTGCCAACCAATATCCTAGCTAGACCTCAATGACTTCCTCATGGGGACTATAATCAAATCTAAAAAGGGTGGTGTGAAAACCTATAGTAGTCTCAACAACTAGTCCAGATAGATGCCTCTTTATGCAATGGACATTAGTTACCACTTTTTATGGTTAGAGGTCAGGAGGCCAACTTGTACAACCCCTCGCATAAAGCTCATTAGGCTTATTAGCCTGAAAAGTTATAAGGTATTATGATACCCTACTACTTACCATTTCAAAATCTCAAAGTTCCTTTTTAATTTCTTTGAGTTTTTTCAAAATAAGTGAATTCATTCTTTTCAATTTTTGACCCAATTTTGTGTCTAACTCAAAAGATTATTTTTTGCATTCTAATCATGCATGAATAGTTTCATAACCACCTTTTAGGAGTGTAATCAAAACTCAAAGTCTGTAATTTTAACATTCAACATATAAATCATTGCATACCCTTGAAACATAACATTTTGCTTATAGAAATTACATGCATTGAATATGAGTCATACAATCATCATATAACTATATGAAAAACATGTTGAAATAGTTTATAGTAGCTTTTTGGTTTAAAACTTGGTAGCATTCAGATCACCTACTTTGTGTGCCAATTTATTCTTTCTCCATAGCTTTTGCTATTCTCTCTCCATGAGTCATCAACTTGCACCTCAATCTATGCAACACATAAATTTGATATTTTATGATACTAGTTCTAACTTTCACACCATTTTCAATCTATAAACTTAAGTTTTTACTTATTTTATGATCTTATGGTCTAGATCATCTGAATGTCATCTAACCATTAGATTCATGATTTATCACTCATCAATGCTTAGAATTTCATGTTACTAACCATCTAAGCTACTAATTGAAATTCTCTATCTAAGAATCATTATTATTTTTCATCAATATGCCAAAACTTTAGATATGAGCCATTGATTCACTTATTGATAGTTTAGATCATCAATTTGTAGCTTGATTCGATTGATTTACATAATTATAGATTGTTGTCAGAATTAGCACTTTACAACATTCAATCTATGCTTTTATTACTATTTAAGACTAATCACCTAATTAATTTATCTTGTAAAATGATTTGATCTGTTAATTATTTTTATTGCAAACCATATCTAAGAATCTTTTTAACTTCACAGATTTTCCATAATAGTTCAAACTGATATAACTCACTGTTTTTTCTATCACTGATCAAATAAATAGATTTCTTCTAATTTCATATATTAACTAAAAGTTTTTTTTACTGATCATCAATTAGATGTATAGAACAGTATTAGTTCATTTTTTAATATGTTGTCACACTCTAGATTAGTGATCTAATACTTGGAAATGGTCTAATCTTAATCTTCATATGTCTTTTAATGTGGGATTCATGTTTGACCTCATAGATCTTTGTCCAGGATGAGAATGTGCATCATCTAGTTATTATTCAAAATCATCTGGGCTAGAATCAGATTGATGAGAGGTTCTAATTTGAAAATTTTGTTCATGATCCATTGATTTTGAGTTATCGGATTTGTTATTTTAGGTAAAACTTAATGATAAGAACCTTGGCAAGGTTGCTAGAGTTCTGATCATTCATTGATCAATGTGTATAGTGATAGATTAATGGTCATCATTCAATTCTGTTAGAATTCTAGAATTTTAACCCTAACCTTATATGGTTTTTAAACAAAATATAGTACTTCCAATCTAATTTATATGAGAATTGATATAATCATTACAAATCATTTGAATTTTTAGTTTTTTTCCAGTCATTGGTCAAAATATTCAATTTTTTATTGCTTTCTAATGATCAGTACTTAGATCATAAAATTTTCGGAGAGTTTATACTTAATAGGTTCAAGGAAGATAATGGCCATGTCTGATCATCGATCTGATGGTGACCTGTTTTTGTTCTTAAAGTAACTAATTGAACAACTTAAATTCTCCAAATAGCTTAAGTCCTTGATCGATCAATCTAAGTCCAAATCTGAGGTAATCTAAGATTTGATTAGTGTTTTTGAATTAAAAATTTGGAATTTACATGTATATCATACTAAATACCTTAGATGTAGCAAACATCTTCTTAGATCTAGCAAAAAAATCAATGCCAAGGCGCCATTCCCTCAACTTTTGAATGTTGCAGTGAAGGGAGCCAATTTTAATGAGATAATGGACATTTAAACAAGCACATATAAATATTTCACTACTCAATGCCATTAAAGAAATTCCTTCTTATGCCAAGTTTCTCAAAGATCTCCACACAATGAAGCATAAGCTTGATGTGTAGAAGAAAGCATTTCTTACGAAGCGAGTTAGCTCGATTAGTCAACAAAGCACCCCGGCTAAGTTTAGGGATGTAGGACATCCCACCATATCATGTATCATCAAGAACCACACAATCATTAGGGACCCACTCTATCTAGGGGCAAGTGTTAACCTATTACCATGTTCTACCAATGAGCAATTAGACTTGGCAAGTTTAAATCGACTAGTACCACACTACAATTTGCAAATTGATCAATTAAAATCTATGATGATGTGGTTGAGGATATACTGTTATAAGCGGATAAATTTTTCTTTCTAGTAAACTTCTTTGTTGTCAATACCCAACCTATACCGAACCCTATTAGTCACATCCTATCATTTTGGGACAACCTTCCTTGGCGACATCTAATGCCATCATCAACTATGGGAATGGTGTTATGACATTGTCCTTTGGCAATATGAAACTCAAGTTCAATGTTTTTAATGTTGGACAACAACACTTAGATTCTAATGATTCATTTATGGTTATATGATCGAGAGTCTAATATATGAAAACATTCATACCATTCTCTAGTTTTGATCCCTTAATGCTTATTTATCTCATTTCGACAAGGATTTTGAGATAAATAATTTTGTTCATGAAGTCAATGCCTTGCTTGATGTTACACCATTAATGGATGCTTAAAAATGGAAAGTCTGTGTAGAAACTCTTTGACTTCCTAAGGCCACACCCATTTCGTCTATAAAAAATCCATCCACCTTGGACCAATTTTTATTTATTTATTTAGAATATCCATTTTTAGGTTCCTCTAATTCCTTGCCTACTATCATTGCTTTAGGTCCTAATAATGACAAGAAGGTCAAATACTTGATGTTCTTTGAGAACATAAGATAGCTTTAAGGTGGAGTGTAGCTGATATAATGGGTATAAGGCTCACCATCTGTATGCATCCATTCACCTTGAGAAAAATACAAATAAGGAGATGCAGAGACAACTTAACCCTAACATGAAGGAAGTTGTTAGCGTTAAGTTGTTGAAGCTATAAGATGTAGGCATCATCTATCCCACATCTGATAACACAAGTCAGCCGAGTTGAAGATGTACCTAAGAAGTCTGGAGTCAAGGTAGTAAGCAAAGATGATAATGAGGTAGCACTGACTCGCATGACCACCAAGTGGTGAGTGTGTATCAACTATTGCATCTTGAACTCGGTCATCAGGAAAGATCACTTTCCTCTTCCATTCGTCAACCAAAATGTTTGAGAGGTTAGATGAATATGAATGTTATTACTTCTTGGATGGATACTTTGGCTATAAACAAATTCCTATCGTACTAGAGGATCAAGATGAAACAACTATCATTTATCCTTTTGGAAACTTTACCTACCACTGGATGCATTTTAGGTTATGCAATGCACCTATAACTTTTCAAAGGTATATGATGTGCATATTTTCTTATATGGTAGAGCATTTTCTAGAGGTGTTCATGGATAATTTCTCAGTTTTTGGATTGTCATTGGATCAATGATTAGACCACCTAATGTTAGTATTAGTTAGGTGTCAAGAGAAAAGCTTGTAATTAACTGAGGAAGTTCTATTTTACGATAAAAAGTAGTATAATACTTGGGCACATTATATCACGTAATGGGATTGAGGTTGATGAGGTTATAATGTATCTCATCTCCAACCTCATGTCACCTCAAACAGTGAAGGGGAATTGCTCATTTATAGGGGATGCTTGTTTTTATTGTTTATTCATTAAAGACTTAAGTAGAATTGCTCTACCCCTATGTAATTTACTTGCTAAGGAATCCACATTTGACTTTGATGATGACTACATGATAGCATTTAAGTGCCTCAAATTTGAATTGACCTCTACATCCATTATTCAATTTCTTGATTGTAGTGCAATGCTTTTGATGATACGAATGTGTCTAGATAGCACATTGCTAAATTACCCATGTTATTTATTATGCTTGTAGAATATTCCATAATTACATAATCCAATTATTCTACCATAGAAAAAGAGTTTTTAATAGTTGTATTTGCTTTGGATAAGTTTAGATCTTATTTATTAGGATTTAAGGTTTTTGTCTATTGGGATCATGGTGCATTAAAATATCTTCTTTCTAGGAATGATGCTAAACCTACATCAATTTGATCGATACTACTACTACAAGAATTTTCTATTGAAATTCATGATTAGAAAGGTTCCGAAAATGTAGTAGCATATCACTAATCCAAGTTCATTGTTGAGTTTACTAGCGAGTTAGTGCCCATTACTGAGTCTTTCCTAAATGAGCAACTGATGCATATTTCTTAGTTACCTTGGTTTGTTGTTACTAATCAAATGCCAATCACATTGGACAAAGTAGGATAGATCAAGATTTTTAGCCATGGTAAAGTACTCTTTTTAGGACGATCATTACTTGTTCAAATATTGTCTCGATCAAGTTATTAGGAGATTTGTTTCGAATAGCAATCAATAGAGTACCATCTTCTATTCCCATGACTATACATGTGGCTGCCATTTTAGTGTGAAAAGGACAACTACAAAGATTTTGCAATGTGGATTCTATTGGAATACTATTTTCAAAGATTCCCATAACCATTGTGTTGCATGTGAATGTTGTAAAAAATTAGGAACCATACGATGTAGGAATATAATGACCTTAAAGCCTATTTTAATCATTGAGATTTTTTATGTTTGGGCAATCAATTTTATAGACTCATTCACTAATTCCTTTCAAAACCCATACATCCTTGTGGGAGTGGACTACATAAAAAATGGGTAGAGATAGTAGCACACAACACCAATGACGGCAAGGTAGTGGTCCATTTCCTAAAAGGAATGTGTTTGCAGGTTTTAACATTTGATGCGCTATTATTAGAGATGGTGAAAACCATTTTTGCAATTAAAAATTTGAAAGCTTAATGTAAAAATATTCTGCTACACAGAGTTACAACTCCTTATCAGCCACAAACTAGTGAAAAAGTAGAGATATCTAATGGGGAAATGAAGCATATCCTAGAGAAGATGTTAAACCTTAGTAGAAAAGATTGGTCTTTACGACTTAGTGATGCACTATGGTCTTAGTGCACCCCATTTAAGAATCTCATTGGTGTGTCACCCTACCACTTAGTTTATGAAAAATCCAATCACTTTATAGTTGAGTAAGGGCATAAAGTATTCTGAACTATTAAAAATCTCAACTTTGATTTAGATAGAGCAAGAACCTACAAGAAACTCCAACTCACAGAGTTGAAAGAGATTAGGAGAGATGCATATGAGAGCACAAAAAAGTATAAGGATTGAATGAAGATGGCTCATAATAGGAATATTTTGTGAAAATATATTGAATGAAGATGGCTCAATTGCATCTTTTGCTAGAAAAATTACAATCTTTATAAACTAGCCCTTTCATAATTCATACTATTTATCCTCGTGGGATTGAAAAAATTAAAAAGATGGAAAAGTTTCGAAAGTCAATGGTTAGCTATTGAAACCATTCTTAGAATTGCAAAACCTTGAAATGGAAGAAGTTCTCCTAGCCTGTTTATTAGGATTAACTCTTGCATGCTTGTTGTATAGCGTCAGTTTAGGTTTAGGGTCAGGTTAAGTTAGTAGTGAGTCTTGCATATGCATTCATATATTCATCATTGTACATCATTTTGCATCATGGTTTGATTGCTTAAATTATTTATTTATTTATTCATATCTCTCTTTATGGAAATTCTTATGCATCATATTTAGTATAGACATTATTCAAGCACACTTCTCCTTACCTTTATCTTCTAGCTTTATTACATTAATTATGTAATGTGTTCAGTTATAAACTTGAAGACAATGTTTGTTTGATAGTGGGTATTTCAAAATTTGATGCATTTATTATAGGTTTAATGGTTTTTAAGTTTTTTTGGTCAATTTTTGTGTCAAATTCTTTTTTATTCTTTTAGGTTTTTTCATAAGTTCCTTTGCATGGATGAGTGTTGAAATTATCATATTTTCCAAACTTAAGTGTTATCTTTGGAATTTAGATTATTAATATATTTCCATACAAAAATGGACTTGAACCACTTATTGCACATTAGCCACATGTAGATAGTCTAGGTCAAAGGGTGAGAACTGAGTGTTCATTTTTATAGTAAAAGTCCTAACTTTTGTATCATTTTAGTAAATTTAATCATTCAATTTTACATTTATATGATATAATTGTAATAAAATATTTATTTTTATTTAACCATATTTTGGTGTATTTTTGGGGTTAGATAGACAATCTAACATAAGTATGTTTTATGCCACATTGTATAATACTTATTAGAATTTAATATGCATTTTTTGCAGGATTGGGTGGAATTAAAATTTTGTACAATTTTGGTGTTTTGAAGCCCTAAAAGAAAGCTACTTCATCATCCAAGTAATTCCTCTTATCTACGTTTCAAAAATCACAATCATAGACTAGTAGTTAGGTTAGCCAATTACCATTCTAGACCTCCGATCAAGTATAGATTGAAATGGATGACTTAGATCAATTGAGGATGAATTTTGGATTATTGAGATCAAATTCAAAAGCAATGACCTAAGTTCCAACATAGTGTAGTATCACAAAGAATTACACTTATTTTTGGAAGATCATACATGGGTCCCACTCACTCTCTTATTCTTACAAACATGGGCCCACATGCATCTTATTGTCTCCATGCCTTTAGAAGGTATGTTAATGATGTTTTCTATTCACTTGAGAAGGAAGAGGAGTAGTCTAAATATCTTTGGGAAGTAATAGAAAGATTTTCTATTAGAAATTGGATTCGTTAATGGGTATTAGGTGACTTATATAAGGGAAGAGAGGTGCTTAGATGTGGGTTTTCCTATTAGCTGCTTGGAAAAGAGAATTACAAAAGTGGGCCTGCTAATTTAGACAATGGGAAGGAGTTCTTGTATGGGACTTCAATTTTAAAAAATGGGAGAGCTAGCCGTGTTTTAAAGGAGGGAGCAACCAATTAGAAGGCTAGAAGAAGAAGGAAAGTCTAAAGTTCTATATATACGCTGCTTCACTTTTGAAAAGGAGAGGATGTTTTCCCAAGAGATAGACATCTGGTTTTTTTTAGTGCTTGAGATGTTCTTGGAACCCTTGTAGGAGGCTGATCTGCTCCTTAGTGCAGGAAATAAGGAAAACCAAAGAAGAAGAAGTGCTTTGTTTCAGGTACTGTAGAAAACTATGTTTTGCTTCACTCTAGTTCTCTTTTTTTATTTTTATTTTGATTGATCCAAAGTATTGTTAAGACTTTTAACTATTTTAGGAAGAAGAGTGCATTGCTTTCCAATAAGACAACGATCTTAAAATTGTGGGTTTTTATTGAAAAATAGTCACAAGGATGATTGTGTGTATACAAGAACATGATAACTTTGTGATCAGAAATTTCATTTTATGTTTGTTGTCATTAAATTTTGTTGATTCCATTGGATTCCTAACTATCTAATTATGTTATGTATAAAGTTACCCTGAAAAATTGAAACTAGAAGTGATAGAATTCATCAACCCAAATCATCCTAGTTCGTGAGGTATACATGAAAATTTTCCTATAACTGATAATTGCAATTATCACTCATCGATGATAGTTGCACTTTTATATCTTCCTCAATTCATATATATTTGTAGTGTTTCATAGTCATTTTCAACGAAATTGGTCAGGGAACTTATTGTGGTGTGAATTTTTAGCAAATAACTATAGTTTAATCCATATAATTTCAAAATTTTCTTATTGTTAGTTAAGCTAGTGTCCCTCACCTATTACTATTTCACTATTGCATATGTACGTTGTGATTTGATTTTCCTTCTAATTTAGTTAAAAGTTGGAGTGTAGATTCTTGGCTACAAGATGATGAGTGAGACATCAAGGGATTGCCTAAGGAGCTACTTGGATTTGAAGAATTTTAAATGTTGTTTTTTAAATAGTTTATTCCTTTGTAATCATTGTAATGATCAATCAAGTGAATGCTAGTGGAAATTTAGTTACTATTTTAACATAGCTTTAGGAATTTTCTTTTCTTTAGTTTTAGATTAGTTTAGGACATTTAAGTTCCATTCTTTTAGTTTAGTAATCATAATAGATTAGTTTTCTTGTTTAGTATTAAAGTGAACCTAGCCTACATTAGAAACACCACTTACTCATTTCTATTGTTTTTAATTGACTCAAAAAGTTAATTTAAAAAAGTTATATTCATCTTTAGTATAATTCTTTAATTTTGTGTCATTACTTTCATATTGGATGTTTGGAAAGTGAATCCTTGATTTATTATAATTAGGTTTTACATGGAATAGTTAGAATTTAATGATCTACCTAGTTTTTAAAGATTAGCAATTCCTCAATTAAGTTTTCAAAGAAATCATCTTTCAAAAGGTAATTGTAATTTTAGTTCAATTCTTGAGTTATAAAAGAAAAAGTAAGTGATGGATCTAATTTTAAGTAGCTGATTGTTCTTCATTCGTAGTTCAATTCATTCTTATTTCATCTAATTGATTTCATACTCATATCAATATCTTATTAATTTATTGTAGTTTCACATTAAGTTAGAATTGTTAGTTTAGACCAACTTTGGTGCTTTATTTTCTCACTATATCCTCCATATGGATTTGACCTCGCAAAATACTGTACCTAATTAACTTGCACTTGTAGGAAAACTACAAAGAAGGTTTTGCTGCCATTGTTGATGAGGTGATCATGTGGCCAAAGCACCATTAGATTTGGATAGCTTTTTATTTTTCATATTTTTCTTTTTGAGTGAAATTGTAGGGAGGACGACATGTATTGCATTTTTAATTAAATTAAAGGGTTGTAATAATATAGATCAAGGGTAAAACTATCCTTTTGTGGAAGTGGAGGTGGTTTGTAAATGATGTACCCTTGTACGAGAAGACCTAAATCCAGGACCCCATTGTAAGGTCAACCTCACTCTTTTTTGTTTTCCTAGATTTGGGTTTTGTATTATTAAAGAAGTTTTTGCATATTTGTTTGGTAACTTAATGGCATATCAATTGCATCCATACCTAACTATTGCATACTTTTCTAGGGTAGTTGCATTAGTTTACTATTTTTCTTTGCATTCTAAGAACATGTGCACTCTCTTTAAGTTGATATATATGTTGATGGAACTGCCTTGGAATGAAAATTGATTAATAAGGCACCATACTCCACAAGATCAAGGGTGGATTTCATCACCACCACTTGGCCCACATAAGTTAAGTGCATATCCTAGCCTTTCAAGTTAAATTAAAATGCATTAGAAGATACCTATAGAAGCCTTCAAGCTCATTGGATCCTCTTGGAAGGAGGGATCTATTATCACTCTAGTGGCCATACTCTTAATCACTGTGTTTGTTTTTAAATTTGACTTAGGTTATCTGTGGCTAATTGAGGAGGGTGTGAAGTGTTTGATTTAGTTAGGATCTAATTGGTAAGCAATAGAACAAGTCTGAAATAGAGGAGAAGTGGTCTAGATTAGGATGATCTAAAAGCTAGCCCCTTACAGAAAATAAAATTTTTTCTACTTGTTAGGCTTAGGGATAGTTTGATATTGTGCCCTTTAATTGTGCATCATTTCATCATTTAGATTAGGTTTTCTTTAAATACATTGTATGCACAATTGGATACATGATGAAACTAGAAAGTTAGTTGAAGTAAACCAAAGTACCAAACAAAAGATCAGTTCTTATAATTGCAAACCAACAAGATGATCAAAGGGGTAATCTACCGTATAGAAATCATGGAGATGATCATCCAAATCTTCTGAATGATGATCCACCATTGCTAGTGGATGATGATGATGATCTTCCACCAAGGAGAAATGATCCACCACAACAAAGAGAGTGGAGAAGGAACAACAATAGGGAATGAAACCAACACAATGCACATGGGAACAATTGGAATAATCAAAATCTTAATGGGAGAACATTAAGAGATTACTATCAGCCTAATCATGAGTTGGATAGTGAGAGTCCTTGCCTACACTTTAAGGAATTTCATAAAAATATGCATTACTTATAATACTTGGTAAGAGATGATTACGGAGTTCCTAAAAAAGTTCTTCCATGCGCATAACCAATACACTAGGTAGTAGGATAGTGAAATTTACCTAGAAAGCCAAAGAATTATTTGCAATTGTATAGGTCCATATGTCAACGATCCGTTGAGGATGTACATAGTGCTTCCCATTTACTCTAACATTATTGACCAGGATGTGTGGAATGCATATGTGTAAAAGCGCATGTCAGCTAAATTTGAGGTATTTGCTAAATGATGTTTCATTTAATGAATTACATATAACATCCAATTATTGCACTTGATTGCATATGTACAAATGTACAGGCAAAGAGTGCGAGAGGGAGAAAGGTGCATGAAACTAAAATGCAGCATCACCTATCTAGGTTGGGCTATGCTCATTTAGAAGAGCGAAGTAAGCATCTGTGACAATTTATCTCTTTCAAATTAATGCTATTAAATTATATACAATTTGTTCTCTAACTATAGTGTCTTGCTTTACAACAAAAGAAAGTTGGGACTCCTGAACCTATTGATCGCTCCATCTCTAGAAGATGACGTATTCGGTGGGCTGTGCTGGCAACAAGTTCTCAGATAATACAAAAATTGCTTCTTGCATTGTAAGTGGTTCCACCTATCTATAAATTTTATACAATTAATTAGATGATATGATCAAGTCTTTCTAATTAAATTTTTTAGGACATTCTTACCCAAGAAAGTACAATTATAGGAACTTTAAGTAGCATTACTGCCAACGAAGACATCCTATATAGGGCTATGGGCAATAAGGACCACCTTAGTCAAGTTAGAGGCATGGGGCACAGTATTATTCCATTTAAATTCATTAGTAAAGGATGTTTACCTATAGTTCAAGATTAGGAGGCTTACAATGAGTTGGTTGAGAAAATAAAAATGGATATATTTAGTCAATTGCGTGAAGGAGAATTGATGATAGTTTTTCCATCCCCTACACATAATTCTCATAGCACCCTTGTATTGTTGATGTGTTTTACTGCAAGTGCAAAATTAGAAATTGACTAAAAATCTAATTAAAATGAAAAAAAAAAGGGAAAGAAAGGAAATCGATGAAGAAGGAAGCTAGAGGAGGAGAAGAGAAGAGGAGGAAATCTGAGCCAGTGGTGGACAGGGAATAACACCGGTGATGGAGAGGGAGCGCAATCCAGCACCAATGGTGATGGGTGTCAGATTCAGGCAGAGTTGAGACAGAGAGGTGCTGGGATAATAGAGAATACCGGCTAAAAGGATAGGAGATACAGAAGGGAGGTGACAATGGAAGGACTATCGGACACAAAGAAAGGAGCCGGTGCTGCTATGCGGTGTCAGGATAGGTGGAGCTGACTGAAAAGTGGACTCTATTGTGATCTGTGTTGTCATCCAGCATCTGGAAGCTAGGGTAGATTCAGAAGGGTGAAGAGGGAGAGAACAGGAAGCAGAGAAAGGAAGGGTGCTGACCAGTGTCTACCTTAGGTGCGGTGTTGACCGAGCAGACGTGGAACAATGCTGGGAATAGTGCAAAAGTGAGAGGCCTGGGCAGAGACAGACAGAGGGGAAAGAGAGGGGAATTGTCGAACTGGGTAGACGTTGTCGGTGGTGATGATGGGGTGAGCAGAGAGTAGAGAGAGAGGGGGAGGCTGAGAGTGAGTAGGAAACTAGTGGCCTGAGCAGTACAGTACAACATGCTGGGGTGTTGAAAGAAAGAGAGAAATACAGAGGGAGATAAGGAAAGAGAGGGGAATGGTTAGATGGGGCTGTTTGGCTGTAATGAGTAAGACAGAGGCTGAGAATGAGAATGAGCAGGAAACTAGTGGCCTGAGCAGTACAGTACGACATGCTGAGGTGTTGAAAGAAAGAGAGAAATACAGAGGGAGATAAGGAAAGAGAGGGGAATGGTTAGATGGGGCTGTTTGGCGGTAATGAGTAAGACAGAGGTCGAATAGAGAGAGAGAGAGAGAGAGAGAGAGAGAGAGAGAGAGAGGGGGGGGGGGGGGGTGATCTACCCTCTATGGCCTACCTAAGGGAGAGAAGAGAAGAGAGAATGGAGAGAGAGGAGAAAGAGGGGGTGACAGTTTCTTTTTTTTCTTTTTCTTTTTTCTTTTTCTAGCCCAGCCTAAGGGGAGGTTAAGAGGAGCAGTGGTGGTGGTTGCCTTCCTTTTTTTGCTTTTCTAATGCTTTCATTTTCCCCCAACTTTCTTCTTTGGTTTCTACTTAAAAAAATTGTAGTTTTTCTCCTCCATCTTAGCATGCTTTCTTTTGTAGTTTAATTCCCAATTAGAAAACCATCTCAGCGTTCTTTATTGCCCTTTAAGATAATCTACATCATTAACTTTTGATCTTAAGGCATCCATGCCTCTTTTGGTTAATCTGCAAAACAAAAGACCAAATTAAAGTCATCTAAATAGTACATTAAGCATATGATAAGCTTTAATGATCATCTAACCATTAATTTTTACAAATTAATGATTGGATGGTTAATTGAAGCTAAATTTGAAATCAAGCTAAAAATTGCAAATTTGAGTGGTTAGATGATCTAATTGAATGCTAAATTAGGGTATTTTGAACAAATTTAAACACTTAATAGCCCCCCAACCAGCATTTTGCTAGTCCCGAGCAAAACATGTGAAAAACCAAATTTCAACAATTATTTTCAGCTCAACTCTACTTTTTCCTTAGAGAATTATCTTCAATGAATCCATCAACTTTGGCAAACTAATAAAAATGATTGTAGAATTCAAAATGCTACCCATATGCTAAAGATATTCCACTTAAGCTCAAATATCAGAGTGAGTGTATACCTATACAGTCTACATATAGTATAATCTTTTATCTCTAAGTAGACTTTTAACTTTTCAACTCCATCTGAAATATGTTTTGACCTCAATCCTCACTAATAGACATATGCTCAGAAATAAAATCTCGTAGATAGATGGTTCAAATCATATATCTCTTTTAAATATGTGAACAGAGTCAATAAAAGAAAATTTATCTCACATATATTCATGAAGAACAAGAGTTACTAAGGAATTTAATTGTTGATCCCTTTGGAATGGATGCCATTTACCTTGAATATTTTTGAAATACCACTCTTTAAATCTGACCTATTCATTTCCTCATCGAAACTCTATTCATCCTAGAATCAATAGGTTTAACTGGGATGAAATGTAGGCTTAGGACAGGGTACCAAAGAAAGGGTATAAGGGTATTCAAAAAAATTTCAAAATAACAAGTAGAGGTCTTCTACTAAAGTTGACAATTCTTCTTTACTTTGCTGAAGTGAATATTTCTTTTTCCACTTTTCTTTGCATTCTTCAAACTTCTTATTCTTATTCTTCTTCTTTTTTTTCAACACCTTTCTTTTGGTTCAACCTTTTGAATCACTTTTGAAGAACATTTCTTTTCTTGATATTCACTTTTCTACTTTCGTTGTAACTAAAAGTATTTCTTCATTCATCTCTAACTTAATTTTCAAACAAAATGGGTAATGGACAATTTATATTGAGTTACTATGGGTAAAGGTAATTTTGAGTGAGAAAAGAAAAGGCTTATATAAAAAGCTCAAATTGGCTAACTAGTGATAAAAATACTCTTTGGTAGGCTTTATGTCTCTTGGTTAACAACAAGGATAGCCAAAATCATTTTCTAGGTTTCCTATTGTGTATTAGATTCAATGAACTTTTAGAATTTTAAAGGTGATACTCTAATAATTCAGGTAATTAGCCAAATTTAAGAGTTTGAGGGATTAATTTTTCTTTAAGCATGCTAAAGAAACTTAGGAACATTTATAACCTCTCAAAAAAGAATGACTGGTTCTAAAATTCACTTGGTTATATGTCTTTACTGAATTTCTTCAAGGTATCTAAGTCATAGCTACTTATCAATCTAGACTATCTATATGCAACTGTGTGTACAGATGTGATATAAGATTTAGCTTCCATAGAATACATTTGAAATAAGTAAAATGAGGAATTAATCATATTTAGTTTTATTAATAAGCTAAAGTTATCTAGATTATACTTCAAAAAATCCAATTCTCATTATAGTGTAGGAATTGACCTAAATTTTTTTAAAATTCTCTCTCTCTCTCTCTCTCCTTTCTAAAATTAAGTGAAAAAACTAACAAAGCTAGAATTTCTTAGAATTCTACACCCCCAACCTAAAAGAAACATTATCCTTAATGTTTAAAAAGTAGGATAATGATAATGCATTGACAAATGCAAAAAACATTGAGAGATGTAGAAAAAAATTCTGAAAAAGAAAAGAAAGAAGAAGAAAGAAAAAAATAAGGTACATAATTATTATAGATGAAAATTTTTCAGAGGAAAACAATTTTACTGAGTTCGAAACTTCCCTGGGTCCCTTACAAAATGAGTTAGAGAAGCCTCTAAAAAGGAATGGTGAATGAATTTATTTTGCAATTTAAAAAATTTCATTTTATCACAGGGCAAGTTAAATTTATCTTTAGGCTGCTTCTCATAACTAGAGACAATTGTGGGAACTCAATGCAACCTTTTTGGAAATGGAGTACGGATTTCATATTGCTCAGTGGGTGTGACATTTTCCTAATAAAAAAATGTATCTCTTTTCCTATCATGTTTCAACACTATCTTAGCCATTTTAGGTCTAAATTTCTCAATTATGTTACCACTATGAATAACGGTAGCTGCCTTTGGTTGTTCCATGCTTGTAACTGAAGAATTAATCTCACCTACAACATCAAGGTTTTCATTTGGTGGGATAGGACATTTCTCTTCATCAATGGTCTATAGCATTTGAGACATCGTGTTCTTTAATTTAGTCATGGAATATGCATTCTCTTTTAATTAGGCTTTAATTTGATCAATTTTCTTCACCTGGTAATGTATGGCTTGATGAAAATTATCCTCCACTTTCCTCTTATGTGGAAGAAGGTAAGGTCCAGGAGCAAGTGGTCTTTGTTTTTGGTGATAGGGTTGGTGTTGGGCCTTCTGTGAGACATTAGTATTATATTCATATCTGACATTAGAATGATTACTCAGTTTGGAATTATATGTCTCCAAAGATAAGGGAAAATGTTGCTCATAAGAATGTGTCTGTTCATGAAGCGCATCCTGAAATGCAGGAGTGATAGGACATCCTTGAGTTGGATGTGTATTACTTTCACAAATTTCACACACCTGTTAGACTTTCTTAGAGGAAACTTTTCCCATTTCCATGCCCTCAACTATTCTATCTGGGGATGCTATTTTCATATCATCTTTTCTTAGTTGTAGCATATATTTCTCCCCTAGAGGATGTGGTGGCGGACTTAGGATTACTTGGATAACCAACTTTTTCTGAATTAGCCCATGTTTGTGCACTTTCTTCCAACCATTCCAAATACTCTTGTGCCTCTTTAGGTTGTTTGTTTAAGAAATTACCATTGCACATCATTTCAACAAACTGGTGCATTTCATATTTAAGTCCTTCATAAAAGAATCTAATGATACACCAAAGTTCATATCCACGATGTGGACAACTTAACAACAAGTCCTTAAATCTTTCCCAACATTGATAGAAAGTTTCTTTTTCCATCTAGGTAAAAATCATTATATTTCAACAAAGACATTTGTCTTATGTATGAGAAAGAACTTATTCATGAACTTCCTAATCATTTCTTCCCATGTTCATATAGAACCTGGTCATAGTGAATGAGACCATATCTTAGCTTTTTCCTTTAAAGAAAAAGAAAATAGTTTGAATCTTGCTATATCTAATTCGTTGTTTTGTGTTTGTTGAGTCATGCAAACTTCATCAAATTCTTTTAAATGTAGGTAAGGACTCTCATATCCAACCCATAGAATTTGGAAAGTAGTTGAATTACTCCCACCTTTAATTTGATCATACCAGCATTTGGAGGTAAAAGTATACATGAAAGTGTGCTTGTATAATTAGGCTGTAAATAGTCTCTTAATGCTTTTCCACGAGGATTTTGGTTATGCCAATTATCCTTATTAGTTATAAGTTAGTCCCTTCTCCTATTTCCATGTGGTTGACAATGATTCCTCCTTGAATGTATATTATCATTAAATAACGGTGGAGGATCCTCAGCATCAAAGAGAAGATTGCTTGTCCATGAGGAAAAAACATCATTATTAAGGATGAAAGGTGGTTCATCATCATTAAATGGGAGATTGTTTCTCCATGGGGAAATATCTTCTCTATTAATGCTGGGGCATAAATTATCTTTTTGATTAGCATTTAGATTATTCATTAAATACAACTAACCTTGTCTTTTTCTTTTTTTGGATGGGAAACCTAATCTAAATGATGTAACCTAACTTCTAGAATGATGCACAAACAAAGGGCACACTCAAATAATCCTAAGGCTAATAAGTAGCAATATTTTGACTGTCTTGAATTTGTGTGGGGACAATGCTTTTTAATTAGCGTAGTCTAGTGGTCCTCCTCTCTTTTAGATTTGACTACTGCTTACTAATTAGGTTCTATACTAAGGTGGTTAATACAATCCTCATGTAAGAAGGCATTTAAACCTCAACAAACGTCAATAGAAGGCGTGAAAAAATCACTTGGATTTTAAGACACCTACTATAATCACAGTGCTCAAAAGCCATTGGATTGACAATAAATCGCATCTTATTAAGAGGGTCTTATGAGCATGTGATGGCCCTATAGGTCTCTTCTAATTGATTTTAAATTAATTTGAAAGGTAGGGTTGCACGCTTGAGGTGATTATCCTAAGTGGGCTAAGAAGTGGTGATGAAATATACCCTTGATCTTGTGAGGTCAAGTGCCCTTACTAATTAATTTTCACACTCCATGGCAGTTCAATCAACATGTAAATCACCTTAAAGCACTAAACGTGCCCTAAGAATGCAATTAAAAATAATAAACTAATGCAAAATCCTAAAAATGCAAAAATTATAAAAGATGCTTTTTATATGCAATTATACTACCAAACAATGCAAATGCAAACCCTAATCTAGGAAATAAAGGAGTGAGGAAAACTTACAGTGAGGTTTCTAATGAAAATCAAGTGTGGGCCACTTTATCCCACACTTGCCCTGTATTATATAACCATTTTAAAATTAAAATACAAATTACAAATTACAAAGATCTTTACAACAAGATTCACTCAAAAGAAAAGGAAACTCCTATTCTAGGAAAGCAGGGAAATTTATATTTTGATAAAGATCCACTTGCCAATTTCCTTCACTTTCCTATTTCTTAAAAAAGAAAGATAGAAATAAGTACCAAATTTAGGAAACAGGGTGATTATGCACTCTTTTTTTTTAATGCACCTAAAAATGCCTAAAATGTTTAAAGTACGCAATTCCTAAAAAAAAATTATTTTTTGATTATTTTTTATTTGAATTTTTAATTAAATTTTATGAAGACTCCGTTGCAGGTCGCCAACAACAGTGACAAAAACTTGTTGATATTTATAGATTTACAGATGAAGTAAATGTGGATGTGGATGTTATAGTAAATGCATGTGTTGTGGTTTCTTTTATAAAGTATTTTCAAGATAGATGTGGATGAATAATGATGAATTTAGATGTCTTGTATCCAATGTGGAAGTGAATATATTAGGTGTTAAATTGTAAGAAGTATTGGGTATATCAAGAAAGATATGGATGCATGTTGTAGTGGATTTTTCTTTTTCATATATATAAAGATTGTTAGAAGAATCAAGTGTGTCAAGATGGATGTGGATGTTGTAGTGGATGTTTATTTTTCATTTGTATATGGATTGTAAGAAGTATGTTCGATTCAATTGTATGTAGGTGGTAGTGCTCAGAATGTCAAAAATGAAAAAACAAAAAAGAAGAAGAAGAGAATTTTGAAGTTGTTTAGCTCCAAATGACTTCAAAAGTCCAACACTTTTGAAGTTGTTTAAGTATAAACTACTGCAAAAGTCACAAAATTTTGAAGTCATTTAGCCCCAAACGACTTCAAAGGTCCTTGATGTTTAAAGCCATTTACCTAAATGACTTTAAAAGTTATTGCCTTTCTAAGTTAGCTTGATAGATATCATTTTTTAAGTCACTTCTATTAGCATTTTTAACCGACTTTAAAGGCCCCTGGGTAGCAATGTGGTATCATGAAGGATAGCAAAGTTCGCAAAGGAATTCTTTTGAGTGACACGGTGTCATTCAATGATTTCATTCTAACCCATAGTTTCCCTTGCTTTTGTTTATTTATTCAATTGTAGTCAATCTTTGTAATTATTTCTAATAGATAAATAAAAGTTTGCTTTTCATTATTAATGTGTTCATTATTTTGTGCTTATGTTATTCATGCTTTTGGTAGTTGTTAGACATTGTTTAGTTTTACTTATGAATTTTTATGTCATGAGTTACATAGGACATTAAGATGAGGTTAGAATAAGGTAATTTTCAAATTAAGTTAATCTAGGTTAAAATTGCAAAATATTAATATTGGTCTCATAGCACTGTAAGTTTAAATACTCAATGATTGTTTGAAAATAAGGATACTGAGTATAGTAAGAAAGAGGGTGACTATACGAGAATCTTTGATAGTTGGTGCCCTAAGAGGACTGGTTATACTTTGAATAAGTATAAGGTCATGCAATGCAACTAATATTAAGAAGATCATAAAAAGAGAACTTTAAAATAAATATTTTTTGTATTTTTAGAATTATCAAAATTCTACTAACATGTATAGGTGAAATCTAAATAACTTAATTATGAAAATATTTAATCTTTAATATATAGGATTTTTAAACCCTAAGCATAGGTCTTATCTAATTTTATTATTTTAAAAAAAATATAAGATTAATTAATCATTTGTCTAGGTTAAAGTACTTAAACTAGGGTTTAATTAAATCTCATTAATTATAGAGTCTCTATAGATCAACTCGTGTTTGTACATTCTATATTATAATCGAGCCGTGCAATTGTAGTTATTTTAAAAATACACTAGCCTATTTGGCCTATCTTGATGAGCTTAGGAGGATGCATTAATAGAGGAAGTTAATGGCCTACTTGATTTTGTGCCTATTTTGGACACAAAAAAATGGAAACCTTGTTTTGAGGAACTACATAAAAAGGAGTCCACTCCCATTCCATCCTCAATTGAACCTCCTTAGGTTGAAATGAAACATCTACCATTTGACCTCAAGGATGCATATTTAGGAGAAAAAGAGACTTGTCATTTGATAATTTCCTACATATTAGACATGTCTTAGGAGAAAGAGTTAATTGAAACCTTAAAGGAACACAAAGCTATTATAGGGTGGAGCATTGGAGAAATAAAATGCATTAACCCAATAATCTGCATCCATAGGATCATGTGGTGGATGATGCCCGACCATCAACTACAACACAAATTGAACACCAAAATTAAAGAAGTTGTTAGAGCAGAAGACCTTAAATTGCTTGATGTAGGGATAATCTATCCCATAAGTGATAGCAAATAGGTTAGTCCAACTCAAGTGGTTCCTTAGAATTCTAAAGCAACAGTGATAACTCATGCAAACAATGAATTAATTTCTACTAAACTTACCACTGGTTGACATATGTGCATTGGTTATAGAAAGTTAAATGTTGATTGGAAAGGAGCACTTTCCTTTATTCTTTGTTGATCAGATATTGAAAAGTTTGTTGGACATATGTTCTATTGTTAAGATGGTTATTCTAGATATAACTAGATAGAGATTGTAACCAAAGATCAGGAGCATACCACTTTTACAAATCCCTTTGGCACTTTTCCTTACAAAATAATTTCATTTGTATTGTGAAATGCACTTGCCACCTTCTAAAGATGCATGCTAAGCATCTTCAGTGATAAGGTAGAGTTAATTTTAAAGGTCTTTATGGATGACTTTTCTGTTTTCGGTAATTCATTTGCAAATTTTCTTTAAAACTTAAGAAAAGACTTAGCTCATTATGAAGAGAAAATTTTAATACTAAATTAGGCCAAATGTTATTTTATGATTCCCAAGGGAATTGCACTTGACCATATTATTTCATTCAGAGGTATAGAGGTAGATAAAGCCAAAATTGATGCGATCACTAATTTACCTATCCCTAAATCACTTAGGGATATCCATTGATTTATATGTCATACATGATTCTACAAGAGGTTTATTAAAGTTTTAGTGTCATATCTAGACCTTTATATCACCTCCTCATACAGGATGCCCCTTTTGAGTGGACTGATGATTGTCAAGATGTTTTACGAAGCCAAAAGACAAGTTAACCACTAACCCTATAATTTAGCTAATTGATTGGAGTTAACCCTTTGAAATCATGTGTGATGTCAGTGAGTATGTTGTAGGAGTGGTATTAGGGAAAAAAAGGATAAAAAGCCTTATGTTATCAACTATGCTAGTAGGACACTCAATAGTACTCATATGAACTATTCCACTATTTGCATTGATTAGTTTAGTCACACTTGGTTAGTTCTAAGATAGTCTTTTTACTAACCATTCGGCACTTATCTTCTTTCTAAGTAGGATGCTAAGCCAATAATGCTTAGATAGATTCTTCTACTCCAAGAATTTTATAATGAAATAAGAAAGAAGTAGAAAATGTAATAGCTGACCATCTATCTTACCTTGTTATTGGAGAACCTTTGGATGAGTTTCTAATTAAGATTCCTTGATGTTAAACTTTTTCATGTCTCATATGCCCCTTGGTTTGCCGTTATTACAAATTATTTAGTTACAAGGAATATACCTGAAAGTTAGAGCAAGCAATTAAAGCAAAAAAATTTCTCGTATGTAAAGCATTATTTTTGGGATGATCCTTCTTTGTTTAAGGTACTACCCATATTAAATAATTAGGAGATGTGCATCTAAAATGGATTAAAATAGTGTCATCTTCTTTTGTCATTCTAAAACATGGGGAGGACATTTTTGCTAAAAAAAATTACTACAGAAATTTTGTAGTGTGGTTTATTTTGGCCCACTCTTTTTAAAGATACACATGACTTCTGTAAAGCATATGAGCAATGTCAGAAATTAATAGGAATAACCCATAGGAATATGATACCTCTGAACCTTATTCTTGTAGTTGAAGTATTTGATTATTGTACCATTGATTTCATGAGGCCATTCTCACCTTCATTTGGTTATATATATATATATATATATATATATATATATTATTAGCTATAGACTATGTTTTCAAATGGATAGAAGCTATTACATTTAGGAATAATGATAAATAAAAAAATAGTGGTTAAAATTTTAAAAGAAAACATCTTTTCTAGATTTGGAACACCTCGAGCCATTATTGGTGATAATGGTACTCAATTTTGTAATAGACTTTTTGAAGATCTTATGAAGAAATATAATATCACACAACAAGTGGACAAGTACAACTATGAAATGGGAATATCAAATAAATTCTTCAAAAAACTATTAGCCCCAATCATAAAGTATGGTTTCTTCAACTAACCAATGTGTGATATGTACAGAAATATTGCACACATACCTCTATATTTAATTAGTTTTAGCCCTTGAACTTTCTATAAATATCACTAAATAGGGTAATTCTACAAAAGTTTGATAATTTTACCCTTTAAAAGAGCAAGTTTAGTCATCCAAAGTCACATCATGGACCCACACATGCCAATTATGAAGTTCAGTTTATATGAAAAATTGGGTGTTGATATCAAATTCAAAGTAGTTAGAACCTCTAGGAGGAACATTGATCGTATCCATTCAAAATAGGGTTCTCATATCAAAAGTAAGGTAATAGAACTTCCAATGTATGTATGTAAGCTAGTCACTACCTTGGGAAACTTCTAATGGAAGGTCAATTCACATATACTGGAATTAGATACAATAGGAACATCTCTTAAATAAAATAAGTTAGAAGATAGGGGCCTGCAAGAAGAATTTTTCCTGCCATTCAAGGTGGTGAATCACACTCAATCCCATGTGATTACATAAGAAAAATAAGGAGTACGAGTGGAGAAAAGAAAATAGAGGAGAGAGAGATAATTTACAGGTAATCTATAGTTGTAATTTATCTTACATTTCAAGAACTTAAAGGCCAAGATTTATCCTTGTTCATGCACATTCTAAGTAATCAAAGTGAATTTAAACAAACAAGGATGGACAAATGAGAAGATACACTACAATGAAGACCAATACCAAAGCCCATTGGCGCATATATTTTCAGTGGGCTGCTTGGGTATAAAATAGGGAAAGTATGTCCAAAGTCAAGGGGGGAGACATCACACCCTCCTTACACCCTATTGGCTGGAGAAATTTAATGTCTAATGAAATCTTCATGGAATCTAGGTCATCTATGCTAAGGCATCCCAATCTAACCATAGAGAGAAAATGAGCCCTTAAGGAAGATCTTTTTGGATAAGAACATTCCAATCAAATCTCGTTCACTCAAAGCTAGGGCAATGATGATCCAATGACCACGAATGAAGCATGAAGATTTACAAATCCTAGCCACCTACCCACCCCATGAGAATCCAAGATAAAATCCTAAGGAGGAAAGATCTCCACCACCCATTCTAATCTAATGCTTCAGCTTTATTTTAGACTTTCTAAAACTTCCTATACAACATATTGAATCCCATGCATCCTTTCCCATATCTTTCCATTTCCCACATTCTCCTTTATTTTCTCATTTTTCTTCCTCTCTCTTTCCCAATTCCTTTCTATCTTTTTACTTCCCACCTATCGTCTTTCCCTTCCTTATCTCCTTCTATTCCATAGCATTTCATGTCCCACACTTCCCCCACAGTCAATTCCATGCATCGCCCACTCCTTCCATTCCTTACTTCATCCCTTCTAGCCTTCCATCTCAACCATTCCTCCTTTAACTTTCCCTTAGATCCTAGCCATCCAATCCTTAGGACTACCACTCTGAAATCTATAAATAGATAAGAAAAAGATTGAAGAAGGGGTCTCTTAACTTTCCCTAGAATGGAAAGCCAAACCCAAGAGAATCCCCACGATCACAAGTCCACATCCATTGGAGAAGAGGTAAGGAAGCTCATCAATCTCCATTTTCTTTTATTCCTTCTCTTTTCGCATCCATTTTTCTTATTTTCTTCATGCATTATAACAACCCTCATCACCTCAGGATTTTCATGCATAGTTTTTCCCTTGCATATTCTGCATTTCTATGCATCATTCCATCTTAAATCTTGCATGCATCACTCTTTGTATTACATGCATCATTGCCCTTTTAGGTTGTGCGCATTTTACCTTGCATTAACTCTAGCCACCCTGCAAGCATAACCCCTACACATCCTTACATGCATCTTGCTCCCTTCCTTAAGCCTCCACATCCAACTTTCCCTCCACACATCTTCGCATTTCACAATTGATTTGCTCACACCCACCTTCTCATGTATGCATCTCCCTATTCTTAACTTACTTCACCTCTTCTTTTTGTTCACCTTTCATTCCATGCCTCACCCTCCACCACTCTATATCATACACACATCCCCTTGCAGCCTCCACCTTACACACACTCTCCTTATCTCGTATTTTAACAGCTTTCAATGATATGCATAGCCTTCTTTCTTTTTCTCTTTTGGGATTTGAGAATATAAGGAAAGGGAGAAGAAGCCTTGTGTCCTTCTATGGTAGCAAGGATTCCTTCCAATTCCTAAAGCTTGGTTGAGGACTACCTTGGGTTTGTGGCACGTTGGGTTAAGGAGATGAGAAAATATGGTTGTAAATTAGTGTAACTTGGGTTTAAGAGAAGTGTACAAGTCCTTGTTGAGTGACTTAACAAGAAGACTATAAAGCAAAATTCAAGCCTAAAACAAGAAGAAGAGGAGGTCTAAAGAGCTTTGTTGGGTTACACAACAAAAGACTCATACAGCGGACACCTCAAGGAAATTTCTTATTTGCTTTGTTTTCCTTTCTTAGTCTTACTCATTGTAATCAAATTTTATTAATGAAATAGTGGTCTTTTATTTATTTATTTAGTTTCTTAATTTGCTTAGTTACTAGTTTTATTTGCTTCGTTGCTTTAATTTCTTAGTTTATTTACTTGCTTTGATTTAGTTTAATTTCTTTGCTTATTAGCTTAAAATTTTTACTTTCCTTAAATGTTAGCTATTTTAGAGTAGGATAACTTAATTTAAGTTAACTCCATTTGTCAAAGACTCCTTGTGGGATCAACCTGTATTTACTGATTCTATACGTTAATAGAACCGTGCACTTGCAATAATTATTATAGCACATTAATTCTCTTTGGGCATACAAGACTATACGTAAAACCCTATCGGTATTTTTCCTATCATATTGTATATGGTAAAGCTTATCATTTGCATGTGGAATTGTTACATAGAGCTTACTAGGCTATTAACACATTTAAGTTTAACATGGATAAAGTAGGTTCACATTGCAAGATTTTACTTAATGTGTTGGAAGAAATTAAGCAAGAAGCTTATGAGAATAATATGACTTATAAGGAAAAAATGAAAGATTTTCATGATAAAAACATTACTAGAAAATCCTTTACTCCATCATAGAAAGTCCTCTTTTATAATTTAGGCTCCATGTTTTCTTAAGGAAGCTTAGATCTTGATGGACTAGTCCATATATTATTAAAGAAGTTTTTCCATAATGGACTATCTAGATAGTGGATAATGGGACTGGCCACACTTTTAAGGTGAACAATCAGTAGTTAAAGCCTTTCCAAGAGAACTATAACCTAGATGTTGAGTCTACAACTATGAAAGATCCTATTTACTAAGACTGAGTGGATCTTATTCCTCTCTATCATTTCCATTTGTAATATCCCTTTTCCATTGTTTTTTAGAGCTTTCTGTTTCAACATCTCCTATGTCTTTCATGCTCAATGCATTATCATCATCTTACTTTTCAAACATAGTGGACAATGTTTCATTCAGGTTGGGGGGTAGAATTCTATTGAATTTGGTCTTTCTTTTATAGTTGTTTTTTTTATTTAAAAAAAGGAAATTTAAAAAAAAAATTGAGTTGATTTGAATATCTTTTTGAGTATTTAAGTCAATTCCTATACAATTATAAGAATTGGATTTTCTAAAGTCTAGTCTTTCTTTCCATCTTTGGCTTATTAGTAGAATTCTATATGATAAGTTTATTATTTTACTCATTTTCTAAAGTATTACATGGAATGAATGTTTATAGTCTAAATTATAGATCTTGAAGAAAACCAATGGAGACTTATAACCTATGTGAATTTTAGGCCATCTTTATTTTAAACTAAGGACATAAAGCCTCCCCAATGATATTTTTACCATTAGTTGCCCTTTTGAGCTTTTATAAGCTATTTCTTTTGTGAAATAAATTACCTTTACCCATATTAACCCAATATTAATTATCTGTTATCTATTTTATTTGAAAACTAAGTTTGAGATAATTAAAGGTAAGTTGCATTACAAGAAATAAAGTGAAAATCAAGAAAAAAAGTTCTTCAAAGAGATTCAAATGTTCTGAAAGAGAAAATAGAAAATAAAAGAAGAAAATTGTAAAGAGTGAATGTTCACTTTAGCTAAAAAAAGAAGATTTGTCAACACTTAGTAGAAGACCTCTACTTATTTTTTAAAACTATGAATCCTCTTATATCCTTTCTTTTCATTACCTTGTCTTGGGCCTACGTTTTGTCCCAATTTAAGACCTATAGATTCTAGGAAGAATGTAGTCTTGATGATGATATGAATAGATAGATATTAGGTTGTAATATTTCTAAACTTTCTTGGTAATGACATTCTTTATAAAAGATAAAAATAGTTCCCTAGTAAATTTTGTTCATTCATGAGTATATGTAAAATATATTTATGTTGTTGATCCTACTTGCATATTAAAGAGAGATATAGTTTAAACCTTTTCTGAAACTTTTATTCTAAGTGGATGTCTATTAGTGAAGATTGAGGCGAAAGCATATCTTGATGGAGTTTTTTAAGTTGTAGTCTACTTAAAAGTCAAGATTTATTGTATATGTAGATTGTACATGCACCACACTCTAAGATCTTGGCTTAAATAAAATATTTTTAGCATATAAGTAGGGTTTTGAATTTTTCATTTATTTCTATTAACATGTTAAAGTGGTAGATTGAGCATGGATAGAAGAAAATTTTCAGAGATAAATTTAGGAATTGATCTTTTCTTAAACTTTGTAGGTAAATTCTCTGTAAGCCCTCATGAGTACCTACAAAAATGGTAACTTCTATTATTTTCAATAAAATAGTTTTTACTCATGACTAGCAAAATGCTGATTTGAGGGTGCATTGGGGTTTATCTTTACACTAAAAACTTAACTTCTACATCATTTTAGTGCATTTAATCATTCATTTTTACATTTATAGAATATAATTGCACTGAAATATTTATTTCTTGTTTAACCATAATTTGATATATTTTCAGGGTTAGATGGACAATCTAAGGTAAGTATATGTAAAAGTATGTTGTATAATACTAATTAAGATTTATTTTATATTTTTTGTAGGATTAGGGTAGAATTGGAAAAAATATATTTTTTTGGTGTTTTGATGCTCTAAAAAAAAGCTAGTTCACCGTCCAAGTAATTCCTTAGATCCACTTTCCAAAACACACACATGATGTAGACAAGTGGTTATATAAGCTGATTAACATTGTGGATCTCCAAACAAGCTCAAATTGAAATGGACTACTTAGATCAATTTAGAATAATTTTGGATGTTCAAGATCAAATCTAGAAACAATGGTCCAACTTCCAACATTTTTCAAGTATAAAGCACACCTGAATCATTTTCATAACATTCCAAGATATCACAAAGAAGTACACTATTTTTGGAAGATCATACGTCCCACTCACTCTCTCATTCTTACAACCATGGCCGGCATGCATCTTGGAGTCCCTACGTCTTTAGAAGGTATGTTAATGACATTTTTTTTATTCACTTTAGAAGGAAGAGGAGACATGTAAATGCTTTGTGAAGTAATAGAAAGATTGTCTTTTAGAAAGTGGATTTGTTAACGAGTATTATATGTCTTATATAAGAGAATAGAGGTGCTTAGCTATGGGTTTTCCTATTGAGTTGCTTGAAAAGGAGAATTAGGAATGGGAAGGAGTTCTTGCATGGG
This sequence comes from Warburgia ugandensis, assembly GCA_035236585.1. NCBI lineage: Eukaryota > Viridiplantae > Streptophyta > Magnoliopsida > Canellales > Canellaceae > Warburgia > Warburgia ugandensis. The sequence goes on along the minus strand of CP141130.1, from coordinate 28,430,866 downwards.
ACTTCATTTTTATAAAGTGAGAGAGCTACATGTGTTTTTAAAGTAGAGAGCAACCAATTCAAAGGTTAACAGAAGGAAAGTCCAAAGTTCTATATATACAAGGGCTGCTCCACTTTTGAAAAGGATAGGACATTTTCCCAAGAGGTAGATGTCTAATTTTTTATTTATTTTTTAGTGCTTGAACCATTCTTAGAACTCTAGCAGGAGACTAAGATGTTCCTCAGTGAAGGAGATAGGGAAAGACACATTGAAGAGGAGAAGCAACAAGTAGAGAACCAAGAAGAAGTGTTCTATTTCGAATCTTGCAAAAAACAATATCTTGCTTCACTCTACTTGTCATTTTTTAAAAGAAAAAATTTTAATATCCAAAGCATTGTTTTTTAGGTAGAAGATTGTGTTGTTTTCTCATGAGAAATCAAGCTTAAAATTGTGGGTTTTCACTAAAAAATAGTAATAGGGACAGATGTGTGTATACAGTAACAAGGTAACTTTGTGATTAGAAATTTCAATTTATGTTAGTTGTCATTGAAATTTGTTGATTCCGTCAAATTCCTAGACATCTAATTGTCTTAAGTACAAAGTTTCATTGAAAAATTCAAATTGAAAGTGGTAGAATTCATCATCCAAAATCCTATACATCATGTAGTTTACTAGTTCGTTAAGTACAAAAGAAATTTTTTGTTTAACTAAGAATTGCTACTATAACTCATCGATGATAGCTCCACTTTTATATTTTCTTTAATTCATATATGTTTTTAGTGTTTTGACTTTGAAGTAAATTATATAGGGAACATTATGGAGTGAATTTCTAGTAGATACTATGGTTCCATCCTATAATTTCAAAATGTTTTATTGTTGTTATGCTAGCATCACTCTCATGTTACTATTTTGATATTGCAGATGCAACTTGTGCTTTGATTTTCTTTTTTATTTAGTTGATAGTTGGAGTAGGGATTCTTGGCTTTAAGATGATGAGTGAGACAATAATGGATTGCTTAAGGAGTTACTTAGATTTGAAATTTTTTAATGTCATCTTTTGTAATATATTCCTTTTTAATCATTGTTATGATCAATCAAGTGAAAGTTAGTGGAGACTTGGTTACTATTTTAGCATAGTTTTAGGATTGTTCTTTTCTTTAGTTTTAGATTAGTTTAAACATAAATCTAGTGGTTTAGTATAGTTGATTTGAATAATTTCATGCTTAGTTTAGTAATCATGACAGGCTACTTTTCTTGTTTAGGATTAAAGTGATCCTAGCCTAAATTAGAAACAACATTTACTTATTCCTAATGTTTTAATTATTTTAAAAAGTTAATTTATAAATTACTTTTAATTTGAAAAAGTTAGATTCATCATTAGTATAATTCTTTGATTTTGTGTCATTACTTTTTGAGGTGGATACTTGGAAAGTGAATCCTTGATCCATTGTAATTAGGTTTTACATAGAATGCTTAGAATTTGATGATCTATCTAGTTTTGTAAGGATTAATCATTTGTAAATTAAGTTTTCTAAAAAATCATCTTTCAAGAAGGTAATTGTAATTTTGATTCTTGAGTTATAAAAGAAAAAGTAACTAGAGGATCTAATTTTAGGTAAGTGATCTTTAATCCTAGTTGTTCATTAATAGTTCATTTCATTCTACTTCATCTTATTGATTTCATCATTGTATCAATCTCTTGTTAATTTAGTGTAGTTTGTAGTAATTTAGAATTAATAGTTTAGATCAACTTTAGTATTTTATTTTCTCATTATATCCTCCCAATGAATTCGACCCACCCTGCAAAATAATACAACTAATTAACTATACACTTGTGAGAAAACTACAAACATTGAGTATGACTTGGAGATCCTAATAAAAATTTGTAGAGAGTTATAACCCTTGTGAGGATATAGCCGTTCTTCCTTTGTAAGGGTCATACATAAATTTTGATTTCTCTTCAACAGAAATTAATTCATAGTTGGTCTTAGTATCTTTTGTTTTGGACAACTATTGAGAACTATCATTCAATGACAATATTAGATATATCTTGAGTTTACAGACACAATTAAGTCATATGAAACCTAAGAAATGATAGAGATAATTCTTGCTTAACCTTGAGCTATAGCCCACCCTAAGTTATTTTTTTCTATTCAGTGCTTTGAGCCTTTACATTATAGCCTTTTCTTGTGAACCAGTTAACCATTATCTATATTAATTCTATAATTTATCCATTACTCATTATGTTTTCAAAATATATAGAGATGATAAAAAATTTATCTTGATGAACTAGTATGAACAATATAAGTTAAGAGGTCAACATCAAAATAGTTCAAAGTAGAGTAACTCAATATTGGAAAAAGGTTATTCTCAAAATCAAGTGATGAAAATATAGAGAAAGATAAAGTTAATGAAAGAAAGAATGTTCACTCTCATGTGTGAAGAGAAAATTGTGAATACTTCAATAAAAGACCTTTACAAATTATTTAGAACATTTAGTTTACCCTTATACCACTCTCTTTGATAACCTCAACCTAAGCCTTACTCTTCATCTTAGTAAAAGACCCACCTTGATCTCAAGAGTAATATGGCTTGGATGTGAAGATAAATGAGTAGGGATTATGATGGAGTGCAACATTCTTAATTATTGATGCCCTTTCCATGAGACTAGTCATCATTTCTTAGATTATTGTTTTTCCTTATGAGATATGTGAGATAATTCACATTTGCTATACATTATTTCCCTCACATATCAATGAGAATGATTATTGCTCATTTTAGAATGACTTTTTCTGAGTGTTAATTGTATATGATGAGATTTGAAGTTGGAGCATACTTTTGGACAAAAATTAGGTTATAGCTTACTTAGAGACCAAAATTTGAGTATATGTTGGCTATATACACAAGCATATTCCAAGGTTTTAGTACTAATATAAAGCTTTGAGGATAAGGTTAGGATTTTGAACTAATGCTCATTTTTATTAATATGCTAAAGTTGGATATTTAACATTTATTAAATGGAAGAAATTTTTTTGAGAGAAATGAATAAATTTCTAGACAAGTTTTGTGTTATGAAAAATTTAAGGTAGTTTTTGAGTCTGAATCTAATGCTTGTGGGTATCATTTCTGAATCTAATGATTACAATTAATATCCCTAGAAATTGAATCTACAAATCCTTGAATCACTCAACTCATCACTAATTAGGGTTTATTTTACATGTTAAATTACTATTAAAAGGAGCAATTTATGCATTTTTGGTAGTTTAAAACCCAAAAAGGAAGCTAGTCCATCATCTAAGAGAAACCTCAAGGCCATATTTCAAAAACCAAGAGTAGAAGAACTCAAAGTGCATTAGGGGTGCCTATATCACTTTTAGAGCAGTTAGAAATCCCAAGTGTGTGACTACTCTTATCCACACAAGTTGGGTTGTCATTATCAAATGAGAGTGTGGAAAATTTTTCACTCATGCATGCATGAATTCACCATCCTACTAGGCTTCCACTTGAAGCCATGCAAGCCATAACACATGTTACAAGTCTCACCTATTCTTTGAAATCAAAAATGCTATGCAACAAGAGGCCACATGTAGGTTACTCACTATACTTCTCTCACCCTCACATGCATAAGAGGTCCATACAAAAACACATTTTCTACCTTTTATTTAACTAGGAGAAAAGATGTTCCTATGGAGAAAAAATAGAAATTAAAATAAAACTTTAGAGTGAGAAAAACAGAAAATTATGACTTAAATTCAATGAGCTAGGAGATAAAGCAATAGCTAGGATTGATGAACACTTAAGGCTTTCCTAACCTCCCTAAAGAGGAATTTTTTCATTAGGAAAGAATTGGCTAGAGTGAGGAGTTTTACGAGAAGCTAGAGAGAGAAAAGGAAAGAACAAAAAGGAGGGATAAACCTAGACATTTCATGTGAGATTCTGAGAGAGATTTTAGGATCCAAGAGCTTTGAAGGCATTCAAGGAAGATAATCTAAGGTGGACAAATGAGAATGCATGATAAAGGAGGAAATTACCTATGCAAGAGAGAGAGAGAGAGAGAGAGAGAGAGAGAGAGAGAGAGAGAGAGAGAGAGAGAGAGAGAGAGAGAGAGAGAGAGAGAGAGAGAGAGAGAGAGGACAATTTTCTTAAGAAGGGAGATCTATTTTTATTTTGAATGGAAGTGAAATTTTAAGAGAAAAGAAGGATATTTTTGGAGAGATGACACTTCATTGAAAAGAGTGAGAAGGATGGTTTTCACTAAAGAAGGGAGGAATAGACATGTTTTTCCAAGAGAAGTCTTTCTTGATTTTTTGGGATCTGAGTGGAAGATGTTTTCTTTTCATTTGTTTTTTTTTTTGGAAAGAGTTCCTCATTTTTCTGTATTGAGTTTATTTTCTCCTTGGACTAGGTGACTTATAACAAGGGAGAGCTCTCTTGGTTAGGTGTAGAGTATATACAAGAGACTACACAAACTTGGTGGTGCATAACACATCAAGGAAGTTTGTTGGGTGTCCATCTCTACTTCAAGTCTAAAAGTCATGCTTTAATTTTTAATTTTTATTATGTTCTTGTAATGATCTAAAACTTTATTTCGATAAAATTCATTCTTCTTTTGTTCATCTAGGAATTTAGTTAATACTTTGATGCTGAATTTCAATGTTTCTAGCTATGATTTTATGCAAAAAAAATTAATACTTTGATGTAGATTTAATTTTATGTTTTAGTTTATTCTCTTTATCCTAGCTTATTTTTTAGGAGTGACTTTGTTCTAAGTTTGGCCTAGGATTGAGCAAAAGTATACATTTACCTTAGACAGTTTTTCGCCAATCCTAGGGATAGCTAGGAATCGTGCTAGCCTAAGCTAAATTAGGATTTCATGATAGTTCTAGAATACATTGATGTTAATTATTGGACATGTTTTTTCATATTTTTCATGCTTGTATCATGTCTTTTTAATAACTTAGATTAGTGATTTTGATCATTTGGATTTAGCCATTTAACTACGGTAATTAGAAGTTAGTTTTGCCTGGTAGAATATAGCCAATTTTTTCATTGTTGATTAGTTCCATTACAATGAAATGCTAAGTATCTTATCAAGGGTGAGGATTAAGCACATTAGATCAATAATTTCATTCATGTATGAGGCATCACTAGAGTTAAGTGATCAAATTATCATATCTTATGATCTGCAGTATAGTTTAACATGCACAATTGGTACTCCTTTCATAGAAACTATGGTGTAATTTTCATAGTTTAACAACTAATTTATACATGTTATTTAGCATGATATTTGAATGATAGTTGTATATTCTTAGATGATCTTAACAGATACAAGCTATGCTTTGGATACATATCGTTTAAAATAAACGAATCACCTTAATTGAGAAAATGGTTAAAATAGGCCTTTCATGCAGACATCTTCCATGTTAATATTTCATCGGTATGATATCAATATGTGGTATATTAAATCAATGATACTTATTTATGAATGTTCATTATCATTAATGTGGTGGATTCTGAAACCCTAGATTTCATAACTTCATGATTTTATTCATTTTTAGTTTAATTTTTAGTTAATTTAGTCATTTCAATTGTTTTGCATTGCTTGGCTAGGTTAAGATAATCTATTTTGAATTTTGATTTATATCTTTATGTTTCAAAGTGAGTCTTTCTCGATTTGACTTGTATTTGCATAACTATGCCTTAATGGACACGTGCACTTAGAGTATTATGTTAAAAATAACATCGAGTGGAAATTTTTAGGGTTTGGAGTTCCTTAAATGAGTTGGAGATGGGAAATTTGGCGATCACATTAGAAGAAGCTATGGATTTTTTCTCTCTTTTTACCTCCAAATTCCCATCATCAATGAGATCTTAGATCTTATTCTTGTGGACTTATCAATCCTTCAAGGTATGGGTAATGAGCTTGTGATATGGGCAATACAATAGGTTATCAACCATATTAGATTCCTCAAGTCTCCTTGATTTTGGCAGCTTAAGACATTTGGTATACAAGAGCCCTTTAAAGATGCATGGAACATCATGATTCGAGAGGCTATACTTCCTTTGCTATCTAGGAGAGTCTTGATGTCTTTGGTTATTGGACCGTCTTTCTCTTGTTGAGACTGGGAATAAGTTTTACTAAGCGCCATGGAAGTTGCACTATAGGAATGTTGTGTTTTTACTCTTTGCTCTTCTCTTCTTGTAATGGTGAGAGCACAAATTCTTGTTGGGTGTAAACCTCGCTCAAATATCATTAGCATATCTCTTGAAAAAAATTTCAATTATAGTGCCCTAAGGCACTTAATCTTCAAAATACCAGGACCCAATATTTAATAACACCTAGCCATTTTCCTCATTATTGTAGCATTTCCACACTGGGTCCGAGTTGACTCTTTTGGGAAGTTGGTATTCTGTCCGCATCTTGAGTTTTTGACACATTGGATCTGTGATTCAATTTGGTAACTAAAATTGATGCTAGGCTTATTACAAATGAGACAAGTAATCTACACATATCTAGTCCTAATTTTGGTGGCTATTAGGTAATTGTTAAAGGTGGTAAAGCATTATCACTCACGTTGAAGATGCTAATTTTTAATTGGAAATCATAATACTCTTCTTCTTCCAAATATTAATAAGAATTTGTTATCTATCAGCCAATTCTTAGCGATGATTCATGTCTTTTTGCATATTCATCTTCAAGGAGTATTGAAATATAATGTGGATATTATATGAGAAAGTAGGAGACATGACCTTCATGCATTGGTTAATAATACATTGCGGCAATGCCGATTGATAAAATCCACTCACATATTTGACGATGTTACAAATATTATGTTACGACTAGACGCACTTTATAGATAGCAAACCGTGTTCTGCTAAGCCTAAATTGTTTCATTATGATCGGAGTGATGAACAAATCTATAATCTTTTATAGGTACAGGATTATGTAAAAAACATCTGCTCTAAAAATGAGGAGTCTACATTCTGAGCAATGGAGAGGATTCAAATTTTTCCATATTGGCAGTCTTTTGGTTTTCCTTGTTTCTCCTGAACTTCGACATATAACTGCAGAAATAGTTTGCTTCTTGATCCTATCCGTATGCTCTTACCAGATATATCACATTTCAACAGTAATATCGTTATTTTTACGCTTCCACTGGTCGGGCTGTGATATCCAGAGATGTCAACTTGCGTATGCACTGTTTTCTGCATTCCAGCGATTGGTGCTACCATCTGTCTGGTTCAAACAATGGACAGGGTGAACCAGGTATACAATAATCAGATGAATAGAGTATAACTAGGCCGTACGTTGCAGCGAGGAAGCAGATCACCTATTCACAGATGGTAAGATCTGGAAGGACTACTCATAGCTGAAAGCCGCTTACTCAATGTGATTCAGTGCATGAACAGAGATCTGGAAGGACTACTGCTCTTGGGGCTTTCAAGATTGGCCTGAGAAGATGACAGGCTGAGTGGCTAGATCAGAGTTGGGGTTCAATTATGTCAAAGATTCCGGCTCACTAGATAGGAGTCGGGGCTCAATTACCTTGCCCGTGCTGGGTTCCAAAGACATACAGTTGCTATACTTGATCCTTCTTGATCAGTGATTGAACAGCAGTTTTCTGTCTTTTAAGATGGAGTATGTCGACCCCCACCCCTGTTTTTCTCTGCAACTTGTCCTAATTCAGCTACTATCCTTTGGCTGTTTACTATTTGAGTTTGGCTGCCTTCCGATTGGTGTCTTCCGCAATCATGATCACATAGGTCTCCTTTTTTTTCCAATTAAATTCATTCAGCATCCCACCAAAATGAAAAATGAAGGAAAAAAAAGAAGTGAAAATATAACTATTTGATAGCACAACTTGTATTTGCAAAGATAAGAACATCAATTATTGAGAAAAACAACAATGCTATCATCTAGAACAAGATAAAGTATAACCACTTCCTCGATACATAATTGCCAAGCTTTAGGCATTGTAACCACCACAACGCCTAAACAACAGGCTGGCCAGTACAACCCGATTTCTTACTAAAGCAAGCTTGCACAAAATAACTATGACATTGTCTTGAACTGTATCGAAGTTATGACGATTGCCAAGCTTTAGGCATTGCAACCACCACAACACTTGAACAACAGACTGGCCAGTACAATCCGATTTCTTGCCAGGGCAAGCTTGCACAAATGACTATGACAATCTTAGGAACTGTATCAAAGTCATAACGAAGTTTGCCCAAACAACTACTACATTATCTGTATGTAGAAGTCTGGCCAAGTTTTGCCCAAACAACTATCACGTTGTCCTGAAAACTGATTCAAAAGTGATCAAGAGCAAACTGTCCTAGTGTCTGTCGATCACACAAATAACCGTTTTCTAAAGGACTTCATTTTCTTAATAAAGCATGTAAAAATAGAACCGAAGTAACAAAAGAAAAGTTTATTGAGAGATGACTTCACAGTTACAGAGAAAATAGGGGAATAGCTCCACTTATTTCAAACCGGGGGAACAGTGAATTTCAGAACTAAACAAAACTGAATCGAAATAGGAGGATTAAAACTTAGCTAATCCTCTCAATGAGCTCCTGAAGTAAGAGTCGCCTTCACTTCATAAACAGTACCAGATAAAACGAGTAAGATGGCTTGCATTCCATCGATTTATAAACTCAGAAACCAGTTGATCAATCACCAGAAATTCTTGACCATTAATTTAACGCATAAGCCATGGACTGAAATCAACAAATATTCAAAAGTAAACATAAGAGAGCTGAGACATCCAATCAATCTATGATGACAAATGATAAAGTCCGCGAGAGATGCTGTGAAGAACGAATAATCATCAATTTTTTTTTAATGTAAAATCATTACAGGTGAAGTGGGGAATGCTCATTTCAGATTCAAACAAGGGACAGGAATATACATCATACATCCAGCTTTGGACTCCAAGTTAGAGACCATCTGGAAGCTTTTGTCAGTTGCTGATATCAAAGTATTTTGGATTTCCCGGAGAATGGTGCTCCACGTGTAACTGCCACAAAAACAGGTCTTAGACGACTGACACGAAATCACAACTGATGGTGTTGAATAATCATAATTAAGAGTGCAGTTAGGTCAACCAAGGCTAAGATCAATTTCAATTGAGAAGTGTTAATGAACAGAGTTTTGAAGTCCAGGGCATAATTGGTTTTCTAAGAGACACAAGGACAACCATATATTATCAACTAGAATGCAACAGTCAAGAACTGGCTCAGGTTGTTTTTTGAAAAAAGTAGGCAAAATATTCGTGAAAGTATCTATGAAACCAACCTAAACAACACTCACGTTTGATCCAGTAAATCTCGGAGAGACTATGGTCCTGGGAGTCTTACACAGAAAATTCCACGCTCAAATGAAACCCAGCTCTCGAGTCTGTAAAATCTATAGTACACCTTTCAACTGTTTGCAACAAGCTTCTGTTTTTGGTTAAATATCTAAATACTTATAGTACTAATTCAGACACCACCAGGGAAGTGAATGCAGAGTGTGAGAGCACTTCGAAATAGATGAATTAGATACATTACAAGAGAGCTTTGAGGCTCCTCCAAGCATATATCCAAACAGACATTTAAGGTGAGATTGAGAAATGTAATGAATTACACGTCTTGGAGACAAATATCCTAGTGATCTAGGACTAGGTCCTCCAATTGAAATTATTGCATCATTGAGTTGAGACAACTGAGAGTTTAACATCAGAAACAGGAGTCCCCTACGTCAAACTTTTTTCTACTCCGACAGGAAACATAAGCTGTATCAATAAGGAAAGTTGGAACTCCAAGGAAATCATCCAAAAACAATCTGCCGTACTGGCAATAGAAAAAAGAAAGAAAAGAAAAGGAGAAGAAAAGAACAATCCGCTTTAATTCTGAAACGGACAACAGCCATTTTCAATACTGCAACTGAAATGACAACGTATGAAGTCTATTAACTAGGTAAAAAAGGGGAAAAACATGGTTTTCCAATGCCACCAACTGGCCACGATAGGTGGACTTGCAAGGTGCTATAAGTGTTGTTCTGGTAATTCTAAATGAACCACCCAGCAAACTGAACCTAAGAACACCCAATGATACTAAAAGTTAATAAATATTGCACTATTTATGAAACATTTGCCTTATACCATCATTTCATGTGAATATAAGCAATTGCCAGCTGAGCAAATGGACAACCAGGAACAAGGACCATCCCACATCTGTAGAATTCACAAGTGTAACTATGTGCAATATGTACACAGACCTATACATACAACTAGGGGAAAGAACAAACTTCAAGGTGAAGCATTAGGCCCCCACTGCAACTCACTCATGACTAGACCCATTAGTATAGAAAAATAAGTCATAAATGATCCAAACAAAGTACACATTCTCTGGTATATTAAAGCTAAACTGCATACCTTGCCCTCATCTGAGTCAGAGTGGCGCTGAGGGAACACAATCCTTAGATCATTGTACAAGTAGAAGCGCCGGTCCCCCTCAACATCTAAACTGCTTCCATGAGGCTCTGATAACAGATCGGATTTACACCTCTGCATTGACCTTGCAGATCTCTTAGCAGAAAGGCATAAGAACCGAAGATGCAGAGCATATTGAAGAACACCAGCACCACTGGTACTTTCATTGACTTTTGTATGTACAAACTTTTCGTCAGTTTCTTGGCATGTGTCCATTGGGCTTGAATCCTCCCCATCAGTGTTTTGGCATTCACAACATCTGAAATCATTCAAATGTTTCATATCCATAGTGTAATCTAACCCATTCTGCTTCTGAGGACATTCACCAGGTGAAAAGAGAGCTGGCCTCAACTTGCCATTATTTTGTGATGGAATGGGCACATCAAATTGCTGAACTTCGCCACTATATACAGACACCAAATTATCATGGCTTTTATTTTGTACCAGTTTGGAGGTTCGATCAGTGGATCTCATTCTATGTACAATACCAACTTCATTAAACTCAGCAGGTTGCCTATCATGCTCTGTACAATTACTAATATCCGAGGGTGGAATAGCCAAAGTCTCATTTTTACCAGCAGTATCCCTTTTTCCTTCTTTAATTGGAGTTGAAGTTGATGCAGAAGAAGCCAATGTAACCTTTTGTCGCAAGAATGTCTGCTTCCATTTGGATTAACATTTTAGCAAAAAGATTGTCCAAAGAAATAGACAAAAACATGATAAGCAATCTGAAAAGATGAAATTAGCTCATTCGACAAACTATTACTGTTGGTGTGTTTCACGAGGACCTTATATATACAAAAGAGACAACATATTTACCAAAAAGGTTTCAAATCAAATCTTGTCTTATGCTAACTTTCCATAAGCATCAGAAACTATAATCGTGTCCACGCATATTTCAAACTACCAAATTCATATCTAACGATAAGAGAGCTCTAAGGAAACAACTTTAAAATGTCCATTAGATCCAGCCTCTTAGATTCTTTAGGACCACCCATGTGAGACTATACTTGGCATCAGAAAGAAGCTGAAAGAATGCAACTCTAAAACCATTGCCATAACATTGGCACCACAGAAGCTTCTGTTTAGTGGAAAACTTCAATGTGATCTATGGAGTGTCAATCTTGTTTCCCCTCCAAATCAACAACCAAATCATTCCAGGAAGACTCAAGGTCTTAGACTTTAGAAACAACCAACAAGGGGAAGCCAGAAAACCTCAGATGATAACTCTAACATTGAAAGTTAAAAATACTATGATTATGGCCTAATAACTTTTACCAATTGAGTAAAAGAACGGCAAGAAACAAAAGGACACATAATAAATGCCAAATCCAAATTATTGGCAGAAAAAACATTAGAGGAAATGGAAGTTTAAATCCAGATATTCCTGGTTCTCCAGGGTACATCTCAGTCCAAATGTTTGTTTTTCCCAAAGAAGGTAATAGAAATATTAAATGAAAGGTAATATAAAACATGTACAACAGGGACCAAGATTGCCCCTCAGTTGAACCATCTATAATACGCAGAACAAAAGTTGGTTTCATATGTTTCAACTGTTGACAACAAAATCTCACCATCATCAAGACCTTATCCTGATTAGGGGTTAGCCTATTGACAACAAAATTTATAGTATTTTATTTAGTAAGATATGAAGTCCTCAATAAAACGAGGATCAGCACAAAAGAAAGACTAAATGTATAAAACAATCATCTTAGCAAACATAGCTAAACTTTGACAGCAATCATGTTCCCACTCCAAAACAGTTGGTCTATAACTGTAAAGCAGATTTTACCCATGTGTAGTTCTGCCTCAAGTCTGTTTCTCTTTCTAAAAGGAGCAGTTGTGATCATGCCATTGTCGTTGCAGATTAACTTCTTACAAACACCGCAAAACCACATGGTGCAAGGTTTGACACATGATAACCAGCCAACAGAAAATAAAATTTAGGAAGAAAATAGATGAAAGAAATACAAAGAAAGCAGAGGAAAGCAATGTGATGATAGATACTAGAACTGATTTTTTTGTAGTTCGTAAATTTAGAAGCTATTTAACATGCATAAAATCCAGGTTACCCAAACATCAATTCAAACCTGAAATTCAGAAAATGTGTATGTTGGGAAAAAGGATCTAGTGATATTTGCACAGTTTAAGTGATTGGTGACTTGAGCTTTAGACCACAGCACATAGACAAAGCCTATACCTCTAATGCATGTAATCTAATCACAAGTTCAAATTGACAAGAGTGTCATAAAGCCAAAAGTTCTGCATAAATTGTCCACTGATATTTTCAAGTCTTATTTTTCCCTGTTCTCCACAAAAGAATCAATTGAGCTTCTCTAACAAAATGGCGTACCAGGGCTCCAACAAATTTTTCACAGAATCTCAACATTAATGTTAAATTGGTAGTTGTTGGAAATACTAAAAGGGAAGCCTGGTGCACAAAGCTCCCGCATATGCAGGGTTCGCAGAAGGGCTGACCAAAAGGGTCTATAGTACACAGCCTTGCCTTGCATTTTGCAAGAAGCTATTTCCAGGCCTCAAACCCATGACCTCAAGGTCACATGATGACAACTCTACTCTTGTTCCAAAGATTGTTGGAAATACTACTGGGAAAATTATCTTTTTAAGTCCATGGAGTGACAGAGCCAGCTTCTCAAAAGGACAACTATTATTAGCAAAACATTAGAGCTGGTAAAGTCCACTCTATCAGGTGGAATGAAATTCACCCTGAGTTATATCTGGCTCTTAGAATAAGTTAATTTTCATTTTGTCAGCCAGTGAAATGGAGATTGCATATGTAAATTTCAGCCTCCACTAGGGAAACATATTCTACATTGCAAAAAACATCATGCAGCTAGTCAACCAAGAAGAAAAGATCAATGGTTAGGAACATGTACAGGTATGCCATCTTCTACCATTCATATGACTCAAACAATTGAGACTGCCTTTTCCTGACTTATATGGGACTACCACATCTTTTCAAGGGAAAAATATACATAGAAACAGTGCATCTTTGCTCAGGAATATGAGGATGGATGAACAAAGTACTCAGAGTGTAACAGACATGAGGAATGAAGATGACAAATGAAAATCATAAGACTATTAGCCAATCCTTAGAATTTCTTAAAACCAGTCAACTTTCATTACTGAAAGTTAAGTAGGAAAATCGGAGACAATAATATAGAGAAAAGCAATAAGGCAATATCATCATCAATTTAAAAACAATAACACAGTGCAGCTTTTAATAATCGATTTACACTGGGATTTGGACACAGGACCTCTCAAACAACAGTAGCATATTTAACCAACTCACTGAGCAGTTACTATTCCATAAATTCAGTCTCTATTGTTGTAACCTTCATATTTTACTAACTTTAGGTACAACAAGTAACTGTTATAGAGTAGTGACTGTTAGGTGAGTTGTTTAAGATATACTACTGTTATTTGGGAGGTCCTGTGTTCAAATCCCATTATAGAAGTTACTTAGTGTACCCACAATTAGTGAAATAATGAGTTAAAACAAAGTAGAAAATCAATTTATGGAGTAGTATCTATTAGATGAGTTGGTTAAGATATGCTACTGTTGTTTGGGAGGTCCTGTGTTCAAACCCTAGTCCAATTAAACATTTTACCCACCAAAAAAAAAATGTACCAATTTATATAGAAATTAGTTTTAATTACTAGGGGTAGCTTTCTTCTCATGGAATATGATGTGAAAGAATTATACACATTAATCAAAATTATAAGAAAGAAAAAGTTGGATTGCTGCTGCAACAGAGTAACCATAGTAATCAAGCTAGTATTGGTTGGTATCCATACAATAATCTGCAAGATGCAATAGCTAATGATACTTAATTAAACAACAGCCTATATATTCTTAATCACAGTTTCCACTCATTCAGGAACACAATGCAGATGACTTTAACTTTTATGGTTTACCCATGTGTAACCATATGGGGCAGCCCGGTGCACCTAACTTCTGCACATGCGGGGTCCGAGGAAGGGGCAGACCACAAATATAGTACATAGCCTTGCCTTGCATTTTTATAAGAGGCTGTTTTGACTCCTCAACCCCATGACATCAAGATCACACCACAACAACTCTACCTTTGTGCCGAGGCTACCCTTCTTGTAAATTGACCATATAACAATAGTAAAATTTCATAAAAAAAATTAACTCAAAACTGGAACCATCAGCTTCAATTTCTAGTTGAAAGTATGCATAAATTTTCACAATTCATGTAATACTTCGGTCTACACACCTTCGTTCCAGCTGGCATGTCACTTAGATCATAATTGCACAAGAAGGTGTGAAGAGGTGTCATCTCTGGATTGCTAAGAACCTGAGAAAATAACTTCAGCTTGTCAGGAGGAAATCTCAACTTCAACTCAAAGTTCACAATGATATCCTTCATGCAATCCAAATCAGAAACATTAACATTCAATGGTTAGCAGTGCTGGAATTAAAGTTAACTGAGCATGACTAGAGCATAATTATGCTGGAAAACTGCATCAAAGAAATGCATGAATGAATTTTGAACCCCAGCAGACAAGTGAAATTTCACATTCAGCAAAACTAAGTTATAGCATTACTCATCACAGTTTAAGATCTTTTACATAAGATACACAGTAAGTCCTCCAAAAATAATTATCCACCCAACCCATTAGTGGTATTGCTGAAATGACCTGAAATGATATGAGGCACCCTTTATGTAGTCACGATTCTGTCACAATTTTCATGACAATTGCATCTACAAATGGGTGATGTTTGATGGAATGAGAGGTGAAAAGCCACTAGGCTAGATGACTTCTAGATTGCACTTCCAAGAGAGTTAGGGCTCAGGTGATGTTATGGATGTCTTTCATGATTCATAATGACGTTCTTTTGCGTAGGTGCCTCTGTACATCCAAGAAGAATGGTGCTGAGATTAAAGGTGTCTGACTTATCAGTTTATTTGGGTCCCTGTATAAAATTATTGCTGATTTCTTGCTTTCTAATCTCTGAAGGTTTTGGCTCTGGTTATGACTAACCTGAAAGGGTTTTGTTGCAGGTAGGCAGCTGGAACAGTAGGATGATTGCCCCTGAATGCATAGCCTCCCATTACAGGAATCATATGCAAGTTAACCTTGCGGAACTAATTATGCTTTGGTGATCAGTGGAGAGAACAGATGAAAGTCACGTTGGTTGTTTTCTCTATTGGTGAATTTCTCATGGGCTGCTTTAGGAGTTCCTGGGAATTGAGGGACAAGAATCATGTCTCACCTGTAGCACACCAATAGTACTATGACTTTTTGTGAGGCTTCCTGCTGCAAATGATGAATATTAACTGGTATCTAACAGGAAGATGGCAAGATCACTTGGATGCAAGATAGCAAATTTGCCATCTTATCATCTTGGTCTTCTTTTGTGTCTGTTACATAATCTTAGGTGCTTTGGGATCAATTAGTAGAATCTCTAGAGAGGTTTTCATCTTGGAAAAAAATCCTCCTTTCTTTCAACGATAACATTGATTCTTCTTAATCTTCCCATCAATTATTTGTCCTTGTCTTCCTGCCATCCTAGTATGACTAAATATACTGGAGACATCTAGAGAAGTTCTTATGAAACAATAATGTCGAATGCTAGATAACCTCTTCACTGGGATACTAATAGTATGCAAATCAAAAGAAGGTTGGCTCCTGGAGGCTCTGAATATTAGCTCTATTGGCAAGTGGCTAGGGAGATTTGGTGAAAAGACAACAGATTATGAAGTTCAATTTAGAAAACCGTGATGGATAAGGAAGTTGGATAACAATGACAAGGTCTGGGGTTCGCCAGTATGTGGCCCAGAATTGCTATTGTTTTCAACGATGGAATCAAGACTCCTGGAGCAGCTTCTTTAGCAATATTTTCAAAGACTCCTTGGGATCCCATCAGAGTCAGGTTAGAAGGTTAGCATTAGGAACACCAATTGTTTTCCTAACAAGAGGATCTCTTACATAATGCCTTTCAGTAAGCCTTGAAGCCAACGAGTGAATCCATTATAGCGGAAGGTATACAAGAGTGTGAATTAGAGTGCCATTGGTTCATAGACATCCAACCTTCCCATATATGTTGACAACTTCTAACTGTGCACCAGTCAATTCTCTACATTATGGTCCTTTCTCACCCTTTCTTGTTCATTGCTTTCTTTGTACCTAAGATGCTCACAGTGGAAGACCTTAGTCATCCTAAATGGGTGTTGGTGAATAAATTATCCATAAATTAGTCTGGAACAAATTAGTTAACCATGTATTTTCCATTTGCATCATTAGTTCCCCAACAGAAGGTAGGATCTATGAAACCTGAATGTCGTTGCCAGATTGTGTCCTCTTTGGAAGTAAAGGAACATACGGTACTCCCGAGTTCCTATTAGATCAAAGTTATCCATCCTAATTGCCAGACTAATTATTTTAGGGTGTGCTGGTCTCCTAAGACTTCAATGGAGTTCTATTATTCGACTGACACCCACAGCATTACATAGACATGACACTCTTACCTCACTTTAGGTGCTCCTATTTCTGATTTCTGAAAAGTTCAACAGCTTCAACGGTTCTAGTTTGGAATTCCAGCCACTCTAGACTAAATAGAATTGTCAGAGATCATGATGGTCCTATAAGGCTTGCTTTCTTCAGCTTGATTAGTCTTAAGGATTACAATGAGACACAATTTATTGCTTGAGACAATAGGCCCTAATGCATTTTGATCAGCTCTCTCTGAAACCGAGAAACAAGAAATAAAGTTTCATCTTGACAAGATGCATATTTGTCATTCTCATTTGATCATTTCTCGTGCTACTTATATTTAATCATTGAAACCACAAAATGTATTCTTTACTCTCACATTATGCAGTCTCATCCCACCTCTATCTATTCTTCCTCCTTTACCTTCAATCTTCTCTACTCATAAGTTTCTCCCTACATAATAACCCTTGTCTTCATATCCTTGACTATTTCCTTCTATTCTTTATCCCCTACATCTCCTAGGGCTTCTCTTGTTCTTTCCTCATTCTCATCCGTCTATGTTGATTACTCCAGATTTTCCTCTACTGATGACAAGTCATCTCACCCATAACCACAGCTTCACCATCAACATACTCTGAATAATACATGATCCCTGCACAAACCATCGTCTTCCTAGCGAACCTCCATGGAAACTATTTTCTTGTCTCTTCTTATCCATTTTTCGATAGCCTTTCTTTCTCCCCCTCTTCATGCTCCTGCTAGTTCCTATAATATTCCTTCTCACTCACATTTGATGTGTCATGAAGCCAACCATTCTGATTGCAAGTTCAACCCGCAATTTACCCATCCCTTTTTGCCTGTTTCCTGATATCTGTTTTTCTCTCTTCATCTTTCTTCTATCAGTAGTCCCTCATCCCCTTCATCTACTACCATCTTCTATGGCAACTTGTTCTCTCCTCAAATCTTCACACCTAGTTTAACAATGATCTCATCCAGAATTGTCAAATCATTCCAATTGTCCAAGGTCAGGGTACATTGATCATCTTGAAGATCTAACCACTCTACTGAATGAATACATAGAATTTGAAAACACGGGTGATTGCATTATTGGAGAAGCCAAGATTTGAAGAGAACTGGACCGAGAAGTTATAAAACTATTGATCTGCTTATAGTTGCTTTCAAATGCTCCTAAAGATTCTCCCTCTCAACATGCTGAAGCCTATATGCAACAAAATAGACAACAAGAAAGCTGCTCATTAATAGCTACAACAATGAAGAACGTTCTTTACTAATTTGGAGCCAATACGAAGCCTCACGTGAATGTAACAAGGCCAGCTACAGTCTTAATGGCACAAGACATTATAATGAGATCTTCACTGTTTCTGACGTTCAAGGGAATGAATTCCACTCTTGCCAAATAACTAGTTTCTTCTACAATGTGATGAACTTTAAGGTTCCTCCTGGATCCAGCTAATGTTCATACATACTCATATATAAAGGATAACTTTAACCACATTACATATTCCCCGCCCTTCTATTTGTGGGGCTTGAAGAGGCCAATTATGTGTTAGAGACTCTCAATCAACTGAGATTTTAGTATCATCAGAGGCAATAGCCAGCAGCCATACTGATGTAGCATTGGGCCAAATGGTAGGACCCCTTGGTGGTGTGCTTCACAAGCAATCAATACACAAAATATCCTTCTTAGTATCAGGTATATCAACATGTCCAAGATCAATCTCTTCCACATGCCCTGAAATATCTTCCTATAAACCAAGACTCTACTAAGATGCCCTTACTGTCAAACTGCATTCATAGAAACAACATAATTATTAGTTGTTATCATCAAGTTAAAGCAATCAACAATTGCAGTCCTCTACCAGTACAACTTGACATTGCACAGGTAACCTCGCTCTCCATGCTCAAAATCCCTCTTGGATGCTTGATATGGGTGGCACCCCTCTCACTTAGACAACTCATGTGACTTTCATTATCAGTGTCTTGTTCAAGTTCCCACAATATAGTACAGATAGTAGCCAACTTACCCATGTCTGTTCAACGTATGCACCTTCCTGATTTGGATATTTTCTAATGTTTATCTTTTCTGTTTACCAAAGAAAAATAAATAAATTCATCTATGTCACAGTATACAGCAGTAACTCTGCTCTCCTCTCTTCTTCTAAACAATCTGCAAATGCTGAAACTCTTCATTTAGAGACTGTCAAGATCTCTAACTTTAATTAGTTTTGCATAGATTCCTGTTGTTTTTCTCCAGTTCCCAGCATCTAAAGCTTTCACCATGCAAGAATCCTCCTCCATACTAAAAGCACAGATTGATGGCCTGGCTTGTATTGGCAATCCTGTTGTTTGTCAATTTGCGTGTCAATCTTTATAGTTATTCATGTTTTTGTTTGAATTATTTAATAATTCTTTCAATTACAACTTGGAAAAATTCTGAATTGTTTTCTCATTAAATTAACATAATAGCTTCTCCACTTGTAGTTGTATCTTAAATTTGTTGGCTCTGCCCTGATGCTTCTTTATCTAGTGCCCGACTTTATGTAATCCTTGCAGGAAATTCTTTAATTTTACAAAAATTAATTTTGTTATGAACAATTAAGAAGTTTTCTTACTTTTGGCTCATTTTCATAAGCTTCATACTTAACACTTTGGACTTAGGATCCATGGGATGGCATGCATCACCTGCTTTCAGGAACTTGTCACTCACATGGTATCCTGTCAGCAATTTTCCTCTCCACACAATCCATCTCAGAACAGAGACATATAATTGAGGCTGGTGTTTCGACATTCAATCCCATACACTGCATGCGGTAGCATATACCAGCACAGATCCACCAGAAATAATGTAACATCAATTTCAAAGAGTGACATCATACACGTGCACATTTATGCTAGCCTGGACCCTGAAAAAAATATGTTTTTTGAGGTCACTGTCTGTAAATTATATTCTGCAAAATTGTTGAAACTGCTCTTGAAAGTTAAGAAACCCAAATGACAGAAAGTACACAAAGCATGGCAGTCTCTTCTAGTTTCAGCTGATCTAACTTCACTATGAATATACATTTAAATTTGATAAAACTCACTCTAAAGACAAGAGAAAGGATGTCAAAATATTAATTAAAGGGGCAGCCCAGTGCATGAAGCTCCTGTGTATGCGGGCTCCAGGCAAAAGGCAGACCACAAAGGGTCAATAGTATGCAGCCTTACCTTGCATCACAAGAGGCTGTTTCCATGCCTCAAAACATTGACCTCAAGGTCACACGACAACAACTCTACCAGTGCATGTCAAAATATTAATTATATAACCTAAAGAACAAATGATGGAGTTGTCCATTAAGAATTTCAACACAAGTATACAAGCATCTGCAGGAAGTCCAGTCAGACAAATAGTAAGAAGAGAAAGTTTTTACTTAAAGAGAACACAATCATTTCATTCACCTTCATAAGATAACAATGAACTTAAACAATCAGGGACACTTCAGTGATAAGATAAGTTACATAAAGAGGCCATGTTATTTTTAGAATTAATGATAGATAACTGAATCTAAACAAATGGCAGCTGGAATCTAGAAAAACACATAATAGAACTCAATTTGCAGAAAAGAATGCACAGACAAAAACATCTGTAAAAATAGCCTTGAGAGCTGGAATCCATAAAGAGAAATGAGAACAAAATCAATAATCGTGACAAGCGTAAAATCTGGTACAAATTTAGTAATAGGAAAAACATAAAACGTTGATGAGAATTATTTTGGACTCCCATACTCTTAAGCCACAACTTTTCACATTTCAAAGCTACAAAGCAGAAATTAAAGATGTACTTCCAAGTACAGAATGACATCCTAGTATATATAGAAACTCATAATGAAACAAATATCATATTCATCATCATCATCATCATCATCAATGCCTTATCCCAATTGGGGGTCGGTAATGAAAGAAATATACAAAACCTAAAAATAAATGCAATGGTCTGCCCCAATTTATCCACTCAGTGTTCAGATAGCAGGAAAGAAAGTGGCCTTTAAGTTGTTGCTCCATACAATATCCTAGCAGCCAGTAGCCAAAGTATTTCGAGAAGTTGGTTTGCAGCAAGAGTAGAGACTCAACTAGGAATTTAAAATTTTCAAAGATGGAATCAGCTGCTGAACACATTATCTCCTCAAAGAACTGAAACAAATATTCAAAGCATTTCTAGAACATGCATAACCAAAAGTAACAAGCCTAACTTACTAGATCACCATTTTAATTTTGAAAGCTAAAACAGCAAGTACCAGTTGTATTCGCCCTTTCATAGGGACTCGCAAGCGACTTTTTGCAGCTTGGGAATCATCAATGCTAAGGCTTCTCTTCATTTTTGGCCCTTTGCATTTGTTTGATGACAAATTTCCCACAAGATCAATGGATGCATAGTACAGAAGGTAGTTATCTCCATCCACACTAGTTACTGCAAAAGGAAGCTTCTGGGATGGTGGTGAGAAACTCCCCCCAGTAACACTTAGAACAGCCAGAAAACCATCAATTTTCTGCATAAAGATGAGAGGAGCAAAAGGATGCCATATATAGGATGAGATGTCTAGGAAATACGGACTAACAAAGGAACATCAATAAATAGAAATGGAAAAAAGTTTCTATCAGAATCCCAGAAAACAAAAATACTGACCTGCCTGGTTTTGCCAGCTGAGAACCGACCAGATAATAGAGACTCTTCAAATGAACCAACCAAAGACCTCCTCACAGGTAGTGCACTCAAGCTTCTGACCACTCTGACACAATGAGGTAAGGGAGCAGCATCAGAAGCCCAATTTCTACCAGTACTCTCAGGGGTAAATGGACTTGAATCTTTGCTAAAGACATCCAGATCCTGAAATGACTTGCTCGGCATCCCAAACTTTTCTTCTTCTGAGGCAAACAAAATTGCAGAGACATTGTCGTCAACAGACCTTTCATGATTCTTTAACATATAATAGTCACCTTCCATTGTTTTTGACCAACCCATGCATCTCCTGCTCCCAGTTTTCATTCTCTCAGGCAATTTTGGCCCAAGAGGGGACAAAGAGAGAGGAGATATCACCTTTTTCTGTGAGATAGCTAATGCACTAGAACGGCTTCTTATATTACCAGTTTCTTTGTAGTGATCAATTCCCTGTCCAGATAGGAAATGATTTTGAGGTGTTAATCCACTGCTCGCAAGTAAAGGTCCATCAGTGAAAAAGACATAATCAATTCTATTACTTTCTGGACACCTAGAAACAGACTGAATCGAGGCATCGACCAAATCATTGTTTCCAATGTTGGCTTTCTTATAGTCTTGTTCCATAGAAAAACTGATATCTGCATTTGGCAAACTTGAACCTATTGGAGCATCTCCCCTGATAATATCTAGAGGATCTCCATGGAATTGGTTTGCAGAAAGCATACCATTCAAAGGGGAAAGCAAACGCTTCCTAATTTGTGAGCCATGTGAATCATTTGAATTAGCAGAACTGCTAAATGAAGCAGATGAATGCACCCTATCATCTATAATTCTCTCGAATCCATTACTGAAAGAATCGGACCCACTTGATTCAAATCCAACAACCCTTGAAATAGGACTCTGAACATGTCGCCCCACTTTCGGTGTAGACCAGTCATTTTCATCCTTAGAGCCCAACTTCAATGCGTGGAAGTTTGAGGCACCATCAACAGTGCTTCTGTGTCTAAGCAACAAATCTGCACCCTTTGGGTACTCCAGGATTGTTTTTCTCTGAAAATCTCTAAGAGAAGAGCATGAAAAATCACCTACTATCCTGTTATTCATGTTTCCTCCATGTAGTCCATCCAAATCACTGGTGCTTACGCCACCAAACCGAGGTGAACTTTGCACAAATGAGTTCAATGATGTAAGAACTTCATCAGCAACTTTGCTGGAGGGAACTTGAGGCAAGCCCATTATTAAGACCTCTTAAAGGCACAGTATTTGTGCTTAAAAATTGCAAGAGTTCTTGATCCCTTCTTTCCTTGTTTTGTCCTAGTCTTTTACTTTGTCTGCTCAATGTTCTGTCTGCCATGCAAAGAAATGGGCCACTCGTCTCATGTTCTTACTGAAAGAATGGGCCTCCTGTTACTCATTCCCATCAATGCCAACAGAACAAAATAAGAGTGAAACTTACCTAATTTCTGCTATAGTTTAAGTTCAAAGAAGCTATACTATCTATAAATGTATACGCCAGAGCCATCATCCTTCAATTTCCAACCACATTGTGTGCAAGCTTAGAACTCTGGCAAAGCAGAAATAAGCAAACATACAGCACCAATATCAACAAAAGACAAAGAGCGCGCCATTCGTTGTTGCTCAGGGCACTGGGCACAAGCCTAAAGAAAAGTAAAGAAAGTGGTATCAGCATCTGCGGATGGAGATTATGCATACCAGGGAAAACCCATAAAGAACTTCCACATTCATTCATTTATTAAACCAAATCAAGATACACCCCCAACCTGAACATGTGAGAGCTTTTCTATTTCACAATAAGAACAGATATAAAACACAGAGCAGAAAACTAAGGTAGCAACATCCCCATTCAATTTTTCAGCAGGATGGAAGAAAAGCTCGCATAAGAAATATCAAAGCAAACAGTAAAGGAAGACTTATGAAGAGAAAATGAAACCAATCAGCTTTCATCCATTTCAGGTTGAGGGGGACTAAAAAAGAAAGACACTTCACAATCTAGAGCTCTTTTTATTGACAAAAACTAGCAGATTATACCCATTTGAATTTCTATCTAGAAGAAGATACTCGTAGTTCAAACCAAGATAACTAGAAAAACATACAACCATTTTCTTCTTTTTCCTTTTCCTAAATAACCAAATTTTCTGTTATTTTCTTTTAAGAATCTAAAAAATAGCTTCCCTTGATCGATTTAAGTAAACAGATTAAACTCATAAAAAGTTTCAGTAAATGAAATAAATAAACAGAAATTGGAAATATAAATTTGCTAAAAACACGTAAATGCAATAAAAAACTCTACAAACAAGTAACAAATACAAAACGTGAAGAAACAAATACCAATAACTCCATCTTTCAGTAATGATCCATCTGCATAAAGACTTTCCAACCATCCATGCATCTTAAAAAACAAACCCAACAAGGAAACTTTCAGAACCCAAACCCATTCCTTAAACTAAATAACGACCAGCAGACACACTCAACAGGTTCCTTTCAATGCACACATTCACCCGAAATAATAATTTTAAGGAAAAATCAGAGAGATTGATTCTTTCTCGTCCAACCGCCCCCAACAATGGCACAATTTTCCACCCATTAATCCAGAAAATCCAGATAAAATCCAATAGCCAAAGAACCAGAAACATCAAAGAAAATGAAAGATGAAAACTTTAAAATCAACAATCAAACAACGAAGCTGCAAACCCAAAAACCAAAACCAAAATCGAACACCCGAGAACCCGACCACCAACACGCACCTGTAAAATAAAGTTCCTCGCAAAGTTCCCCCATTAAAAACCAAGTCCGATCATCCAGACATTTTCTTCGAGGTTCAAATTGAATCGCAATTTTGCATAGATTATTATTTAAAGAACCCTATCCTTTCTTTCCTCTTCTTCTTCTTTCTGCGGTTCCTCGCAGTCCATATCTCTCTGTGTGGATTTTATACCTGCGGGAAGAAGGCTGAAAACCAGAGTTTATTTCTGGTAATAATAGTATTTAATTTAAAAATGAATTTCCTTGGTGTTTTCCAGCATTATAAGCTGCAATGTCGAGTTTTACTGTTTTTCCACGTTTTTTTCCCTTCTCTTCTTATTTTTTCATTTTATTTTTCTGAAGTTGTTTCTGTTGAAAAGATTGAACCTGCGTTCACTTTTGTGGAAATGACGGATCGGTCCCGCTTCGCGACGCTGTGCTGTTAGACAGTGCGACGTGACTCGCGTCACTTTGTCTACACTTACAGAAACGACTGCATGACCATAGTTTAAATAGGCATTAGTGATATATGCGCCGCTTGATTTTCTTACCCGGTCCATTTTATTAAATGACTCGAACCGTATAAGTTCACGTATGCTTAGATTTTTTAAGATCGTAACCGTTGATATGGATGATCCTAGTAATTATTATTTTCAATATAAAAATAAATAATAAAAATTTTGTTTATTTTTTTAACTCATGAAAATAGAGGTCAAAAACTAGATCGTTCTGTGAATAAGAATTTTTATGCATAACCCATCCAAGACAAGAAAAACATTATCAATAGTTCAAATCTCAAGAGATATAAGACCACATAAAATTATAGTGAGCTTGTGAGAAAAAGCCAGGAACGCATATATCATAATCTAATTTTACTTGCAAATTATGAATGGGGTTCACTCTTTCGATAATCAAAGCCGTCTATCTCCCAGGTCATTATAATATCAATAATATACATTCCCATGTAGAAAAAAATAGTCGATTGTGCAAATTTATACGGTGAGGGCAAAAATATATTTTAGTTAAGCGTAGAGAGTAATTTGCTCTGTAATTCTTTACTTGAAAAAAAAAATGATCTCCGTAACTTTGACTCAATATTGCCGGGAGGTTTCTTCACCCGTTTACGAGTTACTGAAAGAATTGCCGTGTTATATTGCGACACATTCCCAAGTTCGTTGTGTAATCTCCAATTTTCCTCATGACCGGTAGGAAGGGGCAGGTTCTCCCCCAGCCATTTGCATCGTATATGCCGTATATATACTTTCCATTGGGACCAGCTGCTACGATGTGGACAATTAGAGACATCAAGAAATCAACTCCCACCGAAAAGTAATCTAAAGGCTAATCATTCCTAAAACTCATGGGTGGGGACAAGCCGCTCAGAGCCAATCACGAAGTGACCACGCCTGAACAATCGTAATACACTAGAAATGCAATTGCTTTGATTAATTGTAGTCTTATTTTAAGTCGCAATTATAAAGGTCCCAGTCTATTCCGAAGCCCACGAGGTAAGAATCATCACATCATTAAATTCAGTGGCTAGGATTTTGAAATCAAAATAAGTGGACCCATTTAGAATGGGAAAAAGCAGACCATATCTGCTTACCAGGGATTTCGTGGTTGGAATTTTGAGAGTGGATGGCACTTTTTATTTGCTCTCGTGTTCTCTGCCACAAGGAAAAAGCTCGTGCAAATCTCGATATTTCCTGAGAGAAAGCTGTCCGCTTCCGATTAGCAGGAGTACCAGGGCGCATATGGACGTGTTTTCCTTGTTAGCGACTGGCGTGATTACGGCCAGATGCCTAACTCTACGCCCTTGTTTCAGACAATAAGGTAAATTCATTGGAAATTGCAGGGTTTCGTCTCGCCAAAACCAGGACAGACTGAACTGACTTGATGCCTATGCCTTGTGGCTGAATTACAACACCCATCCCTTTGATTTCTGTCCCACTTTAAGCATGAACCATCTCTGCACATGTAGACCCCACACTTGGGTTTCAATTCAATGACACTAAGATCCTAAGGAAAGGCATTTTTTTGGCCTACTAAATATGGACGGTTGTTGATATAGGTTGTTTTGACCGTACGATTGTGGGCTCTATGACTAGCGTTCTTTTCTTGATTGTAACAAGAAAGAAAAGATAGGTCCCGCCAAGTGAAGAATGTAAGGATCATAGATAGGGTCCACCCAGTCAAAGCTCTACATTCCGTGAGAAATCAACCATCTCGACATTGTTTTTGGAGAAAATTAAATGTGGGCCATACCTACTAGACCGACCAAAAATTAGACCTATCTGCTGCGTTGATATTGTTGGAGGCTCTTAAGAGTTTGGCAGAAAGGACGGTCGGCATGCTTCAAAGGCACGCCGATGGGGGAAGAAGGAACCCGTGAATTCTAGGGCCCACATGGCATTATTCTTCGCTGAGACTATTGATAGCCTTTCGGACCCGTGCTTCATTGCTTCCACAGGCAGCGGCCGTGCTACGGTGATGGATCCAGCCTACTTGCTTTCTCATAGGGTATGTCACCGTCAAATCATGGGATCATCCAGTTACCTTTCATTTCCGATTTGTTGGATTATCCTAGTCCCTTGATCTTACTGTTTCAGCAAAGAGCATATGCCATCAGTGAATTTCATCAGTATTCCCGGCGTTCTAGTCCAATTTGGGACAGTCCTCCAGCTAGTATCCTTAAGATAACTTTGATCATGTTTTGTTTTAGTAAGTTAGAGAATTGGAATTGGAGATTTATTGAGTCCCATAATTTGGAGATTAAATACACAGTGCCTCTAATGGTTGAAGGAGATACCAAGCCGAAGCTAGGTCCATGTGCGAGGCCCAACAAAGAGCTTTCATGGAAGGGTGTGTAAGACATATAAATACCATCTCTCAAGTCCTATCAGCTTAAGCTTTTGCACAATAAGACAATATAGTCCAGTACGTAGGCCGAAGCACCTCTGTATCACTAGTTTGAAATAGTGCATTCAATCCCATTAGAGAATGTAGGGTGTTTGCCCGTTGAAAGGGTAATCCTAAAGATACGTTGAACAGAAAGTGACCTAACGAAGCGTATAGAAGGGGTCCATATATATCATGATGACCTATTGAGCGCGTTACTTACCGGTTCATAAAAATGTTGAAAGAGATGCCTTAAACATCACATGATGGATCAGTAAGAAAAGGGATGTCCATAAAAATTCTGAATTTGCTGGAGAAGATCACGCAGTGAATGCAAGAGAAAGAGGTCTCTTTTGATCATGTTTACAGAGCTGCTAATCAAGAAGCTAGTCAACCGATCAAAGAAGGGCCTGGCTATTATCTAAGGTTGTGTTTTCTTTCTTCATCATGCGTCGGATAGACCCAGGATGAAGTTTCTGAGCAGGTTACCTCTGCTTAGACACTTTTCAGTTCTACATTAATGTGTTTTTTACTTTAGCTTGTGATGGCCTTTAGCCTTTTGTTTTCTGCCATCTTCTTTTCTCTTTTTTATTCCTTTTCTTCTTTTTCATCCAACCCAAAGAATTTTCACAAAGCTTACCCCCAACTCACTCTCCTGAATCTAATGCATCGCTTAATGGCCCTAACGGGATGGAGGTGGCCCCTTCGAACCCCTAACCCAGTGGCCACGAAGGAAGCACGTGGAGTTGGGCGTTTTCTGCCCTATTTTCCTGGTGCCTTCTCGGTCATCTTTTATCACATCCCATTGATTGATGCATCTTATCGTTCTGATTGGTGTGATCTGACACAATGACAAAGGAATGCTGGAGCGATCCATTTTATTGGGTGATGATAAAACTCGAAAATACTAAGTAGTTGCATTTCCTTGTTTTAGTAACATCATTCTATGCTTCATGTGAACCAGTTCTGATTAGCTGTTAAAGGCTAAAAACATAATTTATTGAGAACTATTTAGAAAAATGATAAAAAGAAAGTCAATTTTTGTTGCCATGATCTTTGGTGCATGGCCTGGGCATGGTCAAATATGTTAATTTGGCTGTTGACCACAGGTTCCTTCCATCGCTGCTGATTTGGTTTCGACCTATGAAGCCTTATCTGCAGTTCCGCAAGCAAAATGTAAGTATTGATATCTTGTGGACCATATCTTATGTATGGGATATCCGTTTGGCATTGGAGCCAAATCATGTGATTCTCCTGTTGATTGTATACAAGTTTAACAATGTGGATCAATAGTCAGATCGATTTGCGCATGGGCTTAAAAGCCGAACATTTCGTTCTCGTTTTTTGGAAGAGCGGGGCGGCGAGAGTAGCGTAAATAGAGTAAAGCGGGCTGACTCCATAACACTTCGCACCCATGGGCCTTTATAGTTATCCTTCAAAAGTTGAAGCAGAAGTGAAAAAGTAGTAGTCCATAAAAAAGTGCCCCATTATTTATTGCATGATTTGGTAGAGTATAAGCTACTTTATTTTATTATTCCTTTTCCATGCCATGAACATCTGGCTGCTTTAAAAGGCACCTCACAATTTTGTGAATGGCTTCGGTTTGTTGCCTAGGCAACTCGGAAATGCTGTTGGACCAAGGGCGTGGGTATCAGGCCCCTTGCTGGAATAGCCTTCTTCTCTGATAGAATTGATGGGTCCATACCCATATATGTAGTCAATGCCTTGTTCACCTCACTGATCACCGTTGGATTTCTTGAGATGTCGAGATTTCTGTGCGTCAGAAATGGAGACTGGATCTTTCCTCAAAAGTCAAGATCTTCGTCACCAGATTCGGAGGTCGGATTTATCGAGTAAGAACTTGACTAATCGAAAACTTGAACTCCTATAAATTGGAATCGATAAAAGGAGATGTGATAAGAGAAGGGAAAAAGGAGTAGCAATGAGAGGGGTGTGTGTGAGATGTATAGAGCAAGAGAATCGAGTGAGGTTTAGAACCTCCTCTTCTCCTGTCTATAAAAAGATAAGTGATTTTTATCTCCTTCTTCCATGGATATAGACCTAGTTTAGTTGAACCAAGTAAACTAACTCTCTCTCTCTCTCTCTCTGGATATCTCCGTGTGGTGTGATTTGATCCGATCATATCTTTGATCCCGAGCACAACTGGTATCAAAGCCTACCTGATCAGACAAGACTACGCTTGACCGATCGTAGATAAGATCTGCCCTCGCCATAAATATGAGGACGATGCTGAGGAGGTCAAACAACCATCAGTCGATCCTGGTATACAGATCGAGAGGATCTGTAGAGCAATAGACTAGACCTGAACAGATCAGAGCTGAGCGGAGAGATAGAGAAAGGAGTGGGCTACAAGTTACCACAACCATTGCCGGAGAGGAAGTAGCCCAAGCAGCTGACTCATTCCCAAAAAAAGAAAAAGAAAAACCGATTGGCTATCAGCTGTGAAGCCAAGCCTAGAGAGAGAAATAAGAGGAAGAGAGTATCGGTAGACGATTGTTTGTGACGGAACATGCGTCGAGTAGAAAGCTGATCGGAGGAGCGAAAGGATGAAAAAGGGAGGGGGAATTAGGCTGCTGCGCCATCATTTCTCAACGCAGCAGCAATAAATCATGGTTAGAACCCTGAGCCGATGAAAGCGGTTCTGGGTCAGAAGATTGGAAGGGCAAAAGGGTAAAAGAATAAAAGAGTGGTTAGGGGTTCAATGAAATTGTTATTAGAATCTGCTAGGAATTGTTACAAATTGTTACGTCTGTTATATGCTAATTTGTAAGATCCTACATATAAATATGTGAAAAGGTAATAAAGGAGGCAGGCATGAATTTACACCATATTCCTCTCTCTTTCTTTCTTCTTAAGGAGATTAACCATCTCGAATAGGTTTACAACGAATCCCATACTACTGCATTCCATTACAGTGGTATCAGAGCCATTATGGCAGAGTGCTCACATCTCTCACGACTCTTTGATTCAGTCAGTAAGCATGAAAGAGTTCTAGAGTCACTCAATCAGTAGATTAATGATATTCAAGAAATGTTGAGATCATTGGTGGGCAGAGAAAAGGAAAGCATATTAGATAGTGGAGAAGGTCTAGAGTTTGATAGAGGCAGTTCTAGACATTCCTTTAATGGCGGACAAGTAAGATTGGAATTTTCAAGGTTTGTAGGAGAAAATCCAGCTTGGCTGTATAAAGTCAAACAATATTTTTGAGTATATGATGTGCTTGTAACTCAAAAGGATTTTGCTGGCATCATACCATATGGAGAATGAGGCTCTCATGTAGTTGTAGGATGTAGAGGAGTCAAGGGTGTTTACCAGCTAAGAAGCCTTTACCAGAGCATTACAGATGCATTTTAGAGCCAATGCATATGACAATCCAATGGAGATGCTCGTGCATCTCAAGTAGACATCCACAGTGGTGACTTATATGATGGAGTTTGAAGCTATATCCAATAGGGTGAGAGGGCTGTCTAAAAAACATTGACTCAGTTGTTTCCATAATGGATTAAGGGATAATATTCAACTACTAGTTTGTATGTTTAATCCCATTTCTCTTACTCAAGCATTTATCTTGCTAAGATGTAAGAGGAAAGACTCCTTACATCAAGGAGAATAATGTATAAACTAGCAAAAAAATTGAGCACCTGGAAGAGCAGTGAATCGAGTGGAACTTTCATTTTAGGCCCTCCTCCTCCAAAAGAAGCAACATCCAACAAACTAAGGATCCACTACCTCACTCCCATGAAGATGGAAGAATGGAGGAAAAAGGGTCTCCGCTACAATTGTGACAAGAAATAGTGACAAAGTTATCGTTGTAAGTCTCCAAAATTATTTCTTTTAGATGCCGTGGAGAATAGTACATCAAGATAGAAGGGGGAAGCAGTGAGGAAGAAGTAAATGGGGAGGAGGAACGTCCCAAGCTTTCCTTACATGCAATAGAGAGCACTCGATTAGATGAGACAATGCGGGTGTAGTGGGAAAGATTTCTGGTAAGCAAGTAATGACTGTGATGGATTTTGATAGCTTTGCCTATAGAAGTATAGGGTCAACTATTATATGTAAACTGTTATGTTTTGCCTTTAGGGGGTTATGATATGGTGTTTGGTGTTCATTGACTACATACTATGGGGCCTATTTTGCGGGATTTTTCAAGCCTTACTATGTAGTTTGTCCACGAAGGGAGGGTTTACATTTTTCAGTGCCTTAGTGACACTGATACATAGTTGGTGGAAGCAAGAAATTTACTGGATGAATGTTGTGAAAATGTGGGGGGAGTCGTTCTTCATCTCAAAGTAGTGAACTTTGAGTCAATGGTGCCACAAATTCCTACTACAATTATAAAGGTATTAAATGAATTTGGAGATGTGTTTAATGTTACTAGTGAGTTGCCACCTCGCGATGATTTGAACATCAGATCATGTTAAAAGATGGCAGTAAACCTGTTTGTGACGATACCCTTATTTTCAAAAAGCAAAAATTGAGAGGATAGTTCAGGAATTGTTACATTCAGGAGTAATTTGTCCTAGCTAAAGTCCTTATTCTTCACTAGTGTTACTAATTAAGAAAGCAGATGGGACATGGCAGATGTGTATTGATTACCAATCCTTAAATAAAGAAACTATTACGAATATGTTCCTTATCCTATAAGTGGATGACCTTATGGATGAATGACATGGTGCTAAGGTTTTTTCCAAGTTAGATTTACAGTTAGGGTATTATCAGATACGCATGAAGGAGGAAGATATATCTAAAACAACCTTTCACACACACAATGGGCATTATGTGTGATGACCCAGGTTTTTCAAACACTTTTTAATAAGTCTTTTCGAAAGGTGGGGCCCCAATTTTCAAAAACAATTTAAAAAACAAAATAGCATAAAATATTTTCAACAAATTTCATTTTAAAAACCCTAGTGTCAACCATCAACTCACAAACTTACTTATTTATGAATATTGAAAACTCAAATAAAATTTTCATTTTTTTTCAAGTAAACCTTTTGAAAATAAGTTACTTCTTCAGGATCCATCCAGTCTATAGTTAGTCCCTACATCATTACAAATCAAGTCCAAATACCACAGATGTATATGTGCAATCCAAGTAGAATTAAAACATACCTTCAAACGACAATGTCTAAATTAACTACTTGTTTGACTCCTTATCAGTCCAATCTGTCACTCAATATATGATGCCTTGCAAAAATAATGCCCTATATTAGCAAGCTATGCTTGGTAGGGGGATAAGATGCTTATGAAAATACATTTGTTTTCACAATGTAATAATCATTTCAATGCGCTAAAATATTTTGCATTAATAATATGCACGATTGGATTTAAGATAATCTAAACTATAGAATATCAAATTTCAAAGCATTTCATGTAAATATCATGAATAAAACCAATAGCAAAATATCATGTTCAAATCAAAATCAGGATCTCAAGTAAACTTTTATGAATAGACACTACTAAACAGGAGGGTTTTAAAGTCGGCATAAAGAAGTCCCCTATATAATTGCCAACTTTATAAATATTTTAGAAGTCATTTGAAAATAAACGACTTTAAATATATATACTTAAGAAGTCTTTTAAGCGTAAGCAACTTTAAAAAACTGGCGCTATAAGGGAATTTTTTTGTGGGAAGAAATTTTAAAGTCATTTTTATGAAAATGACTTCAAAAGTTGATAACTTTAAAGTCATTTACAAATAAATGACTTTAAAAATATATAATTTTTGAAGTAGTTTTAAGGAAGAGACTTGAAAAGTATCATGATAAATTTGGCCAGAATATTTTGTTTAGCCGGAATGGACTTTTAAAGTTGTTTACATATAAACGACTTTAAAAGTCCCTCACTTTTGAAGTCATTTAGTGCTAAGCGACTTCAAAAGTTTAATATTTTCAAAGTCATTGAGTACTAAACAACTTCTAAAGTTTTCATTGATTTATAAATAGCTGTCAAAGTACCATTTTTTCCTTTATCTTCTTTTTTTCATGGTTTTGGCATGACGACTTTGTCTTTGGGCTTTATACTTCTTTCTTTTTCCCTTCTTACTTTCCATTTTTATATTTTGACTATTTGTGTCATGGAAAAAATTGTAAGTAAACCATAACTTCTTTTAAATCGGATGAATTCTTTTTTTGTTACTAACTTTTCTGTTTTTTTTATTTTGTAGATCATGTAGGGTTAAAGAATCTGTTAGATCATCCTGATTTTGCTAAAATCATATGATTTCATTGAAAATGACAACTACTTCTCTCTCAAACCTCACTATTGAGGAAAGTGAGGACAATACGATTTGTGGTTTACACCTAAAATTAGGGTTTGATGAAGAGTGGTGGTTAGACCATCAACTTCTAGCCAATTTTGATGAAAAAGAGTGGTGTCAGCTAAATACTAGGCTAGATTTTGATGAAAAAGAGTAGATTCACTATTTGATCTTGGCTTGATAAGCTCATATGTAACATTTGATATATATGTAACATTGGATGTAATAAAAAAAAATAATTTGATTTCTTTGTTGATGTGTTTGTTTATATGTATGTGTGTATTATATATGATTGTGTTTGTAAAATCAATTTCATTGTGTATTTCTGTAAATTTGGAATGTACAAAAGGTAAATAAATATATATTTCATTTGAAAATTTAAAAATTATTAAAGTTGTTAGCATAAAAATGACTTTAAAAGTGTAAACATTTAAAGTCATTTTTATGAAAACGACTTTAAATGTATGAACTTCTAAATTCATTTTTCTACAAACGACTTCAATTGTACTTCTATTTTAAGAATTATTTTGTCGACTATCACTGTGCCTTTTCACTCTGTGTTTATTATTTGTGCACAAAAATTAAATCAAACTTCTGTTTTCCTACTCTAAACCAAATTCTACTTGTGAATTGAAATTACACTCACAAATTCAGGGTTAATATTGATTTTTGAGTGTTGATTAGTATCTCTATATTTGTCTCATATGTATTATGCATATTTGAATATTTTTTACAAGGTTGTGGGTTAGAAATTGTTCTTTTGAAAGTTGATTTCATTTGTGAATGTGTCTATCATAATATACTTTTTTTTTGTTGTTAATTAAAATTTTTCATGAAATGTAGTTATTTTGAATACTTATAATTATACCAAGCTGTCCGTAGTGGTAGAACTTTACAACGTGAAATTAAGATTTGGTTTTTCAGATCAAGGTTTTTCAGAAGTCTTGAAAGTAGCGAGTAAGATGCTACTGAAGGATAATAAATTGACGAGGTCCACATGAGAAGCAAAGAAAACCATGGCTATACTAGAGTTGAAGTATGAGAAGATACATGCATGTCCCAATGATTGCATCTTGTATAGGATGGAGTACAAGGATAAAACTATATTCCCAACTTGTGGACAGCCAAGATGGAAGTTAAAGAAGAATTCAACTAAGAAAGCTACAGGCATTCCTACAAAGGTTCTATGGTACTTCTCCCTATTCTAAGGTTCAAAAGAATGTTTCATATAATAGAAACAATGAAGAAATTAGTGTGGCATGCCAATGACAAAGTATTTGATAGCTTTTCACGCCATTTAGCAGATAGCCCAGCATGGAAACTTGTAGATTTCGTGTGGCCTAATTTTGGTGAAGAACCTAGAAACCTACTACTAGCATTATCTGTAGATGAGATTAATCATCATGGTTCTATGTATGAAGAGGAAGTTCATGATGTTAACTATGTTGATATCGAGTCCAAAGCAGCCAGGGAATGACATTGACGTGTACTTGTCTCCCTTGATTGATGATCTTGAGACATTATGGGACATAGGCATTGAAGCATACAACGCATATAGGAAAGAGTCATTTACCCTAAAGGCTATATTGTTGTGGACAATAAGTGACTTCCCTGCATACGGTAATTTGTCCAGATGCACTGTGAAGGGATACAGTGCTTGTCCTATCTACAGTGATCAAATATGTGCTATATGACTTAAACATGGTAGGAAAATGACATTCCTTAGGCACAGAAGATGGTTGGGCAGAGACCATCCATATCGTTTTAAGAAGGGAAAATTTAATGGGAGTGTGGAGATAAGGACACCTCCAAAGATGTTGATAGGACATCAAGGATTGGAGCAGGTTGAAAATATTAATGTCTTATGGGGAAAGAATATGAAAAAATCAAGTAAATATGTAGGTAAAAGTAATTGTAGAAGTTGTTGGAAGAAGAAATCAGTATTTTTTCATTCGCCATACTAGAAATCACTGCTTATGCATCATGTGCTTGATGTCATGCACATTGAGAAGAATGTGTGCAAAAGCTCGACATGTACCTTGCTTAATATCCCAAGAAAAATAAAGGATGGACATGCAGCTCGAATGGATCTTATGAACATGAGTTTGAAGAGGAGGTTGCAATGTGAGGATAGGGGTAGTCAAGGAACATATCTGCCTAAGGCAAATTATACTCTTGATAGCGAGGAGAAGAGAATAATGCGTAAAACCTTATTCGAGCTCAAAGTTCGAGACACTCTTCAAACTTTAAAAACATTGTTTCCATGGAAGAGCTAAAATTGTTGGAGATGAAGTCCCACGATTGCCATGCATTGATGCAACAACTACTAACAATAGCAATATGTTCTATGTTACTGGACAACATTGGGAGAGCTATTACAAAATTCTGCTACTTCTTTAATACTTTATGCAAGAAGGTGGTTGATATTTCAAAATTACAAGAAACTTAAGGTCATCTAGTGACAACTTTATTTGAGGTTGAGACAATCTTCTCACCATCCTTCTTTGACATCATGCTACACTTAATAGTGCACCTCATTGATGAGGTAAGACTTTGTAGGCTAGTTTACTTGTGATGGATGTATCTGTTTGAGAGGTACATGAAAAGTTTAAAAGGGTATGTACATAATCACAACTGGCCAGAGGAGCATATAGCCAAATGTTATATTGTAGAGGAAGCAGTATAGTTTTGCACAAAGTAATTAGCAGGCGTGGATGCCATTAGAATCCCAAGAAAGAAATAATCAGCTGCATTTCATGATCCAAAGGTTGGTGAACCTTTATCGAGTGGTCATGTATTGACTGTTGACTATAAAGAACAAGACCAGGCACATCTTTATATGTTGTGAAATGTTGATGAAGTCCAACCTTACATTAAGTAAGTTGATCATGCATGCATGCACTTATGTAAAATTTAATTGCTGATGGTTAATTACATTTTCCATGATTAGTCTATTAATTTTTGTGTGTGTGTATGTAGTGAACACATGGATGTACTCAAGGCAAAGAATCCAAGTTACACAAAGAAAAAGAAGTGGCTACAATTTGAGCATTGTCGCACTTTTAATAATTGGCTGCATAAGAAGTAAAATGAAAGAAATCTCACTTAAGTTAAAAAACTACATTCTGTATATTTATGTATGTATATATTAATCTTACTTAAGCCTACTTAATATACACAGATTCAAGATTAGCGAGAAGTTGCAAGCAACAGTATATCAGAAACCTTGGGTTGGATGGAGATGGGACCATGACCAAAATTAATAAAATATGTCAGATATGCCATCAATGGTTATCTTTTTACACCGAAGACCATGATAACCCAAGAGTGCAACAAAATAGTGGAGTTAGCTTAGTTGCCAATGCTACATTCTTTTCAAGTTCAAAGGATAACAAGCCAATAGTGGTGGATGATATTTATTATGAGGTTATAAAAGAGATTTGGTCCTTGAATTATACTTTTAGAACTCTGTTGTGTTTAAGTGCAATTAGGTGGAACATAACAACATAAAAACCAATGCCCTTAGATTGACATTAGTTGACCTCAACAAGATAGGTTATAAAAATGATCAATTTATTTTGGTATCTCAAGCAAAACAAGTACTTTATGTACAAGATGAACATGATAAAAGATGGCCAACTATTTTATCATCCCCTTCAAGGGATTTTTATGATGAAGACGATGTAGGAGATGTTGAAATAAATTACCCTTCTATTATTAAAACAATCCCTTCAATCATAGCATTACTTGGTGAGAATGAGGATTATGTGCGTGACAATGGTGAGGAAGGTGCTTGGGTTTGAAAATAATATATATTTTGGGGTATGTGGAATATGTATATTAGTCAGTTGTAATATATATATAGACACACACATATAATTTCATGTTAATAATTTTTAGCTTTGCATTTGTCATGAGCTATATGGAATATTGATAGTGAGAATGCATGAATCAATGTTGACTATCATAAAAAATTCATTTCATTGTGTATTTAATTGTTAGATATTGTAAAGTACTAACATAAAATATGTATATATTTTGAATAAAAAATTATATACTTTTAAAGTCATTTAAAGATAAACGACTTTCTGAGTGGGCAAACAAGAAGAGTTACTACAAAGTAAATCTCAATGAAATAAGAACTGAATGAGCTAAGTACGTAATGAGTTTCAATTAGATTACTTGGAGTAACTACATGAACTTGAAATACATAATAAAGTCATTAACTTGTGTGTATTCCTTTATATTTTCTTATTTTCTTTGAAATATATATATATATATATATATTTGTATTTTAAGTAATGAATGAGTGGAAATATGGAGTGTGGGAATAAATGAGTATGGATGAAGTGAATTTGGAGTTTGAACAAGAAGTGAATATGTGGTGGTTGAATTATGTAACTTTTATGAGATGAAGAATGAGAGGGTTACTTAAAAT
Source organism: Warburgia ugandensis (assembly GCA_035236585.1). Lineage (NCBI taxonomy): Eukaryota > Viridiplantae > Streptophyta > Magnoliopsida > Canellales > Canellaceae > Warburgia > Warburgia ugandensis. Next base: position 28,392,830 of record CP141130.1, on the reverse strand, counting down.
GTGTATAGATTTACAAATGAAGTGAATGTGGATGTCATAGATAATACATATGTTATAGTTTCTTATATAAATTATTTTTAATATAGATGTGGATGGATAATAAGGAGTATGGATGTTTATATCCATTATGGATGTATTAGGTGTTATATTTTAAGAACGGTTCAAGGTATTAAGAAAGAAGTGGATACATGTTGTATTAGATGTTTGGTTTTTCATGTTTATAAAGATTGTTTGTATCAGGTGTATAGATTGTTTGTTATTCAATGTATACACAAGTGGTAGTGTATCAAGACAGATGTCGATGCATTATAGAGGATGGTGGTTTGAAATGTGTATGGAGATTGAAGTTATTAGGTGTATATGATGTTTGGTTTTTCATGTTTATAAAGATTATTTGAAGTATTAGGTGCATAGAATGTTTGTTATTTAATGTATACATAAGTGGTAATGTATTAATGAATTAAGATGTGGATGCAGTGTACGTTGTTGGTTTTTCTTGTTTGTGGAGATTGAAGCATTTTAATGTATACATGGTATTGTGTATTAAGAAGTGGATGAATGTTGTTTGTAAACAGGTTTTTAATGTTGATAAACATTGTTTGAATATCAGGTGTTTGTTATTCAATTGTATATAAGTGGTGGAGGAAGCAAACAAATTTGAAAAAAAAAACTTGTAAAGTGTTTTTGAAAAACCGAATGTTCAAACTTCTAAAGTCATTTTGTCAAAAAAGACTTTAAAATTCATGATATTTTCTTTAAAAGTTTTTACTTTCGAGGTCGCTTATATGAAAATGACTTCTAAAATCACAAAATTTTGAAGTCATTTTTATATAAACGACCTCAAAAGTTCATCGAAATAAGTTCTTTTGAAGTTGCTTAACCAAAAATGACTTCTAAAGTTGTCAATTTTAGCAATTGTTTTTTTGTAAGTGACTTCAAAAGTCAATGAAATTTGGTTGTTTTTTAAGTCTCTTACAAAAAATGACTTATAAAGTTGTTGACTTTAGAAGTCATTTTTATATAAGCGACTTTAAAATTATATGACTTTTGAAGTTGTTTAAAAAAAATGACTTTAAAGGTTTGTGACTTTTAAAATCCTTTATATAAACAAATTTAAAAGTTGATGACTTTCCAAGTCGGCTCGGTAGAAGTTGCTTCTTAAGTGACTTCTATTATCACTTTTTACCGACTTTAAAAGTCCCCTATGCAGTAGTGAGATGTAAACATCATAAATAGATCCAACAATGCAAAGTCATGTACAAATAACGATCCAAATCATGAATAAAGATATTGAATAGTTGAACGAGTTAAATGATGTTAAACTTGTGAAATTAGTAAATATAGTCATTAGTGGTACACCCCTAGCTATATGGGGCCCACAATCATTTAGTCAACACTAGGTATACATAATGATCATGAGCTCATGCTAGGCATATCATCATGCCACATAGTCACGGCACTGCCACTCAGTCATGATCACAACACCCAGGTCTCCAAGGAAAACCAAGCACATTTGCTATCACACAGTCATACTTGTAGCACTATGCAAAAAAATACAAAGGACAACACTCCCGGTCTATCGACGACCACTCCTCATCGACACTAGAATGGGAGACTAGGCATCTGTCCCACATGGGTGAGGATCAAAACCATAGTGTGGACTAATCATGATACCACTCCCTATAGTGTTCGCCCTTCTATGGGTAGGTGTCTATCATCTCACAAAGTCAGAGGGCTAGTGGCTAGCCCTACATCCCTCCTAGCATAGCGTTCCCCAGGCACACGCTTGTTGAAAATAAAATGCTCAGGCCTCCATGCCTGGATATCATAAAACCTTCAGGCTATATGCATATCTCATATCAAATTATGAAAATAACGTATCATGTGCATAGGTAGTACCTTGTACCAAAATCAAGCCCACCTAGCTATTAAATCAAACCATGTGAATATAAAACATGCAGTGTATTCTTAAATCATGCATTTTAAATAAATGGTATGCATTTACAATCTTCAAAACCATAATATGATAATTTTCATATATAGTAGCATAGCTAAATCATGTCATAAATACTGCACGTATAATATTGCACAATAATCATATCTTATAAATTATGCATGCAACTCAAATCTCATGCAATATTAAAATCACATCATAACCATATCAACAGATTATGTAATTTGCAAAAATTAGCATCTTAAATTCTACCTACATTGAATGCGGGCTATCCCAATCCTAAGAATGTCCAATAGTCTTAATGTCATATCAATTGACATATATGTTGAGTCACATGTGCATAGAATGTCATTTCCCTATCACAAATCCTCATCTATAACTTATTAAGTATTTGATCATCTTTAAACATGATGACCTTGTCTTTATAGATCTCTAATCATATATATATATATATATATTTATTTATTTATTTATTTTGTAATATCCTCAAATCCTAATTGTTGATTAAAGATCAATAGTCCAGATCAGCTATATGTCCTCAACTTCTATTGATCTCAGCCTGGCCTATAGTCTATTTCATATTTCAATATTTGATCTATTGATTTGACCATCAGATCAATAGTTCTAAGTCCTCCTAACATCAAATCTTCGAATCTAAGGTCATCAGAACCATTAGATTAATTTAATTAATAATATAAATAGCTCAATTGTTCTTTTCCAAGGTTTAGTCCATTCTAATCTTGGTTTTTTTTTTTTTTTCTAAAATGTCTACAATTGATAAGGAATAATCAAATAAAATTTAATTTAATTGATTTAAATAAAACTCGATAGTGATCATACCTCTTATTGCTTAAATCCATGCATGACGTTGTGTCAGATGTGGCTTGATCATGTTTGATCACCTTTGATCCCAAAATCCAAGAATGAATGACTTAGATCAATTGTTAGATCTATGGTTAAATCTATATGGAAGCTCAAATCAGTGGTTGATCTAGGTGTTAGGTAGTTAATCAAGGGTTAGATCATCTTAAAGGGACAAGTCGATTGTAGGTCTAGCATTAAGTGGCTAATCAATGGTTGGATCATGATAAGAGGTTAGATCAATCGTAGAATTGAGTTTTAGTGATTGATTAGTAGTTGGATCATTTGGGGTTTTGGTCATGGATCTGATATTTGGTAATAGATCATGGGCTAGATGACTATGGATGGCCAAACTAGTTACAAATCAACACGATAGTGACCGTACATTATCATCAGCTACAAATCACCATTAGATCTTCATTGATGGCCAAATTGATTGATGGATTTTGTTCTTGCATCATGAGGATCACAATGAACATCTTGAATCAATGAGATTCCTTCTAGATTGAGTAGTTGAAGACATCCAATTTCAAGGGTGGGTGCTGGTAGCAAGGGCCCACTATGCAAAACAATAAAAGAGAGAGAGGGAGAGGGAGAGGGTGGGAGCAGCGGTTGGTGGTTGCCAGTGGTGGCTGTGCTATAAAAGTAGGGCATCGTGCCTCTGGCTTGGGCACAATGGACCTGGGAGGGGTCATAGGGAAACCGAGGGGAATGGGCTTCCTGGCGTGCATGCCTACTTCAGCAGACACCTTCATTTGTCTGCATCTGGCGAGGAAGATGGAAGGGAGACGGAGGGTGGCTGGCTTGTGCGGTCATCATGACAGGAGGTGTTGGAGGAGGAGGAACAGGTGGGGAGAAGGCTAGCGATGGCTATTAGCTTTAGTTCAGCCACCGTCTAGTGTCTAACTGGGAGGCAAAAGGGGCCAAAGTACCGGTCGATTGGCGATCAGGACAAAGATAGGGAAGGTTAGGAGAGAAGGGAAAAGGGGTATGCTAGCGTGGCTGTCCACATCTGGTGTCGCGTCGGCTGCTACACCGAAGAGAGGGAAAGAGGGAATAGGGAAGGGCTTCTCATAGAACCTTCAATGCCAGGCCTGGTCGGGGTGTCAAGTCAAGCGGTGTTGGCCAATCACTACCATTGATGAGTGAGAAGAAGAGGATAGGGAAGAAGAGAGAGAGAGAGAGAGGGAGTGGCCAATGGCTGGTTGCAGTGGCGCTGTTGGCTAGAAGGGGGAGGGGGGATGTGCTTCAGCATGTGCTTAGCACAAGGCTCGGTGAAACCTTGGTGCTTAGTATAGGCTAACACTGGCACTAACTAGGCAGTAACCAAGAAGAGAGCTAGGGAAGGGAAAGAAGGGGGGAAAAGAGGACAAAGGTCTGTTGGTGGCTACAACGATACTAGTAAGGAACCTAGACTAGCGTGGCAACTCAAGGTTTGGTGCAGCCTTAAGCAGGCATGCTAGCCAGCCAATGGGCTATTCTAGAGAGAGGGGGAGAAAATTGAGGGGAAGGGGGATTAATTACCTTTTAAATAATTATTATCATCATTATTATTTTATATGTAATCATTGCCAGTTATAAATGTGGGTAATTATTACATCTAATTGAGTGTAAGAATTAGTTTGTATTTATGGCTGCATGTCATGTCCCATGGGTCTCAATTGTAATCAATTTTATCACTTTAATTATTAATTGATTTAAATTAAATGCTTAATTAAATAATTACGAGATCTTTGTCCAACCTCCAATTTTTACATACTTAGTATCGTTGGATTCGTTTTCACGATTATATCACTAATATTGATGTTTCAAAGCTTAATTTTATGTCTTCCATTAGTTATCCTTTAAAATTTAAAATCTTGTAAGTTGAATTATGTATTTCTCCTTTTCAATTCATTCTATTTACATAAAGTGAATTAAAATTTTAAGGACGTTACATTATGAGTTTTTAGTAATGCCCCAGCAACTTTTCAAGCTTTGATGAATGATATTTTAAACCAGTTTTGAGGAACTTTGCATTAGTTTATTTATTTATTTATGATATTCTGGTTTACTGCAGGAGATGGAGGATCATTTGACCCACTTGCAACATGTTCTATATATTTTACTATTCCATAAGTTATATGCTAAACTTTCCAAGTGCAGATTTGCGTGTTAAGAGGTAGATAACTGGGGACATGTGGTTTGTTTAAAGGGTGTTCAAGTTGATCCAAATAAGATTTTTGCAATGATCAACTAGCCTCTTCCAAGAATATCAAGTCCTTAATGGGTTTTCTTGGTCTTACAGGGTATTACAAGAGGTTCATCAAAGCGTATGCTCAGTTAGCTAGTCCTCTAATGGACTTCTTTAAAAAGGATGGATTTCAATGGAATGAGGCTACAACTCGTGCTCTTAAGAATCTAAAGGAAACTATGACATAACCACTAGTGTTAGCTCTTCTTAACTTCTCTATTCCTTTTATTATAGAATGCAATGCATTAGGTAATGGGTTGCATGCAGTTTTGATGTAGGAACAACATCTTATAGCCTTCTTTAGTCAATCCTTAAAAGGACAAGCACTGTCACTATCTGCGTATGAAATGGAGTTACTGGCACTGGTTTGTGTAGTGTAGAAGTGGTATCCCTACCTGTTGGGATGCTCGTTTGTTATAAGGATGAATCAGAGAAATCTTAAATACCTATTGGAATAGAAAATTGGTACTCCTTAACAAAGGTGGATTTCAAAATTGATGAGTTATGATTTTACTATGAACAAAAATGTGGTAGCTGATGCTTTATCTCGTCAACAATCTGACCTACTAGAGGCCTCTCTTTGTTTGCTGACTTTTCCTGATCCTATTTGGCTAGAGTAATTTCTCCAAGCATATCAAACTAATCCTCAACTACAAAAGCTGGTGCTCAGGGCACAGTAGGGCACCTTACCCATTACACTTTTCAAAATGGGTTATTACTCTACAAGGAACATCTCTTGTTACTTCGTACTCCTTTCATTAAATGTGTTTTGGCTTTTGTCCATGATCATCCCATGGTAGGTCACGAAGGTTATTGCTGTTGTTACCAGCGTGCTAAGAAGGACTTTTTCTGCGTGGTAATGAAGAGAGATCTCAAGGAGTATATATGTAGGTTTAATGTTTGCCAAAGAAGGTAGAGAATTGCCATTCCCATGGGTTCCTTCAGCCCTTGGAAATTCTTGCTCATCCATGGTCTCACATTTCTGTGGACTTTATAGAAGGGTTACCTTTTTCTCAAGAATACTTAGTTATATTGGTGATTGTCTATCAGTTTACTAAGTATGGTCATTTTATTCCTTTGACTCATCCATACACTGCACCTACAGTTGTAGCTACTTTCATGAATCAAATGTTTTGTCTACATGGTTTACTAACCAGCATTGTCAATAATTGTGATTATGTATTTCTCAGTCAGTTTTGGCAAGAATTCTTCAAGTTACAAGGTACCTCATTGGATATGTCTAATGAGTACCACCCTCAAAGTGATGGTCAAGCTGAAATTCTTAATAAGGGTCTTGAGAAGTATTTGAGATGTTTCACAAGGGACTGTCCCTGATGCTAGTTCACTTGGCTTTCTTAAGCCAAATATTGCTAAAATACTTCTTACCATACTGCTCTCAAGATGACTTCATATGAAGCTCTATATGGAACTCCACCACATCTGCTTGCCCATGTTTCTGATACTTTAGCAGTTCAAACAATTGAAGATTACTTTGCTCAACATGCTCAAACTCTTATTTCTATCAAGCATAATTTGTTAATGGCATAAGAAAGTATGAAGAGGTTCTATGATAAGAAACACTCAAAGAGGACATTTCTTGTTTGAGATTGGTGTATCTACAATTACATCCTTACAGACAACAATTCATTTCTCTCAACCATAATCTCAAGCTTTTTGCTAGATTTTATGGGCCTTTTTAGGTTGTTTAGAAGATTAACTCTGTTTCTTACAAATTGTTCTTTCCATCTACCTCTAAAATACACTTCGTATTTCATATTTCATGTTTGAAGAAGAAGGTTGGTGATCATGTCGTGCCTCTACATGTTTTACCACCCGTGCATAATATGGGTGAGATTACTCTTGAACCTATCCCCATTCTGCATTGTCGCATTGTCAAGTTTGGGAATTTTTCTTGTACTCAAGTTTTAGTTTGGTAGATGGGCTTGAATGCAGATGATGCTAGATGGTAATTTTAAGATGACTTACTTTCTAAATTCTCACACCTTAAGGGCAAGGTGCTTTGAAGGGAGGGAGTTATGTTATGGTTCAAGAAGATTGGAGGGGCAAAAGGGTGGTTATGGTTTCAACAAAATTGTTGTTAGAATCTGTTAGAAATTGTTAAGATTGTCACATCTATTATATGCTCGTTTGTAAGATCCTACATATAAATACGTAAAAAGGGAATAAAGGACGTAGGCATAAATTTACACCACATTCCTCTCTCTCTCTCTCTCTCTCTCTCTCTCTCTCTCTCTCTCTCTCTCTCTCTCTCTCTCTCTCTCTCTCTCTCTCTCTCTCTCTTCTTAAGGAGATTAATCATCTCGAATAGATTTACAAAGAATCCCATACTACTGTGTTCCATTATAAAAGCAGAGAGTAGGGGAACTCTATTGACCAACTGTAGCGTCACCAGCCTTCAATCGGAGGAAGGCAGTGAAGAAGAAGGTCAACTAGAGGAAACATCCAAAGAAAACTTGAAAGAAGATTGATTAGCTGCGTGAATTCACCCACAGCTGATTGAAAAGGAGTATTAGAGGAAACAAATTGAGAAAAGAATGGGGGAGGTGGAGAAGGAACTGCATGTTGGTGGAAGCTAGAAATACAGATGTCAATTGTACACTTACCAGTAGAGGAGATCATCACCCACTAGGTAGGGAAAGGAGGAGGTGGACAACCGAGAGAGGGGAGAAACTTGATGAAGGAGGAAGAGAGAGAAATTTGAAAAGGTTAGCGTTTTATGTTTTTTCCTTTTATATAAAACCCTAAAGTGGCACACCCTTAAAATGATAATGGCACCCAGAGATTATAAATAGCTGATCTCTAAATTGATAGCAGAATCCCATGACAGAATTATTACCCCTCAAATTTACATGGACACTTTTACCCCTCAAAATTGATAAAGGGTACCCCTGGACATGAAAATTGCAACATTCAAAATTGATAGAAGCACCCCTATTAAGGTTTTTTATTGTTTTAGACACATTCATACATTCCATTCTTCATGAATTGACTCCAAAAAATAGAAAAAGGCACCTAAAGCCAATGGAGGATTCTATCTAAGGAGTTACGACAATAGGAGCTATAATAAGGCTCATTGTCATGAACTAAACCCTATGGAGACCTAAAATGGAAGATTTCTTATACTATAAAGACCTTCATGACCTACTATAAGATGAGGGAGCAAAGCCTAAGAGAACTTCAAAAAATGACTGAGTTAAAATAAATAAGAAAAATTGTAGGTCACATCAAACAGTGGATCGATCATAGCGTCTTTCACAATGTAGCACAAGAAAATAATGCTTATGTTTTCTTTAAAAATCTAGAGAACATGTATTAAGTAAAGATCTCTCACAATAAAGCCTTTCTAATGAGAAGGCTTGTAAATCTAAAATTAAAAAGTAGAACAACTATCACCTGAGCACACTAGTGAATTCTAGATTCTAGTGAATAAGCTTGGATTCATTGAGAAACACTTGAGTAATGAAGAGCAAGGCCTATTACTACTAAGTTTCCTACCTGATAGTTGGAAGACCCTAGTAATTTCTCTTAGAATTTAGCTACATGTGGCAAACTTACCATGGCTATGATTAAGAATGCATTGTTTACTGAAGAGGCAAGGACAAAGGATGCTAGCACGTACCTAACTCATGCTTTGGTTAAAAAACAAAAAACAAAAGAGACAGGGCTTGAGGTAGAAACAAGAGTAGGAATAAGGGAAGATCTCAAGATTATAATAGATCCAAAAGCAGCACATGGGAAAATTTAAGTGTTTCCAATCTGGCATGATGGGCCACATGAGAAAAGACTAGCAAAAATTAAAAAGAGAGAAAGGACAAGGTGGTAAACTGAAGGAGGAAAACTGTGAAACACTTGTCAACATTGCATAAGATATAGCTTGCTTTCCATTGAGAAAGAATCATGCTTGCTGTTGCCAAAAGTGAGGCAGCATAGCAACTTCCTTCCACACCACTTCCCACAAAGAATTCTTCACTTCTTATAAGACAAGTTATTTTGGCAATATGAAGATAAGGAATGACAGTTCCTCCAAGATAATAGGAATTTGATACTTATAAATCGAGACAAATCTTGGTTGCACAATGGTGCTCAAGGATGTATAGCATATTCTAGAGCTTTGGTTGAATCTTATCTCAGTTCTAGTGCTTGATCAACATGGCTATGCTAACTACTTTGGTAATATCACTTAAAAATTGATGAAAGGTGCTATGATCATTGGATGTGGACATATTTAATGCACTCTGTAGAAGATCAAAGGGTCAGCCCCAGTGCAGGAAGCTCCTGCCTATGGGGGTCCAGGGAAGGAGCGGGCCACAATGGCCTAAAGTAGGCAGCCTTACCTTGCATTTTTGCAAGAGGCTGATTCCACACCTTGAACCCGTGACCTCAAGGTTACATGACGACAACTTTTACCATTGCGCGAAGGCTCTCCTTCACTCTGTAGAAGATACATGCAAATATTTGTAGAAATAGCTTCAATGTAATAGAAGGTGAGGCATCAATAAATCTATGGAATAAAAGACAGCCACATGTGAGAAAAGAGGTTGTTCACACTTGCAAAGAAGCAACTCATTAGAATTCACAAAGGTATAGCTATAGACTCATTTAACCATTGCTTATTTGAAAAACACCACAAGGTTACATTTTCTTCACCTTATAATAAAAGAAAAGAACTATTGAGTTTGGTGTACTTAGATGTATATGGATCCATGGAACTGGAGTCACTAGGAGAAAGCAAACACTTTGTAATATTCATAGATGATGCATCTAAGATGTTATGGGTATACTTTGTAAAAAGTAAGGACCATTTATTCAAACACATCAAGAGATTTCACATAATAGTGGAAAGATAGACAAAAAAGAAACTAAAGTGTCTCTGGACAAATAACAAATGAGAATGCACCTTTAACGAGTTCAAGAAATACTATGCTTATCATGTTATTTGGCATGAGAAGATAGTCCAATGTGACCCATAGCACAATGAAATAGTTGAAAGGATGAACGAGACCATTGTGGAAAGATTCAGAAACATACTCAGTATGACTAAACTACCTAAGCCATTCTAGTGAGAAGCTATACAAACTATTTGTTACTTAATCCATAGGTCACCATCAGCACCACTAAACTTTGAATTTCTAGAACATAAGTAGTCTAGCAAGAAAATCTACTACTCACACCTAAGAATACTTGGGTGTTAACCATTCGCACACGTGTCCAAGGAAATGGGATAGAAGCTTGACATAAAGTCTACTCCATGTATCTTTATCACAATAAAGATGAAGAATTTAGATATAGGCTATGGGATCATATAGGGATGAGAATTATCAAAAGTAGAGACATAGAGTTCCATGAGAATCAGTTCTACAATGACTTTGAAAAGCCTAAAAAGTCGGATGAAGCAAGTATCAAAGCTTTAGAATTAATACTAAATCTTGCACCAATATAAGTTGACAAAGAAGATATGTATGAAGGATTACTAGAAGAAGAGGTAGAGGATATGAAGAAGGGGGAGTAGTAACACCCTCCACCTACAGTTGCAACACCATCATAGCAAGCAAATGGTAATTGCTCCTGCTCCAAGAATAGAAGACTGTGTAGGTTGTAAGCGATGTCAATCTGCCATCCAACATATTATTTTAGTGTCCGAGTTTATTTATGGCATGAGATAACTCGTAGCTAGTTAATTAGCTTCAAGAAAGAAGGAAGCAAGTGTTCCAAGCAAAGCAAATGATTCAAGATAGTAGGATGGGATTTATTAATATTTCATCCCTCGTGTAGAAATCTTTGAATTTTGATTCAAGGGAAAGTAACCATGTAGTTGAAATAACTCACTCAGAATACCTTTTAAAGGATTATGTGGTATAATTGAATAAAATAAGCCCTTTTTGAATGAATACTTAGGCATTTTGAAGTATCCAAAATTAGAATATATTTTGCTTATTGATGATGGGGAGTTAGAGAACTTTCAGAAAGCTCAGATACATTTTAGATAGGGATAAATGGATGCAAGCTAGGGGTGGCAAAATATGACACGACACGATAACACGACTCGAACCCGACACGAATTTAACGGGTTCAGGTCGAGTCTTATCGTGTTCGTGTCATTTTTGGGTGACCCGAAAATGACACGCCAAAAATCGTGTCGTGTTCGAGTCAATGAATTTGACCCGTCGTGTCTACCTGTTTGACATGCGACCCACTCATGACCTTATTGCCTTAACACTTGAAAATATAGGACGGTTCATGAGTAACCGTCCTATATTAGTATTTATATTATATAGGACGGTTACTTACAAACCGTCCTATATTAGTAGTTATAAATATAATATAACTTATATATAGGACGGCTATTCACAAACCGTCCTATATTACTAGTTATATATATATATATATAGGACGGCTATTAACAAACCGTCCTATATTACTAGTTATATAGGACGGCTATTCACAAACCGTCCTATATTACTATTTATATAGGACGGCTATTCACTAACCGTCCTATATTACTAAGTTATATTGGAGAATGGAGGGTTCTTCTAGAGCCACTGTTAAGAGTTAATGAGTTATTCTCACACATATACTATAAAGATATTCTCAGAGGAACAGCTTCTTCCAGGTTCTCGTTCGGGTGCATCTTAGAGAATATGAAAAGAAAGCAAAGACATGAGAGTGACAAACTATAAACAGGATTTCACAAAATATAATCTAGAAATCTGTGATTCAAGATCTGAATGAAGCAGGATTTCCTGAAATGTAAGCCGAAGCAACTTGACCTTCCAGTTTGCAAGCTTCTGATAAAACACATTTGATTGGCAACAGATAAGTGAAAGCTTGCAAACATGATATAATTACAACTAGTGGAACTTCCTCATCCCTCTTTCTGTTCACACAAATAATTGTGTTCCGATTGTCAGAAACTTGGTAGCTTAGAATCATGGGCTCCAATCATCACAATTGCCCAACATATCAATCACTTAGCACCATCTCCATGACTATATCATTCCAATTGTCAATAGGCCAGTGCAGCACCAATGCAGACAATCATTCGAACTTTGGCATTTTTAATTTTATCCTCATTCCTCAAAGAATGAATGAAATTGCCTGTATAGGCAGGTGGATGTCCATCGTGTCTCCATTCAAAACACCAACTTCACAATCACATCATTGAAATTTGAAAGTTTTTTTGTATCATATTCATATGAATCATATCTACAACTTCAATATATATCAGTAATTTCAATCATCAACCTTCATTCCATATATGACTCCCTCTCCAATACATGATACAATACATGATATGATATCAACCACTCATACTGTATTTGTAGATTGTATGTACATACATGATACAATACAACCCATCTGCTGATCTAAGCCATCATTGAAAATTGATGATTAACCCATTTGCTGATCAAAACACCAACTTCACAATCACATCATTGAAATTTGAAAGTTTGAAACAAAGAAAGCACATACATTGATACAGTGTACTTCAATAAAAATAAAAATAGAACACATTCATTGAAATGAACTGATCTTTGTATTATAATTGAGTAAAATGTATATACATGAATGATAATATACATTCATTTACAATTTTACATCACCGAACTACAAATTAAAAATCATAATATGATCTCATTCCATTCCATTCTAATATCATCTAGATCCAACTGGGAGTAACTCTTGGTTCCAAAATCCACCTACAAGAAACATATAATAACTTAGTTCAGGAGATTAGACATGTAATCTTGAATTAAGTCAGGAAATATACAAATCAAAAGTGCAACTTTGGTCAAGAAGTCTAAGTGTTACCTTTCTCAATTGTGAGATCGAAACTCCATTGCGAATGAGGGTTCTCATGTATCTAAGAACATAATATCCACACTCCCAATCTGATTTTTGTTGAGGGCACCGCAAAACAATGCCACCAAAGACAACATAAAAGTTTCAAAATATAATTTCCAACAAGTTCGGGTTTAAAATTATATGAAAGAGTCTAAAGAGCAGTAATTAGTAAACTCGTACCTTGGCCTTCTTCCGCTTGAGTTTTGGTGCGCGGTGAATGCCTTCCCTCTCAGCCCATTTATACCATGCTCTACACACATATAATTGAAATGCATTAGATTATGAATATTATTATAGTTGCCAGTGAGTAGTTATATTATAATAAAAAGAATAATAAAGACTTACTTGTTTATAATTTTCATTAGGTGTTCCCGAATGTGTGCTCCCCATGAATAAAAAAAATTGCATGGCCACCATGCACATCCAAAGCTAGCAACATCCAATGGGACCTATAAAAATAATAGTTCAATTGAATTTTCTCTAATCTTAATTGATGTAGTATTCATGTGTATGAAACTATGAATTGTGAAATTAAAATGGCATAATTAAGCAACCTATGTTACAACGTACCCGCTATTGTAGGGAATCGCAATGCTTGCCCCTTCGCACAAGTCATGAGACCAGGAATGATATCTTCACTTTGTTTGTCCTTAGGCAAATGGGCCAATTGAAAGACAAGAGAAGGGTCAAGGAACTTGTAAATGTCCTTGACCTCTAGTCTATGCAAGCTATCATGCAAATACCTGCATTTGAAATTTGGGTTAATGTCAAATAATTATTAAGTTTTATTAAAAACCAAGTATTAAGTAATGTTACATTGATTGGTAAGTCTTAACTCTAATAGAGCAGTTACACGACGTACCCTATATAGACTATGATGTGCATGTACTCCAATTGATCCATATTACATATGGCTATGAGGTCTTCCTTGAAGAGTGGAACCTCAACCACATCGTTTGAAAGCACACCTGCCTCTATCCTTACAGGGTTCATTGTATTTGTGTTGCCTTCATTGGCCAGTCTGTACAGTACCCTTAGGAATGGAGGTGTGTTAGGTGGAACCTCCACCTGATACCTACACTGTAAATGTAATCATGTAACATTTTAGAAATTAGTAATGAATATATACAGCATATACTGATATACTAGCAGATATAAAAGAAGAAACCCAGTGAGGTAAAATTAGAATATTTTATAATATAACAATAATAACATTGTGACTACTGACTTGTGACTTGTGAGTAGTGACTAGTGAGCACCTTACAAGTGTTTTGAACTAAAGAACTAGTACTACTGACTTATGACTTGTGAGTAGTGACTATGGAAAAACATAGAACTAGTACTACCTGAGAAGGCTGGGATGTGGCTACACTTGCCACTATGCCAGAATTTGCCGGCGACAAGGTTTGCTTCAATTGCCCCTTGTGCTGCTTTTCGTGATCCGACTGTCCGACATGTTGCAGACAATATTAATCAATGAACAGTTTAGGAGGACTTAAAAAAGGTAGGAGAAAATGAAGCCATGACTACAGTTAGTATATATGTACCTTGGAATTGGATATCATTGGTTTTATGTGTTTCTCTGGCCAACACACATGATATCCAATTGCATCCCCAACAGTTTCAACATCATCCCCTTCGACTGGAAATGGAAGGGGAGCATCTGGTTGAATGGCAGCAGTAATGCACACACGCTTAGTGTGTGGAGGCATCAACTTACCATGCAAGGTGGAGGAAGTCATGGGCCGAACCTCGTACAGTGTTGCCACAGCCACATGGTTCTCAAATGTATGTAGCTGCAACATGCACTGACCCACCTGCATTTGAGAAATGACATATATATAATAATTAGTGATGTAATGTAAAGTGTAAACTAAAAACAAAAGTAAATAAGTAACATTGTAAAACTAAACAAGTGAATATACATACCTCACTGATTGGGAGTACTTGTTCTGCCACCTCTTCATCTGATAGAGGAGTAGGAGTAGGAGTGCAGCTATTATTATTTCTTGCTGGTTGAACTTGAGGTTGAGCTTCAGCTTGAGGGCCGCCAACATCCTCACATGAGGTTCTTCGGCCACCTTGAAGTTCCTTCAATAGTTGATCTTTGACCATGCTATATATCTTCACAACTGTTTGCTTCTTCCATTCTTCCAATTCTTGTAGCGTAGGAGCCTTTTGTTTGGGGAAAAATTTGGAAGGAACAACACTCGACCTTGGCCCCTTACCCGCCAGGGTGCTCATTCTTGTTGCCCATTGCCCTATACAGGATGTCCCCTTGCAGCGGTTGCCGCTAAGAGTCCCTGTAGTTGCACTTTCTTCTTGTTCTTGGGTCAACTCTTCCTGCACACATAAAGATCATAACATGATAAAATCACTATTATATATGTAATATTTAAATAATATACTATGCAAGGGTATAAAAGTATAAAAGTATTTAACTAGGCAATATGCAAATAAAGTAAAAGTATAAAACTTAAAGTCTTAAACCACTTACAATTCTTGAAGCAATTGTTGCAGTTGTCTCGTTGGCAAAGGTCTGGGAGTTACGCCCTTTCGAATGTGCCATTTTCCATAGAATAGCACGGTCGATGGGATCCGTTGTCCCAGCCTTCTTTTGCTGTAATAAGATTATAAGAGACACTAAGTCATAGTTAATAAAAATAATAATCTAATATGATTAGAAAAATGGAATGTGACATGATATACTTACTACATCTGCCTCTAATCGTGCATAGCCAACCTTTGAAAGGTGGTGCGGCGTGTGGTTTTGTGCACGAGCCTTTTGTCCTTTTATACGCTTTGCCTGGACATCAAAGTAATGTGATCAAAGATTCAAAATACAATCAATTATAATAATTACAAGACTCAAAATTTAGCTTGGCTAGTTCAAGTTGTGATTACCTCAAAATCAGGAGATAGCCTATACTGTACAAATTGATTCCATGCTTCCTGGTTAATGAAGCAGGAATACAACTGAGGGACCATGTGAAGCGTAGAAGGATCATGAGAATTTGGAAGTATGTACTTCCTTGCAAGCTCACTCTTCCATTTCCTCCAAGCTTCACCAGCTCCTAGCAAGGCTTGCTTCTTGCACTCATCAGATACGTCAAAGGCAGACTACAAAACAAAAGAAGAAGCATGTTAAAGTGACTAACTAGTGAGTATTGCAGCAACTTTGTGTATCTTATCGTGATTCATATGCAAACAAAAACAAAACATATAAATATAAAGGACATATTATGTTATATGTAGGAAGAATTTACATACCTTGACCATTTCCCATACTGAATCTTTGACTTGTGGAGATACATGTCTCCAATCAGTCACTGATACTGGCACAAGTCTTCTAACAGTGCAACATATGAAGCTAGCATAGGCATGTGCAACACCACCAATCGGTTGGCCTTTAGTGTTGAATTGTACCGTTTCTTTTATTCCAACTGAGGTTCTCTTATTTATATGTTCCATTTGCGTTGGGCCCCCCCCCCCGCCCTTTCTCTTGACACCGACCACCAGGTGGTGTTACTGATGGACATGTGCTTGATAGCCTTGATTGTTCTGCTTCTGTGTGTTGTAATTGTTCTACTTGTACCTCTCCTACCTCTTCTACTTGCTCCATGTTTGCTTCAAAATAAAAATGACTATAGTTAGACAAGAAAAGAGGAATACAATTATACAGGGATAATAAGCAATAGCACCCTTGAAAACCATCACAAATTTTTCATTTGACAGTGGAGACTATACTGGAAGCCTCCTACAAGGTCAGATTGTTGTTCTCTATCTCTTCAAACAAGCAATTATGCATGTTCTCATTTTTTGTGATGTTGGCATAGTGTCATAGCCCTAGAAGTATGCCATTCCAGTATGCAGAGTGGAAAAAAAATGTGATATTTTGTTTTTGTATAACATTCATTATTTGTAGCTTGATTTGGCCATTTCATTAAGTTTCCTATCTCAAAACATTCATTCCAGTCTAATAATAATTTAAAAAATCTGTTATGTTCCTTCATCCTTTATTTTTTATTTTGGTCAACTATCACTTAATCATTCCTCTTGTTTCAACAGTTCCAACACATCAAAAATGTTGAAAATCTGACATTGTTTGATGCATATATGAGATATGTTAATTTAGTTTTTGAGAGATTTTTCTTGATTTGGTTCTTTTTTCTAGGGCTCCCTTAAGGCAAAGAAGAAATTGGGATATAAGCTGTAGCTAGTTTGTGATAAATTAGATAAAGGTAATGTTTTTTTCCATTTTGTAAAAGAAAGAACTAGTTTAATGTCTCTCTCCCTCAATCTTCTGACATCTGTCCTGCTTCTTCTATCGTCACCGCTTCTACATTTCACTGGAGAGTGGAGACTATTTCAAGAGATGCAGTTCTCTGAGAACCTATCTATCAGGATTCACTGATTCAGCACTAATGAACTATGGGCAAAGTCAGAAGACTCAGAACCTTTATAATTTATATGTTTGGTTTTTCCGTCAGAGGAACATACATATCTGATATCTCCCATAATCCCATTCCACTTCCAGGCTTCCAGGTCCGTTTTTTTTTGCTCATCCATCTTTTTCCCAACAAACCCCGTTTCCATACTCAAATGAAAGACAACATAAATCAAAATCTGAGAAATAGGTGTTTGATAACGAAATGACAGAACAAGTTCAAGGCAAGGATCAGAGAAACCAGACAGAGGTTTTTTTTTATTTATCGATTGTGTTCTTTTATTACTTTTTACTACATGTATAATAGAACCGTATACGAAATTACATTAAAGATGCAAAAAATCGTAAATACATACCTTTCTTTGCTTAGATCTGTGAAAGATCGAAGAGGAATGGTCGTTTTCACCTTCTCACTTCTCAGTATAGGTTGCATTGGATCGTTGGGTTGGAACTTGGAAGATTGAAATTAGGGCTGAGAATGACCAAGGTGAAAAGTGAAAAGTGAAAACGATATATTATATGTATAGAACCATATAGGACGGTTTTAAAATAACCGTTCTATATAATATACTAATATAGGACGGTTATTCAATAACCGTTCTATAATATACTTAAATATAAGACGGTTTTTCAATAACCGTTCTATAATTATAATTAAATATAGGACGGTTTTCAAATAACCGTTCTATAATATAATTAAATATAGGACGGTTTTCAAATAACCGTTCTATAATATACTTAAATATAGGACGGTTTTCAAATAACCGTTCTATAATATACTTAAATATAGGACGGTTTTCAAATAACCGCTCTATAATATACTTAAATATAGGACGGTTTTCAAATAACCGTTCTATAATATACTTAAATATAGGACGGTTTTCAAATAACCGTTCTATAACATAATCAAATATAGGACGGTTTTCAAATAACCGTTCTATAATATATTAAATATAGGACGGTTTCAAAATAACCGCTCTATAATATATTTAAATATAGGACGGTTTTAAAATAATCGTTCTATAATATATTTAAATATAGGATGGTTTGTTTATAACCATCTATATATTGAAATATAGGAGTTGTATAAGCTATAAGAGTTATGTATTTAATTAATCTTAGTTGATGATGTCCTTAAATAAAACTAGTCATTAAGTATAGAGTGGAGAAAGAGTTATATAATTAACTCATCTTAATTTCCTTAAGTTAAGGATGACTGGATGAGCTTAAAAAGACAGAGCAATAGCATATAGGCATATATCATATATGTATTATGTTCATCTCACTATCTCGGGCTCAGACTTCTCAGTTGAGTTGAGTTACTTGAGTATCTATCAGCTTAAAAGCAAAGTTATGTTACTTATGTAAGTAACTCATACTATCATATTCAATTCAACATAGTTGTTGAGGTTGAGGTCAGGGGAGGATGAGTAAAGTTGGTGTTAATTATGTATATAATGTATTTAACTCATCTGATGTCTGATGATCTCACTTGAGGATCATCTTAAAAAAGCAAAGTTATGTAAGTAACTCATACTCAATTCAAAAGTTGTTGAATGTTGATGATAACATTGATAAATGATAATAAGTAAAGAAAGAGAAAGAATCATGTAATTAACTCATTAGGTAAGAATGACTGAACTGAACTAGAATAGAAACAAGTTATGTAATTAACTCAAGAGCTTGAGAATGAGTATAGAAAGAGTTGTGTAATTATCTCATTAGAGGATAATGAGTATAGTATAGGAACTAGGAAGGGTCCCAAGGGAATAGTTATTAGTTATTTAGTTATGTAACATTGTAATTAACTCATTAGGTGAGGTGAGAATGTGAACAGAGAATAGGAGTTGTGTGTTGAATTAACACAAATATTGAATGATATTACTAAAGGAGTTACTAAATTTTACTCTACAATATCTACATGAATGATGGATCAAAGGATCATGGATGAATCATGAATGAGTTATTCTTAATCTATTATCATCAATTGGGAGTTAGAAATGAGAAACAAATATTGAGTTATATGAGTTGGATACATGATATTCATGAATTTGATTGAAAAGAGATATATTAGATCAATTGGTTGGTGAGACATGTGAAATTAACATAAGAAAATCATTATTCATTAGCATTTATAATTTTATACAACAATATATGACAGTTAGTTAGTCTCTCTCTCACTTCACTTTTACTTGTACAACTTACAAAACTTGGTTAACTTATCTACTAAGTGTAACTTGTAAGTTGTAACAATTGACATGTGACAATGTGTAGCTAAACTGAAAATGGTTGATAAGAAATTGGTTATACGCTTATTTATAACTTATAGTTATAGGCTTATAGTTGGATAATTGGATTTGGGCTTACTTAACTTACATGATACAATACAATTATACAAAAAGACAAAACAATTGCCTTAGGCAGTTAGATTAGACTCTAGATTGACTTAGTAGTTAGTATACCTAGATAATTATTAATTAGTTAAAGTTAAACCTTTATGTTCTTTTCAGTTTTCAACTTTCATTTTGTTTTCCCGCCACTACAAGTCTACAAGGGGGGCCCCCGCCCCACCTCGGATCATCTATCATGATTCATGACATCTAACTATCTAAGTTATCTAACAAGTAAGTTAACTTAGTTAAGTAACATTAAGGACAATAACTAGGGGCATCAAAATATTTGACAAATGATTGAAGTGTAAGTTTCAACTTTCATTAACTCCACTTGCCACTTGCCAGTTTGGAATTGGAGGAAAGAAGGCTATCGCCTTTGTCACGCAGACTGGTCACTTGAAAAGCGAAAATCTGGCACATCACAGACTTCACAGTCACAGTCTCACAGACTAACAGTCACACTCACAGATTGGTAATGAAGGAATAAACCATGTGTAAAATAGGATGGTTAGTAATTAATCGTCCTATATTATTATGTAAAATAGGACGGTTAGTCCGTAACCGTCCTATATGTTAAAGCTTACAAAAAATAAGACGGTTAGTAAGTAACCGTTCTATATTTTTAAAATATAGGACGGTTAATACATAACCGTACTATATTTTATAAATATATATATAGGACCGTTAATACTGTAATACATAAGTAACATAACCAACGTTACCAACCCAAGGTTGAAGTTGAAGGCTTGCAGGTTTGCGCCTGCTTTTTATAATTTACAATTTTACATCTGTTTCAGATTTCCCTTTTCAGACTCCGGAGGACCAGAATCCAGATATCTTCTTCAAGTTCATACATCAACCCTTCTAAGTTCTAACACGATGAGCAGCAGCACCCCTACTATAGCACCACAGGTATGTCATGTGTTTGTTTTTTGTTATTTCTCTATAAAATTATGAGTCTGACTCTTTTCATTCCTCTCAATTTCCTCACTCTCGAGTCTCAACTCTCAAGTCTCAGTGTCTCACTCACTCACTCCCTTCCCTTATTACTTATTAGTAATTGTTGGTGAACTCTGAAGTGTTTAGTTTACTGTCAGTGTGAACTAATTTTTTTTTGTCATTTGCATTTTGCAATATAGGCACAAGTTGAAGTTGGGAGCACTGATGTTTCTGATAACTTGAATATGCTACACCACAACAACGATGATGATGAGTTTGCTGATTTGGAGAACGTGGAGTTAGTTTCAAAATCCAATAGAGGTAAAAAGCATAGGAAACTAATGTCTCCAGTTTGGAATTTTTTTGAACACCTTCCTCTATCAGAAGATGGAAGGCAAAGGTGTAAATGCAAGAAGTGCTCTGCAATATACATTTGCGATAGCAAATTTGGTACTGGTAACTTAAATCGTCATATAAAGACTTGTCAACGGAGCTCTTCTCGTGATATAGGCCAGTTGCTTTTATCTCAAAGTCAGGGGAGTATGTCAGTGTCACTAAGTGCAGCTTCAGATAATAAGTTTGATCCTGAAGTTTATCGTGAGTTAGTAGCAGCTGCTTGTTATACATGATTTGCCTTTCCAATTTGTTGAGTATGATGGAATTAGAACTCTATTGAAATATTTGCGTGCAGATTTGCACTTGATTAGTAGAAATACAGTAAAAGCAGATGTTCTGAGAATGTATAAAAGAGAAAAAGGAAAGATAAAAGAGATGTTAGAATTGGCACCTAGCAGGATAAGTTTGACATCGGATTTGTGGACTTCTTGTATTACTGATGGTTATATAAGTCTCACAGAACATTTTCTAGATAGTCAGTGGGTCTTACAAAAGAGGATATTAAATTTTTGTTTCCTACCACCTCCACATAATGGAATATCATTAGCAGAAAAGTTATACTCATTATTGGTAGAATGGGGGATTGAGAAAAAGATTTTTTCAATCACTTTAGACAATGCTTCTTCTAATGATTCTTCTGTTGAGCTGTTAAGGCATCAATTAAACATCAGGAACACTCTTGTTTGTGGTGGAGAGTTCCTTCATCTACGTTGTTGTTGTCATGTTTTGAATTTGATTGTGCAAGATGGTTTGAAAGAAATTGATGATGCTATTCAAAAAATTAGAGAGAGTATCAAGTATGTCAAAGCATCACAAAGTAGAAAACAAAAATTTTTAGAGTGTGTGAATCACATGTCAATTGAGACAAAAAAGGGCTTAAGACAAGATTGTCCTACAAGATGGAATTCAACGTATTTGATGCTTGAAAGTGCTCTTTGTTACCAACGTGCATTTTGTCACTTAGAACTAAGTGACTCAAATTATAAGCATTGTCCTTCTTTCATTGAATGGGAAAAGGCTACAAAATTTTTGAAGTTTTTGGCAATTTTTTATGATGCCACCTGCATGTTCTCTGGATCCAAATATCCCACTGCAAATCTCTACTTTCGTGCAGCATTTGTAATTTATTTCAGTTTAACACAATACATGAGAAGTGATGATGACTATATGAAGCGTATGTCCACCCAAATGTTTGCCAAGTTTTCAAAGTACCGGGTCTGAATTCAGCACCATTTTGGCAATTGCATGTGTGTTGGATCCTCGGTATAAGCTCTCCTTTGTGGAATTCTCGTACAAGAAATTGTTTGGCAGTGGCTGCTTGGAGTTTGCTCAAGTTAGGGAAAAGTTATTCTCTCTTCAATGAATATAAGGTTAAGATTTATCCTATTCCTTCCTCCTCATCTACACAAGTGGCTAGAGGTGCAGTGCCGATGATAGACGTAACATGTCATATAGTCAAGAGGTTTTAGATGTCATGAAGGTGATTTTATTTATAATTGTATCTTTCATTATATGTCGCTTACTACTTAGCATATTAAAATTTGCTATGAAGTATGAATTGTCTTATCGTACGTTGAATAATATAATTGCATTTGCATTAAGAATTTGATTCATTTGAAGGTGAAGGAGGTACTTTGGCTATCCAAAAATCACAATTGGAGCTTTATTTAGATGAACCAAGATTGCAAGAGTCAAAGCTAGACATTCTTGCATTCTCGGAAAGGCAATCAATACAGTTGTTTGACTAATAATCTCATGTAAACACTATTTTCTCGTAATCTTATTTACATTTATATTTGATTCAAATGTTGATTTTAGGTATCCCGAACTTGCTGCCATGGCTCGTGATGTCTTGAGCATTCCTATATCTACGTTGCATCTGAGTTCCGCTTTTAGTGTTGGTGGTCGGGTTCTTGACCAATATAGATCTACTTTAAAGCCGTAAACCGTGCAAGCATTGATTTGTGTGAGAGATTGGCTATATGGATTGAAAGGTAATAGTTTATAATTCTATATTTACATTATATTTTATATGAGCTTAGTAATAACTAATGCTTGTTTATTCTATATGATTGTAGACTCTACCATTACAGTTGCCGTGGATGAGCTTACTGAGGACATTATAAGCATAAGTAGCAGTAGGATCACTTCAACCAACCGAAGACTCGGATCAATTCATTTTGATTAATTTGTATAATTTTCATGACTTATTTTAATTTGTTGTGTTTGATACATAATACATTGATGGAAGTATATTTCCATCATGTGCTACTTAATCCATATTTATTTACTACTATTGTGGTTATTTGATTCATTTCAGTCTCTTTTTTTTCACATATCATGTGAATTGTGAACTTGTGAAGTGAGTCAGTGAGTGACTGAGTGGTGTAATACTAAACTATAAAGAACTGTGTTGCTTCTAAATAAAATAACAAAATATTACAGGAACATTATTGGTAATTTGGTTGTCTATGTACTTGTCGTGTGGTGTGGTGGATCACCAGTAATTCAATGGATATAGCAATGACCAGTGACAATGAGCATGAAAGGAGTTGGAGAAATGAATTCCCTCCTAACAATTTATGTGGGGGTTGGTACTTGGTAACTTGAGTTGAAAGTCTAGTTCTTCATAACTGAAAGACCCATGCTATTCAATTCGATTTTCTGCTCCGTAACCTCATTGTCATTGCTTCGTGTGATCAAAGATTCAAGATACGGTTCGGTGTAATCGAAGATCACCATAACGGTGGAGTGGAATAAAATTATAAAAAGTAAACTATAGGATGGTTATTTCACAACCGTTCTATAAAACCTAACATATAGGATGGTTATGAAATAACCGTACTATAAAATAACATATAGGACGGTTATTTCACAACCGTTCTATAAAATCTGTAATATATATATAGGACAGTTATTTCACAGTCGTCGTATAAAACCAATGATATATAGGACGGTTATGTTACAACCGTCCTATATGTTACATTTTATAGGACGGTTGTGAAATAACCGTCCTATATGTTAGTTTATTTTATTGTGGTTGTTTTGGGATTTGGCCCGTTCGGGCCTTGGCAGCCGTTCTATAACTTCTATTCACTTGGGAGTTGGGACTTGACTTGAGAGGGCAGTTTTTTTAATATGTCGAGTCGTGTCGTGTCATTTCGTGTCGTGTATCCAACACGACTCAATTAATTAATCGTGTTACACAGGTCGTGTCGTGTCATTTTTTTAAGAACCGGGTCGTGTACGAGTCATAGGTTTTTGACACGACTATTAAGCGTGTCGTGTTCGTGTCGACCCGTAACACTATTGGTATCGTGTTCGTGTCGCCACAAACACGACCCGCCAACCCGAATTGCCACCCCTAATGCAAGCTATGTAGGAATAAATTAGCTCACTAAAGAAGAATCAAGCTTATGAGCTAGTAAAACTTCTTAAAGGAAAAAGAGCACTTAAGAATAAATAGGCATTCAAGCTGAAGAGAGGCAGTAATGTAGAACCACTCAAACACAAAGCTCGATTGGTTGTTAAAGGGTTACATAGAAAAGGGAATTAACTTTGATGAGATATTCTCACAAGCAATGAAGATGACATCAATCTGAGTGACACTTAAACTGGTAACAAGTCAAAACCTAGAGCTTAAATAGATGGATACAAAGACATCCTTTCTCCATGCAGATCTGAAGGAAGAAATTTAAATGAAACAATTGAAAAGGTTTGAAGTTGCAGGAAAGAATCATTTGGTCTAAAAATTGAAGAAGAGTCTCTACAACCTCAAACAAGCCTCAAGTGGTGTAAGAAGTTGAACTCATTCATGATGAGTCAACGATACAAGAGGCTACTACAAATTAGTGTGTATATGTGTTGAGATTCCCTGATGGTAGATTTATCATACTCTTACTCTATATAGATGACATGTTGATAGTTGGTTTGGATGCATCTATGATTAACAAGTTAAAGGAGGAGTTATTCAAGTCCTTTGACATGAAGAACTTAAGCCCAGCTCAGCAGATTTTGGATATGAAGATAGAATGTGATAGAAGAACAAAGTTGTGGCTATCACTATGGAAGTATGTTGGATAGATAATCACTAGGATCAACATGGAGAATACCAATCCATTCTACACTCCACTTGGTAATCATTTCAAGCTAAACAAGCACATGTCCCCTCTTCAAGATAGGAGACAACCTAGATGGTAGTAGTTCTCTACTCTTTAATACTTGGGAGCCTAATGTATGCAATGGACTATATTAGGCCAGATATTGCTCATGTAATAGGTGTAGAGCAGATTCTTGTCCAACCTAGAAAGAGATCATTATGAAGTAGTAAAATGGATTCTGAGGTACCTAAAGGGTACATCTAAGTTGTGCTTGTGTTTTAAAGAGCAAAACTTGTCTTAGGAGGATACATATATTTAGACATGACAAGAAATCTTGGTAGAGGAAAATTTATGTCATAATTTCTCTTCACTTTTGTTGGGGGAGTTGTATCTTGGCAGTCCAAGTTGCACAAGTGCATAACTTTGTCAACAACCGAAGCAGAGTACATTATCGTATCAGAAGCTAGTAAGGAGTATTGTGGATGAAGTAGTTCCTCTATGAACTTGGTATCACACAGAAGTATTACAAAGTATATTGTGATAGTTAGGGTGATCTAGACTTGAAAATCATGCAGATATGTTGATGAAGGTGGTAACATATGAGAAGTTAGCATTATATAAAGACATGGCCAAAATGGACTCAAGCTAAGAGGATATGCTATATTCTCCTCCCATGGGTATGGGAGGGGGGGTTGGCTAGGGGGGGGGTGGGGGGGTAAGAAGGGAATTGATGGGTCCATACCCATATATGGTAGTGAATTTGATAGAAGAGAATGTGATAAGAGATGAGAAAAAAGAGTAACAATTAGAAGTTTGTGTGTGTGCGTGTGTGCACGCATGCGCCTATGTGTTGTATAGAGTGAGAGAGTCAAATGACATTTAGAACCTGCTCCTCCTCTCCTATCTATAAATAGATAATGATTTTATTCTCTTCTTTCATGGATGTAAACCAAGTTTTGTGTGTGCGTGTGTGTGTACACGCGCGTGTGTTTGTGTGTGTGCATGAATATGCATATGTCGTGTGATTTGACCTAATCTTATCTTCAATCCTTAGCTCAACATGGATATTGAGGTCTATCTCCCCTCCAAGAATCAGCCCAAACCCACTATTGCCATCCATTAGTAAGTCAAATTCATACTGATGGCTACTTTCACGAATGGAATAAATATGGATTATTTCTTTTATCTATAATATCAATAGTAAGGAAAGCATGAATCAAATTAGAGAAATGATGATTCAAAGCTTGAAGAAGTTATAAATGGTTGATGTTATCAAAGTAGCCTACAATGTTTGCATTAGCAAGTTGATCTATATCTACCATAGATTTTCCCATAGGCAAAAAGGCCTTGGGTTAATGGTTAATGCAATTTCTGTAGATGTTTGGGTTCTTTTTTCCTTGAATGTTGAATACAGACACATAGGAGCAACCTCGAACCCATGACTCTGCAATAGAGGCTCCTTCTTGAGACAATGTACTAGAAGGCTTTTGCTCAGGTAGTGCTTCTTCTTCAGAATCAAAGTCTTTTAGGCCACCTTTGAGTGCTCCTGAATGTCAAAGCTATTGGAGCTTTTATACCATAAGGTCTTGCAAATTTTCCTTATCAAGGTTATTGGAGTTTTTACACCATAGAGTCTTTCTAATTTTCCTTATTTTATTAGTATTGCTTTATTCTTTTATTATTGTTGATAGTCTCCTCCTCCTCCTCCTCCTTCTTCTTCTTCTTCTTCTTTTTTTTTCAAATGTTGCTTTTAGATATTTTAGCACATCATTTTTAGGAATGTCATAATTAAATGGACATTACAATAAATCAGTTATAGTAATACCTTCTTAAATTAATAGCTTGGGACTAGAGCTTTTCTATTGTTTTATTAGGCTTTATTTGACCAAATAACCCCCTTAAGTTGTTATACACAAGATACTTATCATTTCTATCAATTTAGTAAAAATTTGTGTCTTTTTTATTTTTCGAGAGTGTTTCTTTTCTACTTTCTCTAAGCATATTTTTTATCCTCAATCATCATCATAGCCTTATCTTGATTTGTGGTCAGTATTTTTCTCTGTAACAACCACAAAATTTATATCTTGCCTTTATCTCTTCCTATTTGTCTCTCGTACTTTCTTATTTTCTGTCAAATAGTATACAAACAAATCTCCTTTCCAATTCTCTCTCTCTAAAAAAGGTCCTCAAAGTTGAGAGGCCTTTTCATGCCACTACACCAAAAAGCACTTGCTTAGAGGTCGTTCTGTCTTAAAGATGTTGAATTTGAATCAAGCCTCAATTGATAAGTTTCCTTTTTCCCTTGATTTGATTTTACATATTCAAAATTTGTAAAGTTTTTAATAGTTTCTTGATGATTGTATGCATATTCAACACCAAAGCTTTCTAATGCAATGGTGTAAAGTGGAGTCTCTCACCTAAGTGATCTGGGTTTAAGATTATGCACAAGTGGAGGCCTATCTATTTTGATCACCTTTAAAATAAAATTGTATGCATATCCATGCTCTTTTTTTCATCAATGGTGAACCTTTCTTTTCTTTTTATAGATCTAAGCCATCATCATGTTATCCATACCAAGAATAAATATATGACAAGAAATACTAACAAAGGCTTCCTAAATTGAGAGTATTAGCAAGTTTAAACCCATTTGAGATATTAATATGTTTTGTTACATTGTTTATTTGATTATAAAGATATATTAAAATTATGTCAAACTTCTCTCTATAGTCATGAGAGATCTCACTTTCTCCTACTTTGATACAATTTCTAACAACAACATCAAAATTAAGAATAAGCTTACCTCTAGAAGTTACCATCTACCAAATAAATTCACTAATAGATTCTTTAATATCATATGGTTTCCATTTAGAAGAGGGAAAATTCATGTTTTAACCCTTAAACTTTGGTCAAAATCTCAATATTAAGCCAAAACTTTTTGACTGTTCATTTAATCCCTAGAACTTGAAGCCATAATGCCGTTAGCAGGTAGATGCACACAATGATTTGGAATTTGACCATGCCATTTTGGCTCTTTACCATGATGACATGCCATAGTACCAATTAAAAAAAAGAAAAAGAAAAAAGATCCTAGCTCCCTTCTTCCTTCCCCTTTCGAAATGCCCTAGCAACTTGCAGAGATAGATAGATAGGTTGTTTCCCTTCTTCCATTTCATTATACCCATGCAATATGATCTTGAAGACCCAAAGCCCTAGAAACCTACAAAGGAGACCCATGCCCCTTTCTTCCTTCTCCTTTTGAAAAGCATAGTACAAAAGGAGGTTTGGGATCAATTATATTATCAATGGTTGGGATTTGGCAGGATCAAAGATGATGTAAAATTTTGTAGCTCATAATTATCATCATCACCATAAAAGACTTATCCTAATTAGGGGTTTGGTACAAATCTTGTCCTCCATTCCCCTCTATCAAGTGTCATGGCTTTATTTAGTCCAAAAGTTTTTAAATCTTTTTTCACCACTTTTATCCACATCCTTTTGGGCCTTCCTCTCTCCTTTTTTGATTTCTCATTTAATGTAGTTGATCCATATATATGTGTGTGTGTGTGGCATATGAAGCTAGGTGACATAAATAAAGATAAATGAAAAGAATGTTAAGAAGTGATTTGGTTCCAAATTTAGAATTTGAATTTCCAACTTCTAAACTAATTTATATGGGAAAATGACAAGAAAAGAATTTTCAAAAGGACAAAAATTAAACAAACTTCTTGCAATTGTTCATTTCAGTATATGTGGTCCTCTTAGTGTGAAAAAACGTAGAGGAATGGAATAATTTATAACCTCTAAATAAGTATTCATGACATGGATATGTATATCTAATTAAAAAGAAATTAGATGCTATGAAATGTTTAAAGAATATAAAATGAAAGTTGAAAATCAATTAGGAAGATCATTTGGAATACTTATAATTGATTTGGGAGGAGAATAGTGGTCATAACTGTTCACTAAATTTTGTAAAGAATATAGAATAAATCAACAAACAACTATGCCTTATATACCACAACAACATGGTGTTGTAGAAAAAGAAATATAGCACTATAGGACATGGCTTGTTTAATGCTTAGTCATTCAAATTTCGGTTCACAATTTTGGTGTTAAAGATTCAGTGATTGTAATGTCTATTCTAAATAGGGTACCAACTAAGTCTTTAAATTGTATGCCATATGATCTTTAGAAAAGTACAAAGCCTAATTTATATAACCTTAAAGTTTGGAGTTCAATGGCTCATATATTAATACGTAGTCAAGATAGAGAAAACTATTGAGTGTACATTTATAATATACTCTAAAAATGAAAATGTTACATCCTTATGATGCATTAGTGGGATTAAGTGAGAGTAGAGATCTCCATTTTCTAGAAGAAGCATATGATTTGAGAATGTGGCGACCAGGGTTTTTGCAACACATTTTGTAATACATTTTTTTTGCAAAACAAAGCAGCGAAAATTCTTTTCTTAGAACTTGTTTTGTAAAACCCAAGTCATCACTTCATACATAACATAAGTAGAATTTTGTACAAGATAAAAATAAAATTCCATTGAAGGAATATACTTTTATTAAATTCTAGAATCCATCTAGTGGTTCACAGTATAGCCTAGGTATCAGTACAATACTTGTCCAAATTACATAATCCAAATTTCAAACCTCACCATACATTAAAAACTCTTAATACAATACAATGCTCTCAAATAAAAAATACATGTCTTCAAGGGATATACCCTGATTGATTATTCTTCCAAATTTTCTTAAGTCTTGAGCTCATAATTCTCCTTCTCTGTATTTGAGATATTGTAAACATTCAAACATTTACAATATCTTAGAAAGCTATGCTTGGTAGGGGATTGAAGAAGCATAATAATTTGACAATATAATCCTAATACTTCATAATCCCATTATTCATACTCATGGATCAATCTCTTTACTTTGTCATATATGTACATCCTTACACATACATACTGTATATGTCATATAGATATATATATATATATATATATATATATATATACAGTCAAAACCATGAAAAATAGTTAATATCTCAAACATCAATAGTCACACTCAGACACACTGAGTTGATCAATCATCTAGACTTTGCTGAGAAAATACTCTCTTATTTGGGCAGTATCGGCATCTCATTATGCCATACATCATAATGCAAAATACTCAAAGGACTACTATGCTGCAGTCTGATCCGTACCAATGTACTCATATAACTACTTTCATACATCATGGATACCAATTATGGAAAATCATCTATGTTATGTCTATATGGGGAGATAGACCGTTACAGTGGTGGCCTTCCCATAATTGCCCCGCCTGTCATCTTGCCTCTCTTAGGGCATGGTATCATCATATATATCACATTTTAGAGAGCGGGAACCCTCCTAACGTAGCATCCCTAGGCATACGCCTATTTAAAACAAAACCACAAGCCTCCATGCTTGTATATAAAGTAATCTTTTTACTTATTAGACATCTTGTCTCTTTATATCATCATCCTCATATTTTGGTATTCTTATACTGAGGATAGGATTTCACTTCAAATTTAGGGATCATGATTTACAATGAATGATACCCATGTTCATATAAGTTTAAGGATCACCATTCTATATGAATGATTCCCATGTATTGATTTTTATGCTTATCAAACAATTTGTCTGTTTATCTAGGATTGGAATACCTTCTAGTTCCCTATTCATGTAGGGTTTTCCTCAATTCTAACTTAACCATTTCATATGTGTTTTGGTTGGATCATTAATACAAGTATTTACATTATACTTGTCAACATTTCCACACATAAGATCATGTATTCAACATGTATTTCTCATGTAGATACATTCAGAAAATCCTTCTACCTTCAAGTAGTGATTCATCTCTTCAAATCTTTCATGATCTTGACTGACGTCTGTAATCTGTAAATCCATACATACTGTTAATATTTATACAATTTGAATAATCCTATATTTTTTATCCTATCTATATTCTTTGTTTAATCTTGTCCTTTGATATAAAGGATCTGGATCTTTTGTCCTATCATGATCTATCTTCCCCAGATAGTGTTTATGCTATTGATTAATAGATTTGATGGTTAGAATGATCTTCTAATCTTTTAGATATAGGTATTTTCTATTCTAAGTCTTTGTGTATTCCTTTCTTTGATCTTAATCTTTCATAGATCCTTTGATCAACAATTTATACTTGTTGATAAAGATCAAGAGCTTAGATCTTGCATCATCTAGTTCGTCTTTGATCTAAGTTCAGCTGTTTGATCATCCCTAAGGAGGATGATCTTAGTTCTCTTCCTTGAATCATATTTAATTAAGGGTTTGGATTCTCTATCTAGATTTGTCTACAACATACATGCATAGATACATAATAAAATATGACATTAGGATTCTTATTATTCTTAATCATTCAAGATTCTATGGATCTTGTTTGATCATCCCTATCTACCTTACAATTGCTAACCTTTTATGCTATTATTATTATTATTATTATTGAACCAGTTAATGTTTTACTAGTTGAAGACAACTTATTCCATCCTAAGTCTAGACTACTTCTCTTATTTCCAATTGGCTAAGGTTTACTAGTTGAATAGTTGAACACAAAGTCGTTACTTCAATCCTCATGTAAGGAGGCATTTAGACCTCACAAACGTCAACGGAAGGTAAGGGAAGAGCGAGGTTCTATTAGAGAACCCCCTTAACCACCATGTTTAGCATTCACTAGAGTAACTTTAACTCAACCTTTCATAAGGTTCCTATGAGCATTTTAACCCTAAGTACTCTTTCTAATTAATTTTCATTAAATCTATGAACATTTAAAATGTCATTCATGGGGTTTATTATTCTCCCAGTTTGAGCCAAGGATTTGATAATCCTTATATTGTCCCACTAACTATAGCCCTCACTAATATTAAGTTAAAGTCATTCACTCATCTTAATTGTCCATGAATCTCTATATTCCATCAGCTTTTATTTTTGGTGATATATGCTCATCATATCTTAACAACTACTTAACAATTAAATCTACTAATAAAATTTGACAACAATTAAATCATAAACTTTAAAGCATAAATCCAATATAAGTTTAACAACCATTTATACTAACATGCTTCCTATGAATGTAACTTAACCCAATGAAATAAAACTATACTTAATCTAGCATAATCTTAAGTTATGAAATACATGAAATTTTACTACTAATCTAATGGAATCATGCTAAAATCTCAAATTTAAACTAACATGG
The DNA here is from genome assembly GCA_035236585.1 of Warburgia ugandensis. Classification (NCBI taxonomy): domain Eukaryota; kingdom Viridiplantae; phylum Streptophyta; class Magnoliopsida; order Canellales; family Canellaceae; genus Warburgia; species Warburgia ugandensis. Next base: position 28,360,382 of record CP141130.1, on the reverse strand, counting down.
CCCTAAGATAATTAAATCTACCAACCTAATAACAAACTAATAACATTTAGAGCATAGCATGCCAAAATTTAAGAAATACACTATCATGCTTCCTAATTTATAACATAAATCACATTTACAATACTATTATCAAATAAAAGACAATTAAACTAATTAGATTAAGATTATTAGAAACTTTTGCTTATGATTCAACCATTAGATCTTAGATCTTTTCCTTTACATCAAGGGTTTTAATTACATTTAGGGCCTTTGCTCTATTAAGATCCAAAGATCATATCCACTTGTTTTGTCACATTTAATCTATGATCTAACTAGATTTCATCATAATCCCATTCATACAATCCATCCAAAGAGTCTGATCATGCTTGATCTTATTGATCAAGTGGGTCCCTTTGTATTTTGAGGGTTTTTCTACCATAAAGGGTAGATTCCTCATTTTATGTTAAATCTATCAAAATAAATCATGGATATTACTTGATTTCAACATTATATCATCATTGCATTAAATCCCCAAGATCTGATCATCTCAGATCTTGAAGATCATGAAAATTAGAAACTTAATTCTTAAAAATAGAAAGTTTCTTGAAGCTTTTTTTAATATCAATTTTAGAATTTCATAAGAAAATAGATATTACAAGCTTTCCATAATTTCTTTCTGATCTTAATTTGGAGTTCAGATGACTCCACAATTAAGGACTGAAGTTCACAGTTGTTCCGAGGGTCCATATTTGATCTAGGCCCATCGGAACAGACGATTCTAATCAATTGGGCAGAGTGGGTCCAGGCGGGTGGAACGATAACCCCGCTCCCATCACTGGGACACAAGCGGTAATGCCCTCCCTGGGACCGGTGCTGTCGTGCGGTTGTTCCGTTGGGATGGCGTCGTGCGCGGAGACGCTCCCGTAAGGCACGTTTTCGTGTGGCATCCCGCATCGGCGTCCTGGGAGCCCGATCTTATTAAGAAGATTGGACAGTCTATTTTTGACCATCCAATCAATTCCTCTTCAATTAAAGGCTCAAAACTTGATTAAATTTCATGAAAATTCTACCCTAGGGATTTTGGACCCTTCTAGATCGATTGGATGGTTCAGATTTTCCATTTGAGCCCTCCATCATTCAAAATTGAAGGGTTCTTATCCTTACTTATTTTTATTATTTTTAACCTAAAACTAATTTTAGAAAAATAAAATTTATATAAACTAACATGAAGTAAGTGTGGAAAGAGGTAGGTTTTGCAGTCCAATTTAAAAAGAATGTCCACTTGATGATATGATTGCTCAATAACTGCTAGTTTTGTGATTTCCTGTTGATTGCATTATTGAATCTTGAAATTTCTTGTGGGGTTTTGTAGATAAGGTAGTATAGGACAATATGAATGGTGGGATATGTGAGATTTGATTTGGAACAGAGTACCTAATTGAATTTAGGTCTCTTATTCCAATTTAGAGAGAGAAGAGAGGTTTTTGGGAGTTTTGGAAATTTGGGAATGAATCTAGATATGGTGTTTTAGGGGAAGCAAGGTAATTTTTTGGTAAATTTTATGAACATTTTTGGAGGATTTTTGGGTTTGTATTTATAGATGTTTTTGAAAATTTCATAATTACTTGTAATAATTATGTTTTAATTCTTTTGGATATTAAATTAACATTGGATCCTCCACTACCACTCCCTTATCCACTATCAATTGGTAGTGATTTGATCACTCATTACATGTTTTCTAGTTGTTGGATCCATTTGTGGGCCCCACAGAGGTGTGAAAGGACCATTTTGCCCTTTTATAGAAAAAAAAATTGTTTTATTCCCCCGAACTCAGAATTGAGCGTACTTAGTGGCATTAGAATAGTATTTCCAAATACATTCCAAAGATTGATGTCTTAGATCTCAATTATTGGTAAAATTATCATTTTACCCTTTTATTCATAAAAATAGAGAAATTTAGGGGTTTTTCATTTTAACTTAGAATTGAACATACTTAGTGTCATTTCTATTGGTTTTTCAAGTACATTCATAATTTTTAAGTTTTAAATTATACTTTAATCTTTATAAAAAGAGAATTTTCAATAACCTAATATTCTAGCCCAGAATTTCTAAAAATTTAAACTAAATTAATTTTGTCAATCAATTTACAAATATGGGTTATTACAGAGAAATCCTATCAAATTAGTGGAATTATTTGAAATAATAAAGAAAAGAGTTCAAGATATTGGAATTGGCTTATCAAATTCTAAATTTAGAGTACCTCTAGAGCTTAAAGAAAAAGATACACATCATCATTGTTAAAATATTTCTTGACATTCTTGAATGAAAATAAGAATGATTAATCTTTGACTTATAAAGAGGCTTTAGGCTGGTAATAACATAACAATGTTAGAAAAAATAAAATTTGACTTCCAGTTTGAAATGAAAAATATAGGAGAAGCTTTAATTATGTTAGGTATTAAAGTAACAAGGAATAGAAAATTCGAGCTTCTAATTCTATCACAAGAAAGCTATATTTATGAAATACTTAAGAAGTTTAAAATGGATGTGTGTAAAGCTATGGATACTCTCATTTGCATAGGCAATAACTTATCTAAAGCATGGCTCCAACAAGTGAAGATGAAATGAAAGAAATAGAAAACAAACCTTATGCTCAAGCTGCAATTAATTGAATGTATGGCATGTTACGTACAAGACTTATGTTTTGCTCTGAGTCTTGTTAATAGATTTTAGAGCAATTCAAGTATAGCACATTGGATGGTAATTAAACAAGTTTTAGAGAGTTGAAGGTACAAAACATTACGTTAACATATCAAGGAGATGATGTGTCAGCAAGAACTAATTAGATGCTGAGTTAGTAGGAGATCTAGGTGATGGAAATCAACATCTGGATATATCTTCCTTTTTTAAGGAGGCACGATATCATTATCAAGAAAAAAACAAAAATGGGTTGCGTAGTTTAGTATGAAATATGAATTTATAGCATGTAATGTTACAGCATCATAAGCTATATGAATAAGATGCTTCTTAGATGACCTTAAGCTAGAACAAATATCCACAAGCCCTATTCACATTTATCATGACAATCAAGTAGCAATAGTCATTATAAAGAATGGTGATTGTATCCAAAGGAGAGCATATAGAACATCAGTACCATTACATTTTTTATGTATATGGTAAGAAAGATATTACAATGCCATATCTTGGTTGACCCACTAGCCAAATCACTTGGATTGGAAGATTATAAGTGACATGTATATTCCAGGGGCTTAAGAGGTAATTGATTGTTTGTTTATATGTTTGATGCATTGGTTTCCTATCTAATTAGTTAATGGGAAAATTGTTTGGTACATCTTAGGCTAGATGCCCAAGTTAGAGATGTAGGATTATGTGGTCATGTACCCTCAAATTGAGGCACCCCATCAACTATCCCTACCCCTCCATGTATTAGACCATCACTAGCACTACTATAACTTTAATTTCTAATCCAGTGACCCCTTCCATTAGTTTTTCATCCAAAAGCTAACAAAATTACTAGATGGAGCACATGATGCATTAGTTTATTATTTTTAAGAGCACTTCCATAATGTTTTTATAAGAGAAACTAATTTTCAAAAGAGAATCTCCAAATAAAAAAATACCCCTACATCGCTTTAAAATTTTAAAATGTTGCCACCACATCATTTTTGAAAGGCCTTCTTTTTTTTTTACCTTCACTTCTTCTTCACTTTTCTCCACTGCATGCAACCTTAAAGTTTCAAAGCAAGACATGTTTCAAGTTTGGATTGTTTTCTTTAAAATCCATGTCTTAGTTCCTTCCTTTTCAGATTGGAGATCTCATTGTAAGGGATTTCTATTTTGGAGGAAATCAAGGATGAGAATTGGGTTGGTTGGAAGGATACTTAGATTTATGTTTTCTTTCCTTAAGTCTTCCTTTCTTTTCTTTCCTTTTGGCTACCTATGAAGTCTCAAAAGAGATGGAAGTATGATCATTGGACTAGAATCTGCTAGAGCCTTAAAGGTAGCTACTTACATGGTGTTTATGTCTGATCTATTGTCGATAGTCTCAATTATAAATAGAGTACATATGGATGACACATTGAATTGGATGGCTCAAAATCTATTTGAAAGCAAATAGAAAAATCTTATCATTATAGAGGATTGACATCATTTAATGGAGAAGATTTTTGGATGGGAGTTATCTTATTTGTAGCTTACTAGATGAACCATTTGTACCCTACATTGACCTTTTGGTCATGTAAATCCATGTATTAATTGATCTACATGAATAAACACTATGTAAGGAACTCCTAGAAGGCATGATATCTACTAGTTTTGGTGTAGTCAATTCTAATGAATGACATTCTATCTCATCCATAAAAAGGTTGGTGTTAAGCAAAAGGTTCCTTCACCATTATATTAATCTCTCTTTCTTGAACATAGTTTAGCCAAGTTTTGCATTGAGATTGGAAGAAGAAAGGATTCTTCATCACAATTCTCTCTCTCTCTCTCTCTCTCTCTCTCTCTCTCTCTCTCTCTCTCTCTCTCTCTCTCTCTCTCTCTCTCTCTCTCTCTCTCTCTCTCTCTCTCTCTCTCTCTCTCTCTCTCTCTCTCTCTCTCTTCAATGCTGTTGTAAATTTGGCTCTTGGTAATATTTTGGCCTTTTTCTCAAATTTGGCCTCTTCCCTTTGTTTTAATTAAATACAAAAATAATATGAAACTTAATAAAATAATAAAATGTGGGTCCTATTTGGAGATTTTGTTAGTTTTTTATAAAAAAACTAATGAAAGGGTTGTTAAGTATTCAATTTTGGCTAAAATACCCTTAATCTAACGTCAAATTAGTTCATCTCACCAATCAATTTTGAAATTTTGTATTCTAGCTCCAATTGACCATCCAACGGTTGATTTGCAAAATTTAATGATCAGATAAACATCAAAGTTGATCAGATAATTCTAATTTAATTTTCTATATTGCAGATCAATCAAAAGAGAATTGAACCACTCATATCAAATTTATTAGATCAGATCATGTAAGACACAATCTTGGAAGAGATTGATTAGAAAAAGAAGACTAGAAGACAATCATGAAACAAATTGCTAAAATTTGAATAAGGGAGAAGAAATTGAATTGCAATCAAAATCAAACTCCTTTGAAAAAACTATATAAAGAAGAGGGGGCAAGGTTGAAAATGATAAGTGGGTGGTCTCTCTCTCTCTCTCTCTCTCTCTCTCTCTCTCTCTCTCTCTCTCTCTCTCTCTCTCTCTCTCTCTCTCTCTCTCTCTCTCCCTGCATGCCCCTAGCTATTTCCTACATGTTTCCATCTCTTTTTCTCTATTTCTCCTGCATCGTGTTAGTGAATCGATTTTGTGTTAAAATCTTTGCCCATAGGTAGATTTTAATGACATGTGATTCATATTTATTTGATTTGACTACAATGGTACGCTTATCATTATGATTGATGGATTATGCCTCATAATTATTAGTGAGCATGTTATTTATTTATTGCAGTTATTCAATCTTTGATATTGTCTGATGAAAAATCTGAAGTTCCCTACTTAACTGATGACAACTGTAAAGTTTGGAAGGATAAAATTCTCCTTCATTTAGGGTGTGTGGATCTTGACTATGCTCTTCAAAAGGAAGAGCCTCCTAAAATTACAAAATCTAGTACTAATGCCAAGATCAATCTGTATGAACGGTGAGACTGAACTAATCTCTTGAGTATGATGTTCATTAAATCCAGCATCAATACTAGCATCTGTGTCATCATGGCATTGGTTGCTCATTTTGACTTATATTTACACCAGATGGATGTGAAAACGACATTTCTCAATGGTGATTTAGAGGAAGATGTTTATATGAAACAACTTAAGGGTTTTGTCTCAAGTGATGGTCATCATTTAGTTTGTAAGCTTAAAAAGTCTATATATGGACTGAAACAAGCCTCCCGTCAATGGTATTTAAAATTTCATAATGTTATCTCTTCATTTGGTTTTGTAGAGAACATTATGGATGAATTTATATATCATAAGGTTAGTGGGAGTAAGATCATTTTTCTAGTCCTGTATGTGGATGGCATTTTGCTTACAACTAATGATATGGGATTGCTATATGAGGTGAAACAATTTCTCTCTCAAAACTTTGATATGGAGGATATGGGTGAGGCATCTTATGTTATTAGCATTAAGACTGATAGAGATAGGTCTCAGGGTATCTTGGGCTTGTCTCCAGAAGCTTATATCAACAAAGTTCTTAAGAGGTTTCGGATGCAAGATTGTTCACCTAGTATAGCACCTATTGTTAAGGGTGACAGATTCAATTTGAAACAATGTCCCAAGAATAACCTTGAAATGGAACAGATTAAAAACATTCCTTATGCTTTAGCTGTTGGAAGCTTGATGTATGCTCAGGTCTGTACTAGACCAGACATTGCATTTGCAGTTGGAATGTTGGGTAGATATTAAAGTAACCCAGGTTTTGACTACTGGAGAGCTGCAAAGAAGGTCATGCGATACCTTCAAGGGACTAAAGATTACATGCTTACATATTGACAGACCGATGACTTGGAGGTTGTTGGATATTCAAATTTAGACTTCGTTGGTTGTGTTGATTCTCATAAATCAACACCTGTATATATCTTCTTATTTACTTGAGGAGCTATATCTTGGAGAAGTGTGAAGCAATCTTTGATTGCTACTTCTACTATGGAAGCTGAGTTTGTTTCTTATTTTGAGGCAATCAGGCAGGGTATATGGTTGAAGAGTTTCATTTCTGGGCTTCTAGTTGTTGATTCCATCTCTAGGTCATTGAAGATATATTGTGAAAATTCAACTGCTGTGTTCTTTGTTAAGAATAATAAAAGTGGAAGTCATAGTAAACACATTAACATTAAGCACTTAGCAGTTAGAGATCACATAAAAAGGAATGAAGTGCTCATTGAACACATTCGTACTGAGCTGATGATTCTAGATCCTTTGACGAAGGCATGCCACCAAAGTTGTTTAAGGATCATGTAACATGAATGGGACTTTGTTCTCATTTGTCACTTTTTGCTTGAAATGTGATGCTATACATGTAACACATATTTGTAATGAAATTCTAAATTCTTGAATTTGTCTCCATTTTTGTTTTGTATACATTTATGATTGGATGACAAATATTTGTATTTGGACCCAGAATAAGCATTTTAGGCTTATTCATAAAGAAAAGACACCACGTAAAGGGTTTTTTCAAAGAAGATAATTATATTGTAATACATGGAAGGTAATACTTGTTTGCAAAGGAATTATCATCATGATTCATGTAATTTATTTCTTTGTTGGAGCATAAAGAACTTTAGACTGGTATGTTAAGATTTGTGAATTTATAAAGCTACAAATGTTTGGACCAAGTAGGAGAATGTTAAACAATTTTGATAGTCCATAACATTTATTCAAAATCTAACGTGTCTATTCACACATTTAACATATGTGTGGTAATTGTCCATGGAAATTATCCTTGATGGAAGGATAACTGCCATTAACTATCATCTCTTAAGGGTCCCTAATCTTGTAATTCGACTAACAACTACTGCAGTTCTGGTTCTCCATCATCATGAATTGAAGAGGATTAGAAGATTCTTTAAACTGCATCAGATCTTTGCTATGGTTGGAGGTAAGTTTCTAAATCATTCATTTTTTGCTTTTGCTTTTGCTTGTGATTTTAATTTAATGTAAACATCTTGGAGATTTTATGATGAAACTAGTAAATTATAAATATTTTTTAATGCCTATGGGCTAATTAAGAAATAAAAATAAAATATACTATTTCATCCTAATTAACCATAACAATATAATAATTTTTCTATGGGGTAAAATTACTATATCAATATGTTAATTAGAATTTGATGTCATTTAAAACTTAATGTGATCAATATTTTTAATTAAATACTTAATATATGTATTTTCATATTTAAGGATGTTGTAGCTATTCCTCAAATATTAAATACATATTGATTACATAGCATTAAAAAATAATCAAGACAATTCCATATAAGCATACCATAAATTAAAACTGAATAATTTATTATACTAATAATGTCTTGAAATTAAACTTTAATTAATGACTAATTTAGAATTTTTTATTATAAATTAACAATCAATTAATTCAAATATTTCAGGAATAATTAATTCTAGTCATTTGTTCAAGTATAAAATATTTAAGAAATTTTATGGACCATGTATCATTTTGCCGTAAGGTCCCTTATTTTTATATATATACCTAAGTATATATATACATGCCTCTTTAATCACCTCTAACCCTAATCTCCTCACCTCTCCACCGACATTTCCCTCCAAAAATAGAAAAACCCAAATCGGTTTTTCCACCAGCATCTTCCCCTCAAAACAAAAAACCCTCGTTTCCCATCTTACAAAAACCCTAAACCTTAAACTCTTTCTTTTTCCTTATCAATCCAGCCACTGACTACAAACCCTGATTGGTGAAATCCTTCAAGCTAAGGTGGGAAGAGCTAGAGAGAGAGAGAGAGAGAGAGAATCAGGTGCAGCTGATCAGATCAGGTGACCATGCTAGACAGCTGAGCCTGTGATAAGAACTGGGAAGCAGCGGGTGGGGCTTTCTTAGTTTTTCGACCGAATCTCACAAGAGGAAAAAACTGACGTGGGTAGAGAGGTAATGTGGCTGGCTGTCTTCTTGGATTAGGCAAAGAAAAAATGGTGAAAGGGTGAAGATCTAGCATGATATGGATCTTGGGAAGCCTTTGGTTGTTGGTGAACCGATGACCTTTGATGGAGAGCCACCAGCACCCTTACCAAACAGACCACATCTTCTGCCAGTACTATGCCTCCTGCCAGATACAGTTCACTACGACCCTGGCAAAATCCACCACCGTAGCCACCTCCTTGTTGAGGTTGAGTGGTCACGGAAGAAGATCAAGTGCGATTGGGAGAGGAGAGTCTCGGATAGGCACGCCAAATCATGTATGCTAGTGTTGTCTGTTTAGATCGGACACTACATCAGTAAGAAGAGAGATGGGTCTCCGACAGGCTAAAAGAATCGGGTATAGAGAATTCCTGACTGTGTTTTGTTGAAATGCAATCCCGTGAGAGGATACATTTTGTGAGTTTTCAATTTCTCCTAACTCCCTTTCTTCATGAAGAATCCGAAAATGGATTCAAAATCAAAAACCCAAATTCCTGATTCCCATCTTTTTGAGTTTGTCTCTGTTTTCTTTTTCCATAATCGGAGACCAAAAACCTTAAGATTTTGGTTATTAATCCTTTTGTTTGAAAGCTGGAAACACAAATTCCAGTCTTTCTTCTTCACGTACTATTAGCGAGAAGCATTAGTAGATCTAATGTTCTTCGCAATTCTAATTCTTTCACTTTTTTGTTTGATTTTCATTTTATCTTTCATTGGTGTAGTTTCCATCATACAATCAGAAACTAAAATCGCATATATCTGCTAGGTAGAGAGATCAGATGGCTCTGATACCACGTGTAAACCATTTTCCCAGATGTTTACAACAGTAAATTAAAATCACAAGAGGAAGCAAAAAATGAATGATTTAGAAACTCACCTCCAGCCATCGCAAAGATCTGATGCAGTTTAAGGAATCTTCTAATCCTCTTCAATTCACGATGATGGAGAACCAGAACTGCAGTAGTTGTTACTTGAATTGCAGGATTAGGGACCCTTAAGAGATGATAGTTAATGGCAGTTATCCTTCCACGGACACTTACCACACACATGTTAAATGTGTGAATAGACATGTTAGATTTTGAATAAATGTTGTGGACCACCAAATTTAACACATCGTTCATGCCCTGCTCCTACTCTCTTTCTTGTTCAGCCTTTCTCTCATCGTTTCTTCACTACAAATCAATCCCCACCCCCCACTCTGGTCACCTTCTCTTCACCGTAGGGAAGTTTTGCAAGAAGGATAAAACAAAAGAAGGATAGCAAGAGGGGAGCGCCTCTTCTCTCTTTTTCACCTAGTTCCACCCATATCACTCTCTCTTCTGCCTTCTTGAATTATCTGCACTCAGACGAGAGACCCAGACCTGCCACCCTCTATCTTTATCTCTCTCTCTCTCTCTCAAGTTCTCTCCATTGTGAGAAAACCAAACCCCAGCTCATTCCCACACTCTCATCTCTTCTCGAATCCTACCATCCATCTTTGTTTCCCTCTTACCCTCTCTTTCTACTTCCAGTAGAATCCAAAACACACCCCCATAACCCATCTCATTCTCAGTCTCTCTCCCTTGGGTTTCACTGAGCTGCCTCACTCACTCACTCTCTCTCTCGCTCTCTCTCTCTCTCTCTCGGGTTTCACCAAGCTTGCATCATCTTCGTTGCTCTCCCTTGGCTTACAGTAGAAACCCGCTCCTGTCTCCATCACTATTCTCTATTATTCTATTCTCTCTCCCAGCCTCTCTATCTTTGCTTTCCATTCCTAATAACTCTCTTCCACAAAGTTCCCAAGTCTTTCGCTCTTTCCCTACTCTTGTTTTTCCCTCCTTTTATAGCTTTTATCCTCCTTCATTCATTGTTCCTAGTTGTTTTCCTCCCTAGCCAGCCTCTGTTTCAACGTCGGTTTTTATTTTCGATTCCCATGAGTTTCTCCCTGATTTCTCGCCTATTTGCAAGAATTCAGTATTACAAGAGAAAACCAATTCGGGCTTCTCCCAGAATCCATTTTCCCCCACTTCATTTTGGTGTTCAAATAGATGTAGGGAGCTATTTGAAATAGTCCTTGCATTTTCCCCTATGGGTTGAAGGAGAAGTTTTTCTCAAAAATTCTAGAATTGCCCTTTAAACTTTAATTTAAATTCCATTCAGATCCTTATTTTGTCTTTCTCTTTAAATTGCCTTATTCTTATTCTAAGTCTGCCTTATTCTAGTTTGTTTTATTCTCAGTTAATTCTAGGACTAAGTTAACCTAACCATGTTTAATTAGAGCTTAACTTAATCAACGGTTTAGCTTTAACAAACAAGATCACTTCAATTACTGAATTTTTTTCTCATTAGAATTCAAATTAAGGGTTCACTTGATTAGAAAATAATAGTTGTGGTAGAGCCAGTGATTGATTATCTAATTCACGGAGGGGTCAAAATGATCTTTTGGGATGGTTGATGGAGATCTCTATATATTATACATACTATTATGATATTAGTTTCATTGGATTAATGGGAGTAGCGGTAATGGGAATTATTATGCTAGTTGGTTACTTAGCATAGGGATCTCATTAAATGGAGTCTCCTTGTGGACCCTACATAGGAGATGATTGATGATGTGAATGATTTGCGTAGTTAAGAGATTCATTGAAGTGAAGGCCCCTGGTGTCTAGCAGAATGGAAACATAGCTCTTCAAAAAAGAAAAAAGCCTAGTGAAAGGTTATGGCTGTTACCCAGTTTTTGCTATCAGAAGAGGAGATTCTCTTACAGTGAAGATGATCACTTGAAAAACTAAGAGAGAGGTCCCTACGCATACTTTTCTTATTCGGAAGAAATTCATAGCCTTTCTCCCACTACCAATCTTTATTCGTACAGTAAACACACACACACACACACACACACACACACACATTTTCTTCTCATCTTTCTTATTTATTTATTAAGTGATTTTAATAAGCTATGATATATGCTAACACAAAAAAGGTATGATGAATGGGCCAGATTAGCTAAAAGTGGGCCTTTGTGGAGAAAGTGGGTGACATATGGTAACTAGCTAGGTGCGTCTCACACCCTAATGCAGCGTTGCTTTCATTTGGTAGTAAGATTATCCACTTGGCAAGGTTTCCAAGAATATGAGATCTAAATCTAATCCTATCATATGAACGGTCGCGATCTCTTAACAGTAAGCTCATTATGTAAATGTTTGGAGTGCCTCCCTGCTGTATTAGCGCCAGCTGAAGCAATTGCCTAAAATGTTGTTTGCAGCTTGATAACAAACAAGGACAAAGTTATATGTCATCAGTGTTTCTTATTGCCATTTTGACACGCGTGGTTGAGTCCATGAGAGTGAGTGTGCGCATGACTGCAACTTATAGTATGTAAAAGAAAAGGAAAAATAAAAACAAAAATTTAAGCACAGATGAAACAACACTAAAATCATTAGGAATTTCTTTTTAGATAGCTCGTGTGGACGTCTTTTGAATGGCGGGTGGTTTCCAACCCATGACCTTTCATTGTAGCAATGAAAGTAATCAAGGTCAAAGAGAGAGAGAACACAGTAATTGTATGTAGCAGAAGTAGCAACTTGCAAAAGAAAGGGCCCACGCTGAAGAGTAGATAGGACCACTAGATCATAAGTCATCACTTGCAAAACAAACTTGTCTCTCTCCCCTTCTCTCTAGAGAGAGACTCCTCAGAGCTGCATAAAGTACAAGTTGCAGAAGAGAAGGGTCCAAGCAAACAGCAGATATTCTGTGAAAGGAACTTCAAGGAGTCCAGACACCCGTTAGCAGTGCAAGGATAAATTTGATGCTAACGTGGTACCTACATGTGCTCTTCAAGTCCTCGAAGGTCATCATGTGCTCTGAACTCTTCTCAGCATCGGATCTCCTCGAGATTGGATAATGGACATCTTTTCATCTTAAAAAATGTGTGTGTGGTTGTTGTCTTAAATATGCATAGAATTATCGACCATCCATTCCTCCTTTCCAAGCATGAGCTAGGATTGATAAGGTGCAACCCCATTATGTAAGTTGGTGGACTGATTGGATCAGACCTGCCAAAAACAAAAAGTCATTAGAATCAATTAGGATTGACCAAAAACCATTATGGACTCCTATAAGGGCAAAGTGGAGGAACATTGAGATTTCTGATTCCCTGGACTCCAAATTAGAGCTAGAGACGATGTTGTATTCATTCAATTTTTTCCCCTCTTAATAAAATTGCTCTCTCCCTCTTCCCATGGATGTGGGCAAAACTAGCTGAACCATGCAAATTTGGCTTATTTCTCTTGTGTGAATGTTTTATTTTAATCCTTTATACTAACAGTGGTATCAGAGCTAGAAGAGTGCCGGAGGTATGTCAGAGTGAGAAGCCAAAGATAAAAAACCAATTTTTTCTAGGCTTCCCCATCCCTCCTGAATAAAATCCAACTACAGGCCTAGTTTTGATTCTGCTTAATAAGCAGTAGCCCACATCTAGATCAAGTCCAGGCCTAGGAACGGCCTAGGCTAGTTCAGACCCAGACCAATGAATGACCTAGTCTTGATATAAGAGCATAAATAATGGTACTCAATTTTGATATCAGCACCCCTAGGGTACTAAATTATTTGACCTAGTTTTGATATTGGGACCATCTGTATGCCTAATTAGCACCCCAAATTTGATAAAGACACCCTATTGTACTCAAAATTTTGGGCACCCCTCAAATTTGACAAAGACACCCTTCTTAAGATTTTTGACTATCTTGGACTCAACTATACACTCCATCCCTTATGGTTTGACTTAAAAAGGATAGAATCAAATACTAAAATTTCATAAAGGACTGGTTCTGAAAATGTTGTGATGGGAGTTATGAAAAAACTCAACGCCACTAATGATACCTTGTGGAGACCTAGGATGAAAGACTTCTTATACCATAAGGATCTTCATGACCTGCTAGATGATCAAGAAGTAAGAACCAAGGGAATTTTTGTAAAAGAATAGATAAAAATGAACAAGAAAACTATTAGTCAGATTAGATTGTGGATCGACCATAGGGTTTTTCACCATGTAGCCTAAGAAGAAAATGCCTATGTTCTCTGAAAAAAACTAGAGAACATGTATCAAGTTAAGACCCTTGAAACAAAGCCTTGTTAATGAGAATTCTTGTAAATCTCAAATTGATGAGCAGCACGACCATAACTGAGCACACTCGGGAATTTCAAAATTTGGTGAATCAACTAGGATCAGTTGCACTACAACTGGGAGATGAAGGGCAAGCCCTACTATTGCTGAGTTCACTACTTGAAAGCTTGGAGACTTTAGTAATCTCCTTCAGTAACTCAGTACTAAAAGGCAAACTAACCATGGCTATGATCAAGGATGCTCTATTCAACAAAGAGGTTAGGAGAAAAGAAGCTAGTACAAACTAGCCGCACACCTTGGTAATAAAAAATAAATATAGTGGAAGAGACAAGATTAGGGGGAGAAGTAAGAATAGAAACAGGGGGAGATCATAGACTCATGGTAGATCTAAGAGTCATCATAGGGGGCAATTTAAGTGCTTCTACTGTGGCATTACGTGCCATATGAAAAAGAATTGTCAAAAATTGAAAAAGGAGATGGGATAAAACGAGCCAAGGAGGACAATCATGAAAAACTTGTCACCATTGCTCAGGATATAACAATTCTCATTGTTGAAGAGGAATAATGCCTACTGAGTGGCTAGTATATACAACAGCTTCATACCATGTCATTGTACACAAGGAATTTTTCACCACCTAAAAGGAAGGGGACTGTGGTGCTATGAAGATGGGGAATAATAGCTCTTCAAAATAGTGGGGATCAACAATGTGCAAATCAAACTAATCTTAGCTACAAAATGATGGTAAAGGGAGTGTGACACATTCAAGAACTTAGGTTGAACTTGATCTCGGTCCTAGCTCTAGACTGGCAAGGCTACTCCAATTACTTTGGAAATAGCACCTGAAATTGTTGAAAGGTGTTATGATCTTAGCAAGAGAGCATATCTGCATCACCCTGTACAAGACCCATGCGAAGATATGCAAAGATAGTCTTTACGTAGTGGAGGATAAGGCATTGTCAAATCTATAGCACAAAAGACTCGGTCACATGAGAGAGAAAGGGCTATTTACACTCACAAAGAAAAGCTCATCAAAATAGCTAAAGGTATAACTCTCAACCCTTGTAATCACTATCTATTTGGCAAGCCACATAGAGTTGCTTTCTCATCTTTTAACAATAAAAGAAAAGAACTATTGAGTTTGATGTACTCGAATGTCAGTCCAATGGAAGCAGAGTCACTAGGTGGGAATAAACACTTTGTAACCTTTATAGATGATACATCTAGGATGGTATGGGTATACTTTGCAAAAAGTAAGGACTAGGAGTTAGAAAACTTCAAGAGATTTCATGTGATGGTAGAACGACAAACAGGAAAGAAGTTGAAGTGCTTATGAACATTCAACAAATGAGAATACACCTCAAATGAGTTTAAATCATGCTACTCAGTGTGCGGTATTAGACACAAGAATACAGTCCCACATACTCATAGCATAATGGAGTAGTAGAAAGAATGAACCAGACTATTGTGGAGAGAGTGAGATGCATGCCCAGTATGGCTAAGCTACCTAAGCCATTTTAGGGAGAAGCTATAAGAACCACATGTTATCTGATTAATAAATCACTATTAGCACCACTAGACTTTGAAGTCCCAGAACATAAGTGGTCTAGCAAGATAGTATCCTATTTGCACCTGAGAGTATTTGGGTGTAAAGGCTTTGCACATGTATCCAAGTAGATGAGACAAAAACTTGACTTCAAGTTTACTCCTTGTATCTTCATTGAATACAGAGATGAGGAATTTGGATGCAGATTGTGGGACCATGAAGGGAAAAGGATCATCTAAAGTAGGGATGTGATATTTTAGGAAAACCAGTTCTATGAAGAATCGAGAAAGGCCAATGAAAAAGGGACCAGTGCTCCAGATCTAGTATCAGATTCTATGCCCATACAGGTTGATTCAGATATTCTATCAGAAGAAGAAGAGTAGAGAAACTTGTGTGGGTGGAGCAACAACCCCTTCACTAGAAGATGTTGGACCATCAGATGGTGTAGCTACTTCTCAACCAGAGGTTGAGCTTCAACCAAAGATGTCAACAAGAGGACGTATTCTGATTCCTTTACAAAGATACCCAAAATCGGAGTATATCATGCTCACTGATGAGGGGGAGCCAGAGAGTGTTTAGGAAGCCCTAAAGCATGTAGACAAGGACAAGTGGGTGCAAGAAATGCTAGAAGAGATAAGCTCATTAAAGAAAAACCAAACATATAAGCTAGTGAAACTTCCCAGGGGAAAAGAGCACTAAAAAATAGATGGGTATTTAAGGTGAAGAGAGGCAACAAACGGAGACCCAATCAAGTATAAAGCGCAATTGGTCATCAAAGGCTTCGAATAGATGAAGGGAATTGACTTTGATGAGATCTTGTCACAGGTAGTAAAGATGACATCAATTCGGATCATACTTGGATGGGTGGCTAGACAGAACTTGGAGCTTGAACAAATGGATGTAAAAACAGCTTTTCTTTTTGGAGATCTAGAAGAAGAAATATACATGGAACAATAAGAAGGCTTGAAGTTGCAGAGAAGAAACATATGGTTTGCAAGATGAAGAAAAGGTTCTATGGTCTTAAGCAAGTGCTAAGATAATGGTAAAGAAGTTTGACTTTCATGACAAGTCAAGGATTTAGAAGGATGGCTGCATATCAGTGTGTATACATTTAGAGACTACCTGAGGCTAAGTTTATCATTCTGCTACTTTATGTTGATGATATATTGATAGTTGGACAAGATTCAACTATGATTAGCAGCCTGAAGAAGGAGTTTACTATGTCCTTTGATATGAAGGACTTAAGACCAACTCAGCAGATCTTGGGTATCAAGATCACACATGATAGAAAAGCATGAAAGTTATGCCTGTCACAAGAGAATTATGTTGAACGTGTAATCCAACGGTCCAACATGAAGAGCACCAAGCCAGTCAACAC
Source organism: Warburgia ugandensis (assembly GCA_035236585.1). Lineage (NCBI taxonomy): Eukaryota > Viridiplantae > Streptophyta > Magnoliopsida > Canellales > Canellaceae > Warburgia > Warburgia ugandensis. Next base: position 28,343,676 of record CP141130.1, on the reverse strand, counting down.
TCTACTTAGAAACCACTTCAAACTGAGTAAATGTATGTGTCCTTCAGGAGACAGACAAAATGGCTGTGATTCCTTACTCATTAGTAGTTGTGAGTCTAATGTTTGCAATGGTGTGCGCAAGACCGGATATAGCTCATGCAATAGGCATTGTCAGTAGGTTCCTAGCCAATCTAGGCAAAGATCATTGGGATGCTGTAAAGTAGATACTGAGGTACATGAAGGGTACATCTAAGGTGTGCTTGTATTTCGGAAGTATAGAGACAACCCTGGAAGGATACAGAGATGCTGATATGGCAAGAGATCTTGAAGGAAGAATGTTGACATTAGAATTTCTTTTCACTTTTACAGGGGCAGCGTATCTTGGTAGTCCAAGTTGTAGAAGTGTGTAGCTCTATTGATAACAGAAGTAGAGTACATTGTCGTAGCTGAAGCAGGCAAGAGATGTTATGGATAAAGTGTTTGTCTAGTAAATCAGCATTGTGCAAGAAGAGTATAAGAAATATTTTGATAGTCAGAGCACTCTAGACTTGAGCAACAACTCAATGTATCATGCGTGCACAAAGCACATTGACATTCAGTATCACTGGATATGGGAGGTGATAGAAGAATAGATGTTAAAATTGAAAAAGATTCACACTAATGACAATCCTATAGATATCCTGACAAAAGTAGTAACATATGAAAAATTGATGATATATAGAAACATAGCAGGAATGGATTATGACTAGCAAAGTATAGCATGGGGATGGAGGGGGAGTATTGATAAGATCCATCTGCATTACGGAAGTCGATGCATTGATTGGATAAGACCTTCCAAAAACAAAAAGTCATCAGAATTAATTAGGATTGACCAAAAACCATTTTGAAAACTTTGAAATAAATCACAATTTGTAATTAAGGGTAGATTGGAGGAAAATCAGAATTTTTGATTCCCTGGATTCCTATAAATTGGAGCCAAAGATGATGTTGTATTCATTTTGTTTTATCCCCTCTTAATAAAATTACTCTCTCTCCCTCTTTCAGTGGATGTAGGCAAAACTAGCCAAACCATGCAAATCTGGGTTATTTCTGTTCTATTTGAATGTTTTATATTGATCCTTTATCCTAACAAGCATGTGAACTCTTACGCAAGATACATATTTCAATGTGTGGGTTCAGTGATTGGGTGGTCTAACCAACATTTACTGGGGTCCTACAATTACGATTCATAAACTCATACACGAAAAAGGATGGACCATTTTGTGATTATTAGCAAATTGCTAGAACAATGCTCGAGCTAAGATTCATTTTGGGGACAGATAAAAGGAATTAGGGACATTATGAGGAATGATTTCCAATTGAATACCAAAGGAAAGAATGAGAATATTGATAATCAATGCTTGTAGGTACCTTGCATGGACCATTTGGCAAGAAAAAAATGACATCTTGTTTAACAATGCTACATTTGATCTTAAGCAAACAAAGCACAAATGAATGACCTATGTGACTGTAATATCCAATGAGAATAATATAATAAAAAAGATAGCTTTTAGTCCAAGTCTCTTTGATTTCGATATAATAAATTGGGTTGACTATCCTATAATTTCTAGACTTTTGATGCTAACAGCTAGCTAGTCAACTGACTGGCCTATTGCCTCAAGTTTCTATAAGAAAGCTTGACCTATGAAGTGAGAAGCACTTTAGCCAGCTACTACTTGAAGAACAACCAGCTAGCCTTGTTCCTCTAGTACTTTTGACACCAAAGCCAGCTGCTGCTCGAAAGCCATCCAATTGTTGTATAAGTTCTCAAACATTTTATCTTCCATATTAAAATTAATAGCTAGCTGATCACAAAGCTCCGAGTGAATGTCATGGGTTATTATAGAGGCAAGTTTTTGAGATGAAGATGATCCAACCAGTGCTATGTGAGATGACCCTTTTATAAACTTATGGACGATCATGAAGTATTATGGTTTTGAAATTAGAATCTTTAAAAACTAATTTATGATCAATCTTGAATTATGTGAATTAGCATTTATTAGAATTGAATAGATTAAAAGTGTATTTTTTCAATATTGAATCACAAAGGTAGCTCTAAGTTCCAACTTTTGAAAAAGCAAAGAGAAAAACAGAGTTCTTGTGTTTCCCCCCAAGCGAAGTTACTCAAGAAGGGTCTTTTTTTTTTTTTTCAAGTGTTCCCCACTCTTTCTCTATTGCATTGTTTATATAGGGAGAAACATTTTTCCCCAAGTTATTCTGTAGTTAGAAAACCTTCAACTTAGTTTGACTCTATAGACACCTAAATTTGTCTTGAAATAATCAAATGATAGTCAATCTTGTTCTATTATGTTTTAACCTTGCTTTACTTTTTTTAAACTTTTTTCCCAATGATGAACATGACTTGAACACTATCAACCAATGAGACACTTGAAAAGAAGTTAAATACTTGACCGTAACCATTTCAATACCTTAATCATTGAGTTCATACCATTGTTCCCTATTTGCAGCATTGCACAATTTTATAAATTATATCCTAGTGCTACGTATCATCTTACTATGATGACATCAATAAAATTTATTTTGACAAGTATATCCTTTCCTAAATGGGAATTTTAGTCCAACATTGATCTAACATTCAAAACTCCTAAATTTTAGCAATATAAAAGGAAAGTAACTGGTAATAACAAAGAATATGACATTAAAAAAAAAACTCTTTAACTCAAGTGAACTAAGTTTAAGTATTTCATAGAAAGTAGTTAACTTTCAATTAAAGTTTCTAATTAGCTGATCAAAGTGTTTAAACTATTTTAGAATCTGCTAGAATTTGGAAAAAGCTAGAAGATACCTTCAAACTAAGGGTAGGGTTTCTTCCCAACCACTTAGAGAATCTTCTTACTTTCTGTTTAGTTTAATTTATTATGATCTAATTTAGCTGATTCAATTAGTTTATTTTATCTTTAGTTCAGTTTGATTGTGAGTTTTCTTTCAAGCTTGAATTACTTATGTCTTTTAGATGTTTGACTTTTGGATTTTGGGCTAATATTAGTGTCATGCATTTTTCTAAAAGGAGGATTAGGCTAAGTCTTGTGGCCAAATCCACAAGTGGTAACTTAGTCATGGTTCATAACAATAGCAGTTAAAGGATTATCACTAAAATTAGTGCCTAGAATACTAGGTATATAAACAGTAACTAATCCTTGAGTAATACTTTTAATATCTATAAAATTTAGGACCTTATTTTCCCTTACAATCTTTTGTAGTACCCAAAAGGGCATAATAGACTCCAATAAATTTTTTTCTATTGTAAAGATAATGATATGACATTAAGAAAATCCACCCATCTATAACCTCATATGACCCATATTAGAAGATAAATAATATATGAGTAAATTATTATCATATATATATAGGTAAATTACTCTCCCACTCAACTATATTCATTTCTGATACCAACAAGAGGCATGTGAACCCACTTACCCCAGACTTGTAATATTTATATAATCAAGTATAATTGAACCTATCTTAATGAACTTCAAACTCTTTAGTGTTGAGACCTAGGCTGCCACTCCTCAATCATTATCATTAATTTGGCCTCAGTTGGGCAAGTTACTCTAAAAGCTTAAATTTTACTATACTTTTTGTGTGAGAGCAACATTGGTAAATATTTGCATGAGAAGTATCTTAGGAAATTGCTCCTCTAACTTTTTCATTTCCTTCCACCCAATTCTCTTAATTGAGTTGGAATGGTCACCTTCTTTTGTTTTTCCCTCCATCTTCTCACTATACCTTAGACCCATGCTAATTGTATGATTTGGTTCTTTGTCATACCATTTCATATATCCATAACTAATTTACATTTTAGAAAGGACTAATTTCAAATTGTGATGCCTTAGTCCCCCACTCTCATCATAAAACAATGTACATAATAATTCCATGGACCTTGCAATGTCAAAACTCATAGGTACATGATTTAATCTTTCTTCTACATAGTAAATTCTAGTAAGTCTATAAAATCTAAGGGAGTCACCATCATTTCTCCTTCAATAAAGTGGAAGCTCCTAGTGCTTGGCCACTATCTCTCCAAGAACCCGCTACATAAAGCTCTATCAAAGGCATCTAACTTCACTCTAGACAAGGAATTGAATCTTGATTTTGCAATTATCTTTTCTAATTCCTTTGGAAATTTTTCATACATTTGGGAAATCTGGTTTGTCCATATCAAATATGCAAAGAGTATTTCTGTGAGTATAGAGCAACAAAATTATCATTGCACCAAAATTTTCTACATAAATTAGTGTGATGCAATACTTCATTAGATACTAAGGGATGTGGCATTGTGCAGTATTTGGGCTACCTTTTCTTTGTAACACCATCTCCTCTCATTGCCTACTTATGATTTACAAATTTCAACAATTCATTTTCACATTATTTCTTTTATACATTACAATAAGGAAAAGCTGAACTAGAGGTTTTACAATAACAATAAAACAACATTAAAACTCTTTAAAACTCTTGTAGATCTACTTACTTCCACTTTTCTCACCAAGTTTGAAAGATGGATGTTATGAGGTTCATGCAATATACCTCTTTGTAGTAACACAAGGGTGCAACTGTTGGCACATTCTTTGTTGTATGAACCAGAAGATTTTCACCATCTTTCTCCTTATTCATTTCTTTAGAAACTTTCGTGATGTTTTCACCTTCTTCATTTCGTTTTTCCTCTCTCTTCTCATTTTTCTAGATTTCTTCATTTTTAATAGCAACATTGTATATCATGATGATTTCTCTCAATTTCTCTTACAAAATTTATTCTTTATTAGTGTTTCCTTTCACCAATTTTCATTTCCTCCCATACGCTTCTTATTTTAATGTCACCTCAAATCATTTAGGAAAGTCCTAATTCTAACATTTACTCCTTCAACCACTAATTTTTTTGTTTGAAGATAATCTTTCACTTAGCATTACGAATGAACTCTATGTGTTGTGCCATTTTGACATCACATCATTGATTTTTGTCAAGAAAATACATCACTAAATCTCATATGTCATCTCTTCAAGTTTTTAGAATTACAAATCACTCAAGACTTTTAGAATTGCAATTGTAGACATAAAAATTTGGACCACTTAGTGATTTTCGAGGTTCCACTCTTTGTTTTCACATAATGAATGGACCACACTTGGTTTTGCAAAGGATCACTTCAAAAAATATTCGAATGAACCAAAAAGCACCAAAAAACCACACCAAGTTACCAAGAAATCAAGTTTTCCAAAAATTTGACTATGGACTTTATGATTCTAAAGTCCCACTTTACAATCATAATGTTCCACCTGAAATTGATGTTAAACTTTATTTTATACTAAATTAGGTAAGTCTATCACTTTCTTTTGGATGTTTATAGAAATATGACTCCTAGACTTTATGATTGTAAACTCATGATGCCCAAAACTTTACAGTTGTGAAATGAAAAGCCTTTATAGTGGTTACACAAGGCCACTTCACGTGTAAAGTCTAAGCCCTCTAAACTTTATGATAATAAACCTAGAATGGTAAAAACTAAAAAATCAAGTTTTCTCAATGCCCTTTCTTTTGATTGGAATTTAGCACTTATGCCATCCCAATTTCTATAAATAGGAGGTCTATTACATTTTAATCAATAAAAAATTAGAGATAAGTTCATTTAGGTAGATTTCATGCATGTTCTTGCATCATTCTTTCATTCTCTCTCTTTCTTAGTTATTTTTGGGGGTTTTTTCTTACATATAGATTAAGGATTAGAATATTAGTTTGGGTGAAGCTCCAATGGAATTTCTAAAGGTTTTCCAAAGCAAAAAATCTAACCCCCAAACTACAATGAACACAAAAAATCATCCATAGGGATAGTGAAGTATCTATCCTAGAAAAGTTAATTCTCAATCTTCGAAGAGAAAACCTCACTTTGCTCTACTTTTTATCATCTTTCTTACATTTAGAAGATTAAATAAGATTTTTAATTAGAAATTCTTTCTAGTAACATTCCTAAAGTGGTTTTCTAATAGAATTCTCATTCTTTTTTCTTTTCTTTTTTCAAATTGGGCATGATTTTGTTTTGTTTATCTCAAAGCTTAGAGGATTAGTGAAAAAGGCATTCTAAACTCTGTAAGAAAGAGTTAGTTTCTCTAGAATAATTTTCATAAACTAGTTTATCTATTTCAATTTCCTTTTATTTTCTATTTTTCTCACTCTTTTTCTCTGAACCCTAGGATGAAATCTTAAGTGTCCTAATAGAGAATTTTGAGGTTCTAGGGTTTTATCTAAGTCTTTTTGTTTTTATGAAAGTTGAAGTTCAAGGATGGGCAATCTTGAATTCCTAGATATATCCCCTAAAACTTCCTACAATTTTCTTTGATTTACTTGAATTTACATTTTCTAGTAGTGAGGAACCAAATAGGATACTTTGTCATGATATTTTCAATGAAAGAAATACTTTAAGATCCAAGAAGTTATAAGGGGAAAGTCTAGCATGATGTATGTGATAATTTTCCTTGGCTAAAAGTCAACTTGATTTTCACAAGCTTTTCTTTTAATCTTTATTTTAGATGATGTTCAAGGATTACAGAGTTTGTTTCTATCAAAATTGATGGTAAACATCTTCTTTTGAGAACAAACAAAAATAACTCTTCTCCCACTTAAGCACCCTATAATACTACTTAAAATAGTTCAAATACATATTCCAATTCCTTTACATGTTTCAATTACCTTGCATGTTTCAATTCTATGGTAGCATTCATTATCTTGTTTCTTATTAACAGAAATCATGTATCCAATTCTAGCAATTATTGTATTTAATGTCTTAGCTACTCCCATATTTCTAATGTCTCTTAAATTTAATTCATGTCTTTTTTCATACCAATTCATTAGTTAGTTTCTAATATAGCATTCTCATATTTTTGAGCATTCCTTATCTGTGTCCCATGCTTGATTCATGATTCATGCACAATCCATTTGCATATAGTTAGCTTATGTTTAATTTATGCCTATTTCATGTTTGTTCCATGTTTTAGTTTTGAATATATTTCTAGTTTTAAGTCATTGTCTATATTTCTAACTTGATCTATATGATTCTAGCCTTAAAAATATTATTTCATTCTATATCCTATATGGCTTAATCATTCTTATTTTAGTTTACTCTTCAGTATGTTGCCTAGCAATAGATCATATTTCTAGTGCTTCACATGTTTCTTGAGATGTGTTTTCTTTTTAGTCTCCTATATAGCCTAACACATTAGTGTCCATTATATCTTCCTAATTTTAGCATAAGCATGTTTCCAACGTTCATTATGATGCATTTTTGCTTAGATCAGTAAATGTTCCTCATTATATTCATATGAATTTGTGTATGCTCTTCCTTTGAATGACTTACTTTAGATGTTTTATTTATCTTTATGTACTTCTCTAGGTTATCAATTTAGTAAAATAGAAATTCAAACTAACTAGGGTTTCAACCTAGAAGAACAAAGGCATTTCCTTACCGCTTTAGTTCTTGAACATGTGAAACTTACATTTATGGTTTAGTAGACTTATTTGAATCATTAGGGACCTAAGGCCCTCTTTACCTCAGGTGGCAGCACCTTTCTATAATCTACTTAGGTTCACATGAATAAAGGCTATAAACTTAAATAAAACCATTAGAAAGATTAATATAATTATATTGTCTCTCTTCATCGAAATTAGAAGGATAGTTCAAATTAAAAGGAACATATGAATTCTGTAAGTCATTCTCAATTGATATGAAATCACAAGCTCTAACCTATGATAATATAATGAAGCACTTTCAAACTTGTGTGGCACCTCAAAAATGCCTACAATAATCCCATCATGTATTTTTTGACTTGTAATCATCTTAAGTCTTGTTAGACTTAAAATCACTTAAGCTTTTTAAGCTTGCAACCATCTCAAGCCTTTAAGGTTTTCAATCATCTCAAGTCACTTTATACTTGTAATCACTCGTCAAGACTTTTTAGACTTAAAATCACTCAAGTCTATATGGACTTGCAATCAGTTAAGTCTTTTTACACTTGCAATTACTCAAGCATTGAAGTCTCTTTAGACGGGTAATCACTTAGGCCTTTTTAGACTTGCAATTACTCGAGCGTTTTAAGACAAATGTTTTAGTCTTGCAATCTTTCAAGTCTATTTAAACTTGGAATCACTTAAGTCATTTTTTACTTCCTATAATTCAAGCCTTGTGGTTTGCAGTCACTTTTCAAGACTCTTGGTCTGCTCTCATTTAAGACTTTAGGCTTGCTATTATTTCAGTCTTTCAGACTTCCAATAATCTTAAGTCTTTTTAGACTTATAATCACTTCAAGTTTATTAGACTTGATGTCACTCAACTCACAATCATCTTTCAATTTTTTATTATTTTTATTTTTTATGACGTGAAATCACTTCTTATAATTTTTGTCAAATTTCATTCAACTATTTTGCAGAAGCTCATCATATCTTACTTTCACTAAATTCCTCATTTTTATAACATTTCAACTTATAGCCATTCTTTCTTACTATTGTTCTATTTTTCTATCATTACATCATTAACATTTTAACATTGTATTTTCTCTTTTATCTTCATATTCCACTCCTATTTCAAGTACACTTCATTTTCACACCCTTTTACTTTTTTATAGATTTTAGGGCCCTTTTCTTTGTTGGCCTCAAACATTTCTTTAAAAATTTCTTCATGCAAATAGGGGACATTAAAGACCATCATTTGATTGTTTCTCTAATTTGGGGTCTATTATTTTGAATGTTGGACTTTTTTAGTCCAACATTCAAAGTGGGGCATTTATACACACCCAAATTTGTCATAGAACAATCAAATGAGGGCTAATATTGTTATGTTATGTTTCAACCATGTTTCACTTACTATAATCATGTTTTAAACATGTTTCCTAATGATAAACATAGCTTGAGCACTATCACCCAATATGTTTCAACCTTGTTTCACTTACTTTAATCATGTTTCCTAATGATAAACATAGGTTGAGCACTATCACCCAATGAAAGTCTTGAAAAGAAGTTGAACTTAACCATAAGCATTTTAGCACCTTAATCATCTTGTTCATACTTTTGTTGACTATTTACAGTTCTACACAATTTTACAAACCAAATCCTAGCACTACACAACATCTTACTCTAATGACATCAAGAAAATTTACTCGAACAATTATATCCTTTCCTACATGGGAATTTTAGTCCCACATTGATCTAGTAGTCAAAACTCTATGATTTTAGCAATAGTAAAGGAAAGTACTTGACAACAATAGAGAAGGGCACATATATAAAAAGAAGTACACTTAACTCAAGTGAACTAACTTCAACTACTTCATGGAAGGTGGTTAATAGTGTTCCTACTTGGCTGATCAAAGTGCTCAAAATATTTTGGAATCTTCTTGAATTTAGAAAAACCTAGAAGATACTTTCTAACTAAGGAACACGATTCTTAGCAACCTTTGAGGCAATCTTCTTACTTTTTAGTTGGCTTAATTTAGTTCATCTTAGTTTAGTTTACATTTCTTTAATTTAGCTTTTCTTTGATTAAGTTTAGTTTAGTGTTAAGTAATTTAGTTTAGTTCTAAATTTACTTTTAAGCTCCGATTCCTTTATTTTTTTTTACATGTTTGATTTTACATTCTGTGCTAATATTAGTGCTGCTCAATTCTTCAAAAGAAGGATTAGCGCTGCATTTATGTATCTCGTTTTCTAGAAGTAAACCTTTCTTTAGGATTTCTCAAACTTTTATCCTCAACTTTTAGGGCTCATTCTAGGGAATTAGAACTTCGATTGGTTATGTTGCATTGGATAGGCTAAGTCTTGTAGCCAAATCCACAAGTGGTGACTAAATCATGGTTCATATTAGTAGTAGCTAAAGGATTAACACTGATTTTAGTACCTAGACTTCTGGTTATGTAACCACTAACTAGTTCTTGTATAAAAATATTAGTATCCACATAATTTCATGATCTTATGTTCCCTTATAATCTTATGTAGTATCCAAAAAGAAATGATACTCCAACTAGCATTATTTTTCACACTAGAGATCATGATGTGGCATTAAGACAATCCACCTACCTACAACCATATATAGCTCACATTAAAAGATTAATTACATAGATACCCTTACAAATAAATTACCATTATACCCTCCCACTTAGCTATATTCATTTGTAACACTAACATGGAGCATGTGGATCCACTTACTCCTACTCTTGTCACATTTCTAAAATCAAGTTCAAGGGATCCTATCTTCTTGAACTTCAAATATTTTCCAAAAAATACCTTTTAAAAATATATTATTTTAAATACATGTACATAATTAATTTAATAAGCATCATTTTATCAAATATCATTAATTCCTTGGGTTTTACTAAGTTCATTTATAAGATGTGATACAATGAATATCTTATTGTATAATAGAGTGGGTCCCATGTTGGAAATCTTACATTCTTTATGAGTTTATGAACTCCTAGTGTGCTTAGAAATAACCTTGAATAAATTTCTTAATAGAATGAACCAAAGAAAAATATTAGGTCTCATTTGGAAATAAATTCCTCAAGTCCAAGGGTATTTATGGTTATGCATATCTAGTAATACTTTGAGTACTTAGTATTCTAAACAATTAAGATCATGTCCTATGTGTAAAGCAATTTCACATACTCTATGTCTATTAGAGGTCCCTAGCTAAGATGGTCCAAGAATTGGTGATCTTCATCTTATGAAAACATCTCATTTGACAAGTATTATAGAACTATATTTCTCATTCCTAATCTGACTTGATGTCTATTTTTTGGTTTACATAGAACTTGTAATTTCATTCATCATTTACTATGGTTCTCAACCAATATTTTTATGGAATTCCTATTATGTTTCCTAAGGTTGCCGAGATCATCTCATGATTCTCAAGTTTTATTGTTATGTTGCAATAAATCGTATAAAATATTACCTTTAATTGTATAATTGGCATACCATGATAACAAAGATTGTATTGTTTCAAATAATCTAATGACAAATATAAAATAATTGGCTTTGTAGGCCTTCTATTTATAACAAATCAAGCTATCTTCCCTAGAAATAAAGTGGGTTTCAACTTTCTAGATTGAAGCACCGAAGTCTTGTAGCATATTGGTGTAATAAGTAGACTCTCACCTAGGTGACCAGGCTTTGCGGTGGTGCATGGGTTTGTAAGTTTAATAGTCTCTCTCTCTAAAAAAAATCTAGTTGGAGCTGGTTTACTTTCACATGAAATCCAGCTGGTTATTATGTTTTAAATCTTAAATTTCAAGAAGTGTATTCTGCAAGGACATTTGACTACCCTATTTACCCTATTTGATATTTAAATGGCTAGGTTTTCACATTGATGGTTAGAAATTCAATCCAAAGAATCTGTTGGCTTAAAGAATATAAATAGAAGATTCAAACACCCATTTGAAGAACCTTTATACATTAATCAAGAAAATCAAAGCTCTCTGAGCACACTATTTCAATTCTTTCAATCTTTTGTTATAAAACTAATCTCTATGTAATTTGTTAAGTTGTATCTAACTTCAAAGGGAGAAATTTTTCTCTCCAAAACTTTCTTTTTTATCAAGAGAGTGATATAGCTCTCTTGTTCTTGGGTAGTTATGCAAGTGTTTGTAAGAAGGTTCAGCTTATTCAGTGCTCTAGACCTTTGTTTGTGGCTAGCACAATCTCAACTACTGTGTAAAATCTTATATAGAGATAGTGAAATTCAAAATGTGTGTTACTTTGAGATAATGAGGTTAGATGATTAGTGGACTGGTTAAACTATTATAAAGTTCCTATGTCTAGCTTCTTGTGTGCCAAAGTATCATTATGCAATTATTCTTGTTTGTTAAGCACTTATCTTCAAAGGTTACAAAAAGTTTGCTTGATTTGGACTTAATTAATTCCTTCTCAGGAACCTCATAATTGGTATTAGAGTATGTGCTATAAGTTTTTAAAAGTGTCAAAGATCAATATTATTTTGCTTTCTAAAATGGCACTATAAGTTACATGACCCAATCTTGAGAAAGGTTAGTCCACCCATGGACTTCTATACTTTGATTACACTAATTGCAACCATTGAAAAACAAGAATGCAGATCTCACCATAAATAGAGTGATGCAAGAGCTATGAAGCTTCTTTATTGTGCTCTTGATACAAATGAGTTCAACAAAATTTCTACATTTGCATCAACAAAAGGCATACAGGTAAAAGAGAAAATGACTAATCTTTTTGTGCTTGAATATGAGTGATTTTCTATGATATCTAATGAAATTACTATTAATATGTTCAATATATTAACAAATATTATCAACTACCTAAAGTCTATTGAAAAGTAGTTATTGATGGTGAGATTTGTTAGTAAGATTCTCAAATCTCTATCATAGTCTTAGGATCTCAAACTTACTACACTTTAGGAGGCTAAGGATCTAAAAACTATAGAACCTAACCGACTCATGGGTTTCTTCATCACCTATGAGATTAGCCAGAGTACTGACACCCTTGATGATTTCTTCATGACCTAAATAGTGATAAAGAGTCTTGATGACCTTTCTTGAATTGTAGGTACCTTTTAGGGCATCCAAAATTTGAGGGAGAGTGGATGATTTTATCTTGCTTGGTGTTTTATGTAAAATGTTTGTTTTCTTTTCTAGTTAATTGGCTAGCTATGAAATGGGGGATTTCTATGATTTGTTGCAGTTTATAATGATTTTATTAAGTTTCTAATCCACATGAAAAATGAATCTAAGCAGATTGTGAGAAAGGGGTCAGCACCTAAGAGAAACTAAGGGCCTCAGGTCCCTATTAACTCAAAGAAGTAATTTGAATTTGCCTTGTACTAATCTAGGAATATAAAATTATGGAATTAAAAGAATGATATACAAGGAATAAAACAACTCATACATGAAAGTAGTACTAGGAATGACTTCTTTATGACGTATGCATTTCATCAAACATCTAACTTACAGGATCTATCTGTCCTGATAACATACAAAATAAACATGAAATGAATCATGAATCATGAATGGAAGTATTGCATGGGCTGGAAATATGAAAATATAGCATGAGAATGAAGAACTAAATGAAAACATGAATAGAATTAGTAGCTACAAATATGGAATATGACCTAGACATGTAATTAGAAATAAAAGCCAAGAATAGGAATATGAAACATGGATTAAACATTAAAGTAGACCAATGAAGGCAAAACATGAATTGATCTTCAACATAAAACATGAATTGAGCAAGAATAGAAACATAAATTGTAGTGATATAGAAACATGGGTTGAATTATAAGCACAATATGAATTAAACTAGAAACAAAGAACATGATATGAATCAAACTAGAAACTGGAAACATAGGGTGAATCACACTAGATATCAGAAAATGGATTCTTGATCTAGAAAGCATGGAATCAAATAAAAAGGCATGGAATTGAATAAGAAATCTTGAAAAGCATACAATTAAGCAAAGAAACATGGAATCTATCTAGAAAGTATAGAATGCATGGTGTATGAAAATAAAGCACAAGATAAAAAATACATTATAGGTGATTTTTATAATGTGATATTATAGAATTCTTATGAAAAGATGGAAAAGAGAGATTAGTAAAACAATCATACTGAAAAAAGAAAAGTTCAATCTTAGGATTTTCATGGGTAGCTTTTAAGAGAACATTCCCATGCTATCCAACTTCCTTAAGCTTTTAAATAAAAAACTTTGATAATTGTTAGAAGAAAACATCTCTTTTGGGAATGATCCTTTGCCTACATCATGCTAGGATCATTCCTTTGATAAAATTTTGAAGTAATTCCCCTCGTCATCTCAAGTTTTTCCTTTCCAAATCCAAGTTTACATTTTGTGTTTTTCCTTTCGTCTCAACTCCATTTGCTCCCACAATGATTGAAAATCCAACAAATGCAATGAAATTCCTCTATTAACAAAGACAATCCCTTACTCTAAAGGTGGTCTTATGTCTTCAGAGATGTGTGTTCGCAACTCTTTTTCCCTAATCAGGGTCACTTGGATTGTTTGTAGAGAGAGAAACCAACTCTTGAAATATCATCAACCAAAAGTAAGGAGAGAAATTGAAAAGAAAGCCTGATTTCATTGCTTCCCTTAAAGAAGTAAAAGTTTGAAGCAAATCTCCTCTTAATCTTTTGTTTGCCTTTTTCTTAAGTCTAAGATTACTTTTTATCTCATGTGTTTCACCTTCTTCTCAACTCCAATGGCTTTCACATAATTGAAAACCCAATCAGTTCAATGGCATTCCTTAGTCAATAGGAAAAATCATGCATTCTTAACATCCTCTCCTACCTTCTAAAGATGTGTCTTGTACTCCCTCTTCCCTAATTGGGGACTGTTGGGATTATTTGTAGAGAAAGAGAGATAGGGAGACCCTAAAAATAGAAATCCTGGTAATGATGTCATCCTCCTGGAGATGGAAATGGAAATATGGCTTGATTTCATTGTTCAATTAAAAAAGTATAGGTTTGAAGTAAATCTCATCTTCATCTACTATTTTTCCTTCTTGTCAAATCCCAACCTCTCTCTTCTCTCTTATGTTTCTTCTTCTTTTCAACTCTAATGGACTTCTCTTTAACCAAAAACCCAACCATTTCAATGACATTCTTAGTCAACTAAGAAAATTCCCTATGCACAATGTGGTCTCCTGTCATGTGTCTTTTACGACTCTCTTCTTCCCCATCTAGGGATTGTTAGTGTGTGTGCGTGTGTGCCTATATATATATATATATATATATATATATATATATATATAGAGAGAGAGAGAGAGAGAGAGAGAGAGAGAGAGAGAGAGAGAGAGAGAGAGAGAGAGAGAGAGAGCTATCCAAAACAATAATGTCCCTTCCCAACCAAAGTTTTAAAGATAATGAGCTTGATTTCATTTTTTCCTTTAAAGAGGTAAAGGTTTAGAATAAATTTTCTTGCATTTTCATGTCTCTAATTCTTCTCAATTCCAAGCTAAAAACCCAATCATTTCAACAACACTGCTGTGTACTAAAGCACCAAATACTATGGCAAGAGAGATGCAAGTATCATTTTTTAGAACTTATTCTAACATACCCATCATTCAAAAATACTTAGAAGGAATGGTAATGATCTCATGAATGGATATCAACAACTAAGAATGTTAAACTCTACCAAACTCCCAATTCATTTATAACCATATCTAAGCCATACTTCTCCTAAGATGAAGTTAGGACTTCTATTAGGATGAAATGTAGGCTTAGGTAAGAGTTATCAAAAAATAGATATAAAGGTAAACAAAGGTTGTTTGAAAAATATGTAAAGGTCTTCTATCAATGTATTGAAAGTTTTTTCCTTTTTCCTTGCAAGAGTGAACATTCTTCCTTTTCATGGCTATCTTTTATTTCTTTTTCATGTGACTTTATATATAGCCTTTTTGAACTTTTTCTCCTTTCTCACGTTTCTAATGTTATCTCATGAATTGTATTCTTCATACTTTTTCCAAAATATTATTCAATATTCTCTACATATTTCCAAAAAAAAAGGGTAATGGATATATTATAAGGGTTCAATATAGATAAATGTTATTTGACTAAAAAAGAAAGAGGCTTATATTTTACAAGCTCAATGGGCTAACTAGTGAAAAATAATATAGGGAAGGATAAAGGCTCTAGGTTTTACCAAGAATGACCTCTATCATTTCTTAGGTTTCATATGACTTAAAAATGACCATAAACTTAAGAGATATATAGTATAGTCTTTTATATTTTCTCATAGTTGATCAAGATGAAGAATAATGAGACCAACTAAGAACTAACATCCGCTAAAGAATATTTTGAATTTATGTATAACCCTCAGAATGGAAGAATGACTCTAAAGTCACTTTGGTTATAAGTCTCCATAGATCTTCTTTAGGATCTTTAAGTTATATTTTTCTCTTCAACTTAAACTATATATAGCTATT
Organism: Warburgia ugandensis; assembly: GCA_035236585.1. NCBI lineage: Eukaryota > Viridiplantae > Streptophyta > Magnoliopsida > Canellales > Canellaceae > Warburgia > Warburgia ugandensis. The sequence goes on along the minus strand of CP141130.1, from coordinate 28,327,704 downwards.
TTGTGTAATTAATCTATATATAACTATTTTGTGTAATTAATGTCCTGAGTTTAATTTTTCATGAGACACTTCTAAAAAAGAATAAAATAGTGAACTAATTGAATATAACTCTATTAATAAGATAAAGTTTAAGAGGTAGCTGAATATTTAGAAGATCTAAATTCTCATCTTCATAAAGGAACTTACCAAATTTTTTAAAAATACAAGAAAAACATTGAAATATCATTTCTACACCCCAACCTGAACTAAACATTGTCCTCAATGTTTTGAAATATACGACACCTAAATGATGAAAGGATAATTCAGAATAATAAGACTTTTTAAAAAATCCTGATTTGCCTCCCAGTAAGTGCTAAGCTTAACATCTTCAGCCAAACATGGCCCAATCTAACCTTCTAAACCTAGACCTAACTAGTTCAACCAATTCTCCTAATCCTAACCATAACAATGAACTGGCCAGATTTCTCATGCAATTTTAGAATCTTGCAGTAGTTTATACATTGCCTCCACTAGGAGATTTTTGATAGTGGTAACAATGTGATGCAATAGACCACCACGATTTTGAATTGTAGGGAATCATATTGATAATCCCTCATCTTTAAAATTTCATGATAGTCAATATAATTCCTCCTCCTTGTATTTTGAGGTGGTGGTAACACAATGACATTTTGAACTACCTTGGATTTAAAGTTTGTTGGACCATATGGAGATGAATGGTCCTTATTTGTACCAATTTTAGAGATAACATTGACTATTGTACTCAGTTTCTCTTCGTCCACCATTTTTCTTACATTGTCCTGAAATTTGGGTATAAGTAGATTGTGCCCTTCCTTAAAAGTTTATTCTTGAATTACTAGCTATGGGAACATGGTATTATTTAAACCCTGATTATCTTCTAAGGTGTAGCCTGACACTTTTTCTTCCTATTTAGCTGGCACAAGATTTCAAATGGTCCTACATTACTTTTTGATGTTTGTTCAAATAAGGTCCATAGGTCCCAATCAGGTACATTTTCTGTATTACAAGGGTCAATTAGTATTTCAGGCTCTATAGGGAGTTCTACTCTGGCTTGCCATTGAGAAGTATTCATTAATGACATAGTATCCAACAACTCATTTACCTCTACAATGGATGTGTCTTCATCAAAGCCATAAAAATAAGTAGGATACAATTCTAGAGGATTTGGGTCAGATGTTTCTATAGTTTCATTCTCTTCATCATAATTGTAGTAAGGAATAAAACATGGCTTGAGTATATATGAGTGGAAGGTTTCTATAGATGCTTGTGAACTTTGTGGCTCAAAATGATTATAAGAGATTTTCATCCTATTATCCGTAATAACTGAATTTTCATTATCCCTAATATGTTTCATTCCTTAGTCCTTTTTATAAATTAAGTAATTTTTCTTTCAGTATTTTACCATATTAGTTTCATTTCCTCTTCCCATTCCTCCATCTCTCGTTTCATTTCCTCATTCACCTTTTCAATGGAAGCCATGCTTTATTCTATTATCTCACAAATATGCTGCATATTCTCTTCTAATGGTGGCTCTTCATGTTGTAAAGGAAATGACTTAGATGGTTTGTTTTGCTGTGACATTTGGGTCCTAAAATAGGGCTGAGCAGGTTGAACCCATGATGATTGAACCTGATAATCTTGATAATCATGGTAGTGTTGACTAGGGTGGGACCATTGTGGTTTTTCCTTATATTGGTAAGTCTGAGACCATGATTGTTTACTATGCCTAGCTCATGCATTATAATTTGTCTCAGGATAGTAGTCATTAATAGGGTATGTGAATGCATTATGTAAATTCATTGGCTCCTGATAATAACCCTTGTATGTGAAGCTTAATGGCCATGAAGGAGTGGGATAGGGATGCTCATAATAGGTATAATTATTATGGTATTAAAGTCGTGGCCCAGCTTCCCTAGAAGCTATTATCCTAAGCAATTGACTTTCCATAATATCTATCCTATCCATCAATGTATCTAATCTATGAAATCTATCCCTTTCTTAATAAGCCTTTGTTCTCAACTTTGCATTCAATGAAACAAGTCGTTATATATAACGAATGATTTTTTTTTAATGGAAAACCTTAACTATATGATGCAACCTAATTGTTAGTCCTAAGCTAAATAATGCATAATCAAATTCTACTATCCACTAATTGAGCAGTATCTTGATTATCTTTTCTTAATGCATAAGTGGTAGCTTCTTAGACCTCGATCTAGATAGCTCATCCTTTTATCCAGATTAGACTACTGCTTACCAGTTGAGTTCTGCTCTAAAGTGGTTAATACAATCCTCGTGCCAAGAGGCATTTAGACATCAATACAAGGTGTGGGAAAATTACTTAAGATTTTAAGAAACTCACTATAACTACCAGTGCTCAGAAGCCACTGGGGTGATAATGGATTGTGTCCTTCTAAAAAGGGTCCTGAGAGCTCGGTACCCTAAGTCTCTTTCTACTTGATTTTAAATTAGCATTCAAAGGTTGGAATCCCAACATACAAGGATGTTGATTGATTCCTAGGTGGGCCAAGGAGCTGGTGATGAAATCAAGTCCTTATCTTATAAGGGTTCCTACGGGGCCCTTACTAGCATTAAGTTCCATTCTACTATAAAGCAAGTAAATATGAAATGCAGAACAAAAATCAAATTAATCTCTGCCTATATGCTACTTCACAAAGGGTCAGGCACCTTAACAAACGGGACACTATAACCATGCAACCTATGCTTTGATTATAGCCAAGCTCAGGCTAACCTTTATTAAATAAGTGCTTGATCTAATGCAACAATCCTAAGTGTTATGCAACATTTATCAATGCATTCCCCTAATCTATATAAATTATACTACAATCATAAATGCAATTCTACACTAAATGTGCTTTATCCTAAAAATTAAAATTTGGGTGATAATTGCTTACAATGAGGGGTCCAATGATGATCAAGTATAGACCACCATCCACACACTTGCCCTGTATTATTAAAATCTATTTAAAAATTAAATTAAAATTAAAATTACAATAGACCTCACAAATTTTCGCACTCTAATCATAATTTAAGAAAGCAATAAAAACCTAATCTATGTCGATGCAACCATGGTCCAAAGAATCACCACCACTCCTTTGTTGATTTCCCTAGCACAAAATCAAAGAATTTGATCAATATAAGGAAAATAACAAATAAATGAAAATTAATGTAAAATCCTAAACTAATGAACCCTAAACCTAGACTAGAGGAAAATAATCTAAAGTATGATCCACCTGCACAAAACGTTGCGACTCCTCAGGAATGACACAAAAACTTCTTACTGTGATTTTTAAGTAAAACTCGTAAGCGCATGAATCGGTTGTAGTATTCTCATGTAAGGAGGCTGATCCCATGAGAAATCGAAAGATTATTAAAGATTGTGATACTATTGGGCCCTACTTTAAATTACCTAATCTAGCCAAATATGAGAGATTTTTCCTAAACTAAGAATGGAAATTAATATATGGAAATGGAATTTATGGTAAAACTTAAAATATGCCAAATTCAACAATTTCGTAAAGCACACACTTTCTAAAATTAAAACTTTCCTAAATGAAACTTTCTAAATTTATGACTTTCCTAACTTGAGGACTTTCCTAATTTAAAACTTCCTAAAAACTAAAACTAGAAACAATTGAAAACTATCTTAGTATGCAACTATATGTAAACCATAAAGAACTAAGCCTAACATAAACTAAACAAATCAACTAAAGTATGCAAAACATGGTGTGCATGCAAGTATTTGATTTATGCACATAAATAATCATGAAAAGAATGAATGTATAAAGCATGGAAAGCACATGAATTAAGGTATAAACTAAACTAGCATGGACTCTTACTAAAGTATGAAATTCTAAAAGCAATTATCTAAGGAACCACACTTCAAGACCATGCACATGACCCATGGGGTTGTGCACATGGAACTATAGTGTGTTTCCTATATGCAAAACTTAGAGATGAATGATGCATGGACTTGAACATGACGAACTAATTTCAATAACCATGAAACATAAAATTTAAAGCAAGCAGCATGAACTTTACACCATTAAAATTGAAACAAAGATGTAATTGATTGAATAACAAATTTACAATTGAAGTGCGCACCCTTAAAGGGGTCTGTACACCATTCAAAAAGTCACTAATTAACCAACTAAAGTTCTTCACTCTTCATCAATGTATCCCAATAGGCTAAAAATCATGTGAATCCAAAAGAGACTAGGAAAAAGATATGAAAATTTTGAGAATAAAATCGAAGGTAATGCAAGGATCTTAAAGATTTTAAGGAGTGAGTAACTTGATCTAAAGGTCCCTATCTCTTAGCTGTCACTACAGAAGATTAGTGGCCTTTAAACTCAAGGATCTAAGGCTTCAACTAAAGGCACTTTAACAAGGTAAACAAGAAACATAAACAAACAACAAAGGATGAACAAAGTCATGACAACCAACCTAGAATTTAAAGTGCAAGAATTAAAGGATGCATGCAAGAGTGAGGTGTGGAACACTTGAAGAGATGTAGCTCTAGCTTGAGAATGAAGAACATCCACCCAAAAAGAAAAATCTTAAGGTAAAAAGGTGAAAGGAGAGAGTGGAGGAAGAGGACGTCGTCCTCCAAATGAAGGAGGCATCTCTTTCCTCTCAATGGAGACTTCTCCCCAACTTTAGTTTTTTTTCATTATTTTATTATTTTTTCTCCTATATTTTCTAGGGTGACCTAAGTTAGAGGTATGGTGGGGATGAAAACAAGGGAAATTGGATGGTTAGGATGAGTGGATAACTAGGTTTTTGCAAGAGATGGAAAGTGGAATAGATGACTGCCCTTTTGAGTGTAAGTAGGTGGGGAGATGCCATCTCCTTATTTTTAGGAGGAGGCATCTCCCCCTTTCAAAAATAATAAAGGCCTCCTTAGAATATGGAAAATGGGTTGCTAAGGTGAGGTAAGAGACAGAAAAGAAGGTAGGAGGAAAGAGATGGGTAGGAAATGATAGAAATGAGATATAAGGTGGGAAAAATTGATTGGCTAAGTGGTTTCCTATGAATTTGAGATTGGTTGGGTGGTTTGAATGGGAGTCTAGGAAAGTGGAGGAGTCTTAGAAAGATAGGACTCTTGAGTGGAAAGTGAAATTCGTGGTGCATAGTAGGGGTGAGGTGAAAAGTGAGGAAAAAGTTAGAAAAAACTGAAAAATAGAGGGGTCTTTCATATCAGTCCACATCCTACTTTATTCTAATGAATTTTTCCTCAATTATCTTCAAAATATCCTCATAAAATTCCAAGGATAAATCTTTAGATTCTCCACTAATCATTGCCTTCCATGTAGCATAGCTTATGTGACTCAGTGGCTAAGTTTGTGGGCTTCATGGCTAGCTTAGATGGCTCTCTTGCCTTAATTTGATGGCTCCTATCCTTGGCTTGGGTGATTGGCTTAGCTCCTTAACTTGTCATCTTCTTCATAGCTTGAATATGGCTTAGTGGCTTAAGTGAAACCCATGCAAAGGTGATAGACTTTGCATGGCTTATGCATGGGCGACTTTGACCATCTTTGACTCCTCGAATTGCATCCATTGCTTGTCCTAAGGATGATCTTCATCCTTGATCTCATGTTGGATTGATATTTTTTGGCTTGGACTCGATCTTTTGATCTTGATCTTAATCTTCTGTTTTCATCTTGATTGATCTTGGCTGTCGAATAATCATCTTACTTCCTACAAAAAATAAAAAACTTTAATTAAATTGTTAAAAAATATGATTAATCATCCACTTACTCTTATTAGCCTTTAGACCTACAAAATATAAAAAAATTTAAACCATTAGGTCCAAAATACATGTATTACAAATTTTAGTCAAAAACCCTATTTTACCCTCATAAGTTGTAACACATGAGTAACTAATTGGGTGACTTTTATGCAAAATTAGATACTTATGAGTAGCACTAGAGGAAGCTTCCTCATGGCAAGCCTCTGGCTCTAGGATACTCAAGTGTGTATGTATTTCCAACATTCGAAAAAAATAAATTCTTTATACATTAATAACTTAATCTAGGGTTTTTTATTCCTGTTCCAACCAACCCCAACATGTTTAATACATGATTAGTAACTAGGAATAGTTCTCAACCTAGTTTTTGGAAAATTGCTTGACTTCATCTTTCCACTAAGAGTGCACTCCATGAATGTGTCAGTCCAGGTTTGTTAGATAAGATTGTATTTTTATGAGGGAAGTTGTACCTCAATCATTTGGTTTCAAGGATACAGAGATAGATTATGATTCTCCAATAGGTTGAACCTCTAGTGAGTACTTGTACATATAGATTTAGCACTAAATTTAGATTTGATAGTATACCTTCAAACTGTTGTATGTATTGCTTTTTGTTGTTTATATACAAGAGGTTGGTGGTCCATTGCATGGAAAAGAAAGTCAGGGTAGTTTCTGCGTTCATGTTAGTTATGATAGAAGATGTGGTTTAGCAATTTTTGTGTGATACTGTTAACTTGTGTGTTATCCAATATTTTGGAGTTGCAACCGCTGAAATTCCTCCCAAAGATATTGATTCTTAGTAGTTTAATGAAAGTATAAACATCCTATCTCCAAGAACCAACTAAGAGCTTTGCTTTGACTATGTTCAACTTGTCTAGATGAAGGATGGTGGCTCTTGGCGTTCTAATACAGGAGAGTTAAGTCTGTATTACCAAGAACTAGGCTCCTTTTTAGAATTAGTTTCTTGTTTGCAGAATTGTCTTATTGAAAAGCATTAGTTGGTCGGATGACTGTCATGCTATTCTGGTTTTTAGTATGGTGTTGAAGCATGACTAACGTCAAATCCTTTTAAGCGTCAAAATTGGAATATTTGTTCCAAGGAACATTTGATGGTAATGCTCTTGCAAGTGCTTCTTTTTGCTCAGGACATTGTCTTGTTGAAGTACCATTTTTTTCCTTTCTCTGCATTTTTAATGTCACATTTGACTTCTTGATGCTAGACAATCTGTATGTCCACAATGATGAATTTACAATGCTAAAAATAGTTTACTTATGGGTGCTTATATGCAGTCTAATTTGTAAGGTACTCGGATGTATCTTTGGCCTATTAGAATACATAGTACTACATTAAATTATCGTCAATGACTTCAGTAGTATGATATTGGTATTCCCTTGTTTTGGTAAGTTCTTTAGCATTATAGTTAATCTCAACATGAATTTATCATTAAGAAAATGCTATAAACCACCAGTTGAAAGGCTTTTGACAAAGTGACGGAATTTTGTTATCATTTCCCTCTATTTATTATATAATTTTGAATTAGGATGATATGTTTATAACTGAAAAATTAAGTGTTAGAGGTTTCTAAGGATGACAATTTCTTGCAGTTACCTTATTCAAGTTTCATTGCCATGTGCACATTAATATTATTTGGTTCTTTAACTCTTTTTCCTTTTGAAGTTCTTCACCTCTTATGTTTCCCTACATGCATTTTTTGAAGGCATCCCAATATTGGCAGCCAAAATGGTGTAATTTTGTAATATCCTCAAAATTTAAATCATAAATTAGTAATAAATTAAATTAAAAATTTTATACATAGAAATTGGGTTTGAAAACACAAAAACTAGAAAATACGAGTCGAAAGGATTCCAACAACGTAAAGAACGCAGAACACGGAGCTCAAATAGAGGCCCAAAATATAGGGGCTATTTTTTATAACGACGCCTCCTTCTACTCCCTATCATATCCGAAGACTTCGCCAAAAAAATTGATCGGTGACCAAGAAAAATGGATCACTAGTAGTAAAACACACCTCCTTCATGATTTAATCACTCCATCCAAGCCCCCTTGCCTCCAGAGATTGAACTTTTCCTAGAGAACCCTAGCAAAAACGCAAAGCCAGAAAAGCTCGAAAAAAGCCCCTCTGGTAGTGTCAACGATAGCCTGACAGACCGAGGTAAGTCCTATCCCTCTTTTCCCCTTCCATTTATAGAGTACGTGTGAGTTTTTGCATTTGTAGATGCCAAAAAACTGCGTGAGGTCATCGTTTCCCAGAAACCCTAGGTGACCTATTGTAGATGTAGGATTAAGTCAATAAAATTGAGAAAAACCACGATCACACATTCATCTGGTGCATGATGAACCCAAGAACAAACCCTTTAAATTTGAGGGAGATCCAACGGCTGGTGACCTCTGAAATCACGAAGAACAATATGTAGGAGAGATTTAGGAAAGTGAGAAAAATCCAGAAAAAACCTTAGTTTTTTGCAAAATCAATCAAAAGGAGCATAAAAAAAGGAATGTTCATAAAATTTTGAGCAAAAGGATGCAAAAATCACGACTTTTGGGCACTTGGGGGGTCACTGGCGACGACACTACACCAGTGCCCTACCACGAATGTTGGGACGTCGTGAGGAACGCCCAACGCAGATGACCCAAGGGCGAGCATCGTTGCGCGCATGTGCACGCAGGAGCGTCCCAGCGCGTAGTCACAAAAAGTTGGGACGCCTGACCTCTTAGCGACCAGGATGCACGCGGCACGTCCTACCTAGCGTTCTGGAAGCGGGGCATCTTGAGGGCACCGGTTTATGCTGGTATAACCCAGTGTAAACCAAGCCGCCGGAGCAATGAGAAGGAACAATGAGATAACGTATGATAGTAAATAAGGGTTCTAAGGATCATATTAGGTGTGATTACTTTAGAAAATGATCTAGAACATTGGTCTAAACCAGATGTTGAGAAATTATTGATCTGAGGATGATCTGACCGTTAGATTAAGGTATAAACATTAGATACACACAGAAATGAACAGATGAACATGAGATAGGACAAATTAATAACAAATAACATTGGGATTAAGGACCAAATCCTAATTAGAGATCTTAGAGAGCCATCCAACGGTTGGATCACCATAGATTCCATTATGATGAAATAAATAACACAGAATAGTATTGTGGTACTGACAGGTACATCTGAACATACAAGCTAAGGGGATTATATGCTTGAGTTGAGTGATCTCACATGGAGGTAGGTGATGACATTTAATGTTATGTTTTAATTTTAAAAGCCTTGCATTATCATAGCATCATGATTGATTGTGATTTAATTGCACTTGTTTAATTAGTCTATGAGACTCATAGTTTTATGCTATGATCGATATTAGATTTTGATAATGTATTGAGTGGATTTATGATCGATGATTTCATGAGATTGATACTATGTATTTATGCATAATTGGAAATTATCTTTCTTTATTGCACCACAAGACTGATGGGTTTTCATAAGGACGACAATGGAGGCTTGGTGGCTAGTCCTTTGAGAGATTAACCCTAGGATGAGGGGCGTGCCTTGGAGATTGTGAGCCATGAGTACTCTTGGTTTTTCGAGATACGCAATTTTCGTGTTTTGTGTTTTATGACGGGTGCTCTCACCCGGTAGATGTCATGCTAGGAGGGAGTAGGGCTAGCCACCCACTCTCCGAAATTGTGATGTGATTGTGATATTATAGACACCTGGCTATAGATGACTTTCGGTAGAGGTTTGGTAACATGGATAGTCCGCACTACCGGTCCAGGCCTTTCCATGGAGACGGACGTTAAGTCTCCCGTTATGGTGTCGACAGGGAGCGGCAGTAGTTCAAACCCTGGAGGGTTGCCATTATGGCATGACAATCCATACTCTTATTTTGTGTGCTTGCATGATGAGCATGGAGATGTTATTATATGCCTGGGTGTGACGACACTTAGAGGTTTGATATGAGTACTCATGATATGTGATATAAGTATATAGGACACTCATGGGACCACATACCTTGACTTGCCCTATTGTTCTTGCATGTTCATTAGATCATATCATGTTTTAAATCCATGATATGCATGTTTTATTGCATATAATATTTTAAGAGTTTATTGGCATTGCTTATAATAATTATATTTTCATGGATGATCGATCTACTCATTTTATCAGCACTGTTATTCAATTCTATTCCATTGTTATCACATTAAATGTCTATGTACCTACACAAGCAATAGCTTGCTGAGACATTACTTTGTTTTGCAATGCCTTAAATCTTGAGCACGACAGCAGGAAGGGCAAGACCATTGAGAGACCGTGATAGCAATAGGAGATTACTTTACTTTGACTGATAGATAGTGACGTGAGTTAATAAACAGACTACCATTTGAACTTTCTTTATGGACTGTATACTTTTATTATATGGAATTGATTATGACTGTTAGACATATGAAAGACATTGATTTAAGTATGGTGGGATGTTATGGTGGATAGACCCTGGGCCACATTATTGTGTTTTTGGTTATTTATTGTTTTGAAAATAAATGCGCCTGTGCTTTTAACGCTGGGTTTAATATGTGTATTGTCTTAAATGTATCACCACATATTTATATTTATATATTGAATTATGGTCGTGATGTTTTGGAAAAAGGAGATAACACCTTAAGGTTTTCAGTAAGTATTTAAATAAAATAATTAATAGAATCTTTTTATTTTGGGATCCCAACTACTACTATTATTATTATTATTATAAAAAATCGTTATAAAAATCTGGGGTGTTACAGTTGGTATCAGAGCCTAGTCTATTCCATCATATTCCTTACAAATGTCCACTCATATGTAAGTAACAGTCCATAAATCGTAGTTAAAGAGGAACTTACACTTAATAGTATTTAAATCTTTGACAAATGGCTCTTCTAAGAAGGACAAGGTCTACCTTGCTACGCTAGTTGGCCCACCTGCTGAGTCCTCTGATCAAGGGGATCGTGATGCTGAGTTGGTGAATAGGGTGATGCTAGGGCTAATACCCCTCATACAGCAGCAAGTTACGACTGTGATTCAGGTCGTGAACCCTAACCCTGTGACACGGCCTCCAGTAGCACCGTGGATTTGTCTGTCCATTCCACCCACCCGATGTAGGCCCCACCAGCACCTAAGAACACTGAGGGTGATGCTATGAGTGATCCTAAGAAGTCAGGTAAACTATTAGAATGATTCCAAAAGATGGTGTCACCCTTCTATGGTGATGGTGATACTGAGGCTGAACAATGGTTATTTGAGGCAGAGAAGACATTTGATGCAATGAAGATTGCACTAGAGGATCAAGTCCGGGTAGCTGCCTACCTACTGAAGGATGAGACAGGCTTTTGGTGGCAAGCTTTTATACTTACGCGACCAGATCCTATAGAGACAATGACATGGGCGGCCTTTAAGCAGGCTTTTGATACTCAGAACTTTCCACCTCATGCATTACAATCACTAAAGAAAGAGTTTGCCACCTTGAAGTAGAGAGACATGACGGTTCAGCAGTACTTGAATCGATTTACCAGAATGAGGAGGTTTGCTCTCAACGTGCTGACCTTAGATAAGGAGGCAACGGACAGATTTGTGGATGGACTAACACCCTGGCTGAGAGATCAGGTGATTACTTCCCGATCCACTACTGTGCAAGATGCAGTTGACATGGCCTCCATGCTGGAGAAGAACTCTCTTAGGACTAGAGGGAGCGTGTACCAGCCCACTAAGGGCAAGAGGTCCTTTAGTGCTATGCAAACACAGAGAGCACCAGGTTACCAGCTGCAGACTAAGCCTAAGAGAGACATAGAGAAGAAGAGATGCAACAGGTGCAAGGGTTGGCACCCTGGGCAAGAGCGTAATAGATTCGACAGGCCACAACACTAGAGGCAGCCCCAACAACAGCTACAACACCAGCCACCTTTCCAGAGACAGCCATATAGGTGCTTTAACTATGGAGAAGTGGGCCATTTTATTAAAGACTGTCCTAAGGGATCGAGAGAGAAGCATATCAAGATGGGTGTAGAGACCGCTACCACACCACGTAGTCAGGGATGAGTGTTTGCCATCACATCTAAGTAGGCACAGGCATCGCAATAGGTCATCGAAGGTACTATTCTAGTCTCAGGCCTACATGCCAAGGCCCTCTTTAGCACAGGGTCCACTCATTCTTTTATTTCATGCATTTTTGCATCTTGCCTTGATGTATGCGTGCATAAATTAGCATTTGGGTTGAATATTATGACACCTGTGGGAGAGACAGTAAAGACTACTGAGGATCTCCAGGAGATACCTGTAGAGATATCAGGCGTGAGGATAGACTTAGGCTTTATTTTATTAGACATGGTCAACTACGATGTTATATTTGGGATGGACTGGTTAGCTAACTATTGGGCTACCGTAGACTGCTGTAAGAAGGGGGTCATATTTTATATACTTGGGCAACCAAAAATATTGCTCCAGGGTAGAAAGAGTCAGGCAAGTACATGCATCACCTTTGTTATGAAAGTGGCATGATTTTATTCACGAGGGTGCAGAGTGCTTCTCGCGTATGTGACCATTGAGGACAGGAGGCAGCCATAACTTGACGATATTGATGTTGTCCATGAGTTTGCAAATGTTTTCCCTAAGGAGTTACCAGAATTGCCGCCAAGTAGAGAGATTGACTTTATTATTAACTTGGTGCCAAGTACATCGTCTATCTTTAAGGCACCATACCGAATGGCCCCAGCAAAGTTGAGAGAGCTTAAAGTGCAGTTGCAAGTATTATTAGATAAGGGCTTTATCAGGCTGAGCAAATCACCATGGGGAGCACCAATCCTTCTTGTGAAGAAAAAGGATGGATCATTCAGACTATGCATTAACTATCGGTTGCTAAATAATGTCACTATAAAGAACAGATACCCTTTGCCATACATAGATGATTTATTGGATAAGCTCCAATTAGCACAAGTATTCTCTAAGATAAACCTGAGATCAAGATATCATTAGCTGAGGGTTAGAGAAGAGGACATCTCAAAGACAGCTTTTAGGAGTCTCTATGATCACTATGAGTTTTTAGTGATGCAGTTTGGATTGACCAACGCACTTGTAGTGTTCATGGACCTAATGAACTGTGTCTTTTAGGCTTACTTGGATAAGTTCGTGATTGTCTTTGTTGATGACATCTTAATTTACTTGTCTAGTCATGAGGCACACAGGGGACATCTTCACACAATAATGGACACACTTTGTCAACATCAGTTGTGTGCCAAGTTTAGTAAGTGTGATTTTTGGTTAGATTAGGTGCAGTTCTTAGGCCATGTGGTACCTAAAGATGGAGTGGACGTAGACCTGATGAAGGTTGAGGCAGTGCTACACTGGGAGAGGGCCAAGACAGTGACTGAGATATGCAGTTTTCTCAGTTTAGTAGGATATTATCATTGGTTCATAGAGGGATTCTCAAAGATTACATTACCTTTGACTACCCTGACTAGAAAGACATCGAGTTCGTTTGGACCAATGAATGCGAGGAGAGCTTCCAGGAGCTCAAGAGGAGACTTACTACTGCACTAGTGTTGACATTACCATTAAGTGCAGGAGGTTATGTGGTTTATTGCAATGCCTCGAGTAGAGGACTAGGAGCAGTACTGATGCAGCATGGGAGGGTAATTGCCTATGCGTCGAGACAACTTAAGACACATGAGGTAAATTACCCAACACATGATCTGGAGTTGGCAGCAGGCACTGAAGTCCTGGAGATCTTATCTATATGGTGAGAAGTTTGAGGTATTCACTAATCATAAGAGCCTCAAGTACTTCTTTACTCAAAGTGATTTGAAAATGAGGCAGCATAGATGGATGGAATATCTTAAGGACTTCGATTTCACCATACAGTACCACCCAGGGAAGGCTAACGTTGTCCCAAACGCCTTGAGTAGGAAGTCTAGAGTAATGATTGCCAATTTGTCAACTCGGTCTAGGTTCTTTGGCAGGATTTTAGAGGCATAGGGCAAGGATAAAGAGACACAGGATCTGGTAGATAGGACAGATTTTTTTAGAGGACCAGATGGAGAGTTAGATTCAAGGGTAGATTAGTGGTACCAATAGATGATGATTTGAAGCGTGAGTTACTTCAAGAGGCATACCAGTCCTGGTATACGATCCCCTAGAGGTACATAGATGTATTAGGATCTCAGGAGACATTTTTGGTGGAACGGGATGAAGAAGGATGTTGGAGAGTGAGTGACACGGTGTCTGACCTGTTAGCAGGTCAAGGCGGAGCATCAGCGTCCATCAGGACTACTTCAAACATTGGACCTTCCTAGGTGGAAGTGAGATCATATTACCATGGATTTCATTGTGGGTCTTTCTGAGGACTGTTAGCGGCCAAGACATGATATGGGTCATCGTGGACAGATTGACCAAGTCCGCTCATTTCCTTCCTATCAGATAGAATCAAACAGTGGACAGCCTAGCAAAATTGTATGTCAAGGAGATTGTGAGTCTACATGGAGTTTCCTTGACAATTATATCTGATCGAGACACTCAGTTTACCTTGAAGTACTAGAAGAGCGTGCAAGAAGCTATAGGATCGAGGTTAAAGTTTAGCACAACATTCCACCTTCAAATAGACGATTAGATCGAGAGGACCATCCAAACAATTGAGGTTATGTTATGGGCTTGTGTTATGGATTGGAAGGGTAGCTGGGAAGATCATTTACTGATGGTAGAGTTTGCTTATAATAACAATTATCACACAAGTATTGGCATGGCTCCATACGAGGCGCTTTATGGCAGTCCTTGTCGGTCACCCTTATGTTGGAGTGATGTAGAAGAGAGACACATAGTGAAATCTGAATTGGTGGAAGAGTGTGCAGAGAAAGTTTGACTTGTTCGAAAAAGATTATTAATAGTTCACAGCCACAAGAAGAGTTATGCTGACAAGAGGCGAAAGGATCTAGAGTTCTCCAAAGGTGAGCATGTATTCTTAAAGGTTTCCCCTATGAAATGAGTGATGAGGTTTAGGAATAAAAGAAAACTTAGCCCTAGGTACATTGGGTCTTTTGAAATATTACGCAGAGTTGCGTCAGTAGCATACCAGCTAGCCTTACCACCACAGTTGGCAAATGTACATGACGTCTTCCATGTATCCATGCTAAGAAAGTACATGATAGATCCATCACACGTGTTGGAGCAGATCCCAAGAGAGTTACAGCCTGATATGACATTTGAGGAGAGACTTGTGCGTATACTAGATACGAAAGTCAAGGAGTTGAGGACTAAAACTATTTTATTAGTCAAAGTCTTTTGGGAGCATTATTCACTACAAGAGGCCACATGAGAGACAGAAGAGGAGATGCAGAGGATCCACCTAGAGTTATTTACATATAGGTATGTACTGAAATTTCGAGGACAAAATTTTAATAAGGTGGGAAGGATATAATATCCTCAAATTTTAAATAATAAATTAAA
Organism: Warburgia ugandensis; assembly: GCA_035236585.1. Classification (NCBI taxonomy): domain Eukaryota; kingdom Viridiplantae; phylum Streptophyta; class Magnoliopsida; order Canellales; family Canellaceae; genus Warburgia; species Warburgia ugandensis. Next base: position 28,312,441 of record CP141130.1, on the reverse strand, counting down.
TTAAAAAATTTATACATAGAAATTGGGTTTGAAAACACAATTGAAAGGATTCCAATGACATAAAGAACGCAGAAAAAGGATGTTATGAACTGTTTTTTATAATGGCACCCCCTTCTACCCGCTATTAGATTCGATGAATTCGCCAGAAAAATTGATCAGTGATTGAGAACAATGGATCATGAACAATAAAACACCTCCTTCCCGATTCAATCACTCCATCCAAGCCCCCTTACCTCTAGAGATCGAACTTTTTCTAGAGAACCCTAGCAAAAATGCAATGCCAAAAAACCTTGAAAAAAGCCCCTCCAGCAGCGTCAACGACAGCCTGACAGACTGAGGTAAGTCGTATCCCTCTTTCTCCCTTCCATTTACAGAGTACGTGTTAGTTTTTGTATCTGTAGATGCTAGAAAACGGCGTGAGGTCATCGTTTCCTAAGAACCTTGGGTAACCTACTGTAGATGTAGGATTAAGTTGATAAAATCGTGTAAAAACCACAATCCGTACATTCATCTGGTGCGTGATGAACCCAAGAACAAACCCTTTAAATTTGAGGGAGATCCAACGACTGGTGACCTCTAAAATCATGAGGAACAGTACGTAAGAGAGATTTCGGAACGTGAGAAAAAATCTTAGTTTTTGGCAAAATCAATCAAAAGGAGTGTCAAAAATGGAATGTAAATGAAATTCCAAATAAAAGGGTGCAAAAATCATGATTTTTTGTCACCTGGGGGGTCACTGGCGATGACCAGAGTTCGGTCGTCGTCTTCGGCGATAGCACTGCGTCAGCGCCCTGCCGCTGACGTCGGGATGCCGTGCAGAACACCCCAACGCAGATGACACACGGGCACCCATCATTGTGCGCATGCGCACGGGGGTGCATCCCAGCACATAGTCATGGAAAGTTGGGACACCCCGCGTCCCACAAAGCGTTATGGAAGTGAGGTATCCTAAGGGCCCAATTGACGCCCATATAACCTAGTCTAAACTAAGCTGCTGGAGTAAATTGGTGCAAATGCGCTGACCTCTATAAATTAATATATTATTTTATGAAATCTTTTCACAAAAAGGCTTAATTTTAGGAGTGTATAAATGAGGCAACACATGAGATCAACAATATAAGCCATTCCGAATGAGATGAATGGCTTAGATCTACAAAATATTCACTCACCTTGAATGATAGTGGGCAAGGTTAACTCATTCTGACGCTCATGACCGTCTAGTCCTACTAGGGCTCAAAATAAATAGCTCCTCTCTTGCCAATAACTTGTTTCATAAATTTCTTTGCATCTGTCAGTTTCCATGTTTAGGCATGGCAGTATCTCCGTGGCTACTCAACATTTCTCGGTACTGCTCGCCGTTGGTCTGAGACTTTGGAAAGGTGGGCATCAATTGGGGCTGAAGAAAAGGTACAGCATCAGTAATTAGCTTTATTAATTGTGTTCTCAATACTAGAATCAGCCTGCTCCCGGTAATAGTGGCAAAAATCATTACGCAAAACTCCAATTACATTAATCTGCTTTGACTGCCCACAGGAACAGACTGGTTGAAGTGGGGTTTCCTGGCGGTGAATCAGAACATGACCCTTGAAAAGCTTTGCTCGGGCTAAAGCTGTCTAAACACTACGCGTACAGTTCTGTGATTATTAAAATGGTCTCGCCGCTTCTTCCATCATCTTCTTCACTCTTGTCAGTCTCTCTATCTCCATGAGTACCTGTGATTTATCATGCAGACAACAGATCCATCATAAGTTTACTCGTGTCATAAAAGTAATCCTGCCATTACTTGATGCCGCTTTTCATTCTTTTCTTTTTTCCTTACCTCAATGGCCATATCTTCTGGCGTCACAGTATCCACGTTGTCGTAGCCTAATTTAGAAGCTGTTTCTGTTAAGAAAGGTTAAGGGCAATCCAGAATGAGATCAAACAAGGGAAATATATTTAAACAATTGCACAGAAAGTTTTACTTTGTACTGAGACTCTGGCATCAGCCGTTGCATATCCACCCCTCATTTCCTCGTACAGGTCGTTCAGCTTGGCCAACATCTGCATTAGATGGTAACATCAGACTCACAGTGAACGGCATGAGGTATTCCTAAGTGAATGATATCCTATATGAACGTTCTTCTCTGGGGAGGAAGAGAATAAAATAATCCATGGTCATGCTTGTGAAATTAAAATTACTCGTACCTTGCTTTCATCTTTGGGACAAGCAGAGCGTTGGTATACAAAGTAAGATCTGTAGAAGTCAGCACGGCTCAGAAACAAAAAATACCGGGACCAAGACGAAAACATGGCCGGGAAAAGAAAGTGCTGACTGAAATGACTCGTGATTGATACGATCAGATTTCCAGTAGACCAAGAAAGTAGAGTTTTGCATTGTCTAAGGCAAAACACGGAGTCGGGCAAGAACTTAGGGTAACCTAAATAACTGGGCAGATTCATGATTCACATGGGGAGTTCTGAAAACCTGATATTCAGGTCATCCCCTTGGAAAGGGACTGTTCTTCAATCAGAACGTCCAAGAAAACCTTTTCTTGCTTTGAGGCAAGTGCACTTGCTTGGTTAAGGAAGAAATATACTTTTTGGGCCTCATATGTGCCCTGGTAACATGATCCAATACGTTAAATTGTTAGATAATGAGAATCTTATCCAAAATTGTAGACCGTGGGATGGTGACTTTCAGCCTCCAACGAAGTTGACAATATCTGTTTGACATGTGACCAAAGCCAACGAAGTTGATAATATCCGTTTGATATGTGAACATGGATCAGTTGTCAATGGTGTGCAGGTTTACTGGTACAAATTTTAAAAAAAATTTCATTTGGACTCAAAAAGTAAACTTCTTACTTGATTGGAAAAGTGCCCCGATTGCTTAGCAATTATATTCTTTTAGGTTAAAATAAGATTGGGGCAATGACACTAGCACGAATAAATTTATTAATGGCAAGAAATGAGGGCAGCCCCGGTCCACACCTATGCAGGGTTCGGGGAAGGGGCGGACCATAAAGGTCCATAGTAGGCAGCCTTACCTTGCATTTTGCAAGAGGCTGCTTCCACGTCTTGAACCCGTAACCTTAAGGTCATATTATTAATGGCAAGAAATCATAAGAACAAAATCGAAACAAAGACATGACATGATGGCCTCTTGGGTTAAGTGGGTGGCTTTTATGTCTCGTCAGGTAACACAACTGTCCCCTTGTTTAAACCTCAGAGAAAAATAAAACACATTTCTGTATAAACAAACTGATTCCACAGAGAAATGTTACCCGGACTAATTTCTCGAGTCCCTATCTAGGGCCTATTTGACTGGTTCCACAGAGAAATGCTACTCGGACTAATTTTCCGAGTCCCTATCTAGGCCCCATCTGACCCATCATCTTGTTTGGCCTTCTGTCTTTAGGCTATTTGCAAAATCTCATGCTTAACTGCACGTTTCTGGCTGCTATTCAGTGGAAAAATTCAATAGTCATAATTTAAAATTTCAAAAGGCATACCTGAAATAATCTCATGGTCATGAGTTTTGGAATCTAGCCAATCATGGAGAGGTAATTGGTCAGATCATCCAAGATGGGGCTTAGCTAGGAGGTCTCTTAATCGCTCAGTGATCCCGAAAGATTTCTTGATTCCATGGTATGAAACGCCCACCCCTTCGTATCTAGTCAGTCCAGGGAATTTGATTAAGATAATTGGTGAGCTCACACCCCACCCCCACCCAAGATCAGAATGCTAATGAACCACAAACCGCAAATTTTGCCATTGTATGAGTGATTTTGATTGCGGGGTTCATCTTGAGAGATGATGTTGGACTGGATGAGGGTTTCTTTAGCTCTATCTCCATTCTCTGCATCTCCAACAATCGTCATATCTATCTACAAGAATAACATCTTCTAACTGCACAAAAAGTTCATGTCATCCTAATCATTCATCTGAGCTCAAACATTTTTTGTTCAAAATAATGGTCTAATGTGTTCCTCTCTTTCACTGCTGAAAGCAGCACAAGAAAATGGGGCCACCTATTTTGAAACTTGAATCCTTAAGTACGGGTAATTTTGGCATTTGAACCCATTTTCTTTTTGAAAAACCGTTACATTCTTAAAGCATTTTGTGAGATATCAATTAAATAGGATTTTACCTATTTGGCTTCTGATTCTTGTAGAAATCAAAGCCAATAATATTCCACTAAGAATATCATGAGAAGTTTTAGTATATAAAAAAGACGATGAAGAAAGAGCCACAATAAGAGTACAAACTGAGGAAAGTGTAAGGAGTAGACTGTCACGGGGTCGTAGTTTCACCTATGGTAAACCCAAGCGGCACTTGTGCACAACTCCTTTGCAAAGCACAAGTCAGCCTTTCACTCTCACTCTCAGTTGCTAAGGTTACACTCACTCACCCACTAAAGCAATAAGAAGAACTCAAGAAGAGACTAACTCAAAGAGAATCTATTATTCCTCAGTTGAGTAATCTACAATGAGCTTGTTTAAGTTACAAATGAGGAGATAACTCCTATTTATACTTGCCCTCCTCAATGGATGTTTAGGATTATTACATGTGTCAACCATTTAATAGTTGAGGACCATTCTAGAATTCTCTCTAGAAGTTTCTACATAATATCTAAGTTTCTTTATTTCTAGATATTTACAAGGAAACTTTCAGAAACTAGACCTTTTAAAATTAGGCCTTGCACCACAAATCCAAGAACGCAAGCCTAAGTCCTTTAGGCCACATCCACGAGTTGAGCAGACCTCCCTTAGAGCCTGTGGGCCTTGGTCACAAGCCTCACAATGAATGTCCGCGACATTCTCCCTCACTTGATAATGTCGACGCTCTTGTCGACGCATCTCCATCAGTGTCGTAAACTTCAACCTCTTGCACGAGCTGCGTGTGTGCCCCTCACACGTTCCATGTTGTGTCGTGATTCTTCTTAGGTGCCTTGCCTTGTTCATCCCTTCGCACATTGGCGTCCAGCCACTTGTGCTCTGCAAGGACTTTCCCTCTCATCTTCATGTTGTGGGCGGCCTTGCCCCCATGTGTACCCTTGCACAAATGTGAGTTGTTGCATCTCTTACACCCATGCGCTACTGTCCTTCGTTGTTGTGCCTCCTGCACATCAGTGTGACAACTACTAACCACTCTATTCTTTACATGTCTCCGCTTGGCCTTGTCCATCCTAGAGTCATCCTGTTGTGGCACACTCCCCTTTGTGCCAACAATTGTGTCAACCTCCTTATTGATCATCGTTTTCTCCTAGGACTGATTAAGCCCAAGCAAACTTGCAGCACCTAGGCCTGGTAAGCCTAGTTGTGCCATATCCACACTCATTGTGGATTTCTTTACTAGCTCCATATCCTCTGACCTAGCCACTTCCTCATGTAGACTAGTTATCTCGCCTTCCACAGACTCAAAGCAATCAAACATACACTCCCCGCTATCCATGGTCTCAACGTTCATAACCTCGACACATCAACCGTACTTTGCATGATGTCTTTGAGGCTTTTCAAGGCATCGATGAATGCACTCAATTTGTTCAAACAGTCAGACAGAGTTTGTTTGAACTTACCGAACCTCACATCCAAAGTAGAAAGCTGAGCATCCAAAGCCAACTTTTACGATGGGTCTCTAGACTTCTCCCACCTCGACTTCTGCCAAACCTCTAATGATATGGTGGTCACTCATGACTCACTTGTTATGATGTTGCCACAAGCTTTCCCTAACACTTGATAAGCAGCCCACTTCCACTTGCTCTGATACCACTTGTCACAAGGTCGCAGTTTGATCTTTGCTAAACCTATGCAGCACTTGTGAGCAACTCCTTTGCAAAGCAGAAGTCAGCCTTCCACTCCCACTCTCACTTGCTAGGGCTACACTCACTAGCCCACTAAATCAATAAGAGGAACTCAAGAAGAGACTAACTCAAAAAGAACCTATTATTCTTCAGTTGAAATCTACAATGAGCTTGTCTAAGTTGCAAACAAGGAGATAACTCCTATTTATACTTGCCCTTCTCTATCCACCTCCTCAATGGATGGCTAGGATTATTACATGTGTTAACCATCTAATGGCTGAGGACTACTCTAGAATTTTTTCTAGAAATTTCTACATAATATCTAAGTTTTCCTCTTTCTAGATGTCTACAAGGAAACTTCCAGATACTAGGCCTTCTAGAATCAGGCCTTGCACCACAGATCCAGGAACACGGGCCAAAGTCCTTTAGGCCACATCCATGAGTTGAGAAGACCTCACTTGGAGTCTGTGGGCCTTGGTCACAAGCCTCACAACGCATGTTCGTGACAAGATGCCCCCTTTTTGTATATGGTAAAACAACTTTTGTAGATTACATCCATTCGCCATGTTAAGAATGTCATACATAGTAGATCTTACCCATTCATCATGTTAGAAGTGTCATATATAAAGATAATAAGTTTTATAAGATGTTTTTATCCTATGTTTCTTTAGGTAGAAGATCACAACTATCTATATTACTAATTTTTTTCAAACCCCAAAAAACAAGTTGGTAGGATCGTCCAACTGGATTGATTTCTTATGGGTATTATATTTTCACATTCTAAACATGCTGAACTACTAAAATACATATAAATGAAGTTTTGCATGCATGGAACAAAAAGGTGTACTCCTTACACTCCTCTTGAGAATATAATCTTACCAAAACTAAAAGGAAAAATACTTTAAGAAGTATACTTGCTTGCTGAAGGAAGAACTACATCTTTTGGTGCCCATGTGTACCACTTAGGCATGATTCAACCCTTAATCTGGTATATAATGACAAGCCTCTCACATTGACATTCATTTGTCTTGATTGGACATTTGTAAACCTTTCAACCAAAAAGTCCTATTTAGGGTTTTGCCCTTAAAATGTAAAACAATGATTTTCAGTGAATCACAGCATGTTGATGAAATATCTATTAGCAAGGGACTTGAGCCACATGAGTTGGCTAACAATGTTGTGAAAGTTTATAGCTGTAGATCTACACATAGAGATCCTTACGTGGGCCCAAAAAGTCTACTTCTTTAATCGGGAAAGAGCCTTGCTAGCGGGACTCAAAGAATAAATGCAAGGTAAAGCTGTGTACTATAGACCCTTGTGGTCTACCCCTTCCCCGGACCTGACATATGCAGGAGCTTTGTGCACCGGGGCTGCCCCTTTATATATATAATGACAGCTCCGCTGGTTATTCCGCTTACTTTAGCCTTAATAAGTCATTGAGATTTAACAGAAAAAGAGAAAGCAATGTCCACAACAAATAACACGTGTGTGTGTGTGTGTGTGTGTGTGAGAGAGAGAGAGAGAGAGAGAGAGAGAGAGAGAGAGAGAGAGAGAGAGAGAGAGAGAGAGAGAAGTTACCTCTGGAAAAGAATCAGAATCTCCCCTGCCTTCCATTGCTTCTTTGGCTAGCATATCAAGTGGAACATCGATCCAAATGGAAATACCATATCTTAAAAAAGCCCTTCAAGTTCATACAATGAACAAGTAAGGGAAGGAGATGAAACAGCATTTGATGACAAAGATAGAACCAGAAACAGTCGATACTAAAAACAAGTTATATCTTTACAGATTCGTTGAGCTCTTAACAGCACCATCTCCAGCACAAACCACCAGGCGGCCCATGGATGATAACTGCTTTAGTACTTCAGTCTGTAATATAATTCATAAACTGTTTCATGATAAGTGAGCATCATCTTATGAAAAAAGAACACTATAACACAGCAAAAACATCACTAGAGAACACAATTGAACCCAGGAAGGCAGTCAGTCACCTCAGAGTTGCGAAATCCCTCTTTGTCATTCTCTTTCAAAGCTTTTGCAGCTGACTCACCACCAGCCACTTGCTCAACCAGATCATCACTATTTACAGAAAGAAAACCAGAAAAAAAAAAAAAAAAAAAAGGTTGAGCAATTCAGGCAATGGTGGAAATAATATATTAGTACATCATCCAAGATATTCCCATATATACCTATCAAAGTAGTAATATCTTAGCACATCAGCTAAAAGTTTCCCCAAGTTTGTTTTCATGGTTCCATTTGTCCCTGTGAATAAATAATTTAAGAAGCAGAGTTGTTGACCGGATGAACAACTCAACATGACAAAAGTGATACTTACCTAGAAGAAATATGGATGTCCCTTTCAGCTCATTGGAGATATCTGCTGCCTTATTCTACATTGAGGAAAAGTTAGTGAAGACAACATTGAAACCAGAGGTTAAGGAAGGATATTGTTCCTTCACCTGAATAAAAGAATAATGTAAAACTCAAAACCCACACCAGATGACAAGGGAAGGAAAGGAGATCTCACCTTTAGTGCAAGTGAAGGTTGGAGTTCAGCAGAAGATGTCCCAGCACCTGAGAAAAAAAGCTTGAAAGTAAGAAACTAGATGAAGCCCATTCGTGATTGTTCTTTAACAGATGATAGGAGGATCATCATCCACATAGAATTCAACAGAAAGAAGAAAAGAAAGATACCTCATTGTCCTTTTCTTTTTTTCTTTTTTCCTGTCACAAGGGATCAATAGGAAATCTTAAGTGTGGTCATCCATTTTATGTTTAATTTATGCAACTAAGGATGGCAAAGGATTGGCCAATCAGGAAACCCAACCCTAATTGACTCGTAAGGGTTGGGTTAGGGGCAAAAAATTTGCAGCCTTAGCAGGATTAGTGTCAAAACATCTGACCCAAATTTATATTAGTGTCAGCCCAAGACTGGTGAGTAATAAATTAGGGGCCACGAACATTTTTCTATGTATTTTTATACTGCTAGAATGCCCTTACATATATTTTTCTAAAACTATAAATGCAAGGGTATTTTGGTGATTAGGTTATTGTTGAAAAAGACAGGGATTTTACAAATTTCTTTGCCTTTTCGAAGTATCTCTTTTTCTTCCCGTTGAAGTGTTGGACAGAAACCTGAAACCTTAGATCTAAGCCAGCTTCTCTATTTCAATCTTAGCTAATTGATTGCACCAACCAGAATTTTGAGCACTAAAGAAAATGTTGGCTTTTAATGCTAAGCTATCAGCAATCTTTTATCTTACATCTATTGAATGGTGCACTCAAACTATATTATTTTTAATTTATCTACTTAACATGGGATGGAAGTTATTCACTAGGAAAGATATAATTACTTGATAATTAATATTAGTTAATTTTTCACATTTTAAAAAATTGTTGGTATTAGGGTCAATTATGAGATCTAACCAAATTGACCCGTATAGATTAGGGTTACGGGCAGCAATTTTTTGTTCCGAACAGTGTTAAGGCTGAAAAACTATGACTGGAAGTCAGTTAGGGTCGGAATAAAAACATTAAGGTCAAGGGTTATGGCTAACCAAAATTTTCTCTGACTTGACCCTTTGCCATCCCTACATACGAATGAAGCTTCCATAACAAACGGATTGCAAAATATAGATGATGGTATGGATTGAAAATGCATATGATGGTTAAAATACCATAAGAAAGTTAGGATATTTATTTTCAGTTTCATGGGACATTTTTGAGCCCTACGTTGAAACTTGTTGGCCCCTAAAACAGCATGAGCTTAATGGGAATGACATCTCCTACTCTTCTGTTGGATGCTTGAGAGTTTTCTTTGTCAAGAGGGTTTCATAAGGCTCAAATTTGGTCCATCTTCTTATTCTTGGGATGACACTACCAGAGCTTGAAGTAAACTTTTGAATGCTGAGCATATAATGGTTGGAAATTTCAAAACTGTTCTAGGTTTGATCCAATTCTTTTGTTCCACTTTTTCCTGCATTAGTAGTTAATTCAGTTTCAGTGTGTCTATAATGGATGAAACAATTTGGTTTAAGTTGAAAAGCCAACTAAGAGAACTTAGTTCTTGAAATTGCAATATAGTACCTTCAAAGCCGCACACGCAGAGGTACTCATCTCTATTCAATGTGTGATCTTTTTTTAAAAACTTTGACTTGACAAGAACTGACCAAGATAAAACTGAGTGAAGTACGCAAAGTCAATGATTGGCAAGATTGAGTTTACATTGATGTCGATGAGAAATGATGCTGAACTAAACTAATTAGCATTGATGATTTACTCTGGGACTTTAAAAAGTGTATCTGATACATGCAGTGGCAAGTGTTTCAGAGATGTCCTTACTTTTCTATATCTAATGCTTGGAGCTCGTGGGATTTGCATTAGAACTAGCTGGTTGAAGAATATCAACATATAGATGGAAAGCAACAAAAGGACTGTAACAAAAAAGCAAATGTTGGCTAAAGAATAAGCAAATGTTACTAGTTTCAACAGAATGATTCCAAGTGTGACGGCACCAGGCTTCATACAGGTTCAAGCAATGACGATAATTAACTCTCAAATAAGCGGCTGAACTGCTAATAACAACCGTTGTGAAATCAACTTAGATAAGCCAGAATCAGTAATCTTTGACCTGCATTTTCACTTTCCAGGTCTCTACAAAATCCAGTTAGTTGATTCAAATGTTAAAATCCAAATTCTCAGACCAAATTCAAATCCTAGAGGTACTCTACTAGTTGATTTCCTTATACGGACCAAGTAGCAGCAGTCAGCCACAAATCTCCTCCTAAATCTAGAAGCTGATTTAAATATCACTAGCAAATTTCAACAACTGGTGGCACAAATCGCAGAAACAATGTCAATAGGTTTCAAATGTGTTGCCTTCAAAAGCTTAAAGAGTGGCGGGTTTCTATCACTAGAGAGAACTCACCAGGAAGTTGTTGGCAGTGCAAGCTGCTTCTCTTGGTCGGAGATATCTGAAACACTGAAGGATGAAGTGGGTATTTTTTACAGGGAAAAGTTCTGTTTGAGAAGGAGCCATTGAATTGAAGAAATGAAGGAGAATAAGTAGTAGGTTTAGGAAGATTTCTTGTGCGTTGGGTGGTGGACCGGAAATGGCTGAGATTTATCTCCATTTTTTCTGGGATTGTCCTGCAGCCTTTATTTTTCTTACTGCTTTTATAGTCTTTCCCGCCTACATGGTTATATTCTAAAAACCCTGCATCTTCATCGCTATTGATAATTTGACAACCGCAATGCCAGGAACTTGTGCTCCAGAGAAAATTTGCCACGTTGCTTTCCCCACTTGATTCGACTCGCTTGCCCACGGCTGCACCCTACCTTAATGAGGCCATAAATTTACTTTTAACCAGAGAACATGGATGGTCAAAACACCGTTTGAAGAACGGTCCACATTCAGTGGTTGAGAGGCACGATTTTAGATGTTATGCTCATCCAATGACCTGACCTTGATGTTTGACGAACTAAATATTTGGATTTAGAAAATTCAAATGAACGGATCTGCTCAACCTTTTAGAGTACGCTTTGACTATTCATATAGCTTGTGGATGTTCAAAGCTTTTTTAAATGACTATCTAGAGGAGGACATTTAATGCCCCAACCTTGTGGCATTAAATCTCCAAGAAATGATAATATCTACAAATTATAAAGGTCATTTGTAGATTAAAACAAGTATCAACTAGGGTTCGACCAGCCAACCATGGCAACTATTTCCTCTTAAGATTTTACAACTTTCAATTAATATAGTATAGATCACTAAATAAGGATATGTGTACTTGCATAAGCACTTTCTTTTACAACCTTAGAATCCAATTTCAAATGAGAGAACCCACTTCCTCAAATACAAAGAAGAATTAAAAGAAGAAGAACAATCTCCCGATAGAGCTTACACACAAATAAAGAATGAGAGAGAAATAAATCTAAATGCAAAAGATTGAAAAATTAAGAACTTGAGCTTGAAGATGATTGTTTGAAAGTCTTGCTTCGTTGCTTGTCAATTGTTGTTTAAGTCTTGAAATTAGTCTTCATTTTATAGTCTTCTTGCCAATAGATCTGTTAGCAATAAAGTTCTAGCTATTACAGTACAAATAGATCCACTAGAGAGGCAAATTTTCCCATTGGACTAGTAGCTTGTATTAAAAATGACAATTTTTGCCTTCGGAGCACTTAACAGTAGTCAATGCTTGATGACTCATGCAAATTAGAAAAATCATGTAAAAAGGCCTCTATTGTGGCACAATTTCAATAAATGAAAAAACTTTTTGAGTGTTCAAATAAAGGCCCAAACTTGATAACATCTGTTTCTTGCCAATTTGTCATGCACACATGTTGCTGGACTTGATGCGCTAGCTAGTTGACCTACCATGTTGGACAAATAAAAAATGTCAAAAGTTTTCAAAAAAGAAGCTAGTGTTCTCACACTAATTATATATATATATATATATATATATATATATATATAGAGAGAGAGAGAGAGAGAGAGAGAGAGAGAGAGAGAGAGAGAGAGAGAGAGAGAGAGAGAGAAGGGTTTTTCAGAACTAGGATAGAATTACAACCATAGGTAAAGAAAGATTTCTTGTTGATTTCTTGGGTAGAATTGGGGCTTGATACAAATGGGTAAGGAAGGGATAGTTTAAAGAAAGGGATAAGGGGTTTTAAATCTTTTGTAAAATTGTTGCAAGGAGTTAGAAACAAATAGGGATAAGGATTTTTCAAATCTTGGGCAAACTAAAGAAGGAAGATAGAAATATTGGTCTTTTGAGATCTTAGGTTGAATTTCAAGGGTTTGATAAAGATGGGTCAAGAAGGAAAGTGGAGGACGTCCTACCAACAAATTGGACACCCAAGGATCTAGCATTCCTTGTGGCTAGCAGATCTAGAAAATCTTCATCTATAACTTAGCACATTCTAATAAGGACCTTACATGGTATTGGGAAAAGCTTCTACTAATAATGATGGCAAAAATTGAGTGGATCTAGTATATGGAATAAGTAATGGGAAAGGTACAAGGATTGCAATTTTGTTCTCCATGGTTACTCAAATTTAATGTGAAATAGGTCATGGGCTGCACTCATTACTAGGAGCTTCTTGTTTCATGTTTTCTAATGGTTACTAGATTTCCTAGATGCTTGAACTTTAGTCAGACCAAAGAGGCTAATCCCTGATGAGGCTTGCAAAATCATCACTTTCTTTTTAAATGGAACACCCATCGAGGTTGATAATCAATCTGCATTGATCTACCTATTGATTACTAAGAAGAATGAATGGATGGTTAAGGTCATTCTTAAGAACCACTATTATTTAAGTGGTTTTACGTAGGACTATTCTTCATCTTTATGGCTTTAAGTATAAAGCCCAATCAACTCCTAAATTAAGAGGGCTCGAAATATTGTAGCACCTGGGTCCTAACAATGTATATATTGTACGATTTGGCTGACGCCTCATAAATTTACTCTTTTTCGTGGAAAAATGAATATGTACTGAGAGGGATACCCAAACCTTATACCTAACCTAGATTTCTTCTCCATAGGTTATGTGAAACTAAAATCTTAAGATTATTAGAAGCATGTCATCTTGTTGCTAGACATTCTCCTTTCTTGACCATGCACCAAGATCGCCTTCTCGACTCCTTCTTCCTACCTTAGCGAACACACGTCCCAGCGTGTGATCACTCTTTGGGTCCACCAAGTTATCGCATGTGGTCTAGGCCTACCATCACGAGAGGGTATGGCTCTAATAACAATTACAACACCATGGAACCCAACAGTATAGATATTGTCCGCTTTGGCTGAAGCCTCTCTGTTTTGCTTTTCTCCATGGGAGAAAACACATGTACTAAGAGGGATACCCAAGTCTTATAACTTTGATAAATTACAGTTTCATTTTCCTACCCAAAAAGGAAATGATGAAGAAAATAAGGAAGATAGTGAAGAATGCTTTACTTCTCTTCTTTAGAAGAAAATTTTGAAAATTTTTTTTAACAATAAATAAATAACAAAACTTATGAAATAAGTGTTTTTTTTTTTTTTTTAATAGTGGGTAGAAGAATGACCCACATGACAAATCAATATTTCTAGCATGTCAAGTCAAAAGCTAAGTGGGCATGACACACTATCAAGAAACAAACATCATTCAACTTCTCAATGCCTTATGATAGATTTGAAAAGCATTCTCAAGTCTAGGCTTTTATTAAAACTTTGTTGCAAATAGACACCTTTTTACAAGATATGCAACATGGAAATTTAAAATAGAAATAAATGATTTCTAATGAAATCATAAGAAGATAGAACACATTGATTTGAACCCATAAGTAGGACCACCACCCACCCAAGACACATTATAGGTATAGAAACTACCAAAGTGCTAAAGAAACAAGAACAACAACTACTAATTCATCAACCAATCTATTCTCAAAAAGTAAAAAACTAAGTGTCTTATGAAAATTCAAAGTTATTGCCATGAAAGTCAACTAGCTTGAAGAGCAATCATCAACTTTTGACCAAGATGATTCAATCTCATTTTGGTTCAATGACAATTGGCATAGTCTCTATGGTAGTCGATTGACGTCCTTCAAACTTGAAAATCTTCAATGTTATATTCTTATGGTAGTCGAATGGAATTCTATGATAGTCAACTGATTTGAGAAATTTTGGAAATACATTGTCTTTGAAAAGTATGGATAGTAGATTGGCATGGTCTGCATAGTTGAACTTACTCCTGTTTCTAGTATAATGAGGCAATTTACTAGCTTGATAACAATTGACTAGACTAAGATATTTCAACATGTCTAAGTTTGACACTTGAGGTAGACAATTGGCTTGATGAGCAGTTGCGTGGCTTGATCACTTTTAGTGCAAAGGTATTGGACTCCTAGCAGCTAGCTATCAAGTGTGGCATTCAACCATTTTAAGCATCAAAGTCACACTAGGTTCTAAAAGTCCCAGTAGTCAACTGGTTTGAGAGGGTAGTCGACTGTGGCCTTGAACTTAGATAATTTCTTCTGATTCTTTGGGCAATTGACTACAATCATATGGAAACTAACTTATTAAACAATCTTTTATAGAATTCAAGTTCTTGGTTGGTCAATCAATTGGATCCATAACAGCAATACTAGGAATACTAAATTACATTTGAATTTTTTTTACTTGAATCAAGTTGAGGATAATCTTCCTTTGGATCTAAACATATGCACGTTCCAAAACAAAGTAGATTACAAAATAAAAGTTTTGTTACAGTCAAAATAAAAAAAGGCATTAGGCTAAGAATCTACCACTTCTTTATGATGACAAACCTTTAGAAATGAAATTGAAATCAAGTAAATAATTTACATAATTAATTTTATTTTCTACAAATTCTACCCCTTTTTGTCAAAATAAAAAAGGTGAGAATGGGTTTGAGAACAAGCAAGAATAAATCATTAATAAACATAGTGCTCCCCCAAGACTGAGCTTAATTTAAACATATAAGTTTAAAGACATAACTCCTACTAAAACTATGCATACGTGCCATTCAACCATTTAACAATAATACAATAAGAGGGAGAATATGTCTCAAAAATGAAAATTCCATTAATATGAAAGTTGAATTTCAACCATAAAGATCCTTTCACATACATTTAAAAACCACTTCACTATGAAGTACATCCATAACATTGACACACATCCATTAGTATATGGATGAAAAGATAAAAATGACATTTTCAAATACCAAAAACATTTCAAAATTAGTTAGACATCTTTATTACTTTGGCTAACTTGTTAGTGTGCTTCAACTTAAGCTGAGAGGTAAAGGATAAAGACTTAAACTCAGTTGGTGAACAAATGGCTTCATTGGTGGCTAAAATGGTCTAGATAATGGACCTAAAAATCTAGTCTAAGTGATCAAGGATGGTGCTTTAGTTTTGGCCTTAGGAGTTAAGGAAGATGATCCCATTGTGCCTATGATTTGAATGTCTTGATAATTAGGGAAGAACTTCTTCTCAAGGTGATCAAATACCTTCAATACCACCAAATCTTTAGACATGCAGTCTACAAAGTCCATTTCCAACTAAGCCAGCCCCTGCCTTGTTCATCAATTAGCAATAATGAAGTCCATCTTCTTAACATAACAAACTTAAAAAAATTGGTGACTCACCTATTCTGCAGAACAATCTATTGTCTACCAAGATCTCCTTTTCTTCCTTGTATAGTCTCTTCTTCAACATTAATAGGAGTGTGTCTCCCCCTTTTATACCCATATGTCTCCAACCAAATCATAGTGTGTTCTATTCAATGTAGTGGCATTGAAAACTTCTTTTGAACAACTATTTTCTTTCCCCTAATTGAGATGTTACACAAAGATACCAACTCAGTCATATGCAAGCTATAGGGCACATGACCTTTTCTTTAGTCTTAGCCCACCACATGTGTGTAAGTGCTGTTGAGGAGGGAGCGGGGTTGTTGGGGGCGTGCAAGGGGGATGGATGGGAGATAAGGGGTACATTGGTGCCTTATTCCACTTTCTAAAAGTAATCTATACATTGAATTTTACTAAATCCCTGCAAGATTTTACACCCTAGCTGGAATGTCTTAGTACAAATCAAACGAACAGTGCAATTGCAATAGCACTTAATTTTTACAAACACTTGGAATTCCCTTTCGAGAAACAAAGAGATAACCCACCCAATCAATACAAAGAAGAAGTAAGAAGTGAAGTAATATCTCTATTATAAGTTAAAACTCAAAATAAATATAGAGACAAAATGAATTTTGAATACAAAGACTAAAATTTTTGAAAATGTGTGGTTGGAGATGAGTGCTTGATTGATTGGTTTGAATCTTGTCAATTGATGTTCAAAAGCTATTCAAATCTTCAAAGAAGTCTTTGATTTATAGTGTACTTACTAATGGATCCATGGGAATTCAAATTCTAGCCATTGGAGAGCAAGATGATTTGTTGGAACAATAATTCTTCCCATTGATATGAAAGGTTGTTACTGAAAATGATAATTTTTTCACAAGTATTTGATTGTCCTTAGTTAGTAGTTGGTTAATAGTGTTTGATAGCTCATATCATGTTTGAATTCACAACCTAGAGGTCTAGTATGTAACATGGATAGCCTACTTATCACATGCTTAGAAGATGAAATCCATTTTAAAAAAAATTACAATTGACTATTCATTCTAACAACTAGTTGGAGCCACAAAACTTCACCTTTAAGTCATGGTAGTTGAGTATCTCTATAGAGTAGCTACTTAATATCATAGGTCTTCTTAGGATTGTTCCCTGGTAACTTGAAGCAGTCATGAAAGCCAACTATAGAATTAGATAGTTGGCTAATCACTTCACCTTTCATGCTTCTAGTCTTTTGCCAGTTGACTAATGAATTTGGAAGTTGGCTAGGTTTACCCTTGGACTTGACTTTGGATTTGATCTATTTGATGTTCAAATGGTCAATTGTTTAGAAGCAACACCGATTGGATTAAGAAGATTTCTCTGTCAGGTTTCTGATAACTAAGTTAGTTGGTTATCCAATTGGAAAGCCAACTAGATGACTTCATGAGTAGGGAACTTTCTTTCATTTCTTCTAGGGTAGTTAGCTAATGAATGTGAGAGCTCACCGGATGAGTTAAAATTTTCATTCTAGATTCAAAGCCCTTTCTTATGTTATTGGTTGGTAGATTGGAAGCTGACTGTCACAATACATTTTTAACATTTTCTCTATCTTGTTCTATATTAATCAACTAGGGGACTTGGAGCAGCTAATTAAAAAGTTGAACTTTGTAAGTGTTTTAACTTGATCCAAACCATTGATCATCTATTATGCAGGTAACTTGATTTAAATGAACACACACATTCACAATTAGATCAAAATTAAAATTAAGAGTTGGTTATCCTCAAAGTTAAGTACACTTGGCTAATAATCTCCCCTTTTTATGATTAAAAAACTTTATAAAAGAAACTAATTTATCATGAAATTAGTGTATACTTGGCTTTACTTCCCTTCCAAATTTCTCCACTTTTTTTCCAAAATTTAAAAAATCCAATGGGGAAGTGACAGATGAAAACATATTATTGTAGATACTAAAATTTGGACCACTTTAATGATTTTTATGGGCCCAAACTTTGTTTTCACACCATGAATGGACCCCACTTGGTTTGCAAAGGAGAGCTTAAAAAAGGGTTCAAAATGGCCCAAAAACCACAAAAAATCACGAAAACACTCAAAAATCAAGTGTTCAAACAATACATCTGTAGAATTTATAATTGAAAGTCAAACGTTATAGTCATAAAGTTTCAACCAAAAATGATCTTAGCCATTCATTTTATACCAAATGTAATATGCCAATCACTTTGTTTTAGATGTTTTCTAGAATAGGACGCCTAGACTTTACAATTATAAATTCAAGATGCCAAAAAGTTTACAATTGTGAAGTAAAAATCCTATGTGTTTTAGTTATGCAAGGCAACTTCATGATTATAAAGTTTAGGCCCTTTATATTGTACGATCGTAAGCCTAGAGTAGAAAAAACCTAAAAAACATGTTTCTCATTTTCCTTACTTGTGCTTGGAACTACCACTTATAACACCTCCCAATTTCTATAAATAAGAGGTTCCTTACCTCATTTTCATCAATGGAAAATTAGAGAAAAGTGCATTTTAGGTAGTTTTTGTTCCTACTCTCTCTCTCTCTCAGATTTTTTTGGTTTTCTCTTCATGCATATTTAGGATTCACATCTTACTTTGAAAAGAACTCTAGTAGAATTACTAGACGTCCTCCGAAAGCAATAATCCTAATCCCTAAATTACATTGAACACAAGAATTGAATTTCATAAGAGATAGTGGAATCTTTATACTTAGAAATTCATTTCTCAACCCTAAAAGAGGATTTATGATCATAATTCTTCTTAGTGGAATTTATAAAGGGGTTTCTAATAGAATTCCCATTGTGTTTACTAAATTGGATACAAGTTTGCATTCTTCCCTTCAAAGCTTAGAGGATTAGTCAAATATCTAATCTCCTTTGAAGAGAAAGAAGTATCATAAACCATAGAAGAAAGAGTTAGTTTTTCTAAGAATATTTTATATAAATTAGATTCTCAATTTTTGTTCTTTTTTATTTTAGTTTTGCCTACTCTCTTTCTTTGAATCCTAGGATGAAATCCCAAGTACTGAACTGGAAAAAGTAGAGTCTAAGGTTCTAGCTTAGTGACTTTGTTTATCACGATAGTTGATGTGCTCTAATAATTACTGCAAGTACATGGTTTTATTAAAGTATAGAAAATGCCAATATGGGTCGATTCCACGATGACTCTTTGGTAAATGAAGTTAATTATAATTTAGGTTATCTTACTTTATTGTAGCTAAGCATTTAAGATTGGAAATATTTTAACTAAAACTAATGACAAGAAAAGTAAGGGGAATAACCATTCAATTAAACATCTAAACAACTAGAAAGTAATTAAGGAAACTAGAAAACTACATAAAGACATAAGCAAGGAAATAAGACAAGGAAAGTTAACTAAAATAACAACTAACAAGAATTAAAGTGAGGAACCTATTAAACTAAAAATGGAAAGAATTATTTCATCAATGAAAAAATTATAAAGATTTGATACATAAGCAATGAAAGAAAGGAAGAAAATAAAACTTCTTCATCTTGGGCTTGAATTCCACTATAGGGCTCCCTTGTTGTGTGACTCAGCAAGAGCATGTATGCTTCTCTTCAACCAAAAATGTACTAATTAAATTATCACCAAGCTTTTCTTATTCTTTACCTCGACATGCCACAAACCAAAAATGAAATCCTTACCAAAGATCCTTAGGAATGAAGGATTAAGATAGCCAAGAAAAGAGGACCCTAACACCATTCCTAAACAATCACCACCCCAAGTAAGAAAGAGGTTGATGGAAATGGAAGTAGAAAAAGATATAACTTCTTCCTAAAGCTAAAAACTCAAGAGGGTAGCTTCAATGATTTGAAAGAGAGGAGATAAGAGGTCATTCATCTTTAAGGAAGGGTGAACCATAGAGGAGGATACCTACCTTAATCATGAAATATAATAAAAAGAAAACAAAGGGAAGATAGTGGCCCTTGGCTTAGGGCTTACCAATTCTAGTCTTAGGAGATGAAGAAAGAGGTAGGCACACAGTGCAATCCTACTCTTCAACATGATGTCCTTAGCTAGGAATATAGGTGGCTTTATGGATGAATTAGGATATTTCCTCAACCTTATTTAAGATTTATAATTTCCTTAATGCCATAGAAAGACACAAGATTCCTTTCCTTTTCCTTATTCAAAATCCATAAAAAGAAATTAGAAGAAGATATAGAAGAATGATGCTTGAATGAATAATATAAGAACTATGCAAGCAATTGAAAATAGAAAGTGTGTGAGTATATGGAAATAGAAAGTGAGAGATAAGGGTGCTTGTGAAAGTGAAGAAAGATGGAGGGTTAGATAAGAAAAGGTAGTGAGTGTTAAGTGTTTAATTTTGGCTAAAAGACCCTTAGTTTAGCATTCAATTAGATCATCTAACCGTTCAAAAGTGTAAAATTTAGCTTGATTTTTAATTTAGCTCAAATTGACCATCCAAACTTTTAATTTTTCAAAATCAACGGTAAGATGATCATTAGAGCTTATTAGATAACTAATGTGCAGTTTAGATGATTCTAATTTAGTCTTTTATTTTACAGATCAACTAAAAGAGATTGGATGGCTCGGATTTAATCTTAATGGTGCAGATCTGTTGAAAATCAAGAAGGCAAAAGAAGAGGTTTCCTAGTGGAAGAGGAGTCCTAATTTGGTAGAGAAAGTCCTAATAAGAATCTACCTCTAAAAGGAAGGAGGTGGAGGAAGATTAGGAAAGGGTAAACCTTATAAAGAGGGTAACCGTAGGGGGAAGGGGGAGTTTTAGGTTTATTTTTGTTTTGGTTGCTTTTCAGTCTATTGAGAGTGCTTTCTTTTCCTGCTTTCCATCCATTGTTTTCTTCCTCTTCATTGCACAAGCCAGGCGTCCTTGCCCAGGCTTCTCTGTTCCCAATGATGCCTAGACCAAAGGTGTCGTTTTGTTTTATTTTCTCACTCCATCACACCCATCTCTCCATCTCCTATTTCAGTTTTTTTTACTCCTTACATTCCTCTTTCAATTTCTGTTCACTTCAACATCGCACATCTCCATTCACCGCTCACCCCATCTTCCTTTCATCACCATTCTAGACCAAGTCCCGGCTGTTTTTTTTTTTTTTTTCTCGGCTCCCATCGCACCTGGCAACACCACCAAACCACATAGCACCAGCCAAGTTCCTCTTTTCTCTCCTTCCCAGGCCACCTTCTGTATCTCTATCTCTATCTCTCAAACTGAACCAGACCTCCCATCATCTGCTTATATCACACAAACCCAATTCACCACGCAGTCCCCCCTTTGTTTTTCCTCTATTCATCGATGGTCTCCACGCACTCCCCTGCTCCATCACCAGTGACTAGGCGTCATCTCCATCTCCCCTATCCTCCATCTTCACCGCCCAGTTATTCTGCTCCAAGGAGTTGTGCGAAGCCCCATCTAATCCAGACAGCACAGATGAAGACCCAATCCAAATCAAGTCTGGCTCTGATCCAAAAGGCCTAGGCATGTTCTCTAGCGGCAATCACTTTGGCCCAGGCATCTGCACCTCAACTCCTTCGGCCAAAGTCATCTTCTTCGACACTCTCCTCTGGTTTTTACGAGTGTTTTTGGGAAATTTCAGGAAACATTCCAATTTTTTTCGTTGCTTGAATAATTGAATTTACATTCCATGTCCTATACTGTTGTTATTCCCGTTTTATGTTATTCTCATTCTGGTAATTCACGTTCTGTCTTATTTCATTACTATTTAAATTAACGGTTCTGGTTTAATGACAGATAATCTTTAAATTATTGTTTATTTTACTTCAGAAATTCAATTAAATTTCATTGAATAGTGTTAGGATATTTTCTAAAGTAAGTACTATTCTTGATCTTCATTTTGGATTCTGAAAACCGATCTAAGCCATTAATCATGAAATTCCTTAATTTGCTTAGATTTGTAACACTTTGATGAATTTGAAAAATTCATCTGTCTGATCACTAATAGCGTATATGTTGAACATATTTAAGGAGTCTAATCAAGGTTTCTTAGACCTGTAGTGAAGAAATTGGATAGTATTAATCTAGGGAATTAGATTTTCTTATTTTTTCTAGTTTTAGTTTTAATTAAGGTTTTATTTTTATTTTTCTGTTCTTCCTTGAATTAGACTTCTGGAAATTCATTGTTAAAATAAAAATGAAGTATGAAATTTTCTTGTTAATTTTTAACAATTGATTGAATTTTAAGTAATTAAATTTTATTAAAAACCCAAAAATTTTAAAGCGAGTCCTTGTGGGATCGACCCGTATTTGCATAGCTATACTATAATAGCTAGTGCACTTGCGAAAAACATCAACAAGTTTTGGCGTCATTGTCGAGGACTAGTAATGGAGCTTTTATAGAATTTAATCTAAAAAAACATCCAATTTTTTTTTTTAATTTTGAAAAAATTCCAAAAAATAAAAAATATTAGGAATTACATTTTAGGCATTTTTAGGTGCATATTAAATTTTTTTAGTGCATAACCACTTTATTTCCTGAATTTGGTACTAATTGTTATTTTTCTTTTTCAGGAAATTGTTAACTAGAGCATTATCAATTAAATAGATTTTCCTTGCTTTCTTAGATTAAGAATTATTTTTTTCTTTTTCTTTTGAGTGAATCTTGTAGTGAGGCCCCTTTGTAATTTGCTATTTTAATTTTAATTTTTAAAGGGTTGTAATAATACAGGGCAAGTGTGGGATAAGGTGGCCCACACTTGATCTTCATTAGAAACCCCACTATAAGTTTCTTAACTCATTTAATTCATAGATTAGGGTTTGCATTTAAAGTAAATTTGCATTGTTTGGTAGTATAAATCATATAGAAAGCATCCTTTATATCTGTTGCATTTTTTAGGGTTTTGCATTAATTTATTGCTTTTCATTGCATCTTAGGATACGGTTAATGCTTTAAGGTGATATATATGCTTATCGAACTGGCATGGAGTGTGGAATTAATTAGTAAGGGCACCCTGCCCTCATAAGATTAAGGGTGGATTTCATCACTACTCCTTGGCCCACCTAGGATAATCACCTCAAGCACGCTACTCCACCCTTCAAATCAAATTAAAATCAATTAGAAGAGACCTATAGGGCCATCACATGCTCGTAGGATCCTCTTACTAAGACGAGATTCATTGTCACTTCAGTGGCTTTTGAGCATTGTGGTTATTGAGGGTTGTCTAATAGAGCCTCACTCTTCCCTCACCTCTTGTTGACATTTGTGAGGTCTAAATGCCTCCTTACACGAGGGTGGTATTAACCACCTCGTGTAGAACCTAACTAGTAAGCAATAATCAAATCTAAAGGAGAGGAGGAGCGCTATATTAGGCTAATTAAAAGCATTGTCCTTGCACAAATTCAAGAAAATCAATATGCTGCATATAAGCCTTAAGGATTATATTGTGCCCTTTGTTTGTGCACCATTCTAGGAAGTTAGGTTGCATCATGTAGGTTAGATTTCATCTTTAAAAAGAAAATAAAGAAGAAAGAAGAAGAAGAAGAAGAAGGGGATAGATTTGATGCCTTGATGGATCGGTTAGATCTTATGGAAAGTCAATTTCTTAGGCTAATAGCTTCTAAGCAAGTTGTGCCACAACCTCAATACCATAATGACTATACCTATTCTGAGCATCCCTATTCCACTCCTGCCTGGCCCCCATCAAGCTCCACATTTAATGAATACTATCAGGAGCCAGTGGATGCACCTAATGCATTCACATACCCTAGCAATTTTTATTCTGAGACAAATTATCAAGACTCTAATGGATGGGCTAGGCATCATGAACAACCATGGTCTCAAGATTACCAATATCAGGAAGAACCACAATGGTCTCACCCTAATCAACACTACCATGATTATTCTGAATATCAAGGTCAACCATCATGTGTTCAGCCTGCTCAGTCCTTTTTCAGTACTCCGATGCCACAACAATACCAACCTTATGAGTCATTTCCTCTACAGGAAGAACTACTATTAGAAGAAAATATGTAGCATATGCATGAAATAATAGCACAAGGGAATATGGAAATAAGACAAATGATGGAGGATTTCACTGAGGAAATAAATCGAAGGAGGGAGGAATTTGAGGAAACACTAAAACAAATTACGGATAATATAGAGCCATTTATTCTTGACACTAGGATGGAAATTTCCTATGATCCTTATGAGCCACAAAGTTAACAACCATCCTTAGAAATCTCCAACTTCGACATACTTGAGCCATGCCCTGATTCTGATAATGAAGAGACTTCCATTGATGAAGAGAATAAGCTTTGGAAAATCCAACTCTAATCCTCTAGATGCGTTTCCCACCTATTTGTATGACTTTGATGAAGACACATCTATTGAGGAGATGAATAAGTTGATGGATACTGTGCCTCTAATGGACACTTCTAGATTGTAAGCTAGAGTAGCTCCTCCTATAAAGCATGAAATTCAAATAGTGTCATTCAATGTAGAAGGTGTACCTGATTGGGACCTAGTAACCTTATTTGCACAAACATCAGATGTAATATAGGCCCAATTGCTACCGTACTTGTGCTTAAAGCAAAGTCAATTGATATGCATCAACCTACTCTAGGATACACATCAGAAGATAACCAGGGTCTAAGCCAAATCTTGCCCCCACCTCGAGTAATACAAGAACAACCTATTAGAGAAGGGCAGAGTCAGGTTATTACCCTAGTTTAGGACAATGATAGGGACATGGAGGAAAAAGATAAACTAAATAGAATGGTCATTATTATTCTTCAATTTGGTCAAGACAAGGACTATTTGTCATCATATGGTCCAAGAAAATACATGATAGTTCATGTAATCATTGTGTTACCCTCACCTCAATTTTTGAGATGGAGCAATTATATTGGCTACTGTGAAATATTGAAGATAGGGGATCAACAATATGGTCCCACTACTTTTACATTTGCGGTGATCTACTGTATTATATTCATATCACCACCTAAAATTTCAAGGTGGAGGCCATATATAGATTACTACAAAATTCTGGAGTGGCGTGAGAATTCTCACCATTTCATCTTAGGACAAATAAAGTTGACGTAGTTAGTTCTAGGTTTAAAAAGTTAGGTTAGAAAATGTCTAGCTAAAAATGTTAAACTTAGCTCTTATTGGGAGGCAACCCAAGGGTTTAGAGTATACATCCCTCCACTTTCATATAAAATACTATGTTTTCAAACATTAGGGACAATGTTTCATTTAAGTTGGGGGGAGTAGATGCACTAGAGATTTTGAATTTTCTTGAGTTTAAAAAAAAAATTGAAATTTTTTTTTTTGAAAAAAGAGAGAAAGAGTTTCTAAAGAAGAGTTCCCTTACTGTAATGAGAACTGGATGTTCAGAATTTAGTAAATATACTATTTTTACCTCTTAATGGGAAGGCATATGATTAGTTTTGCATGTCATTTATGTGTTGAAGCATTTTATGAAAGTTAATTCTCAGAAACCATTTACACACCACATAATCAAGACTAATATAGAGGTATGACTTAGAGACCCTGAGAAAAACTTGTGGAAACCTATAACCTAGTGAGAGTTTGAGACTCTTCTTTTATAGAGTTATAAGTAATTCCACACTTTCTTCACCGTACATACATTAGTGTGATCCTATTACCCTTGTTTTGGTTAAACATCAAGAATAAATAGGAGTAATAACTTTATTTCTAGAAATTTATTGAATCTGATAGGCTTTAGGAAACCTAGGAAATGATATAGGCCAGCCTTGCTCAGCCCAGAGACATAAAGCTTACCCAATATAGTATACCACTAGTTAGCCTTTTGAGCCTGTTATTAAGCCTTTTCTTTCTTAATCCCATTTACCTTAACCTAGAATAACCCATTAAAATAAATAACCACTACCCATCTTCAAAATGAGTAGAGTAGAAAAAGGTTCAAAAATAGGACAAAAAGTCAAAGAAGTGAGAAAAAATAGTTGTCTTTCTTCAAAAGAAGAAAAAGGAAAAAAGAAAAGAAAAGAAAAAGAAAGACCAAAGTCTGAAAGAGAAATTCACTACAAGTACAAACCAAAAGCAAAGTTGTCCTAGCAGATATTCATTAAAGACATCTACTCAATTTTGAACCTTTAAAATCTTTATACCTTTCTTTTTTAAACCTATTATAAGCTTATATTTCATCCTAGTTAAAGACTTATTGATCTTAGGTGGACATAGCCTTAAAGAGGAGATAAAAAGAAAAAATTAAAGTAAAAGACCCTTAATATTCTTGATGTTAACATCCACTCTTAAGGATCACTTTCTTTTGTTTCCTGAGTATTGAAAAGAAATATGTGAACCATTAGCTTACTGGATTTGGTCACATAATGAGAGAAATATGTTTAACCCCTTATATGAGAGTTTTATTTCTGAGCATATACCTGTGAGGATTTGAAGTCAAGGCATATTTCCAATAGAATGTAAGCATATCCAATTAGAACTCAAGATTTATGTGGCTGTACACACACATATGCACTCTGAGAAATAACTCAAATAAGATTTCTTTAATATGTGTATGGTGTGTAAAATTGTCAAATCCTCTTCATTAAGTTGTGAAAATTTAGTAAAGTTACTAATGAATGAGGATTCTTTGAGATAAAATAGGGGACTCACTTTTATTGAATTTTGTGGGTATATTCACTGCAAACCCTCACGAGACATAACTCGTCCACTAGGGGTAACCTAGTGGTTCAAGGGCTTTTTGCATGTGCTAAATGCAATCGTGAGTACCTATGAAAGTGGCATTCTGTACCAGTTTTGTGAAAAAAATAATTGTCTGCATGTTTTGCTCAGGACTGCAAAATGCTAGTTGGCAGGTGTGTTACGTGTTTAATTTTGGCTAAAAGACCCTTAGTTTATCATTCAATTGGATCATCTAACCGTTCAAAAGTGTAAAGTTTAACTTGATTTTTAATTTAGCTCAAATTGACCATCCAAATTTTAATTTGTCAAAATCATCGATCGGATGATCATTAGAGCTTATTAGATGACTAATGTGCGGCTTAGATGATTCTAATTTAGTCTTTCATTTTGCAGATCAACTAAAAAAGATTGGATGACTTAGATTTAATCTCAATGGTGCAGATTAGTTGAAGATCAAGAAGGCAAAAGAAGAGGTTTCCTAATGGAAGAGGTTTCCTAGTGGAAGAGGAGTCCTAATTTGGTAGAGAAAGTCCTAATAAGAATCTACCTCTAAAAGGAAGGAGGTGGAGGAAGATTAGGAAAGGGTAAACCTTATAAAGAGGGTAATCGTAGGGGGAAAGGGGAGTTTTAGTTTTTTTGTTGTTTTGGTTGTCTTTCTTTGGTTGCATTTCAGTCTATTGAGAGTGCTTTCTTTTCCTACTTTCCATCCATTGTTTTCTTCCTCTTCATTGCACAAGCCAGGCATCCTTGCCAGGCTTCTTTGTTCCAAACGACGCCCAAACCAGGCATCATTTTGTTTTATTTTCTCACTCAATCACACCCATCTTTCCATCTCCTATTTCAGTTTTTTTTATTCGCATTTTTCTTTCAATTTCTATTCACTTCAACATTGCACATCTCCATTCACCGTTCACCCCATCTTCCTTTCATCACCATTCTAGACCAAGTCTTGGTTGTTTCTTTTTTCTCGGCTCCCATCACACTAGGCGACACCACCAAACTACATAGCACCAGCCAAGTTCCTCTTTTCTCTCCTTTCCTAGGCCACCTTCTCTATCTCTCAAACCGAGCCAGACCTCCCATCATCTGCTTATATCGCACAAACCCAATTCGCCACCCAATCCCCCCTTTGTTTTTCCTCTATTCATCGATGGTCTCCATGCACTCCCCTACTTCATCACCAACGACTAGGCGTCATCTCCATCTCCCCTGCCCTCCATCTTCATTGCCCAATTATTCTGCTCCAAGGAGTCGTGCGAAGCCCCATCTAATTCGGACGACACAGACAATGACCTAGTCCAGATCAAGTCCGCCTCTGATCCAGAAGGCCGAGGCATCTTCTCCGACGGCAATCGCTCGAGCCCAAGCATCTTCACCTCAACTCCTTCAGCCAATGTCATCTTCTTCGGTGCTCTCCTTTGGTTTTTTCGAGAGTTTTTGGGAAATTTTGGGAAACATTCCAATTTTTGCCCTTACTTGAATAATTGAATTTACATTCCATGTCCTGTACTATTGTTATTCCTATTTTATGTTATTCTTATTCTGGTAATTCACGTTCTGTCTTATTTCCTTACTGTTTAAATTAACAGTTCTGGTTTAACGACGGATAATCTTTAAATTATTGTTTATTTTACTTCAGAAATTCAATTAAATTTCATTGAATAGTGTTAGGATAGTTTCTAGAGTAAGTACTATTCCTGATCTTCATTTTGGATTCTGAAAATTGATCTAAGCCATTAATCATGAAATTCCTTAATTTGCTTAGGTCTGTAACACTTTGATGAATCTGACAAATTCATCCGTCAGATCACTAATCCCGTATATGTTGAACATATTTAAGGAGTCTAATCAAGGTTACTTAGACCCGTAGTGAAGAAATTGGACAGTATTAATCTAGGGAATTAGATTTTCTTAATTTTTCTAGTTTTAGTTTTAATTATGGTTTTTTTTTTCTTCTTTCTATTCTTCTTATAATTAGACTTCTAGAAATTCAATGTTAAAATAAAAATGAACTCTGAATTTTTCTTGTAAATTTTTGTCGATTGATTGAATTTTAAATAATTAAATTTTATTAAAAACTAAAAAAATTTAAAGTGAGTCCCTGTGGGATCGACCCGTATTTGCATAACTATACTACAATAGCCCGTGCACTTACGAAAAACATCAACAGTGAGAATTCGTGCATGTAATGATGGAGAGTGGAAGAGGTGTGTGTGTGTGTGTGTGTGTGTGTGTGTGTGTGTGTGTGTGTGTGTGTGTGTGTGTGTGTGTGTGTGTGAAAGTGATGAAAATATTTGTGTAATATAGATGAGAAGGTGGTGGGTGCATGCAACAACGGTATGGTGTGTGCAGTGGTGTGTGATGACTATGTGTGCAAACTAAGTGAATGATACATGCAAAACTTAATAAACTAACATGTATGGAACTCCTAATGTGATGGTAGAATGGATGAAAAGAAAATAGAATGTCTAACTAAAGCTAAATATGAGTTTCTAAAATTACGAAGTCGAATGTATCTAATTTAGGAAAGTACTAAATTTAAAAATCTATCATGCATTTAGTTCCTAAAGTGATCTTAAGAAAGATGGAAGGTTAGCAAAAGCTTAAAAAAATGAATCTAAGAGCTAGGTGTATAGATCTAAAATTAGAAACTATAATGTTTCTAAATTAGGAAAGAGATAAAAGAAATACTACAAGGTTGATGAAAGTTATTCTAAATTGGGAACGTGGTGCATGATGCTTACTACACTAGAAACCAAGTATAAGATATGTGTAAACCTAGTATAGGCGTGCAATCCTAAGATTAGAAACAATCTAAAAATAGAAACTGCCATGCAATTTAGGAAAGTGCTAAACATATAAAACTAAGTGATGAATGGATACTAGCTAGAAAAATAATCTATGATGTATGAGATAACTAAGCATGCTAACCTACTAGATGAGTGCCATGCATTTACTATTTAAAGGGTGGTATGCATGCATGCAATGGTGGTGGAATGCTTGTGATACCTAAGTATTAGATGCATGCAAATACAAAGATGATGCTAAGATAAATAAAATCAAATAATGATCTAACATGTGTGGAATTAAGTTATGCTAAGAACACGCAAAACAAGTAAGAACTATGTGTGTGAACTAAGTGTATGCAAAAATTTCTAAAAATAAATAAGACTAGGATGCTTGGAAAGTAAGAACATTGTGAGAACTATCATGTATGTAATATATTATGATGCATAATAGAGAATGGAGATGGAAGAGAAATAAAATAAAATAAGCAAGAAAGGAACTAGATTAGGTTGAGACCCTACCTTTATCACTAAAGGTTTTAAACATTAAGGATTGAAGGGAGTCGGGTGAGGGTGATCTTCCTCTCTCTATTTCTCCTAGCTTTGGCTTTGAACTCTAGGAAAAGTTGAAAGACATGTTTTTCTTCTCATTTACGTTATATTTATAAGGTTTTAGGAGTGAAAACCTTAGGGATGGATAGCTAGGATCCAGGGAAGAAATATAAAGGAGTGGATGGGGTGAAATGTTAAGAAGGGAAGCCAAGGGAGGAATTGTGTGGAATTCACTGTGGGTGGCTAGTATTTAATGTGAAATATAATTAGGAATGAGATGGAATAGGAAAGTGGGAAAGGAAAGAGATAACGGTAGATAGGTAGGAAAATAGATTTGGCAAGATAAGAAAGAGATTGCCTAGGAGGGGAGGAAGAGAGGAAGAATAGGAAAAAATTGAGGATATTTAGTGGGAATTGGTTAGATATAGAAAGTGGATTGGGTGGAGGGTGTGGAAGCACTTAAAGTGTATGGAGTTGGACCATTGGATGATAAGGAATGGTGGAGATCTTTCTTACCTTAAGATTTGATTTAACTTTTCAACAAGGGTAAGGAGGCTAAGGTTTTTATCTTTTCAATGCTTCATTCTTAGCCTTTAGATCATCATCATCCTATCTTGAGTGGCTGAGATTTGGTTGGAGTGACCATACTTAAAAAGATATTGTTTTATAGCTCCATTACTCTCCACCATTGGATTGGACTTCCCTAGAGTGGGTGGCCTTGATTTCATTGAGATTTCCTTATCCACTCTAAGTTTTTCCATGTTTTTCTCTCAACCAACTAAAAAACTCTCTACCAATGGGATTTTAGTTTGGTCTTCATTGCAATCTAAATTCTTATTGGTCCATCCTTGCTCGAATGTGTCTTCGTTGGCTACATAGGATATGCATCTACAAGGATAGATATTGACTTTTAAGTGCTAGAAGCATAAGATGAATTTCAAATGTAGATTTCTTAGTAAATTGTCTTTCTCTTCTTCTTTGTATTTTTTTCTACCAAGCATCATTATTTTTTCACATATTCCAAATGGAAATATGAAGGTTTAATCACTTGTGCATGGAAATTTCATGCTCCTCCTTATGTGGCCCATTCCTTTGGTTGAGTAGGAGTGAGTAAGGAAAAAAGTCTTCAATAGGCCCTAGTTTTGTAACTTATTTTATTTTAGAAGCTCCCATTGTATTTGATGTCATTGTAGATGATTTGGGCTTCCTTTCGAAACTTTCTAAGGTGGTAATATGTATATATGCACGCACGGTAAGTTTTGTCACCTTACTTTTGATACAAATACCCTATTTTGTAATATGTATATATGCATGCACGGGAAGTTTTGTCACCTTACTTTTAATACAAATACCCTATTTTGATCGGATAAGGCTTGATGTTCTATTTAGGGTTTCTAACTACTTTGAATTGATACTTGACATCCAATTTTCAGTCTGAACTCTTGACCTTCATGATTGGCACGTGTGGATCTACAATGTGGCTTGGAAGGTAAAATTACTCTTTCAGGGGTAAAATTATCAATTTTGTGGATTTCTCATTTATAGCCTAGATTTGCAAAATTGTAAAATTAACTCTACAAGTCATTTCTAAGGCTAAAATATACTAAATATAGAGGCATGTATGTGATATTTCTATATATAGATGTCAATAGTTAAAGTTTGAGGATGAGAATCTTGAATTCTTAGATAAATCTACTAGAGCTTTCTACAACTTTCATTGATTTTACTTAAATTGACATTTTATAAGAGTGAGGCATCACAGGGAAACCCTTTCTCATATTCTTTTATCTAAAAGAGATACTTTAAGATCAAAGAACTTTTAAAGGAAAAGTTTAGCATGATTTATGTGATAAATTTTCCCAAACTAGAAGACAAATTGATTTTCACAAGCTTTCTTTTATTTTGAATAAATTTCAAGGAAGAAAGAATTTGTTCCCATTACATTTAATGGGAAACACTTTCTTTTGGGAACAAAAAAAAGGAAAGAAACCCCCTGTCTCTTCTCAAACATCTTATAATACTACTTAGAATAGTTAAAAAGAATATTTCAATTCCCTTGCATGTTTATGTTTCCATTCATTCTACCAACTATCATATTTCTAGTCCTTAGTCTAGCATCCATCCTTTTAGTGATTCACTCTGCCTAGTCTTTAGTGTTAGATTTCTAACATTTACAATGTGTTTGCCTTATATTCTAGTTCAAAGCATGTAGATGAACACCTCAGTGTAATTGAGTCATGCCTATTGATTATTTTACCACAAGTGCGTGGGCTTTATATAGTATAGCTTATGCAAGTACAGGTCGATCCCACAGGGATCGACTTAAAAGTAGGAGTTTAAATAAAATTTAATTGATAAAAATTAAAAATAAATAAAAAAATTTATTGGAAATGGAATCAAAGCTCAAATTTATTCAACTGCTAAAAATTACAGAATTTCTAGCTCAAGAAGAAAGAAAATTAAACTAAAGCTTAATCACTGTCAATTTCTTCAAATCTAGTCATCTTGGAGTTGATCAGCCTTCATCAATGTCTCACTAGTTCTGATTAGGGATCCAATGGTTGGCATAGGTAGATTCCCAAAAATCTCAATGATATGGACTAAATAATGTTTTTTGGTCTTGGATGGCTTAGATTGATTTATGGAGTTCAGATTAATGATCAAAGATGTTGAGTAATCTAAGGGATGTCCTAAGAATGAAATCTAAAAATTAATTGAAAATTTAATAAGAAACTTAACAAAAATTACAATGATTTGTTTGTTAAGTGATAAGTGTTTAATTTTCATAAAAATCACCCAATTAGTAACCATGTGTTACAACTTATAGCGTTAAATTAAGACTTTTAGACCAAAATTCATAACACATGCATTTTTGACCTGCTAAAGCAAAAGTTTGTTATTTTGTTAGTACAGAAGCTAATCAAAGGTAAGGGAGTGATTAATCAAGTTTTTCTAGGATTTTTTTACTTTTTGTAGGAAGTAAGATGTTGATCTAGCAGCCGAGATCGATCAAGATGAAATTGAAGATTAAGATCAAAAGATCAAGTCAAAACCTCAAATTTATTACTTTAATGTAAACCAAAGGCCAAGATCATCTTATGGACTAGCAATAGATGAGATTAAAGTAGCTAAAGATGGCCAAAGCGGCCCATGAAGTAAGCCATGTATTTTCACCACCTTTACATGGAAGCCACTTAAGCTACCATAGTCATATAAGCCATGAAAGAAGGTGACAAGATAAACAATTCAAGCCAAATCATACAAGCCATTCAAGCCAAGGGTTGAAACCAAGGAAGCCTCCTAAGCCAGCCAATGAAGCTTTCAAAGTAAGTCATCTAAGCCATCAAGCAAAGCTAAAAGAAAGGCTAGGATTAGAAAAAATTCAAGAGAATTAATCATGAGATTTTAAGGGATATTTTGAAGATAATTAAGGAAAATCTTATTAGGATAAGTTAGCATATGGACCAATAGGATGAGAGCCTTCAAATTTTGATGTTTATTCCACTTTTTTCTATATTTTTATCACTTTTCACCTCATCACCAAAAACCACCACGAGTTTGACTTTCTATTCAAGAGTCCTACCATTCCATAACACTTCCACCTTCCTAACCATCCAACCAATCCCCACTTCTTAGAAAACCACTTAGCCAATCAATTTCCCCCATTTCACCTCATTTTACTTCTAAAAGAAAAGACACCTATATCCTTTTCAAAATTAGAAACCAGCCAGCCCATACTTCTTATCTCTCTCTTCTGTCATGTTTATGTCATCAACTTGCTCATTTATCTTTCACCTAACCTTCCTCATTCAATACTTTATCCATGGGGACACTTTTCTTATGTTTTCTCCCCTTCCTAAGTTAGGAAACCACTCATTTATATATAACCTCATAGTCTATACGAATTTTCTAAGTAGAGGTGGGTGACACACCTTGAAATCAAGCTTTCCTTTGGTTTTATATGCTATTGGACTTTGGAATATTTTTGGTGCTTTTCTTCCTTTGGTCTACTTGTTATTCTCTTACTTATTTGCTCTCCACTCCAAATTAGTAACTTAGATGTTTTACTTTTGTTCCATTGCTTTAAGTTTTCATTGTTTTGCTCATTAGAATTCATGCTACTTTCCAGCCCTTAATCTCTTTCTTCTCCTCTCCATTCCATAAGTTTTCTTTGTTATTCCATCATGATTCAAGTTATTTATTCTTTGGTAGTGACAACCAGGAGAAGAGCTAGCTTAAATCCTTGATTTCCCCACTTGAATTCCTGTTTTTTTTACCCTCTTTTTCTCTTAGTTTTAGGCCATTTTCCCTTAGTTAGTTCACCAACTTAGCTTCTGTTTTTCTCAAATTCCTTTTTGAGTTTTCTTTTCCTTCCATTATGCTTTAGAGTGTGAGAATTATATTGGGATTTTCTTATTGTTTAGATAGGAATTTAGGGTTTAGAAAAGTGCACAAATTCTAGAAATTTTGGATAGTTTTATGCTCATGAATTTCATGTAAATTGATATGATTCAATAACGTTCTTTGGGAATTCTTGTTATGGATTATTTATTTCATCAAAGTACTTGAGATATGAGTTGTTTTATTGCATAAAATTTGTGGTTTTAGTAGCTTTTTAATGCAAGATTTATTAATTGTTTTTAAGTACCAAAATCTAGAAATTGGTTTTTCTTTAATTTTGTGATTTAATTCCAGCCATCAAAACATGTTATTTTCCCGAATACTTAGATACCCATTTATATTTTCATGTTGTTTATTTGATCCCATAGTTATTTTCATAGTAACTCACTATAGGTGCATTAAATTTTATTATCTTTAGGGCTCCAGAATCATGCACAAAGTCTGTAAACCACACGGAATGATCTAAATACCATTCCTTTTAGATTCTTGGTTTAGTTTTAGTAGTAGTTAATTTTTTTTTTACATATTATTTTAGGTTTGGAAAGTTTTCTTTTTGAATTTTAGAAAGTTCCATCTTAGAAAATTTTAGGATTTAAGAAGTGAAAATCTCTTTAATTGTATTTTTCATTCACATGCATGTTTCTAATTTCTTATTAAAGTTTGTTAGATCTCATTATTTATTTGTTTTTGCATATTATTTTAGTGTTAGAAAGTTTCCTAAATTGGTTTTAGAAAGTTCTAACTTTAGAAAGTTTCTAATTCTAGTTTAAGAAAGTTTTAATTTTAGAAAGTGCATGTTTTAGGAAAGTTTTTCATTTTGCACGTTTCTTGTTTTTGCTTAGTTTTCCATTTCTCTTTTTTTTTTTAGTTTCCATTTCTTATTTTTACTTTGTTTATAATTTCATGTTTTAATTTCCATTCTTAATTTAGGTAAAAAAAAATTACTTGAATTTTGGCTAGGTTAGATAGTTTAAAGTAGAAACTACTAGTATCATAATAGTTCACTCCTTGTAGGATTGACCTCGCTTGCGTGAGAATACTACATTGGATCATGCACTTGTGAGTTTTAATTAATACAACAACATTAAGGCTAACCGTTGATTAGGTTAAGCCTTAATTACGCTGATCTGGATTACAAAATTCTTGGAATTAATTGAGAATAACACAAAGTGGAATCAGGCAAACCATGGAAAGGAATAGGAAAAATTAAGAAAAAGACAAAATAAGGACATGCATGGAACCTAAATTAAAGTTCAATGGGCATTTTTGGAATTTTATTAAAAAAGCCTTCTTCTTCTCCTACACGTAAGGAGAAAAACGCATGGAGCTATTTCAAATAGCACCCTGTGTTGTTTGAAACAGGAATTGAAGGGGGAGATGGGAGATTTGATGCAACACATCTAACTAGGTTTTGACTAGAATGCACGAAGGTTGTAGTAAGAGGGAATTTAAGAAAGAAATAGTGAAAAAATTGCAAAATCAAAGCAAAAATCAGTCAAAACAGTGGCCAACTACTGTTGGAAAAATAGAGGAGAACAATGATTTTGATCATTTGTGTGTGAAAGGGAGGGAATGATGGATGGCTGGAGGGGAAGAAGAGGAGCTCAGAGATTGTGGTGTTGGGTGTTGGAGGTGGAGCAAGGATGAGGGGAGAGAGGAGCTGTCAGTGAATAGCAGTGCTGCATCGGGTGGTGAAGCAGAAAGAGCAGGGAGAGAATGAGATGGGTAGTGAAGAGGAGAGGGATCAAATAGTGGGATGCTTCGATGAATGGGGTTGGCCGATGTCGTTG
This sequence comes from Warburgia ugandensis, assembly GCA_035236585.1. Taxonomy (NCBI): domain Eukaryota; kingdom Viridiplantae; phylum Streptophyta; class Magnoliopsida; order Canellales; family Canellaceae; genus Warburgia; species Warburgia ugandensis. The sequence goes on along the minus strand of CP141130.1, from coordinate 28,276,335 downwards.
ATGGAGTAGAGAAAGAAGAAGCTGGACGTAATTGGTTTGTACTGTGCAGCAAAGCTGGTGAACAGAGAGGAGTGCAGGAACTATCTGGGGTGAAGACAGAAGATGGGGTGTTGTGCAATCGTGAGGAAGAAGAAGAAGAAGAAGAAGAGAGAGAGAGAGAGAGAGAGAGAGAGAGAGAGAGAGAGAGAGAGAGAGAGAGAGAGAGAGAGAGAGAGAGAGAGAGAGAGAGAGAGAGAGAGACAGAGAGAGAGAGAGAGCAGAGAGCAGAGAGCAGAGAGCAGAGATAGCAGAGGAAAAGAACAAAGTAGAGAGAGAAGAGGAAGAAGGAGGTTGTTTGGGGGTCTTCTCTAAGCTGTGGCATAAGGTCTTGAGAGAGATTGGTGTGGTCTCTCTCTTACTGTTCTCCATCCAAGGGGGGAGGGAGCCTGGGAGAGAAGAGAGATAGAGAGAATGAGGGAGAGAGAATATGGGTTGAGAGACAGAGAGAGATGAGAAGAGAAGGGGTGTGGGGGAGGAGGACAAGAGGGAAAGAAAGAGGGGGGAGAGAAGATGGGTCACGGGTTTCCTTTTACCAGTCCACCCAAAGAGGAGGGAGTGGTTGTGGGTGGCTTTCTCTTTTTACAGTTCATCTCCACCTTCTAATTTTTTGTTTTCTCTCCCCACTTTCCTTCAAGCAACTTTACATTCCCAAATTGATCTCCTATTTGGAAAATCTTATCCATGATTTCCTACCCTCTAATTAGAACTCCTTTTCTTTTAAGAAATCATCCCTTCTTGCCTTATTGATCTTTAAGATGATCTGCACCTATTGATTCTGATCTAAGCCATCCAATCCATAATCTAGTTGATCTGTAAAACAAGAGACCAAAGTAAAATCATCTAAACTATACATTACTCATGTCATTAGCTCGAATAATCTTCTGAATGTTAAATTTTACAAATTAACAGTTGGATGACTAATTGGATCTAAAATCAAAATCAAGCTAAAAATTGCAAATTTGATTGGTTAGATGATCTAATTGAATACTAAATTAGGGGTATGTTGACCAAAATTTAACACTTAACAATGCCTATTTCATGTTTTCTCTATGTTCTAACCTAGAGTATGTTTTTAATTTAAGTCATTTTTTATATTTCTAGAATCATGTTTCTAGTCTTGGGAAGCTTCTTTTATTCTATGATTTCCATCTAGCTTGATCATTCTTGCTTTAGTTTGTCCTGCATTTTCACACCTAGCTTAGATAATATTCATAGTTATAGTTACCATCATGTTATATGAGATTCTATATAGAATGCATTTTGTATATGTTCATAGTCTTCATTTGAATGCATAATTGAACTATAATAGTCAATGTTTCTTTTTTATATTTATTATGTTGATGTGAAATGTGTGTATACTCTTCTTTTGAATTACTTCAAATTTTCTTGCTTATCTTTATGGTTGTTGCTTATCTTTATGTACTCACCCTCGGTTATCAATTTAGTGAAAGTTAAATTCAAACTAACAAGGTTTTCACCTTGTATGCATAAAGGAAGGTAGTTTGCTTGCACTCCTTACCATTTTAGTTCTTGGAAATGTTTAAACATAAATATCTAGTTTAATGGACTTATTTGAGTTATTAGTGACCTAGGGCCCTTGCTACCTTAAGTGGCGACTCTCCTCCATAACCTACTTAGGATCACATGAATCTAGGCTAATTCTAGTATATTTTCCCTAAAAATTAGAAGGATAATTAAAATTGAAAGAAATACATGAATATCATAAGCCATTCTTAATAAACAAAAAATTGCAAATTCTACCATAAGGTAAGATAATGAAATCCTTTTTGAACTTGTGTGACACCTAATAAATGCCTATAACTTAGCTTGGCAACTTCGAACCTCCTATATTGTGAGTTTTCCTTTCATGAAATATATAACTCAGAATTAAGTGCATAAAGATAAATTGTTAAAAAATAAAGTAAGTCATTCTCTTTGTGATAGCTTTGTTCATACACATATTTAAAAATTGGACGAGCAATTCTCCTTTCACACACTTCACTCATGCATTACATTTTCATGGGCTTCGTATATTGTATACCCATGTCCTATGAAACGTGTACTCACTAATCTAGGCCCCTAGTTGACATTACGGGACACTAGGGAGCAAGATAAAAGGATCAACACTTAGTTTTGCACTTATGAATGTATCAAAAAGGAATCAAGTGGCCATGTACCATTAACGGATGCTATTTAAGTGACCCTCCATCCACCATCTATGAGATATATTGGCGAAACTTTTGCTAAGTGAACCCAATCCATAGCCCTTGTATGATTCTCATGAACATCACATGCATGTAGTCCACCATTGAAAGCCTTGGGATTTTCTTTAAGAGTTAGGACTCATACCACAACTTTCCATGATGTGTTCTTCTAGTGTTAGGGTCTCATACCTCCAACAAGTGTGTCATTCCAAGCATTCCGATTCTTCTTGAAGATTTTCATTAAGAATCAATCAAAGAATTTTCCCTCCCTAATTTAAAAGAAAATCCTCAATTTTTATTTTTATTTTTAAAGAGAGTGCTCTTCCATTCTCCCCCTTCATTCTCATAAAGAAAGATATTTTCTAAATCCCAAATTTCCAAGGAAAAAGAAACTTTCCTTCATCCATTCCCCACAAAACGAGGAAGAGGATTTCAAAGAAAGTGAGGAGTTCTCTATTTAGACATTCCATTTCAAATAAGAAATTTCTATTCTACATTTAATTTCTAAGCAAGAAAGGAAAACTAATTCCTTCTCCCTTTTTGATTTTTTTAAAATAAAAATAAAATTGCATTTATCAATTATTATACAATTCTTCTTTCGAAACATTTTTCAAAATAAGTTCTTTTTTCTATGATTCTAAACTCCAGTTTGTTGCTTCATTTGAGGTAACTATTGTTCCAAAAGAGAAGTGATTCCTTCCTCCTCTTCCTTCATCAACTTTCCATTCCCTAGCTTCTTTGCACTATTGATCGAACAAATCATCTCATTGAAGAACATGGCCAACAACAACCATGATGTTGAGTTTAGAACCCTTCAAGCCAATTGCATCCTTGCCCTTGCCCAAATTTTGAGACCAGAAGTACCTCCAGGTCAATAGACTTCTCTCAACCCTTCTTTGGGAATACCATGATAGAAGAGTTGGCAAAATAATTGAAGTAGACATCCCAAAAGATTTCAAGATGCCAGACATGGCACAATACAATGCCACCTAATTTCCTAAGCTACATGTTACCATGTACATCTCCTACCTCTCAGCCTTTAAGTATGATGGTACCTAGCTAGGCAAACTATTTCCTAACTTCCTTACTAGTGATGCCTTGAAATGGCTTATCAAAATTGGAAGGGAAAAGGTTGACTCATGAGAAATCAGTAGCAGCTTTTGTCATGAGATCTCATCACTTATTTGATTAAGTAATCACCACTCTTGACCTTGAGATAGTTAAACAAGATCCTCATGAAACCTGTCCCTTATTCATAGAGGTGTTAGAAATAGCTTAGAAAATGAGAGTAATCCCATTTAAAAAAGAATAGAACAGCCTTATCTTTCAAAGCCTAAACATTGATTATAGGGCCATCATTTGTCACCATTTGTTTCAAAATTTTGATGAATTTAAAAAGTGTGGAAAAAGGGCTGACAGTAACAACATCCAAGGTTTCTACATTGCAGAATCTAAGAAGGCTGAACCCAAAGCTAAGAAACCTCATGTGTTCAAACAAGTCAATCATGTTCAACATATTTCTATGTAGCATGGTCAAATTCTAACCCCTCCTATCATTATACAACTCAATTTCCTTCCCTTACCACAATAGTTACCCACCTACTCTCAAGCCAATCTTTAGGTGTCCTATCTACAACAAACTTCTATCTAAGATTCACTTCCTACTCAAACTCTTCAATCCACCAATGCATAGCCGAATCATCAAAAATCTATTTGCTGACCCCTAGTTCTAGCTGGACCTTTACTCATGTTGGGATGACCTTGTCATAGACCTATGAGTAGTTGAAACAGGCTAGCAAGATTGTCTCTCTCACTCCAAAGAACCCTATTCTAGAAGGAACTACCATGGATCCCAACTTTTTTTTGTGCATATCATTGTGCCTTAGGCCATATCACTAACACTTACTATAATCTAAGGTACAAAATCCATGACTTGATCAAAGAAGGTCAAGTAGGCATTGCTGGACAACCCAATGTCCACACTAGCCCTTTACCATGAGGTCCCTCCTCCACAAAACCAACTATACAAAATTGTCAATTTCATTGAGGTTTGAGATTAGGCATGTTATTGACATGATTTCACACCAAGTAGATGAAATTGGTCCTAGTGACCCCTTTCATTGGGTAGATTGGGAATCTACCATTGTCTTTATGGTTATTAAACTGCCTATTAAGAAAGTAGCCCAATAAGCCTATTGACAACAAGATAAGATTAGACTCATTAGAAGATGCCCCAAAACTGATTGTCCAAAATTTAGTGCCCTAGGAGTAACTTCAGCCTATTAATGTCATCTCCTTTTATTCATAAGACATCTCACTTGACCCTAAGCACAGAGTCACTCAAGATCCCATGGACCACATGATGGACATTATATCTTCCACTTGTCAAGAGCTAAGAAGCATAAAAGAATAGATAATGATATGTTTGATAAGGTTTCCTATCACACTATGGTCGCAAATACTACATTCCACCACCTTCTTAATAATGTCTTCTTCACTAAAAGCCATTCACCATATTTAACCACTTAATGCTAAAGAGCATACATTACCCTAATTTACTACTTAAGATTTTGGCACAAGCTCTTCTATGAATATTATAAGAGACTTGGTCATGAGACTGACAAGTATTTTACCTTGAGACATAAGCTTTAGGGGTAATCATGAAAAAATACTCACCATATCCAGAAGATCACCTTGTACTTTAGTATTGTAACAATCACCATTATTATGGCTATAAGAAAACCAAGTGTTGGCTATTTAAGTCACATATATAGGAGAGTATCCAACATGGTTTACCTACTTAGGAGATTGTAGAAGTGAAACAATTCAATTTGGAGAAGATCAAGAAATTGATTGCTTAAGGGAGATTATTCTGCATTTATCACCAAATGTTCAATCATGACATTGATCAATTTTGGGTTTTTTGTTTGAATATTACTAGCATGTTGGAAGAAAATAATCTTTCATGAGATCTTGGAGAACATTCCAAGGTTTCTGCCAATTCCATGCATGATTCACCCCTCAGAAATCATAGATGAACATTGGAAATAATTGGTCAAAGATTGCATTTGAGAATTGTAGAAAAGAAGCCTTTATCTTAACCATCCTGGAGACTTCCATGTTGATTTTCCTAAGCTCTACGACCATTGCCACATATTGCTACTATCATAAGAAAGAAGGCCATAAAACATAGAAGTGTTATGGAATGATGATGCATATATAGGAACTCATTGCTTATGGATTAAGTGAAGAATGTATCATTGCTACTATGCTAGTAAATGAACCTTAAGCATATGTTGAGAAGCCACCTTCAAAAAATTTCATTGACTCCCCTTCCTAGTTGTTGAAAAAGGGTGCACATGAACTATTAAAGTAGCCTTACACTATCCTCACTAGGTCTGAAGAGGTTAAGCACGAGGATGAAGTTGATCCTAACAAGTTATGCACATAACACAAAATGAATGGCCATGATGCAAAGATGGAACCTAAAAGCTCACATATGGTAGTTTCTATCAGAAGATGATCCTAGAGATGGAATTATTGCCTTTTCTTTACACTGTAAATCTCTTTCATACACTTGCAAGCAACCCCATGAATTACATGGAGCCACTTAAAAATCAAGAATGCATAAAAACTTTCACCCTAAATGGTCATCATTCTAAATCACCAAATCTCATATATACTTCTTCTACTTCAAAATATGGTTCCATAGCCTTCTCTAGTTAGCATGATGCCTTTGGACATAAGGCAGAAGACTACCTTTCCTCAAAAACACACATTAGTGATCTTATCTAGGATTGCATTGATGTTAAAGACCTTATTGCCTCATTCCATCTTACTACACCCATCCCATATACCACATAAAAGATGCCTCATGACATTGAGCCCCTTGCCACTATTGTCCAAGGTTGCATTTGTATCCTTGCTTCTCCACGAAAAGATCTGAGCAACTTTCAACTTGTCATAAAAAGGCAAAATGATCCTAGAGATTGTACCCTAAGCACCATAAAAAGATCAAATATGTCACCTTTTGTTATTAGATGATGAAATTCTACATCAATGATATCCTTTAAGAAGGTGTTAGCCCCAACATCATCCTTGCTTGTTTTCCTTTCTATCAAACCTTGCCATCAAATTTTGGACCACTCACATTATATGATGAACCACTACAACATGGTTGAAAACCTAATCCAAGCCTAGCAAATTTCAAGCCATCAAAGTGGTCAAAATCTTCCCTCTATTCGGGAAAGGTAAAGCTCCCATCGTCTACCCCACACTAGTTCCTCTAAATTATACTCTCACAACCTCAAATGCACCAAAATCTACTTGGTTTAGCCAGTCCACTTTGGAGCCTTCTACTGAATCAAGGGCAAAGGGTTAAACCTTTATCTTGGGACCATAATTTTAGACCTTCCAACCATGCTCAAGATCACCCAACCTCACCTATCAAAGAAAAAATGCCCATCCCATCCACAAAAAATGATGAGGAGGTAATCAAGTAGCTCAAAAGGACCTAATCTTGGATATCAGTATGGATTTTCCTCATGGCCTCTCAAAGACCTAGACATCTAGTGTTGGAGTAGCTAAATGAGGCTCAAATCCCTACCCACACCTCACCAAAGAAGTTAGTTGCTATTGTAGGGGTGATGCACATGATGAAAGCCTGTATCTTCAATGATGAAGATTTACCCCACATGGAAACAATCATAATAAGCCATTATTCATCACATTTGAATGTCAAGGGATGATAGTACTAGAAGCATCCTTGGATAATGGCTCAACATGTACCAAGTGTCCTCTTCAGACAGCTTTAGGACTAGGAATCATTATGGATGAGCATAAACCAATGTCTCAAGGGATTCTAGCATATGATAGCATAAAAAGACAAATACTAAGCCATACTAGCATATGATAGCACAAAAAGACAAATACTAGACCATACACATGAACCTTTTGACTGGACTAGCTATATAGATGTTCCACTTTCATGTTGTAGATATTGCAACATCATTCAACCTCCTATTAGAAATCTCATGGATCCATGTTGCAAAAGTAGTACCTTTCTCACTCCATTACAAAATCAAATTTGTTCATAAAACCAACATCGTCACTATTTTTTGCGACAATGATAATCTCATTGATGCCTTAGAAGCTGAAGGTTTAAACCATGGGTCAGTTTAAACTAGGATAAAGTTTAGCTCAATGCTTTCACCATTATTGAAATATATAGTGCCCACCTAAATTTTTCTTGTGAAGAAGCCATTTCCCTTCCATGTATAGAAAATAGAGTAGTTTTGAAGATCATACAAAAAATGGGATACCTTCTAGGCACTATTCTAGGCAAGATAATCAGAACCTATGAACAATCATAGTATAAGAGCCACAAGCAAGGCCTTCATGGTTTGGGATATCATTATTTAGAAGAAAGAGATAGAGCATTAGTTTAGGGGTTTGCTTGAGAAGACCCTCAATAAGCGATTCCATTGGGAAGGAGAGACAAAAGCATTCTGTGGTTTTTAAAAAATCTTGGTTTAGTAATAGAAGATAGACTATGATAACTCACTTTGAGATTTTCTTTAGTGACTTACTTTTGATATAGAAATCACACTAAGTGATGAGATATGAATTATTTTTTATGGATATAATACCTCACTTGTATCACTCTTTAAAAATACCATTTAACTCCACCTCCCATTGCCCTCCACTAGTTCTCTTAATAATTGGGCCATGGGTTCTTTCATTCTAGCTGATTTTGTTTTCCTTATTTTTGCAAATCTTGATGTATTCCCAACTTTTAAATAAATGAATATTAATTCTAAGTATCCTTGCATATGACTTCTTTTGAACATCTTCATTCTATTGATCATTCTAAAGGTAATGATGATAATTCACCATAAGGGCTCTTAGAAATGATTAAAAAATAAAAATTGAATCAAGCTAAACTCATTGATGATGAACTTGAACTATTGGCACTATCTTAACCCAAGATAATAAGCCAAAACTTATGAGAGAATACAAAGATATCTTTTCCTGGCCCCATGAGGATATGCCTAAGATCAACATAGACATTATGCAACATGAGATTTCAGCCTTTCTTGATGCCAAGCGCCATCGAAAATATCTTGTAGAATGAGAAAATAATGGGAAGGAGGAAGTTCAGAAATAGTTGAAAGCATATTTATAGAAGTTTCTCATTAACCAAAATGGTTGGCCACATTGTCCCTATATCCCAGAAAGATGGCTAAGTCAAAGTATGTATTGACTTTCAAGACATAAACAAAGCTAGCCCGAAGGATAGCTTTCCTCTCCACCATATATATCTCCTAGTCAATCACACAGCTAGACATTCCTAGTCTTGTTTACTGATGGTTTTTGAGGATACAATGAGACTAAGATGACATCCAAAGATAAGGGTAAGACATCATTTCTCACTCCATGGGGAACCTATCACTATAAAGTGATGCCCTTTGGTCTTAAGCATGGGGGAGCCATCTATCAGAGAATGGCTACTACCCTATTGCATGACTTGATACAATAATAAATGGAGGTGTATGTTGATGATATGATTGTTAAATCACCCACAAGGGATGGACATGCATGGCCCTTACATCATTCTTCAACAGACCCCACCAAAATGAGTTGAGATTGAACCTGAAAAATGTGATTTTAGAGTTACCTTTGGCAAGTTACTTGAGTTAATGATCACACAAAGAGGCATTAAGGTTGACCCTTCCAAGATCAAAGCCACTTAAGAAATGCCTCTATCCAAGATAGAGAAAGAATTCAAAGTTTCCTAGGTCATCTTCAATACCTTAGTAAATTCAACTCCAACTCCCCACAATTTGTGAACTCATCATCAAGCTCTTAAAGAAGAATATTGCTAAGCCATAGAATAATTAATGTGAAAAAGCCTTTGAGACCACTAAGGATTTACTTTCTTCTCCACCAATCCTCATGCCCTTAAACCAAGAGTAACCCTTACTATTGTCTCTTTCCATGACACTATAACGGGTAGCATGCTTGCGGAGCTTGATGGAAATGACATAGAAAAAGTAGTTTGTTACATTAGTAAGAAGATGTTAGAGTGTGAAACTTGACATGTCCCAAGAGAAGAATGCCTTGCCATAGTCTAAGATACACAAAAATGCTAGCATCGCTGCTTGCACATGAAGTCAACATTCTCGCCCAACTAGATCCTCTCAAGTATCTCCTAGAAAAACATGAATTATCTAGAAATAGTATGATGGTTTCTCATATTGTCTAAGTTTGACCTCAAATATGTCTCCTAGAAATCTATCAAAGGCCAAGCTATCTCAAACTGCATAGCAAAACAACTCATCATTGACCTTTCCCATGTCTTTGAAAAAAATTTCAATGAAGAAGCCCTAAAAATTGAAAAATTCATACCTACTATTACCTACAAACTCGACCGAAAAGACCCATCCATGAAACAACCAATTATCCTACCCAACTACCATTCACATTAGCCTCAGCAAACCATTCAACTCTAGAAAATCCTGATCCTAACGCTGAGAGACTTCATTGTAATAGCTAAACATGGAGTAGGGGCATCACTTATTTCTCCCCTAGGAGTGTATCGCCCAGTTGCTAGTAAGCTGCTTTACTTTTGCACCAATGACATGGCTAAATACAAGGCATACATAGTTCAACTGCAAGCAGCACTAGCATTAAATGCACAAAAAATTGTAATGTATGGAGACTCAGCCTTAATTGTCAAACAAGCAATAGGACAGAAGCACTAGAGAGGAGAAGCTCATCCCATACATAGTCATTTGTAGAAATTATATCAGAAATTTGAGCAAATCTTGCTTCAACATATTTTGAGAGAATTGAGCCAATATGTTGACTTATTAGGCTCAATTGCCCCTCTCACACCTACAAAGATAATAGTTGAACCTATCACCATAAAGTGGATTAAGGAACTAGCTTTTGTCCATGACATTAAATTCGATCACATTTCTCTTATTGAACAAGTCTCAATTGCATATAGAAAAGAAAATGTTAGACCATAATTTGAGGAGCTTTTTTATACATCATAAAGGTTATTTATCCCCAACGGTCAATGAGGATGGGAAGCATCAAAGGAATTATGCCACCCAATTCATTATATGTGGAAAGGAACTCCACAAAGATCATACAATAGAATCAAAGCTAAGAGCATGAAGAGATTCACACCATAGTATGTAGTACATAGGAATGCATTGCATTAGCAAAGAAGGTTCTCAAGCAAGGATATTAATAGCCATCTTTATAGAGGAACAGTTGTAAGTATGTGAAGAGATGCCACCAATGATAGACTCATGCCAATTTGAAGAAAATACCTTCAACTGAGTTACACTAATTAGCTTCTCCTTGTCCACTCTCCACATGGGGTATAGATATAACTATCAAGTGTCACCTAAGTCATCTTCAAACATGAATTCATTCTAATAGTCATTGGCTACTTCACTAAATGGGTTGACACTATGTCATGTGTCACCATCTCATCCTAAGTTGTAGTCAAATTCATCATGCTCACCATATTTAAAGGTATCAAGCACCCCATTAACTCATCTCAAATAATGGAGGACGTTTCCAAAAGGATGTTAAAAGTTTGTGTGATGAGTTCAACATCAAGAGACATTTTTTTCTCTCTTTTTAGACCACAAACCAATGATGCAGTTGAAGTAGCAAATAAGATCTTAAAGCCATACTCAATAAAATGATCAAGAAACATAAGGATTGGTTGGGCAAGCCTTTTGATGCAATATGGGAATATAGGACAACTTAGAGAATCTCAACAGGTATTACACCCTAAAATATAGGACAACTTAGAGAACCTCAACAGGTATTACACCCTACAATTTAGTCTATGAAATGGAACCTATCTTACCAATAAGGGTTGAGATTCCACCATTGAGGGTTGTCTTAGAGATCAATCATCCAAAAGAGGAATGGGTTAAAGCCCACTTTGATCAATTATACCTACTTGATGAAACAAGGTTGAAAGCACTCTATCATACCCAAGGTTATCAAAATTGAATTTCTAGGGCATTCAATAAGAAAGTCAAGCCAAGGAAGTTACAACCAGGAGATGTAGTTCTCAAAGAAGATGTTTGACAACCCATGTTTTATATTACTAGTTTTCATTTATTTTAGAAAGCTAGGGCCCTTGTTTTAAAAACAAAAATTAAAATTTAATAGCAAAAAAAAAATATTTTCTTTGAAATTCATTTTTGAAAAGCCCGGGTGTCAAATGCAATCATCTACACTAAATGTATAATGAAGAAAATATATATTTGTATTACATGATAATTTAAAAACAAATAGGATTCATTTAGTGGTTCACTTGCATAGCCTCCATGTACATAACATGCCCAAAGTTACAATCCAAACATCTAACTATGCATTACAAGTCATAAACACACTATCTAAGATCGTAACTATGTACATACCCTAGCTCAGTTGAAATATTGCTAGTACCCCCGAGTTGTCTTTCCACATCTGTCTACCTAGATTTGAGACATTGTACACATCCAAACATTTATAATATCTTAGCAAGCTATGCTTGGTAGGAGATTTAAGAAGCATATGAAATTTAAGAGGCAATTTATACTCCATAAATCCATTGTAAATTCATATATTTGCATTTATCATTTTTCATGTATATAAAGTCATCCAATTACTATGAGCCATGCGCCACGTAACAAATATAACATGTACTTTATCTATGAGAAAACTTCTACAAAAGTATTCCCTCAACCATTCATATACATACATAATCCTACTATGCATTCTAAAATTGTTAAAAGTCATACAAAATTATAAAGATCATCCGTATTGACATCATAATATCTATTCCTAGACTAAACTGGGTCCAATGTACATACTCCTCATTACGTGGGGTCCATAATCCTCCAATCTTCACTAGGATATCATCATATCATATCCATAGCCCTCACTATACAAGGTCCACAACCATCCAGCTTCTACTAGTAAAAATAAAAATAAAATCATATGACATATTGGTAATGAGCTCATACCAAGCATCTCATGATGCCAAATCACATAAGGCATCTCATCATGCCATCACATCAACACCATAGTGTAGAAAATACAAGGACTACTATGCGTCATAGTCTAAATCCATAACAGCACACCTGGATGATTGCATAGGTAATCCGCTAATACCACTACGAAAAATAAGGTGTCATTGTCCATATGGGGAGACAGGACTTTCATAGTAGGGCCTTCCCATAATTGCCCTACCTGACTTTTAGCCTTGCTATGGTTATCGTATCACACATATGTCATTAGATTTGAGTGAGCGAGTGGCCAACTCTCATACTCCCTTAGCATAGCATCCCTAGCCCTATGCCTATAGAAAACAAGACTCTCAGGCCTTTAGGCCTAGATGTAAAATAATGATAATAGCAGGTAATTTTCCTATTTATATTATATATATATATATAATCCAAAACAAGATCATCATCCTCATATAATGGGTACTCTTCTTGTTAAGTGTTCAATTTTGGTCAAAATATCCCTAATTTAGTATTTGATTGGAGCATCTAGACCATTAATTTTAAGATTTTAAATCAAATATTTCATTTTAGCTTTAATTGGTCATCCAACCGTTGAATTGTAAAATTTAGTGGTTAAATGACTATTAAAGCTAATGGACGGTTTAGATTTCGCTAATTGAGTCTTGTGCATTGCATCGTCCAACTCGTGCATGGACGCTCCGTATTGAATCATGGAAAGAGATCGAAGACTTTGAAGACTTGCGAGTTCTGAAGAAAACTAAGAAAGCTAGTGGACCCCACTTATCTCCTCTTCCTTCTCTTTCTCCTCTCATCTCTCTTTTCTCTTATCCCTCCTTTCTTTTCTCTCTCTCTTCTATCTCTTTTTCTCCTTCTCTTTCACACGTCTCTCTCTCTTTTTAAAGTCCCCTCTCTCTCTCTAAAGGGGACGTTTTTTCTTTGGGAGGCTAGGTTGGGCTGTATATCTCTCCTACTTCTCTTCTTCTCTCCCCCCTTAGCTCTCACCCATATCTCCACCCTCTCTATTACAATCCCTCTCTCCTCTCCTCGTCTCTCTCCACTTCCCTTTCCCGATTGCTCTCTCTCTCTCTCTCTCTCTCTCTCTCTCTCTCTCTCTCTCAAACCGAACTGGCATCCTCCTTGCATCGCACTAGCCTCCAATCGGTCTCTCTAATGCTCTTTTTCTCCCCATCGCCGAGCACCCAATCTCCTTCTCTTTCACCTCTCTCCTAGGTTGGGCTGGAAGGAGCAAACCCATCACCTCCCTTCTCCCATTATCTCCTTCTTCCGCCACACGCCTCTCCTCTCCTTCTCTCACCCTTTTCTCACTTCGTCTTCGGGACTGCCTAGAGCTCCCAGCACCACTAGACCGACCCACCGGCCTATCCCACTCTCCCTGCCTAGTCCGATCTCTTCCTGCCATCAATTCTCCCCGTCTCTCCGAGTCTCCATTCTTTACGGGTTTCCATCACTCAGCTTCTCCTTTCTTCTCTCGGCCTCATCATCGTCCAAGCGCCCCGTCGTACGCTCGATCACCGCTTCACACAATTCCCTTGTCTGCCACGCTCTCTCTTCCAGGACCCAATTGTTAGAAACAAGTCACACAAACCAGGATTCATCTCCACCCTAGTTTTTTTTTCCATTCCCGGTTTCCAATAGTAAGCCGAGTTCCACCATTAATCGCACTCATCACCGCACCTCCCATCCATCTCATTTCATTATCTTCAACACATCTATCTCTACTAGTCTGTTCCCAAAGCCCTCTTCATCAACCTTCACATAGCCAGGGCAAGAGCGGCTTTGTTCCGACGACGCCTAGACCAAAGCCATCGTTTTCTCTTGTTAAACCCAATCCCGGTCGCACCCTCTACTCTCCCTCTACGGCCCACGTTCAGAACTCTTCTTCAATCCATTTGATTCAAAGCCCCATCTCCACCGTGCGACGACTGTGCACCGTCCAATCGTGGGACGCCCCAGAGATCTCCACCGCACCAGACCAGTCGCCTCGCCTTCTTCTTCACGCAGGACTAACCGGTTGAGGAAAAACCCAGATTGGGTTTTCCTCGATCTTCTCTTCATAGGACGCCCCGGGAGAGAAAACCCAACTCGGGTTTTCTCCCCTCTTCCTTCTTCTTCTCCTTCTTCTTCTCCTTCCTCTTTTCCTCCCTCCTTCTTCCTTCTTCCCCTTCTCAGGTTTTCATCGTTTTTCCTGGTTTTTTCGTGAAAAACCAGAACCTGAAGAATTCCAAAATTGCACCTGCAGATCTCAGAAATTACAAATTTGCACCTGAAGATCTCAGAAATTACAAATCTGCACCTGAAGATCTCCGAAATTACAATTCTGTCCTATTTCAGAAATTCCAACTATGTCCCTATGCTATTCTGGTTTTAACTTATCTTCATTCTGACTATCCAGGGACAGTGCAATAAAGGACAGACTAATCCAGGGACAGTGCAATCCAAGGACAAGCTTATCCAAGAAGCATTTTATTTTTATTTTCTATCTTCCTTGGAATAAATATTTGTGAACATTGGAACATTTGAATAAATCTGGATTTTATTTTTTAGTTGAATTTTATTTAAAACTCCATAATTTTAAATCAAGTCCTCGTGGGATCGACCCGTATGTGCATAGCTATACTACAATAGCCCGTGCACTTGCGGTTAAACAATCAACAAGTTTTTGGCGCCGTTGCCGGGGACTTGAAATGGAGTTTTTTATAAAATTTAATTAAAAATTCAAAAAAAAAAAAATTTAAAAAAAAAATACAAAAAATACAAAAAATTAGGAATTGCATTTTAGGCATTCTTAGGTGCATCTTTAGGCATTTTTAGTGCATAATCACTTTATTTCCTGAATTTGGTACTAATTGTTATTTTTCTTTTTCAGGAAATTGGAGTGGAACTTCATCAATTGATAGATTTTTCTTGCTTTCTTAGATTAGAAATTTTATTTTTGAGTGAATCTTGTAGTGAGGCCCCTTGTAATTTGCATTTTCAATTTCAATTTTTAAAGGGTTGTAATATCTGAGGGCAAGTGTGGGACACGGTGGCCCACACTTGATCTTCATCAGAAACCTCACTGTAAGTCTTCTCACTCATTTATTTTCTAGATTAGGGTTTGCATTTAGAATAATTTGCATTGTTTGGTACTTAATTGCATATAGAAAGCATATGTTATAATTGTTGCATCTTAGGGTTTTGCATTAGTTTATTGCTTTCAATTGCATTTTAGGACACGTCTAACGCTTTAAGGTGGATTATATGTTGATCGAATTGCCATGGTGTGTGAAATTTAATTAGTAAGGGCACCCTACCCCACAAGATCAAGGGTGGATTTCATCACCACTCCTTGGCCCACCTAGGATAATCATCTCAAGCGCGCAACCTCTCCTTTCACATTAATTTAAAATCAATCAGAAGAGACCTATAGGGTTATCACATGCTCGTAGGACCCTCTTAATAGGACACGAATTACTCTGGTTGCTTTTGATCACTGTGGTTATTGGGGGTTGTCTAATAGAGCCTCGCTCTTCCCCTACCTCCTGTCGACGTTTGTTGAGGTCTAAACGCCTCCTTACACGAGGGTTGTATTAACCACTTTGGTTAGAACCTAGCGGTAGCGGTGAGTCAACTCCTAAAGAGAGCAGGAGCGTTAGAGTAGACTAATTAAAAGCGTTGTCCCCACAGAAAATCAAGAAAATCAAAATATCTATGCTTGCTAGCCAGGGGATTGCTTGATTGTGTCCTGTTTTGTGCATCATTTTAGGCATTTAGGTTGCATCATTTAGGATAGAAAAAAAAAAAAATCAAAAAAATCAAAAAATCAAAAAATCAAAAAGATCTTTCATTGTATGCCCTTTTGGATACGCGACGAAACCGGTAGGTTAGTCTCGTACGACCAAAAAGACAGACCAACAATGGCTGATCAACGATCAAGGGGTAACTCACCCCATGGTAGAATTAGAGGTGATCAAGCTCCACTCATCATGAATGAGGACCCACCACCTCTAATTGATGATGAATATCAACCTCCACCAAGGAGGAATAATCATCAACAAAGAAATTGGAGAAGGAATGAAAATAGGGAATGGGACCAACAGAGTGACCATGGAGAAAATGATGTTTATCAAAATCCTCATGGACGAACCTTAAGAGACTACCTTCAACCTACACGCACCAGTACACCCTCTTGTGTCATTCTTCCTCAAAATCTTTGGTGCGTTAGAATTAAAAACTGAGTAATTCAATTACTTCCCAAATTTCATGGGCTAGATAGTGAGAGTCCTTATTTGCACCTTAAAGAATTTGATGAGGTATGTAGTACCCAAAAGAACCCAAAATATAGGTCTAGACACTT
The DNA here is from genome assembly GCA_035236585.1 of Warburgia ugandensis. Taxonomy (NCBI): domain Eukaryota; kingdom Viridiplantae; phylum Streptophyta; class Magnoliopsida; order Canellales; family Canellaceae; genus Warburgia; species Warburgia ugandensis. The sequence goes on along the minus strand of CP141130.1, from coordinate 28,259,689 downwards.
GCCAGTTTAAGCTATTTCCTTTCTCTTTAAAGGAAAAAGCAAAAATGTGGTTTAATGCACTGCCTCCAGTGTTCCATAAGGACTTGGAATGAAATGACTAGGGAATTCTTGAAAAGTTTTTCCCTACACATAAAACAAATACACTGTCAGTAAGATAATGAACTTTACCCAAAAGATAAAGAATCATTCTACCAATGTCTTGGGAAAGGTTTAAGGATCTATTGATTACTAGCCCACATCATGGCTATGAACCATGGCGCATTATCAGCTTTTTTTATGAAGGACTTAATTCTGACATGCGCCAGGTTTGTAGAGATGATGTGCAATGGTAACTTTTTGAATAAACAACCGAGATGAGGCGGAGGAGTATTTGGAATGGCTAGTGAAAGTGCACGACACTGGCCGACTGTAAAGAGTAGAACATTCGGATAGACCTAAGGCCACTACCACATCTACTAGGGGAGGCATGTATGCCATCGAAAAAAATGAAATCAGTGCCAAGGTAGCAACCCTAGCTAGAAAAGTAGAAGCCATGGAAATGGGAACGAAAACCTTAACTAATGATGAACAAGTGTGTAGCATTTGTGAAAGTACATCACATCTTACTCAGGAATGTCCTACCATCCCTGCATTTCAAGATGTACTTCATGATCAGGCTAATGCACTCAATAATTATAAAGACCTTTCTCCCCATATTCTGAGACATATAATCCCAACTGGAGAAACCATCCAAATTTCAATTGGAGAAATGGACCTAATGCAAATGTCTCACAATCAGGCCCATATACCAGAGTCATCAACAACCAAACCAAGGACTACTTGCTCCACCACCATACCAAACTCATCAACCTCATTCTCCTGGACTTTACTTGCCCCCACCTAAAAGGCATGTAGAGGATAATCAAGTTAATCAAAATCAGGAAAGGAAAATTTCTCAATTAGAAAAGTACGTGAATGAACTAAAAAACATGATGAGTCAAATGATGCAAAAATATGGAAAAGGAAAAATTCAGCTCAACCTCAAGCAAACCCTAAGGGAGTGCATGCGGTTAGCATTAATGCATCTGATGAAACATCTAGCTCTACCATTGAACAAACTAAAGCTGTTACTATTCTTAGGAGTGGTAAAATAATTGAGAAAGATGAGCCTAAAAAGATTGAAAAGGTAGAAAAACCTAAAGAAAAATCTAAAGAAAAGGACCATGTTTCACCCGTTGAGCCATGTCCAAATTCCTGCTCCATTCCCTCAAAGGTTGCGCCAAGCCCCAAAGTCTGCATCTAATGATGAGATTTTAGAAATTTTCAAACAAGTCAAGATCAACATACCGATCTTAGACGCTATAAAACAAATCCCATCATATGCCAAATTCTTAAAAGACTTATGCACCATCAAGAGAAAATTAAATGTCCAAAAGAAGGCATTTTTGGTAGAACCGGAGTTAGTTCTATTCTTCAACATCATACACCACCAAAGTACAAGGATCCTGGTTGCCCCACTCTTACTTGCATTATTGGCAACTACAAAATTAACCAAGCTCTTCTGGATTTAGGATCTAGTGTAAACTTATTACCATACTCGGTATACGAACAGTTAGGTCTGGGTGAATTGAAACCTACATCTACTACGCTCCAGCTAGCTGATCGTTAATAAAAATACCGAGAGGGGTAATAGAGGATGTGTTAGTCCGGTAGAACAATTTTGCTTCTGTCGATTTTACGGTTCTAGATACACACCGGTGGTGAATGAGAAGAATGAAATACCGGTCATCCTGGGACGACCATTTTTGGCTACGTCCAATGCCTTAATCAATCAGTAGAAATGGTGTGATGAAATTATCCTTTGGCAATATGACAATAGAACTTAATATTTTCAATATCTCCGTAAGCAACCCGGTGAAACTATCGATGATTTGCACCTTTGTGTTAACATGATCAATTCGGTTGTGCAAGATCGTTTCAATCATCTTCCTTATCGGACCTACTTGAGGCCCGTTTTTGGCCCATTTTAATGAGTGTAATGAGGATGCATTAATAGAGGGAAGTTAATGCCCTCCTTGATTCTGTTCCTATCATGGATACGGTAAATGGAAACCTCATTTTGAGGAGCTTCCATTAAGTGAGATCACTTCCCTCCTATCATCGGTAGAACCACTTACTTGAGCCCGAAATTCCAAATAAGTCTTTTAACGTAGGATATGTACACGATTGGGACCCACAAAACCTTCTTTTGAAAAATCATTAAATAAATTAGGCCCACGAAGTATTGCATGTGCCAATAGAACGGGACAAGAAAGAGTCCATTGATCTACGTCCATACATCAACTAACTCTAAGGTACACACTTTAGAAGATGATCAGGATGTAAGCAAAACCATGCTTCCTCCTCTGTTAATATCAAAACAATCTTTTAAGGAAGGGCAGAGTCAGCTTATCTCTCAATGCCAGGAAAATGTAAGGGAAAAGGAGGACCCTCCACATGGTTTAAAAGAATTCGCGGTAGTTCATATTGTTATAGAGATTCCACCACCTAAATTTTCAAAGTGGAGGAGTTATATTGATTACCGTGAAATTTTGAAGATAGGAGATCATCAAAGTGGTCTCATTCAATGGACATTCATGGTAGTCTACTGTGTTATAATTATACCATCACCAAAAATTTCAGGGTGGATGAACTATATAGACTATCGTGAGATTTTGAAGTGGTGTGAGAAATCTTGCCATTTCATTATTGGAATCAGGAACACTCAAAGATAAATGAGGATATATGTCTGGCTGAAGACTTTAAACTTAGCGCCACCGAGGCAACCCGTAGTTTTCATTTTTGTTGTTTTCTCCATCACCCATATTCATTTTCGGTCCTACTTGTTAAACATTGAGGACAATGTTTCCGTCAGGTTGGGGGGTGTCGAATTCTAGCAAATTCTAGTTTTCTTTTAGTTTTTAGGTGTTTTCCTTGGTTTTTTTCAAAAAAAAAAAAAAAAAAAAAAAAAAAAAAAAAAAAGAGAGCAAAATTTTAGGTCATTTCCTATACCATGATGAGAATTGGATTGTCTAACGTATAATCTGGATAACTGTAGCTTATTAATAGAATTGAATATGATTAATTCATCATTTTACCCATTTTCTAAAGTATTCCATGAAAGCAAAGTCTTAGATCACATCTGTACACGCAGTTGCATATAGATAGTCTAGATTGATAAGTGGCTATAACTTAGAAATTCTGAAGAAATTCAGTGGAGACCTATAACACAAGTGAGTTTTAGAGCCATTCATCCTTTTTGAGAGGTTATAAATGTTCAAAATTTTCTTCAGCGTGCTTAAAGAAAATTGATCCCAAACTCTTAAATTTGGCTAATTACCTGAATAATTAGAATACTACCTTTAAAATTCTGAAAGTTCATTGAATTTGATAGATTATATGAAACCTAGAAAATGATTTAGGCCATCCTTGTTATTAACCTAAAGACATAAAGCCTACCTAGAAGTATTTTTACCACTAGTCAGCCAAGTTGAGCCTTGAATATAAAGCCATTTTCTTTTGTCACCCAAATTACCATTTACCCATATTAACCCAGTATAAATTATCCATTACCCATTTTTTCTTTGAAAAATAAGTTAGAGAAGAAGGAAAAAAATATCTTTTAGTTGCAACAAAAGTAGAAAAGTGGATATCAAGAAAAGAAATATTCTTCAAAGTGAGTCAAAAATATGAAAATAAAAAAAAAAAAAAGAAAAAAAAAAAGAAAAAGAAAAAGAGAGAATGCAAAGAAATGGAAACAAAAATATTCACTTTAGAAAAAAAGCAAAGAAAAGAAGAATTGTCAATTTTAGTAGAAGACCTCTACTTATTTTTTGAAGAAACTTTGAATACCCTTATACCCTTTCTTTGGTACCCTGTCCTAAGCCTATGTTTCGTCCCAATTAAAGACCTATTGATTCTAGGATGAATATAGTCTTGATGAGGAAATGAATGGATAGGATTAAAAGAATGGTATTTCTAAATATTCAAAGGTAATGGCATCCATTCCAAAGGGATCAATACAAGTAAATTCCTTAGTAACTCCAGTTCTTCATGAGTATATGTGAGCTAAATTTGTTTTTATTGACTCTGCTCACATAATTACAAGAGAGATATGATTTGAACCCTCTATCAGAGAGATTTTATTTCTGAGCGTATGCCGAGTAAGGATTGAGGTCAAAACATATTTCGGATGGAGTTCAAAAGTTAAAAGTCTACTTAGACATAAAGATTATTCTATGTGTAAATCGTACGCACACACTCACCCTGAGATCTGAGCTTAAGTGGAATATTTTTAGCATATGAGTAGGGTTTTGAATTCCTCAATCATCTTTATTAGTTTGCTAAAGTGGAAAGATTTATTTAAAATAATTCTCTCAGAAAAATGGAGATGACCTGAAAAATAAAAATTGGAGTCGATTCTTCGCATCTTTTGCTAGGGACTAGCAAAATGCTGGTTGGGGGTGTGTTAAGTGTTCAATTTTGGTCAAAATATCCCTAATTTAGTATTTGATTGGAGCATCTAGACCATTAATTTTAAGATTTTAAATCAAATATTTCATTTTAGCTTTAATTGGTCATCCAACCGTTGAATTGTAAAATTTAGTGGTTAAATGACTATTAAAGCTAATGGACGGTTTAGATTTCGCTAATTGAGTCTTGTGCATTGCGATCGGGCCAACTCAGGCATGGACGCTCCAGATTGAATCATGGAAAGAGACTGAAGACTTTGAAGACTTGCAGAGTTCTAGCAAAACTAAGAAAGCTAGTGGACCCCACTTATCTCCTCTTCCTTCTCTTTCTCCTCTCATCTCTCTTTTTCTCTTATCCCTCTCCTTTCTTTTCTCTCTCTCTTCTATCTCTTTTTCTCCTTCTCTTTCACACGTCTCTCTCTCTTTAAAGTCCCCTCTCTCTCTGGGGACGTTTTTTTTCTTTGGGAGGCTAGGTTGGGCTGTATATCTCTCCTACTTCTCTTCTTCTCTCCCCCTTTAGCTCTCACCCATATCTCCACCCTCTCTATTACAATCCCTCTCTCCTCTCCTCGTCTCTCTCCACTTCCCTTTCCCGGGTCTCTCTCTCTCTCTCTCTCTCTCTCTCTCTCTCTCACTCAAACCGAACTGGCATCCTCCTTGCATCGCACTAGCCTCCAATCGGTCTCTCTAATGCTCTTTTTCTCCCCATCGCCGAACACCCAATCTCCTTCTCTTTCACCTCTCTCTAGGTTGGGCTGGAAGGAGCAAACCCATCACCTCCCTTCTCCCATTATCTCCTTCTTCCGCCACACGCCTCTCCTCTCCTTCTCTCACCCTTTTCTCACTTCGTCTTCAACCGGCCGGACTGCTAGAGCTCCCGAAGACCACTAGACCGACCCACGGCCTATCCCACTCTCCGCCCAGTCCGATCTCTTCCTGCCATCAATTCTCCCGTCTCTGCGCAGTCTCCATTCTTTACGGTTTCCATCACTCTGGCTTCTCCTTTCTTCCCGGCCTCATCATCGCCACCGCCTGGCCGTACACGCCGGATCACCGCTACACACAATTCCCTTGTCTGCCACGCTCTCTCTTCCAGGACCCAATTGTTAGAAACAAGTCACACAAACCAGGATTCATCTCCACCCTAGTTTTTTTTTCCATTCCCGGTTTCCAATAGTAAGCCGAGTTCCACCTACGTAATCGCACTCATCACCGCACCTCCCATCCATCTCATTTCATTATCTTCAACACATCTATCTCTACTAGTCTGTTCCCAAAGCCCTCTTCATCAACCTTCACATAGCCAGGCAAGAGGCGGCTTTGTTCCAGACGACGCCTAGACCAAAGCCATCGTTTTTCTCTTGTTAAACCCAATCCCAGTCGCACCCTCTACTCTCCCTCTACAGCCCACGTTCCCGAACTCTTCTTCAATCCATTTGATTCAAAGCCCCATCTCCACCGTGCGACGACCAGGCACCGTCCAATCGTGGGACGCCAGAGATCTCCACCGCACCAGACAGTCGCCTCGCCTTCTTCTTCACCGGACTAACCAGTGAGGAAAAACCCAGATTGGGTTTTCCTCGATCTTCTCTTCATAGGACGCCCCGGGAGAGAAAACCCAACTCGGGTTTTCTCCCCTCTTCCTTCTTCTTCTCCTTCTTCTTCTCCTTCCTCTTTTCCTCCCTCCTTCTTCCTTCTTCCCCTTCTCAGGTTTTCATCGTTTTCCTGGTTTTTCGTGAAAAACCAGAGTGAAGAATTCCAAAATTGCACCTGCAGATCTCAGAAATTACAAATTTGCACCTGAAGATCTCAGAAATTACAAATCTGCACCTGAAGATCTCCGAAATTACAATTCTGTCCTATTTCAGAAATTCCAACTATGTCCCTATGCTATTCTGGTTTTAACTTATCTTCATTCTGACTATCCAGGGACAGTGCAATAAAGGACAGACTAATCCAGGGACAGTGCAATCCAAGGACAAGCTTATCCAAGAAGCATTTTATTTTTATTTTCTATCTTCCTTGGAATAAATATTTGTGAACATTGGAACATTTGAATAAATCTGGATTTTATTTTTTAGTTGAATTTTATTTAAAACTCCATAATTTTAAATCAAGTCCTCGTGGGATCGACCCGTATGTGCATAGCTATACTACAATAGCCCGTGCACTTGCGGTTAAACAATCAACACTTCTACCAAAGATGTCAAAACCAATCTAATTTCATAATTAGTAGACAGTGTAATTGGTACCTATGCACCGAGAGTACTATTTCATGAACAAATAATTAAAATTAAAATCATGCACTATAACAATTGCATAATGATATCACTCTTGACTAAATAATTATACATTTAAACAATAACAACATATAAATTTTTGCAATTTATTATTTTTTATGAACAATATGACTTCTATAATTTTCACTATTCAATAAGATTGTGTTTAAAACACAAATCTTGTTATTTAGATTCATGCACTCTTAAAATTCCACCTACTTTGAAATGAGTACTCAATCACTTCAAGGCCATAGTCCTTATTGTCTACGTAATAATGCTTATCTGTCAATTATATATATATATATAAAAGATGGTTGCTTTTGATCTATGTTACTATTGGTCATCATAGTTTAGATGATCGTGTGCCTGATCCTTCTTAATTAGACTTTTATCTCTCTAATATTTGTTTGACCAGCTTTGATTGGTCAGTTTTAGTGTTTTTGATCATTGACTATGTCAATTTTGATCTTATCTCAAAGTTCAAGGAGATCTAGCCATTAAATTTGTCAAATTATACCATCTACAGCTTAATTCATTATAATTGTACTAATTTTTTTAATGTTTAGGTTTATTTAATTACCCATCTATAGTAATTGCCTTGATCTAACGATCAGATCTAACTCTGATCTGTTAGATCTATGATCCATGGCTAGATCTGTGTTGCAAATCCTTAATATTAGCCTAGCTACAAGATTCCATAATTAACCATTTCATAGGACCTAATCACCTCTGATCAGGTCCATCCATTTAATTTTCCTGGTTTGTAAGGTTGATCAGTCTAAATTTGATCTTCGATCTTAAGTTTAACTCAATAATTAGGTTTGTGGCATCAATACCATTCCAATGGACTTTCCTGATCATATACATACATATTATACATGGGTAAACCAGTTAAATTTATGAAAGTAGTCAAATATCATTCCCAACTAAGCTAATCAATTCTCTCCATTATGAGAATTTAGTATTTCAGCTAATCTTACATTGGGAATTTCCCTTCTTGGGAAATATTGGCAATATACAATTACCTAGCATTTCATTATGCTATAACATAAGGCATTTCATTATACCTACTTTCATATGCATCATAGTGCAAAATAATCAAAGGCCTACCATGCTGCAGTCTGATCCGCACTAGCGCGCTCGGATAACTGCCCTGTTCACCATTAATACCAGGGTAGAAAATATTATGTCACTGCCCATATGGGGGAACAGGACTTTCATAGTGGTGGCCTTCCCATAATTGCCCCACCCAACTTTTAGCCTCTCATAGGGCAAGGTATCATCAAATTTCAAGGAGCGGGTGGCCAAACCCTTATAACTCCTCTAACATATCATCCCCCTAGGCTTATGCCTATTAAAACAAACTCACAAGCCTCCAAGCTTGTATGTAAAATAGATTTCATACATATCAGACCATCTATTTGTTTACTTAAGGTTGAAATATCTTCTAGTTCCCTATTCACTTATAATCTAGTCCTTAACCATCTTATATGTGTTTGGTTGGATCATAAGAGTTTCAAGGGATTTAATACAAGTATTATCATTACTATTGTCAACATAAGGTCATGGGTTCAATCATGTATATCCCATGTAAATGCATTCATCAAATCCTCCTACCTTCAAGTAGTGATCTCTTTTCCCAAATCTTCCATGATCTTGACTGATGTATGTAATCTGTACATCCATAGATACTATCAATATAAATTATGAACAATCCTATTGATCACGAGATCTAATGTTTAGAATGATCTTTAATTCATTCATATCTAAATATTTTCTATTTCTAAGTCTTTGTGTGTCCATCTCCTTGATCTTGATCTTCCATAGATCCTTTGATTGACAATCTATACTTGTTGATAAAGATCAAGGTCCTAGATCTTTTATCATCTAGTTCTTCTTTGATCTAAGTTTAGTTATTAGATCATCCCTAAGGAGGAGGATCTTGGTTTTCTTCCTTGAATCATCTTTGATCAAGGGTTTGGATTATCTAATCTAATGAACTATAACGTGCACACTAATAAACATGCATACTAAGTACAATATAATATTCTTATCCTTATTGTTCTTGATCATTCAAGATCTAATGGATCTTGTTTAATCATCCTTATCTTACTTGTAGTTTTTATTAGGGTTAGGTAATTTACTAACCTTTAATGCTCTTATTATTATCATTCAACCAGTTAATGTTTTGTTAGTTGAAGGTAACTTATTTAAGCCTAAGTCTAGAGTGCTCCTCTTATTTCCAATTGGCTAAGGCTTACCAGTTAAATGGGTGAACACAAAGTGGTTACTTCAATCCTCATGTAAGGAGGCGTTTAGACCTCACAAACGTCAACGAAAGGTAGGGGAAGAGCAAGGCTCCATTAGACAACCCCCTTAACCACTATGTTCGACATTCACTAGAGTGACCGTAGTTCAACCTTTCATAAGGTTCCTATAAGCATGTTGACCCTAAGTACTCTTTCTAATTGATTTTAATTAAGCCCATGAATATTTACAATGTCATTCATGGGGTTTATTATTCTCCTAGTTTGGGCTAAGGATTTGATAATCCTTATATTGTCCTACTAACTATAGCCCTTAATAATGTTAAGTCAAAGTCATTCCTTTCTCTTATGTGTTCATGAAACTCTAATTTCCAATTAGATTACATTTTGGTGATTTATACTCATTATATCTCAACAACTACTTAACATTTGAATCTACTAATAAAATTTGACAACAATTAAATCATAAACTTTAAAGCATGACTACAATATAAATTCAATAAACATTTATGCTAACATGCTCCCTATGAATGTAACTTAACCTAATGGAACAAAACTATACTTAAACTAGCATGATCCTAAGTTATGAAATATATGAAATTTTACTAGTAATCTAATGGAATCATGCTAAAATCTCAAATTCAACCTAACTTAGCCCTAAGATAATTAAATTTCTAGCCTATTATAACAATATAATAACATTTAGAGCATAGCATGTAAAATTTAAGAATTATACTATCATGCTTCCTAATTTATAACATAAATCACATTTACAATTCTTTTATCAAATAGAAGACATGTAAACTAATTAGATTAAGATTATTAGAAACTTTTACTTATGATCCAACAATTTGATCTTAGATCTTTCCCTTTTAGTCAAGGGTTTTAATTACATTTAGGGGTTTTTATTCATTAAGATTCAAAGATCATATCCACTTGTTTTTGTCACATTTAATCCATGATCTTCTCGGATTTCATCATAATAACATTCATTCCATCCATCCCATGGATCTGATCACACTTGATCTCATTGAACAAGTGGGTCCCTTTATGTCATATTTGTCCAAATAAACTATATGTATCACTTCATTTCAAAATTATATCATTATTAAAATAGATCACCAAGATCTGATCATCTCAGATCTTGAAGATCATAGAAATTGAAAATTTATTTCCTAAATACAGAATGTCTCATAAAATATTTTCTTTATTTTATCATTTCATAATAAACTAGAGGTTGTAAGATTTTCATAGCTTCTTTCCGATCTCAATTTGGAGTTCATATGACTCTGAAATTAGATTTGGAAGTTTACAGTCCATTCCTAAGGCCTATATTTGATCTAGGCCCATCGGAATGGACGGCCCAGATTAGTTGGGTGGAAAGGAGCTGGGCAGAACGCTTGGTTCGTCACGCGTCCCGTCACGGACGCGTGATGGACGTTCCTACCCGGGACGTCCACGGACATGTGCGGGATGACTTTGTATGCGCTGCGCTCAAGGGACGACATCGCACGTACTGCGTGGGTGCGCGTACGGCATTTCACATGGCGTCCATGGGACTTTGGTCTGATTGGGAGATCAGATAGTTTGTTTGGACCGTCCAATCAATCCCTTCTCAATTGAGGGCCCAAAACTCCATGAAATTTAGTGAAAATTTTACCTTAGAGGTTTTGTACCATTCTGGATCGATTGGTAGGGTCAGATTTTTCAAATGAGCCCTCAATCGTCATGAATTTAAGGTTCTGTTATTTACTTTATTTTTACAATTTTTTTACCCAAATAAAATTATAGTAAAGTAAAAAATTCACAAAACACTAATAAACATGTCCAGGAAGTATTTCCACCTACCTAATTGGATAAAAAATGTTGGTTATATGTCCAATTTAAAAGAATACCCTTTTTTATGAAGAGATGGCCCAAGATCCACCTTTCTTATTTAAACTATTGGATCTCAAAATTTATTTGGGGGTTTTGTAGCTAAGGTATGGTAGGAAGTTTTTGACAGTGAGATTTCTGATATTTGATTTGGAACAGAGTGCCTAATTGAATTTAGGTCTCTTGTTCCAATCTAGAGAGAGAAAGAGAAAATGAAAAGAGGGAGATCTCTTGAGAGTTTTGGGTTTTTGGGGATGGAACTAGGTCTAACTTTATAGAGGAAATGAAGAAAATTTTGTGGAATTTTTATGAACATTTTTGGAGGATTTTTTGGGGTGTATTTATAGGCATTTTGGGTCTTCTTTCATGATGATGGTTAATTTTTTTATTATTAAATTGGCATTGGATTCTCCCATTCTCCACTTTCTTCCCCAAGACCAGCTGGTATGGGTTTGACCCATGATTTCACGTGGGCTGGCCATAGGATTCGTTTTTGGGTCCCTTGTGGGCCCCACATGGTGTAAAAAGACCATTTTGCCCTTTATGTATAAAAAAATTAGGATTTATTCCCATGATCTCGGAATTGAGCGTACCTGGTGGTGTTGGATTCATATTTCTCAGAAAATTCTAAATTTTGATGTCTCAGATTTTGATTTTTGGGTAAAATTACTATTTTACCCTTTTGTCCAAAAAATGAAGAAAATGAAGGATTTTTCATCCAATTTCAGAATTTGTCGTGCATACAGTCATGCTGAAGGGTTTACTGAGTTCAATTTTAATTATACATGTCTTATTCCTTGATTATATTTTTATAATAAGTACATTCTAAATAACCCTAATATTCCAACCTAGAATTTCTGAAACTCAAACTTTATTGATCTTCTCAATCAATTACAAAAATTGGGGTTATTACAGTAATTGCCTTGGTTTAATAATCAGATCTAACTTTGATCTATTATATCTATGATCTAGAGCTAAATTTTTGTTTCAAATCATTGATAATAGCATAAAGACATGATCTGATCATTTAAAATGGTTTAATATGCTACAAGATTCCATAATTAACCATTTCATAGGACTTGATCACCTCTGATCTAGTCAATCCATTTAATTTTTGTGGTTTCTAGGTTGATCAGTCTAAATTTGATCTCTAATCTTAAATTTTATTGAATAATTAGGTTCATAGCATCAATACAATTCCAACGGGCCTTTTTGACCATGAACCAAGCTTATATAGCCCTCTAAATTTCAATTTTTGCATTTTCGATTACTTTATCAGTTCAGATTGAAATCTGAACCAGAACAAACCTTAAACAGGGGTCACTAAGATGCACTAGAGCCTGACGCATGCTCTAGGATGTTCTAATGTGTCTTGGATTCTGGAACAAACTTGTGGTGCTTCACGGTTCCCAAGATGTAGCAACGTCCAGTCAAGCTGTGACTGTGCTGCACGCTTGCAAAGGCATGGGACGCGCCTAGAAGGGGCGTCTCCATCATGCATCTGTGGGATGCATCCTGGTCTCTGGATCAGGCTAATAGGAATGAGATGGTCCTATCTAGACCATCTAATCATTCTAGCCCCCAATCAACACCCTACATCTCACAAAAGTTTACTGTTTTTGGAGATTTTTAGGTTTTGGGGTCCCACAAACTCATCGGACTGTTCATATCTTCCATTTGACTTGTCTTTAAGTGTACACCCCATATGATCTACTAGATCTATTTTCACTAGTCAGTGAGAGTAGATCCGGCCTGGATTTGGGCTATTTTTGCTAGAAAAAGGAAGATTAAGGGCTAATGGAGGATGAATACATGATTGGGGCTAGAGTAGGGTGGATTTGCGGCTCCTCCAGTGGGTTAGCCTCTTCTTCTCCCACTAGAAACCCTAGGTAACAGGAAAAAAAATAGGGAAGGGGGGAAGCCAGTGGGGAGGAAGAAGGAAAGGGAAATGGGGGAAAACCAGCACTTGGCTGGTGCCAAAGAAGAAAAGGGGGAGAAAGGGAAAGCCTGGAATGGAAACCCAATCGGAAGCTAGGTCGAGGACGGTGCATCTAGGAAGCACCCATGTTTTGATTGAAGCTATGCATCAGCAAACATGCCTGGCGAGAGAAGAGACAGAAAGTGGGAGAATGAAGGTAGGGAAGAGAGGGGAAGTGGAGAGGAGGGAGAGGGAGAGGGAGTTGCAGGAGTGGCATAGGATTCTTCCTACGCAGTTATGGATTTAAATTTTATTTTATTAATCTTTTAAATACTTTATTATTTTAATAAAAATTGATTTATAATGATTACCACTTTAAGCATTACTATTCTAATACTTGATTACTCTTGACTCACTTTACTTTTGTAGGGCTCATATAAAAGTAATATTACATTCTACCCTTTTTTAAGAATTAAATTCAAAAATTGAGAAAAATACTAATTTTTCATTTCAGTGTTCTGTATATCGTTAGACTCGATTTTTTGGGTACAATACAAATATTCACCAAATTCTAATTCCATAAAAAGTTCACCTTCATGGAATTTTAGATTCCAATTCTATTTCAAAAATTTCAAATTTCACACAATAAATCAAATAACTTTATTTACATAAATTGGGGTTATTACAAGATGAGCCCCCTCTTCTGAGCCTAGGGGCAAATTTTGGCCAAAATGAAAATGACCATAAATCTCCGAAGAAGTCTACGATGAGAATGCAATCAGGCTCCATTAGATAGATGTCACAGAGGTCAAGGCAATAACCAACATAGATTAACTCAAGAGATATTATGCTTAAACATCACAGAGGCCTTACTTGTTTATGTAATATCCCAAAATTTTGTCCCACTTTTACAATTAATGAAAATATAGAATTTTCCTAAAATGGGAGAAATTTGATTTTTAGAAAATCAATAGTTGATGATGAAATATCTATGCATGGGTAGTGCTTGGAGTTGGTTATCCAATGATGTTAACATAGCTAAAATCCAATAATAAGTATTTAAGTAATAAGAAAAACAATATTATACATTGATAAATGAAAACCCTTTCTAAATTAGTGTTTAGAATGGAGGGTTGTAGGACCCACTTAGTTGCTATGACTAAGCAGCCAAGTCAACTAAGAAAAATCCAAAAGTTGTTGAAATTAGAAGAAGTCTCTAGCTAGATCATGTGTAATGTAATTAGGAAAGATGATCATGGTCAAATGAGTCTAACATGGATTTACGAACATAACATAGTAGTATAAAAAATGTGATTTAGATAAATCAAAATGTTTTGGAAAACTTGTTTTTAATTGAGTTTAGAAGATTGCTTGAATTAGAAAACATGAATTAGTAATACATGCCTAGCTTAGAAACATTTCCTAGAAGTATAAAACATATTAAGCAATTTGAAACAAAAATGTGAAATTGGTAAAGACATTCAAATAGGAAGAGATAAGGAAATATAAGTGTTTAGGAAATGTTTTAGTAAAAGTAAAATTAATATAGGAAATATGTTTCAGCTGGAAAGTGACTAATAGACTGGATTGATTTAGGAAACACATTACAGATTGGAAAGTGGAAAAAGGCATCTTTCCCAAGGAATATCTAAAAAGTAAATTTGAGATGATGGAAGGTGATATGACTAGATTAGATAAGATGATGTAATAGGAGTATAAAATAGGAAAGACTTAGACCTCAATTAGGAAATGCCAGGACTTCTATAAGTATGGGATGTGCAAAGCTGAAAAGAAAAGAAAGGAAAACATGGGAGGAAAGGAGAAAAGAGAAAGGGAGAGGAAGAGGAAGAGGAAGAGGAAGAAGAAGAAGAAAAAGAAGAAGAAGAAGGAAAGGAAAATGCAATGAAATACTGAGGATTTGTAGTTGAGGTAGGTAGATTTAGGGCTACCAAGTTTTCCAAGTTTTGAAAGCCTAAAACCCTACTTAAATTCATGTTTTAATTTGTTTGACATTGGATTTCAACTTGATTTTTTGTTCTTATATTATTGAATGCATGCAACTAATTAGAATGTGGAAAATAATGTTTTATTATAAAGTTCATGTAGACATTAAAAACTTGTTATAATGTCTTGAGAATTGACATTCTATATGTCCTCTAAATTTTACATATATTATCTAATTTTGCTTGTGATATTACATGTTGTTGATGATATATTCATGCTCCTTTCATCTTCGCTTTATATAGCATGCGTAATTGTGACACCCTGGATTTTTTTTTTTTTTTATAATAATAATCGTAGTAGGGATCTCATGTTAAAATTTTATATTAATTATTTTATTAAAACATTTATTGAAAACCTCCGGGTGTTATTTTCTTTTTCCAAAATATCATGATTATAAATTTAAAATATAATTAAATTTTCACAGCAATAAAATTGAAACAATACACATGTTAAACCAACGTCAAAATCATCGGCACCTTTATTTTCAAAACAATAATTATCCAAAACACAATAATAATGTGGCCCAGGGTCTATCCATCGTAACATCCCATCTAAATGTCCATCATACGTATAACTATCTTTATCAAATCCATAAAGTAAAAGTATATAGTCCGTAAAGAAAGTCATGTAGTAGTCCATTTATTAACTCACGTCACTATCTATGAGTCAAAGTAAAGGAAATCTCCCACTGCTATCACAATCTCTCAACGATCTTGCCCTTCCTGCTATCGCGCTCAAGATCTAAGGCATTGCAAACAAAACAATGCCTCAGCAAGCTATTTCTTGTGTAGGTACATAGACAATTAATGTAATAAAGATGGAATAAACGAATAACGGTGACGATAAAATATAAAGATTTATCATATATGAAAATAAAATCATTATAACTCATGCCAACATAGTATCAAATTATCAAGTACAATAAAACTTACATCTCACGAATTTAAAACATGATATGATCAATGTAAATAAGCATACAATAATAATAGGGCATCCTAAGGTACATGGGTCCCATGAGCATCCCATACACTCGTATCACCGATCATGAGTACTTATATCCAACCTCTGAGTGTCATCACACCTAGGCATACAATCACATCTTCATGCTCATCATGCAAGCACACAAAATAAGAGTATGGATTGTTATGCCACAGTGGCAACCCTCCAAGGTCTCAACCACTGTCGCTCCCCATAGACACCATAATGGGAGACTTAGCATCCGTCACCATGGAATGGCCCAGACCGGTAGTGTGGACTATCCATGTTACCAAACCCCTACCAAAAGCTATCTACGAGTAGATGTCTATCATATCACAATCACATCACATCACAAATCTCAGAGGGTGGGTCGCCGGCCCTCTCCCTCCTAGCATAACATCCACCAAGTGAGAGAACCCATCATAAAACACAAAACACGAAATCCATGTATGTCAAAAAACTAGGAGCACTCGTGGCTCGCAATCCCCAATAGACGCCCCTCACTAAAAGGACTAGCCACCAAGCCTCCACTTTCCTTTCTCATGAAAACTCATCAATTTCAATGATACAATAAGGAAGATCATTTCTATTTATACATAATTAGCTAATATCAATCTCATGAAGCCATCGGTCATAAATACATTCAATACATGATTGAAATCAAAGAGTGATCATAACATAAACTCTAAATCTCACAAAATCATCGGCTAATAATAAGTGCAATTTAAATCACAATCACTCATGATGCTATGATAATGCAAGGTTTTAAAATCAAAACAAAACATTAAATGTCATCACCTACCTCGATGCGAGATCACTTAACTCAAGCGTATAATCCCCTTCTCTTATATGTTCAGATGTACCTGTTAGTAACACAATGCTATTTTGTGTTATTTATTTCATCATAAGGGAATCCATGGTGATCCAACTGTTGGACCATCCTCTAAGATCCTTAATTATGATTTAGTTCTTAACTTTAGTCCCATCTCATGTTCATTTATTAGTTTTGTGTATGTATCTAATGTTTATTCCTAAATTTGATGATGAGATCATCCTTAGATCAACAATTTCCCAAGATCTTGGTTAGATAAATAGTCTAGATCAATTTATAGAGTAATTACATCTAATTTACTCCTCTTGCCCTTCTTTAGTATCATATATTTTCTATTTTTTTAAGTTCTGAGGCCTGATCGCCCTTTGATCAATCGGATCTAAGTTATTGGATACTATTTTATAATTTTTCTAAATTAAAAGTGGTCAATTGTAAGTTTTTTTAAGTTAACTCTAGGTCCACGTCATCAAGATGATCACAACGGATGTTTCCAATCGTGATTTGGACCTCTGTAGCTCTCAAAATCAAGTTTTTTGTGAAAATAGTTCATAAATTAATATTATTAATTTATAAGGGGTCGGACGGTGCACTGGTTTACAACGATGGCCTCAGTTTACACCAGGTTACACAGGCACAAAACGGGAACTGGCACCGAGGAAGGCGATCGAAGTCCGGTCATCTCCGGTGACCCACAGGTGCCCAAATTTAGTGATTTTTGCACTCTTTTGCTCAGAATTTCATATATTTTTCATTTTCAACACTCCTTTGGCTTGATTTTTCCAAAAACTAAGGTTTTTATTCAATTTTTCACATGTTCCTAAGACTTCCCTAGGTACAGCTTTTCATGATTTTCGGCGTCACCAGCCGTTGGATCTCCCTCAAATTTAAAGGGTTTGTTTGTGGGTCCCTTATGCACTAGATGGATGGTCGATCTCTGTTTTAGTGATATTTTATCAACCCATTTACGTTCCAATAGTAACATATATAGGCTTCTAGGAAAAACGACGAACCCTAATCATTTCTCCCAATTTCCATGCATGCCTGTGCTATGTACACTACATATGAATGAGGGGATTAGAGGGTTGGGGCTTACCTCAAACGACTGAGTGATTGTTGATGTTGTCGGATCCCTAGTCTCTTGAAAAACATGATTTTTTGCAAAGGTTAGGGTTTAGGGAAAAAAACGCTATGGAGAAGATGGTGATAAGGGCCAACTAAGGGAGAAAGAGATCACGCTAAATAGGGGGAAGGGAAGCTCTTCCCTTATATGCCTCCCTCCACGATTTTTTAGGGGAAAACATCGAATCTGATAAGGAAAGGTGGAAAGGGGTGCATTATCAAAATTGCCCCCTATATTTTGGGCTCTGCTAAATTACCAAACTGCCCTTACAACTTCAACAGCTAATAACTTCTTCGTTTGAGCTCTGTTTTCTGCGTTCTTTATGTCCTTGGAATTCTATTGATGCATACTTGCTAGTTTTCAAGCTTTTAGGACAAAATTCTATGCATAAATTTTTTAACTTAATTTATTTATTTTATCACTAATTTAGGATTAAAATTGAGGATATTATAGTAATGGATAGGTTGGTTTTAAACTCAATTGATTATTTGGGCATTAATGTATAGATAAATAGTTTAACATGAATTGACATTTTGAAAAGGGCAATGTTTTAATTATAAACAATTCACTAGTTTCAAGGTTCTGATTCATAAAGATTTCCTAAGTATTAAATGTGTTAGGAGCTTGTAAAGTTGCATAAAAGTTAATGTTTTCGTATGAGAATATACTCTTGTAAAATTTGAACTTTTGTAGCTCAGATGAGTATTTAAGTGGACTATTTTAACATGGTAAATATGTCTATGAAGAAGGCAGCTTTCTATGTTTTTAGAGATGCATGAAAGTAACAGTTTTTAGCATGTTTTGTTGGTCCAATTAGATGCATATACATCAAAGTTTTGGACTTATAAACTTGAACTTATAAATAAAGGTTTTTTACTTATAAATCAAGCATGGAAAAACATAGTTTTTAGGTGTACCAAATACACCTTGAAAATTAACAATTTTTAGCTTATGTTCATGCTTTTGTTAAAAATATTTTTCAATGTTTTAGATAATGCTAGTGAGGCACAATTTTAAATTTGCTATTAACATTCCTTCCATGCATATTTTTTACTAAAAAAAAATGTTTCATCAAAGATGATTTTAAGTATGTAAGTGATGATTTTGAGTTAAAAACCTAGCATTGAAAAGCAAGGTTTTATATAGCGTAAGTGAATACTTGGAATAAGTGATTTTTGCAAGTTAGTGTAGCTGTAAATCATGGTTTTAGAAATCTCATAAAATGAGAAAATTTACAAACCAATTTTGATAAGTTTCTTATACTTAATAATGTTGCAAGATTTTGATCTTAAAAGGGGCACTAAGTGTTTCAGTTTCAACATGAGGTGATGCTTTGAAAATTCATGTTTTAAAGTGATTCTAAAATGATGCATTGGTGCAAAATTTTTAGCTTCTACCATATTTTATATATTTCAATGGGATTTGAGATTAAACATATAATGTATAATAATATGTACGATTTGTGTTTAAGATAGGCAAATAAGCCTGGTGGGATCTATACTAAGAATTTGTACAAGTTGGCCACCCAACCTCCAACCACAACAGGTGGTTGGTAGCCAACTAAAGAGGTACTTGTTTTCTCAATTGTGTAGTTGGAGCCACAAGTGATGATCATAACATCCTTTTGATCAAATTTATCTGGCTCTGTGTGGATACAGGGATAGTCCCACTCGAATACTAGAGGCATACAACTTAGCCAAGCTTTTCGTAAGCATAGTAGGATCTCATGAGATTTTAGTTTTGGCTCCTATAGTGCTAGTTGATGGTTCTAAGCATGAATCTTGTGGTTGGACGATGACTATTAATGACAAGTTGGAAGACATAGTTGCCAAGTTGTCAAAGTGCACTAGATATTATTTTGGCTTGAGAGTGTCGATGTCGTAATTTAATCAAACTATCACTTTAAGATTTGAAAATCTTGTTTTACTTGAATTATCAAGTGTGATTAATCTCTTATATGATTAAAGATATGGAAAGGCATATGAAGCTTGTAAGGCATTGCATGGTATGACTATGTGAAATTAGTCATGTGATTTTATTATATCAGAAAACATGTTCTCAAATCATGTATGATGTATGCCTATGTTTTTTATTTTGTAGTCTTAGTCTACCTATTGGGTATCATCGTATACTCAACCTATAATAACAATACAAATCAACACAAGAATAAAGAACCTTAGAGATTCATTTAATAGAAAAAGAGGAGCTTTTATGTTAGAGTTTATTTCATTATTTTAGTGTTGACTATTGATGTAATAAGGCATAATGTGGGAAACTGTTAAGTGTTTAATTTTGTTCAAAATTCCCCTAATTTAGCTTTCAATGAGATCATCTAACCGTTCAATTTTACAAAACTTAGCTTGATTTTGAATATAAATTCAATTGACCATCCAAACCTTAATTTGTCAAAATCAACGGTCAGATGATCATTAGAGCTCATTAGATGACTAATGTACGGTTCAGATGAGTCTAATTTAGTCTATTCTTTTGCAGATCAACCAAAGGACGCACGGACAGCTGTGATTAAAAGATAACGGTGCAGATCATCTTAAAGGGCGATGGATGGACCAGATCACCCATGGAGATAGATGGAATAGAAATCATGGACAAAATGGAAAGAACATGTAAAGGGCAACTCTTTCCCCCACTTCTCTTTCCTTTTCTTCCTCTTTCCCTCCTTATTCTCTTTTTCTTTCCTTCATTCTCTCTTTCCTTTCCCACTCCTTTTCTTTCTTTTCTTTTTCCTTCCTTTTCTTTTCTTTCTTTTCTTTCTTTTTCCTTCCTTTTTCTCTTTTCTTTCTTTTTCCTTTTCCTTTTCCTCTTCTTTTTTCCCTTCCTTTTCCTCTTTTCTTTCTTTCCTTTTCCTTCTCCTCTTTCTTTTTCCTTCTTTCCTTTTTCTTTTTCCCTTCCTCATTCTCACGTACCCAACTCTCTCTTCTTATATTTTTTCTTCCTCTCCTTCTACTCCCTCTCCCTTCTCAACGCACCTCTCTCTCTCTCTCTCTCTCTCTCTCTCTCTCTCTCTCTCTCTCTCTCTCTCTCTCTCTCTCTCTCTCTCTCTCTCTCTCTCTCTCTCTCTCTCTCTCTCTCTCTCTCTCTCTCTCTTCCCATCTTCCTCTCTTTCCCAACCGTACCTAGCTCCTCCTCTTTCTTTCTTTCTTTCTTCTCATCCTAAGCTCTCTCTCTCTCTCTCACGTTCTTCACCCCCTTGGCTGAACCGTAGGAGGGCAGCCTTCATCCAATCTTCTTCTTCCCATCTGCTTCCAGCACCACCACTTTCTCTTCTCCTTCTCCATTCTCCCTTCTCCCTTGTTCTCTCTTCTCTACCGCACTACCCCACCCCACTACGCACCCATCTTCCAGCACCGCACCTGCACGAAGCCAGCACCAACCAGCCAATCTTTCCTTGTCTGCTCTCTACTTCTCCTTCTATTTCAACCCATCACCGCTCTTCCTCACGTTCTCTGCCTCTCATCCACAGACAAACCAACTCCCAGATCACTACGTCCCCATCTTCCACGACAAATACAGCAGGCAGACGAATTGGGTTTTCCCCCCTGATTTCCCCCATTCTTCTCCTCTCTCTCTCACTCTGGTTGTTCTGCAACATAGCCCCAGTCCATCACCGGTGTCTCTGGTGTTTTTTCTCGCCTCCGGACATTCCGGGGAAGGAAACCCAAAATGGGTTTTCCTTCCTTTCCTTCTTCCTCTCTTCTTCCCTTCTCCTCTCTTCCCTTTCTTCCTTCTCTTCTCCCTCCTTCGTTTCTTTCCTTCTCCATCGGGTTTCCTGGTTTTTTCTCTTAAAAACCAGATTTTAACCAAAATTCCAGTTTTGCCCTCCTCTTTAAAAGCAATTACAATTCTGGCCTTTTCTGTTAATTCCATCTGTGTCCCCAGTTTAATTCCATCTGTGTCCCATTTTATTCCAGTTTTGTTTTATTTGCGTTTTTTTTTATCCAGGAACTATCCAATCTAAGACAGATCAATCAAGGCCTAACCTCTTAACGGTTTAACCTTAATCAAAACAAAATCCTCGATTTCTCCTTTGTTTCTTAACGGAATTCAAATTAATTTTACAGGTTCCTTCTTAGGACATCCCTAGACATAACCAATGCTTCTGATCTTAGATCTGAAATCCAAAAATCAATCTGAGCCGTCCAAATCCTGAAATCATAATTTAGCTCAGATCTTGACCGTTTTGAAGAATCTGTCAAATCCGACTGGTGGATCACTAATCAAGAATAGGTTGAAGATATCTGTAAAGGAGGATCAGCTTTTAGAAGACCAAAAGTGAAGATTTTGATGAAAATTGATCTAGGGAAGTAGTTTTTTCTCATTATTTGATTTTGTTTGTTTTCTTTAAGAATTGGAAATTCTGTATTTTTGAGAAGTTTATTAATCTAAACATTGATTCTCATTTTAATAATTCCAGTAATTTTGAGTGATTTATTTTTAATTTTAAATAATTAGATTTTATTGAAAACTGCATTTTAAATCAAGTCCTCGTAGGATCGACCCGTACTTGCATAAGCTACTCTACAATAGCCCGTGCACTTGCAGTAAAACAATCAACAGAAACTTTAAATTTTTTATATTTACATTAGCAATTGGGTTATGACTAATATTTCTTGGTAATTATATTTATTTTAAATGGTTACATAATTTGTTAGACTCAAACATGAGTCTGCACTTACAAATGTGCTAGCATTTTAATGAAAACACTCAAGGTTTTTAGAAAATAGTTTTTCAAAGAAAAAGTTCTTTCTAATGTTTTCTTTTTATAAATGAGATTTTTAAAATAGGAATCAATCTTACCTTTGGAAAAGAATTTAATAATGAAAATTGTGTTTAAAAACCTAGGTTATTACAATTGGTATCAAAGCCCAAGTTTATGTCACTCTCAACCAATTGCTTAATAGAAAGTCATAAATAGTCAACAAAATAAGGAACTTTAGGTCATCGTGTGAGTAGCTGGAGAAAGTACTTACATAGGAGTACCCTATTTTGATATGGATGCCACCTAAGAGACAGGTTGACACTACCCCTAGGCCCTCCAAAATCCCTACTAGCTCATCACAATAGGGGAACAGAGCAAGGAGCACCAGGCAAAAGGGTAGGAGGACCAAGAGGGAATGCAAGCATGGAATAAACCCTACACAACCAGTTCAAAAAGATGATTCAGCCATTATTTGGGGAAGATAAGACAGAGTGAGCTAAGACCTGGATATTCAAGGTGTAGAAGGCCCTCAAAGGAATAGAGGTCCTAGAAGATTTGAAGGTGATCATGGCCACTTTTGTGATGACTGGTGAACCATCTTTTTGGTGGCCATTTGCAAAGAGAACCCTGTAAGACAAGAAAGAATAGAATTAGAAATGAAAACATTAGAGGAAACTTAAGAGTAATACCAACAGGTAATAAGATGAGGGAGATTAGACTTTGATGGTTTAGACATGTCCAATGTAGACAGAAAAAGGGCACTAGTTAGGAGTGAGGAGATCCAAGTTGAAGGTTCTAAAAGGGCAAGGGAAGGCCTATAAGAACATGGATAGAGTGGTGAGAAAAGATTTTAAAACTTTGAGACTAAATAAAGTCATGACACTTAATAAAGGAGAATGGAGGAACGTGATTCATGTGAATGACCCCTAATCAGGATAAGGTCTTGATGATGATGATCTAGTAAGAGGATCCACTTTGAGGGTGTTGAGGCCATTCCTCAGGAGGAATTTAAGACCTTATTTGTTAACAAGTATTTCTACCCTCACATGATGAGATAAAAAGAGAAAGAATTCCTTATCTTGGAGAAAGGTGACATGAATGTAATTCTATATGAAAATAAGTTCGCCCAACTCCAAAGGTTTGCATTGAATGTGCATGCAAGTGATGAGAATACAAGTACAAAGTTCGTTAATGGACTACAGCCAAATTGAGGAGCAAAGTTCTCAGAGCCCATACTACCACAATGGTGAAAGTAGTAGAAATGGCTTCTATCTTTGAGCAAGATTTCAAAGCAGGCATAGGTTGAAAGGAAGAAAAAAGAAAAGAATACTAGCACTAGACTTTGAGGTCCCAACCATCATAGAAGCACCAGTTTGGCAATCATGACAGAGTACATAAGTCTAAACCTTGCCCATGATACAAGAGGCATGATTAGGGCAAACCATGTACTATGCACACTTCAGGTGTTTTAGTTGTGGAGAGACAGGACACATTGCCAGGAACTGCCTAAAGAAAAAGGAAGGGGAGACCCAAGGAGATTAGATTTTGAAGAGTCAAGAGTGAGTATTTTCCATCATGAGTGAGTAGGCACATGCATCCATTGAAATGGTGGAAGGTACACTTCTTATCCATAACATATTTGCTAAAGTACTCTTTGATATAGGTTCTACACATGTTGGTATTTTGAAATGATTTTGTATTATGTGTTGATAGTGTTAAGTGTTTAATTTTGGTCAAAATTCCCCTAATTTAGTGTTCAATTAGATCATCTAACCATTCAATTTTACAAAACTTAGCTTGATTTTGAATTTAAATCCAATGAACCATCCAAATCTTAATTTTTCAAAATCAACGGTCAGATGATCATTAGAGCTCATTAGATGACTAATGTACGGTTTAGATGAGTCTAATTTAGTCTATTCTTTTACAGATCAACCAAAGGACGCACGGACGACTGTGATTAAAAGATAACGGTGCAGATCATCTTAAAGGGCAATGGATGGACCAGATTACCCATGGAGATGGATGGAATAGAAATCATGGACAAAATGGAAAGAACATGTAAAGGGCAAGTCCTTCCCCCACTTCTTTCTTTCCTTTTCTTTTTTTCTCTTTTTCTTTCTTTCCTTTTCCTTTTTCCTTCTTTCTTTCCTTTTTCTCTTTTCTTTCTTTTTCCTTTTCCTCTTCCTCTTCCTTTTTCCTTTTTCCCTTCCTTTTTCTCTTTTCCTTCTCCTTTTCCTTTTTCCTTCTTTCCTTTTTCTTTTTCCCTTCCTCATTCTCACGTACCCACTTTCCTTATTACCTTCACCATCAACGTACCCAACTCTCTCCATTCTCTTCTTCTCACCTTCTACTCCCTCTCCCTTCAAAACGTACATCTTCCTCTCTTTCCATCAACCTCTTTTTTCCCAACCGTACACAGCCCCTTCTCTCTCCCACCATCCTCTCTCACGTCCCTTTGCTCTTCTCCTTCTCCATTCTCCCTTCTCCTCCTCCTCCTCCTCCTCCTCTCTCTCTCTCTCTCTCTCTCTCTCTCTCTCTCTCTCTCTCTCTCTCTCTCTCTCTCTCTCTCTCTCTCTCTCTCTCTCTCTCTCTCTCTCTCTCTCTCTCTCTCTCTCTCTCTCTCTCTCTCTCTCTCTCTCTCTCTCTCTCTCTCTCTCTCTCTCCCCCACACCAAACCCATCACCGCACTCTCCTCTTTGCCTTACATTCTTCTCTCTACCTAGCACCCTTCTCATCTTTTCCGACACCATCTCTACTTCACCTTCACCATCCAAATCTCTGCTTTCAGTCCTTACCGCACCACCCCAATTCCTCCTCCCGCTCAAAGCCCAGCCTAATCTGGTCGCACCCATCACCAAACCATCCTCTGCTCCCTTTTGTTTACCCAACTCCTCCGGCCAAGTCACGCAATCCCCATCTTTTTCTCTCAATTCCCATCTTTTTTCCCACCGCTTACCATTTTCTCGTCACTATCCAGACCACCTCTCTTTCCCAAATACTCTATCCACCACCTTACCTGCTCCACTTTCTCACCACAACCCAGACCGCCTAGTTTCCTTTTTGCTCCAGACAAACCAAACGACGTCCAAAAACAAGGCATCGTTTTTCTTTTCTTCTGCTCATCCAAAACTAGTGGACGACTCCCAAAGTACGCATATCACCAGCCCAGCTTTTCCAATGTTATGCGCCCCAGGTTTCTTCTTCACCAGACGTTGCCGGAGACGGAAACCCGAAATGGGTTTTGTCTCCCTTGCCCATCTCCTTCTTCCCTCTTTCTCCTCTCCTTCCTCCTCTCTTCTCCCTTTTTCCCTTCTCCTCCTTCATTTCTCTCCTTCACCGTCCGGTTTCCTCGTTTTTCTCTTAAAAACCAGATTTTAATGAAATTCCTGTTTTGGCCTCCTCTTTAAAAGCAATTACACTTCTATTCTTTCTGGTTAATTCCATCTGTGTCCCCAGTTTATTTACATTTGTGTCCCATTTATTCTGGTTTTGTTTTATCTTCGTTTTTCTTATCCAGGAACTGGCCAATCTGAGACAGATCAATCAAGGCCTAACCTCTCAACGGTTTAGCCTTAATCAAAACAAAATCCTCGATTTCTCCTTCGTTTCTTCTCTGATTTCAAATTAATTTTATAGGTTCATTCTTAGGACATCCCTAGATATAACCAATGCTTCTGATCTTAGATCTGAAATCCAGAAATCAATCTGAACCATCCAAATCTTGAAATCACAATTTAGCCCAGATCTTGACCATTTTGAAGAATCTATCAAATATGACCAGTGGATCACTAATCAAGACCGGGTTGAAGATATCTGTAAAGGAGGATCAGCTTTTAGAAGGCCAGAAGTGAAGATTTTGATGAAAATTGATCTAGGGAAATAGTTTTTTCTCATTATTTGATTTTGTTTGTTTTCTTTAAGAACTGAAAATTCTGTATTTTTGAGAATTTTATTAGATCTGAACATTGATTCTCATTTTAATAATTCCAATAATTTTGAGTGATTTATTTTTAATTTTAAATAATTAGATTTTATTGAAAACTCCATTTTAAATCAAGTCCTCGTGGGATCGACCCGTACTTGCATAAGCTACCCTACAATAGCCCGTGCACTTGCTGTAAAACATTCAACAGATAGTCTAGTCCAAAACTTAGAATTTTGTTTGAAAGTTATGATTCCATTGGGTGAGTCCTTATATATACAGAAATTTCTTTAGGGTGTGTACTAATAATGATAGAAAACAAGTGAATGGATGTCGACTTAGTCCTTCTATAAATGCTAGATTTTGATGTTATCCTAGCCATGGATTGGCTAGCCTTATATTGGATGATAGTTGATTATCATAAGAAGAAAGTTCTTTTCAACATTCCAAGGTAACCCAATTCTAAATATAGATAGGAGATTTTACGTAAGAAATGGGTACATAAAATGGAAAGATTAGAACATGGGAATAGATCTGATACCAATACAGATTACCCATTTCATTGTTATGCTTTCTTAAATTTCATACATTTACACTGGTTCAAGTTTTGATCATTATTAGTTATTCACTACTCGTATAGGAAGGAAAAGCCCTTTTCTCTTTTTGTCTGGAGGAATTCCTAAAATTTTATAAAAAATGAACCATGGAAAAACATCTTTGAATACTGATTGTATCTAAACCTAAGAAAGAGAAACGAGACATAAATTTCAACCTCAGAGGCAGTTAGGCATATTGCCAAGGGATGTCAAGCCTTTATGGCCAAAGTTAAGGCTGTGGAAGTTGATAAGCCCAAGATGGAGGAGATGGACATAGTCTAAGAGTTTTCAGATGTATTTTTTGAGGAGTTACCAGGATTATCACCTAAGAGGGAGATAAAATTTACTATCAAATTGATGCCAAGCACAACTCCTATCTCCAAGGCACCATACAGAATGGGCCCCGTAGAGCTAAAAGAGTTGCAAGATTAGTTGCAAGAATTGGTAGACAAAGGCTTTATTACATGCAATGTTTCACCAAGGGGAGAACTAATCCTCTTTGTGAAAAAGAAGGATAGGTTGACGAGACTCTATATTGACTCTTATATGCTTAATAGTGTCAATGTGAAGAACACATATCATATACCCCATATTGATGACCTATTCGATTAGCTTCAATCAGTGAGGGTATTTTTCAAGATCAATTTTAGGTCTTGGTATCACAGCATAGAGTCAGAGAAAAGGACATCTCAAAGATAGCATTTAGATATAAATACTATGAGTTTTGAGTGATGCCATTTGGGCTGACGAACACCCCAGCCACATTCATGGATCATATGAATAGGGTCTTCAAGACTTTTCTGCAAGTGCACGATTAATCACTTCTGGTGTTATGCAAGGTCCAATCCATAGGGTGTATATAGTGCAACTACTAATAAAGCATGAAGGTATTCTAAACTAATAAACCAAAACTAATGCAAAAATTAAAGAATATAATGGCTATCCAATCAATGGATGAGTAAAAATGGATTTTTAAATAAAATTGAATTGGTAGGATTAAAGATCGCATGTTTGAAATTTGCCATTTACTATTTCTCTTATAAAATAAGAATCAAATAGAAACTATGACTACTTTCTCCCAAGATGGTTTCTTTGAAAACTTAATTTAAAAATTTTTTAATTTTACAAAACTAGATAGATAATCAAATTCTAAACATTCTATGTAAATCCAAACTATAATGGATCAAGAATTCTCTTTCCAAGCATCTAGTATGAAAAGTAATGTCACAAAATCAAAGAATTATGCTAAGAATGAATCTAACTTTTCAAATAGAATTGAATTTTAAAATTAATAATTAAACTATAAGAAATGAGTAAGTGATGTTTCTAACTTAGGCCAGGATCACTTTAATCCTAAAGAAGAAAACTATCGTATCATGTTTACTAATCTAAGCATGAAACTATTCAAATCTATTATAGTAAACTATGAAATTTAAATGACTTAAACCAATAAAAAAAAGTAAAGAAAAGACACTCATAAAAACTATGCTAAAACTATAACTACCCCAATTTTTAAATCCTAATTTATTTTGGAAAATTAGATGGAATAGAAGGATGAATGTTTTATAAAATTTGAATTTTAGAAGTGAGAATATATATAAATCAAATTTGTTGGAAATATCCTCATAATTAGATTCTACTTGAAAAATAGAATCCAATGATATAAAGAACACTGAAAATGGAGTTCATATGAGAAAGTTATAGAACTTTTAAGTACAAGGGCATTTTGATAAATTCACAAATAATCAAGAAATAAGAAAAATTAGTGGGGGGCGTTTTGATAACAACACCTCCCTCCATCTCCGTCTCCATCTCTGTGTCCCCCTCCTTACATCGCACTCACCTTCCGTCTCCCTCTTCTTCCCCGCTCCCTCCGGCTACCATTTTCCCCATCACCTATAACCTGACAATTTTGGCAAGCACAAACTGCCGTCTGCACCTAGTGTTTGCACCCACCAAATCCACCCTCTTCTCTTCTCTTTCTCTTTCCAGCTGGCAATTAAGTCTCCCCCTTCCTTTCCCTTTTCTTTTCCCTTCTTAAACCCCTTACTGAACTGGTTTTTCCAATGAGTTTCATTGGTAAACTAGATCCAATAAACTCAGTCAGGACCCATCTCATGTGTGATGACCTGGGTTTTTGAAAACATGATTTGTAAAGTATTTTGAAAGGCAGGGCCCTTAAGAGTGTAAAAAAAATTTCGCAAAACAAAGCAGCGGAAATTCTTTTCTTTAGAACTTGTTTTGAAAACCCAAGTCACCACTTCATACATAACATAAGTACAATTTGTGTACAAAATAAAATTCCATTGAAGGAATATACTTTTATTAAACTCCAGGATCCAT
The DNA here is from genome assembly GCA_035236585.1 of Warburgia ugandensis. NCBI lineage: Eukaryota > Viridiplantae > Streptophyta > Magnoliopsida > Canellales > Canellaceae > Warburgia > Warburgia ugandensis. Next base: position 28,230,345 of record CP141130.1, on the reverse strand, counting down.
CCAGTGGTTCACAAGTCTGACCAAATCTAGTACAATACTTGTCCAAATTACATAATCAAAAACTCAAGCTCACCATACAATAAAACTCTCAACAAATAAAAATACATGTCTTCAAGGGTATACCTTGAAGATTATTCTCTTCAAGTCTTCTATAGTCTTCAGCTCCTAACTCTCCTTCCCTGTATCTGAGATATTGCAACAAGTACAATATCTCAGCAAGCAATGCTTGGTAGGGGATTTAAGAAACATAACATTGACAATGTAATTCCAATACTTCATAATCCCATTATCCTTAAACATACTCTTTACTTTGTAAGTTATGTATATCTATATACATACATACCCTTCATGGGTAAACCAGTTAAATTCGTGAAAATAGTCAAATATCATTCCCAACTAAGCTGATCAATTCTCTTCATTTTGAGAATTTAGTATTACAGCTAATCTCATACTGAGAATTTCCCTTCTTGGGAAACATTGGTAATATACAATTACCTAGCATTTCATTATGCTATAACATAAGGCATTTTACTATGCCTATTCTCATATGCATCATAGTGCAAAATAATCAGAAAGGTTGCTATGCTGCAGTCTGATCCGTACTAGCGCGCTCGGATAACTGCCCTGTTCACCACTGATACCACGGTGGAAAATATTATGTCACTGCCCGTATGGGGGGGCAAGACTTTCATAGTGGTGGCCTTCCCATAATTGCCACCACCCGACTTTTAGCCTCTCATTGGGCAAGGTATCATCATATCATCAAATATCAAGGAGCGGGTGGCCAAACCCTCATAACTCCTCTAGCAATAGCATCCCCTAGGCTTATGCCTATTAAAACAAACTCACAAGCCTCCAAGCTTGTATGTAAAATAGATTTCATATATATCAGACCATATGTCTGTTTACTTAAGGCTCAAATATTTTCTAGTTCTCTATTCACTTATAGTTTAGTCCTTAACCATCTTATAGGTGTTTGGTTGGATCATAAGGTTTTCAAGAGATTTAGTACAAGTATTATCATTACTCTTGTCAATATAAGATCATGACTAAAATCATGTATGTATTCATCAAATCCTCCTACCTTTAAGGATTGATCTCTTTTCCCCAATCTTCCATGATCCTGACTGATGTATGAAATCTGTACATCCATACATATTATCAATATATAAATTATGAACAATCCTATTGATCACTAGATCTGATGTTTAGAATGATCTTTAGATCATTCATATCTAAGTATTTTTCTATCTCTAAGTCTTTGTATGTTCATCTCCTTGATCTTGATCTTTCATAGACCCTTTGATTTATAATCTAAACATGTTGATAAAGATCAAGGTCCTAGATCTTCTATCATCTAGTTCTTCTTTGATCTAAGTTCAGTTCTTGGATCATCCCTATGGAGGATGATCTTGGTTTTCTTCCTGGAATCACCTTTGATCAAGAGTTTGGATTATCTAATCTAATGAACTATAACAAGTATACTACTAAACATACATACTAAGTACAATATAGTGTTCTTATTCTTATTGTTCTTGACCATCCAAGATCTAATGGATCTTGTTTGATCGTCCTTATCTTACTTACTGTTTTTATTAGGGTTAGGTAATTTACTAACCTTTTATGCTCTTATTATTATTATTCAACCAGTTAGTGTCTTTCTTGGTTGAAGATAATTTATTTCTTCCTATCACTAGACAACTCCTCCTTATTTCAGGATGACTAGTACTTACCAGTTAAAGTCTGCTCAAAAAGTGGTTAATACAACCCTCATGTAAGGAGGCGTTTAGACCTCTCTTACGTCAATGGGAGGTGAGGGAAAAGCACTTGGCTTTTGTATACCCCCTTTAACCACAATGTTCAAAGTCCACTGGAGTGGTACTAGCTCAACCTTTGACAAGGTTCCTATGAGCTCTTTACCTTAAGTCCCTTCTCTAATTGATTTTAATTAATTTCCATGGATATGCACGATGTCATCCATGGATGTTCATTATTTTCCTACTTTGGGCCAAGGAAATGATAAATCATTCCTTATATTGTCCTACTAACTATAGCCCTTATTAAGTCAAAATCATTCATTCATCTTAGTTGTCCATGACTTTCTATATTTCATTAGTTTACATTTTTGGTGATTTATGCTCCTTGTATCTTAACAATTGAATAAAATTTGACAATAAGTAAATCATCAACTTGAAAGCATAAATCAAATATAAGTTTAACAACTATATACTAACATTCTTCCTATGAATGTAACTTAAGCTAGTGAAATAAAACTAACATGATCCTAAGTTATGAAACACATCTTCTATCATAATGAAATCATGTTTAACCCCTAATTTACACTAACATGATCCTAAGATAATCAAATATACTAACAAATTACTCATTTAGGGCATATCATACTAAAATTTAAAGATTACACTATCATGCTTTCTAACTTAGAACATAAATCACATTTACACTTCTATATCCAATAAAAGACAATTAAAATAATTTTATTAAGATTATTATAAACCTTTAAATATGATCTAACCATTAGATCTTAGGTGTTTTTCTTTAGATTAAGGGTTTTTCTTTAGATTAAGGGTTGTACATCAAAGAAATTGTAAGTATACATGGGATATCGGTAACCATCACTTTTGACATAGATAGCTAGTTCACCTCAAAGTCTCAAAAATGTGTGCAGGAGTCTTTGAGATTGTCGCAGAGGTTTAGTACTACCTTTCATGCAGAGATAGATGATCATCCTAAGAAGATGATTCAAAATCTGGAGGACATGTTGAGAGCATGTACAATTGAGTGGAAGGGAAGTTAGGATGAGAGTCTACCATTCAAATTAGAGTCTATCAATGGTTGAGTTTGTCTACAATAATAATTTTTACTTAAGCATCAAAATGGCTTCATATGAGGCAATATATGGGAGACCTTGCCCTTCACTGACATTTTGGAGTGAGGTTGGTGACAATAGGATTGTACAATCTGGTGACGACCTGGGTTTTTATGATGCAATTTATAATAACAGCGAGATTGATCTCTATTTTAAAACACTTTGTGCAAAAGAATGTAGAGGGAAAAATTTTCTTTTAATCAAAACCTTTGTATAAAAACCCCGAGTGTCATTAACAAATCTCGGTAAATAAGTAAATAATGTATAAGGCCATGGGTCTTTTTAGATAAAGCACAAAGATGAATAATTTTTACTCCCAAGATTGTTAATCACAACCCCAAGTTACAAATAAGCACTTACAACCAAGTTTACATCAACTACAAGAAGGGTTATTAGATAAGTTCTTACTCAGCCTTACCTGTGCTTGCTTTGTTTGTGGCCCTAATGCCCTTTGATGCTCCTCCTAATTGGACTTTGACTCATCTAAAAAATTATGGATTGGGTTGAGTATTATTCACACTCAGTAGGTAACTTGCTACCACTAGTTTGAAAACATGACATGCAAGAGTGTTTATATTGAATACATTATAAAAACATGCACTTCTATTCTTGATTAATCAGGGATATATATATGTAACTGCGTAAACTCAAAATTTAGCACAATGAAGAATATAAAATGCAAGCATAGTAAATCAACTTATGCATGCATATAGGTCGGCAAACACATCAAGATAACTAATCAAGGATGACCGTAGCTATGAAATTCTTAAAATACTAATCAGTCAAAACATATAAAGATTTTGCCAAGAATATCATGCATATGGGTCTTTTAGTAAATCACTCAACTAACTGGTCACGTGGACTTGTATGCGACCATCTCAATGCTATATGCATATTGATAAAAATCAGAATCATAAGGTCAATTATGCTTCTTCACAGGCTGCCTCATTCAGTGATCTGCCCACTTGGAGCTCAGGGTTTTATTCCCATCGTAGGCTACCTCATTCGTCGATCTGCCCACTTAGACCTCAAGGTTTTGTTTCCACCACAGGGTGCCTCATTCGGCGATCTGCCCGCTTGGAACTCGAGATTTTCTCCTACCGTAGGTTGCCTCATTCAACTATCTACCTACTTAGCATAGTGACTACCAGCCTCATTGGCTTGAAAAAGATGGACTCATGTAACCCAGATAGCAATCATTGTAAACATGCTAGCAATGCATTCATAAAATCAGTCTTATGCAATTAATTGCATTCAAGATCATAAGTAAAAATCTACATACATCCTTATGTGAATATGATATCTCAAAAAACATGCTAATCATGGTCATCAGGAATAAAGCATTTAGATTTTTGGAAATGAATTTGAAAACGTAGTAGTAGCAGACTACCTACCTTGAGCGTCATTTACTTAGCTCATGCCTTTCCTCAATTCGAACCATAGAGTACCTTGGTGAAGTCCTGAATCCCTAGATGTCATTCAAACATAAGATCCCAACATTATTTCTAGATTCAAATAAGCTTCACCTTGTTTGCGCATTGTTCTACTAACTCTGAATGCATGACTCTATTTTCACCTACTTCATTCCAGCATACAAGCAATCAATAAGGCCTTCCATAGAGTGCTTCGTAGGGAGCCATGCCGATACTTGACCGGAAACTATTGTTATATGCAAATTCAACTAAGGGTAAACTTTCATCCCAACTCTCTTTCTAGTCAATTGCATAAGCTCTCAACATATCCTCTACTATCTGGATCGTACGTTCAGATTGGCCATCAGTTTGAGGGTGAAAAGTTGTACTAAACTTTAATGAAGATCCCAATGACTTTTGTGGGGACTTCCATAATTGCGAAGAAAAACAAGTGTCCCTATCGGAAATAATGCTGAGTGGTATCCCATGTAAACTAGCTATTTCCTTAATATACAAGTAAGATAGGCTGTCAGTGGATTGATTTTGTCGTATAGGGAGAAAATGTGCCGTCTTGGTTAATCGATCGATGATCACCCATATCATATCATGTCCCTTGGATGTCTTAGGTAGTCCTAAAATGAAGCCCATTGTGATATGATCCCACTTCCATTCTGGTCTGCTTCCCTAATGAATTCTAGTTTCCCAACTAATGCGTGTATGTCAATGTCATTCTTTTGCATCTTCTTAACTTTCTCATTAATAGTGGATTTTATAGTCAAATTTGCTATGATTTATTTTGGGCCTGCACCCTATTACCTCTTGTAATAACTTCCACCTCCTAAAATGTAAACTTGCACATGTTCCTTGTGTCGTTCTACTTAAGGCATCTGCTACGACATTAGCCTTCCCTGGATGATATTGAATGGAAAAGTCGTAGTCCTTCAAATACTTCATCCACCTCTGTTGCATGTTCAAGTCTTGTTGTGAAAAGATGTACTTGAGACTTTTGTGATCTGTAAATACCTCAAAATTTTCTCCATACAGATAGTGTCTCCAGATTTTTAAGGGAAAGACTATAGCAGCAAGCTCCAACTCATGGGTAGGGTAATTAACCTCATGTTTTTTCAATTCTCTAGAAGCATAGGCAATTACCTTCCCATTGTGCATAAGCACGCAGCCCAGCCCTTGTTGAGAAGCATCACTATAGATCTCAAATTCTCCACTGCCAAATGGTAGAGTGAGTGTTGGTGTAGTGGTTAGCTGCCTCTTTAGCTCCTGAAAACTCTCTTCGCATGCCTCATCCCACTCAAACTTTTTATCCTTTCTTGTTAATTTAGTTAAGGGTAGGGCAATGAGTGAAAAGCCTTCTATAAATCTACAGTAGTATCTTGTAAGTCCTAGAAAACTCCTTACTTCTATCACTATCTTAGGCATACCCCATTTCTTCACGGCTTCAACTTTTGTTGGGTCAACTGCAATGCCATCCTTTGAAATAACATGACCCAGAAAATTTACTTTTTCCAACCAAAATTCACACTTACTAAACTTCACATATAATTTGTGTGCTCTAAGTGTACTCAGTACTACTCATGGATGTTCCCTATGGTCCTCAAGAGTTTCTAAGTAGATCAAGATATCATCCACAAATACTATAATGAATTTGTCTAGATAGGCTTTGAAGACTCGGTTCATAAGATCCATAGATGCGGCTGGTGACAGAAGTATTTAGATTTTTTAAAATGCATTTGAAAACATAGTAGTAGCAGACTACCTACCTTGAGCGTCATTTACTTAGCTCGTGCCTTTCCTCAATTCGAACCCTAAAGTACCTTGGTGAAGTCCTAAAGCCCTGGATGTTGGTCAAACAAAAGATCCCAACATTATTTCTCAATTCATGGGGCAACGGCCAAATCTATATGATTTAAAGGTTTCTAGGGGTCGATCCACACCATTATTGGTCTAAGAATGTCCTAAGGCCTCTATTAGATCAAATCATAAGGTTTGATCACAGTTGATCTCGTGGATTCATGAGATCTCCTTGGTTTTTAGGCTATATTTGTCCTATCTCTTGATCATAAATTTTATTGTATAATTAGATCTGCATTGTAATTACAAACTCAACGGTTCTTTTGGATCGTTGATCGGAGTTATATAGCCTCCTTAATTGCAATTTTTGTGTCGCACCTTAATGGGCATACCAGATTTGTTCATTAAGGCTCGCGCGTCATGGTTCCCAAGACGTGTGCACATCTCGATCGAACCACAACCGTGTTACACGCGTGCACATGCCCGAGTGACGTGCTATAGCGCGTGTCCCGGATGGCATCACGCGAATGCATCTTAGAAGAGGGTGCGAAGGGTCTCGGCTCCTTGGCTCCCAGGACAACCCACGTCCACATGCAGAGAGCGCTCAAAGACTATCCCAAGGAGGGCTCCTCGAGCTCACGCCACTCGCAGCGTCCCTGGGACATCACGCGCAGCCTCACTGCGTTGTTTATGATGGGTCTGGTTCTGGACCCATCTTCCTCCAGCGATTTCTAACTAGAAAACTACCAAATATGGTCGGGATCTAGGGGAAATGGCAGAGGGAAGAGAGAGGAGTATTGTGGGGAGGAGAATTGTACCTAGAAGCCCTCTTTGTTGCCTGACTGGACGCTTCAAACGCAGCTGCAACCCTTGTTGCCAAATCTAGCTTTGGGATCACTTAGAGTGGAGAAAACTTGGTTTTAGAAGAGGGGAGTGGGGGAATTTATAAAGGGAGTAAGGCGGTGCTGCCCAATGGCGGTGCCACCATTTTTTTCAATGCTGCACTGCAAAGGCAGTGCAGGCGCAATAGCTGGGAGCAAAGGTGGTGGAGGAGGGGTGTCGTTATCAAAATGACCCCCTATGTTTTCTAGCTATTCTTACTTAAATGCAATTTACACAATTACCCCCAATCTTCAAAGGCTCATAACTTGGCCATACGACCTCTGTTTTTCACATTCTTTGAGGTGTTGGATTCCATTTCGAGTGTAGAATCTAATGATACTACTTTTTCTCATAAATTATTTTGTTTCATATTTTAATTGAAATTAAACATCTACCACTCTCTTAATATAACAAAACATTCATTAATTTTCAAAATAAACCATTTTTACAAAATATCCTTCAAAATTTGAGTCATTACAAATCTGAGTTAGTGGAATAGTCCCATAATAAAGCAAGAGTTAACCAAATGTTATGCCAACAAGAGGCATGGAGACTTAGTTTCGAGGTTAGTAACCTTGTGTTTCTAAAGGTTTCCCTAACCAAGGAAGTCATGAGGTTTTGATTGAGGGAAAACTTGAATCCTTGATTTATCAATCCCTTTAAGGTTTTACACAAAATCGATCAAATGGCATATGAGTTGGATTTACCACCATAATTACCAAAAGTTCATAATGTCTTATGTTATTCCATGCTACAAAGGTATATGTCTGATCCTTCACATGTATTTGATCGAGTGCCAACTGAGTTACAACCACATCTGACATTTGAGACGAAATCAATTTGAATTTTGCAGGGATCAAAAGTTAAGGAACAAAGAGATTTCTTTAATTAAATTCCTCTGGTAAAATCATTCATTTGAAAAGGTAACATGGGAACTGCATATGATATGAGAGCAAAATTCCTTGAAGGGGGAGATAATGTAATATACCAAAAATTTGTACCATTTTTATGATTAATGAAAATGTAAAATTTGTCCAAAATAAGAGAAATAGGATTTTTAGAAACTCAATTGTGGATGTTGAAACATCTATGGATGAGTAGAGCTTAGAGAGAGCTATCCCACAACACTAAGATAGCTAAAAACCAATGATAGAGATTTAAGTAATAAGCAAAATAAGATTATAAACAGATAATGACAGCTCTTTCTAGATTAGTGTTTGGAATATAGGATTTGTAGGAACCACTTAGTTGTTATGACTAGGCAGCCAAGTCAACCAACAAAAAATCAAAAGTTGATGGAATTAGAAGGAGATGTCTCTAGCTAATGGTGTGTAATGTAATTTAAAAAGGTGGCCATGGTCAAAAGTGTCTAAATGGTTTAGGAAACCTAACCTATTATTATAAAAACATGATTTAGCTTGTTCAAAATATATTGCAAAACTTGTTTTCAATTGAGTTTATAAGATTGCTTGAGTTACGAAACATGAATTAATAAGAGGTGCCTAGCTGAGAAACATTTCTTGGAAGTATATAACATGCTAAGCAATTTGGAAGAAAAATGTGAAATTGATGAAGATGTTGAAATTGGGAGTGATAAAGAAATAGATGTGTTTGTAAAACACTTTAGTAGAGGGAAATTTAATATTAGAAATATATTGTAGCTAGAGAGGAGATTAATAGACTAAATTGATTTAGGAAACACATTGTATATGGGAAAGCAGAAAAAGATGACCTTCCTAAGGAATTTCTAATAAATGAATATGAGATGGCATTAAGTGATATGTCTAGATTAGAGAAGATGTTGTGTTAGGAGTAGGAAAAAGGAAAGACTTATGCCTTAATTAGGAAATGACATAGTCTATAATTATGGAATGTCCAAAGATGAAAAGAAAATGTGGGAGGAAAGGAGAACTATTTAACGTGAACTAATGTTTTGAAAAGGGTAGGGTTTGGATTACAAAATGCTCATGAGTTTCATGGTTTTGATTCTTGAGATTTCATAAGTATTCAATGTGTCTTGTAGCTTGCAAAGTTGCATCTGCGGGACACCAGGGTTTTGGAGGTCAGCTGTCCGTAGACGTAGAAACAACGAGCTACAGTGAGGAAAACCAACATAGAATAGAAGACGCAAGGATTGGGATTGACCCCTAAATAAAGAACTGCAAGTTAGCATTTTGGTATGAGAATATACCCTTGTAAAGTACAAAATTTCATACCTCAAACAAGTATTTAAGTGGACTATTTTTGCATGCTAATATGTCTTGAGAAAAGGTAGTTTTATATGCTTTTATAGATGATTGAAAATAATGGATTTTAGCATGTATTGTTGGTCCAATTAGATGCCTATAAATCATGGTTTTGAATTTACAAACTAGACCCTCTAAAAAATGGATTTTGAATTATAAATCTAGCATGGAAAAGTGTGGTTTTTAGTTATGCAAAATAAACTTTGAAAATCAATGATTTTTAGCATATTTCATGCTTTTGTTAAAAATGTTTTTCAATGTTTTAAAGACTATTTGTATGGAATGGTTTTACCTTTGTTATTAAAGTTTCTTTCATGAGTATTCTTTTGCTAAGAAAAATGTTTCATTGAAGATGGTTTTAAGAGCTTAAGTAATACTATGTAAGTGATGATTTTGAGTTAAAACCTATCATTGAAAAACTAGGTTTTTGATAACTCAAGTGCATTGTTGGAAAGAGTGATTTTAGCAAGTCTATAAATTTATAAGTCACAGTTTTAAAGATCTCAAAATTGAGAAACTTTACAAACTGGTTTTGATATGTTTATTATATGTAATAACAAAATGAGATTTTTAGTTTAAAAAAAGCACTAAGTGTGTCAGCTTTGACATGAGGTGATGCTTTGAAAATTCATGTTTTATGGTAATTTTCAAATGATGCATTGATACATGGATTTCAACTTAAAAGAAAGCTACCATATGTTTTATGATTTAATGGGATTTGAGATAAAACATATAAAGTACAGTGATATCTAGGATTTGCATTTTAGATAAGCAAATAAGCCTGGTGGGAGCCATGCTACGGGGTAGTTCTAGTTGGCCCTAAGCCTCCAAACTAAAGAGGTGGCTGGTAGCCAATGCCTATAAAGGCACTTGTTTTCTCAAATGTGCAATTAGAGCCACAAGAGGTATCACAACACCATTTTGAGCATATCTGCATGGCTCTATGTGGATAGGGTAGATGTTTGTCTTTCATACCAAACAAAAAATGACTCAGATGAGCTATTCATGGGCATAGTAGGATCCCATGAGATTTTGGTTTAGCTCCTAGAGAGCATATTGATGGTTTTAAGAATCAACTATGTCGTTAGATGAGTCCTTATGAAAAATTTAATTGCCAAGGTACTAAAGTGCCTAAGATATTATGGTTGACTTGAGAGTGCCAATCTCATGAGGACTCTATGATTAATAGAGATAATTAAACCTTAGGTTATGTTACTTTAACCTAGCCAAGAAAAGGAAAGAGAATATTCTAACTAAGGCAACTAACGCAATAAGGAAAAGTAGGGAAACAAAGACATAAAGCAAATAAAGAAATATGTAATTAGAGTATAGAACTTAAACTAGAAACTAAAGCAAAAAACTAAGTAACTATAAAGTCAAGAATTTAAACAACTAAATAGAGAAATTAACTAAGGAAAGAAAGTAAAGAAAAAACTTCTCATTAATTGATATTACAAGGATTTGTTACATAAGAAAAGTAAACAAAAGCAATTAAAAGCTTTCTTTAAATCTGGGCTTGGAATCTGTTGTAGGTCCCTCATGTTGTGTCACTCAATATGAGCTTGTACATCTCTTCAAACCATAATGCACTAACTTACCACTAAGTTATTCTCATCTCCTTAACCCAACATGCCACAACCCAAAAGCCAAATCTTTTCCAAGGATCCTTAGGAATGAAGTGCTAAGGCAGCCAAGAGGAGAGGTGCCTAACACCTTTCCTAAAAGATCACCACCCACTCAAGAATTAAAAAAAAGGTATGGAATGGAAGTGTAAACCAAATTATTGCATCTCCTTGGTAGAAACTCTTAGAAAAGAGGTTAGCTAATTAAGGAGAGAGGCAAGGACGGGTTTAGTAATTGGAGTGGCTTTATGGAACGTGTATTAATCATGCATGGTTGATGCATGGAACAATTAAGTAAATGCTTGTAAACCTAGGGCATGCAAGATAAGAATATGTGTGTGTGTGTGTGTGTGTGTGTGTGTGTGTGTGTGTGTGTGTGTGTGTGTGTGTGTGTGTGTGTGTGTGTGTGTGTGTGTGTGTGTGTGTGTGTGTGTGTGTGTGTGTGTGTGTGTGTGTGTGTGTGTGTGTGTGATTCATGAAGATTATGCATGAAAAGCTCAAAAGAATGTTGCATGCAAGGATAAAGATGAAGAAAATAAATAGAATGAATAAGAAGAATAGAAGAAAAAGAAAGCAAAATGTATTGGGTTGAGAGTCCTTACCTTTGCTCCAAATGATTTGAACATTGATACTCAAAAGGTGCTTGGGTGAGGGTGATATTCCTCCCTCTATTTCTCCTTGCTTTCACTATGCACTCCAGGAAAAGTTAGAAGATAGGTTTTCCTTCTTCCTTGCCTTGATTTATAAAGTTTTATGAGTGGAAGTCCTAGAAATGGATGGTTAAGATGGGGTGATAAGAATGGAAACTAGGAGAGAGGTGAGGCATGAAATTTAGTTACTTGTTGGCTTTTGAATTGGAATCTAAATTGGGTACCAGATAGGAAAGAAAAGTGGGGAGAGGAAGGGGATAGGTTGGGTGGGAAAGAAGATTTTACTAGGATAGGAAAGGTGATTGCTGGGGAGGGAAGGAAGAGAGGAGGATTAGGAGAGAATCTAGTAGTTAGGTGAGATTTGGTTTGAAATTAGAAAGTGGATAGAGTAGGTGGTGTGATTTCCATGGGTGTGTATGTGGAGTTTCTAATTTTGGATTAAATGTGATCCACTGGATGTTAAGGAATGGTATAGATCTTTGGCCTTTGATTTGACTTTCAATAAAAAGTGTTACATTTTCAATGTTTCATTCTTGCATTAGATAATCATTATCTATCTTGAGTGGCAGAGACTTGGATGGAGTAATCTTAACCAAAAAGATATTTTTTTTAAGGCTTCTTTGTTCTCCACCATTACATTGGATTGCCCTAGAGTGGATGGCCTAGATTCCTTAGAGATTTTCTTATCCACTCTAGGTTTTCCCTTGATTTTCTTCTAGCCAATAGCATTCCACATAGGTGAGACATCTTTTTCCTTAATTCTAAGGATTTCCTTTCCTTGAAATTGGGTAGGCAACCCACCATAAAACTATCCACCAATAGGATCTTATTTTGGTCTTCATTGAAATCTAGCTTCCTATTGAATTCTTACTTAAGTGTTTCTTTATTTGTTGCTTAAGATATGTATCTACAAGGGTAGAGCTTGACCTTTAAGTGCTTGAAAATTAAGATCGCTTTCAACTATAGATTTTTCGTAAATTATCTCTCTTCTTCTCCTTGTTTTTCTCTACCAATCCTCTTTATTTATTTTTGTATCCCACTTGGAATTGAGTAGAAATCACTACATTTACATGGAAATTTTGAGCTCCCTTAGGGGGTCCATTTCTTAGCTTTAGTAGGAGAGAGACAATAAAGAATAAGTCTCCCACAAGCCTCAGTCTTCTAACTTGTTTTGTTTTAGAAGCTCTCATTGTATGCGATCTCATTGCACATGATTTAGGCTTCCTTTAGAAGCTTCCTAAAGTAGTAATATGCATTTATGCTTGCATGGAAAGTGTTATCTCCTTACTTTTATTTAAACACCCTATTTTGAATGGATAAGGCTCAATATTTCATTCAGGGTTTCTAACTACTATGACTTTGATTTTAACATCTAATGATCATTCTAAACTCCTAAACTTCATGATTGGCATGTGTGAGTCCACAATGTAGTTAGGAAGATAAAATTGCTCTTTCAAGGGTAAAATTATTAATTTTGTGCACTTTTTTGTTTGTACCCTGGATCTACAAAATATAAAATTAACCCTAATTAGTAATGATTAAGTAATTTCCAGGGTAAAAACATGCTAAATATAGAGGCATATATGTAATATTTCTCTCTCTCTCTCTCTCTCTCTCTCTCTCTCTCTCTCTCTCTCTATATATATATATATATATATATATTAGATTTCATCTTATCACAAAACATGCTTCCAAATCATGTATGTTGTATGCTGATGTTTTCGGTTTTATAGTCCTAGTCTATCTATTAGGTAACTCTACTTGTGTGATTTTATGACTGCCAATCCTAAGCCCAAATCAAGGAGGGGGTTTGTGTCAGGTGCCAACTAGCAAAAAATCCTTTGGCAAACCTTATGTCATGAATCTCATTTTGACATTCCCTAAAGCTAGGGCATTCATCATAAGCAACGCAATGGATTTGATCTTAAATGTAGTGAGAAATGGGCAAGTGCTGTTGGGGTCTTCCCACGTAAGTGATGCACTACATCAGATTCCAAGTGTAGTGAGAAATAGGTATTAACTACTAGAGCATTCCCTTGGAAAAGACGTTTTGCATCAAAACCAAGGTGTATAGGGAAGTAGGCAAGAGTCCCTGTGCCATTGTAGATATGCGCAAGTGAAGAGACTAGCTTAGGAGAATAAGATCCATATCACCACCTAGAATATAGGCATATTAATAGGGAAGAGTATGGAGTTAGCAGATTCAATGAGACATAGGAGAGTAAACATAGATTACATCCAAGAAACCAAGTGGAAAGGGGCTAAAACTAGTGAAATAGAAGGGTATATGCTATGGTATGTAGGAAAAAACAATAATGAAAAGGCATAGTGATAATAGTGGATAAAGAATTAAAAAATAAAGTTATTGACATGAGAAAACTCAGTGATAGAATCCTACTAATAAAGCGTGTTCTATGAAAGAAGATCACAAATGTTGTAAGTGAATATGCCCCACAAGTAGGTTTAGAAGATAGAATCAAGAAACAGTTCTAGGAAGATACAGAGGCAATAATGCAAGAAATTTCGAACACAGGAAATATTTATAGGAGCAGGCTTAAATGGTCATGTAGGAAAAAAGAAAGGAATTATAACATAGGGTCCATGGAGGATATGGGTTTAGAGAAAGAAATGAGATGAGGGAAGCTATCCTAAATTTTGCTTTCACATATAATCTAGCTCTAGCAAACATGTAGTTTATGAGGAGGGATGAAAACTTAATAACCTTTAAAAGAGGACTATATAAAATCCAAATAGACTTTTTTTAATTAGGAATAACAAAAGATCAATATCTAAGTATTGGAAGGAGATACCAAATGAGAGTCTAACCCCACAACATAGGTTAATACTAATAGATATATACATTAAGAGATGGAAGAAAAGAAATAAACCTAATAGGTGTTCAAAAACGAAGTGGTGGAACTTAAAAGGAGATAAGATAAATCTTTCATCCAAAGGCCTCGATCATCCCTGATCAGTTCTCCCATAGCCACAGAGACAGACTTTGGTTTGACACTAGAAATTGTGCTCAGTTTGCTCCAACTAGGTGGGGGGCATCATTCAATAATAGGTTGATGACAGAAGGAAAGTGGAGCAATTAAAGAGAAGTAAACACAATGTGGACTAACATGTCTGAGTCCATTAAGAAAGTGGTAAAAGATATTTGAGGAGTATCTAAAGGTAAGGCAACTAGTAAAGGAAACTTATTGGTGGAGTGAAAAAGTGCAAAAAATTATTAAAGAGAAATAAGTGTTCTTTAAAATATGGTAAAATAATAGAAATAACAAAAACTTGGAGCAATATAAGAATGCTAAAAATGTTGCTAAGAGACTTGTAAGTGAGGCTAAACTCAAGGCATATAATGATCTCTACATTAGATTAGGGTTAAGATAAGTTGAGAAAGATATGTTCAAATTTGTAAAAATAAGAGAACAGAAGAGTAAGGGCCTAAACCACATTAAATGCATTAAAATTAATGACCATAGGGTACTGCTCAAGAGGATGAGATCAACCAAAGGTGAAAAAGTTACTTTCAAAAATTACTAAATGACAGAGGCCCTTAGAATATAGAGATTGAAAGAACCATAAACCCAAATAACATTCGACTATATATATAAGATTGTAAGATTAGAGTACCTAAAGTGAAAGAGTCCTTGAAAAATATGAAATTAGGAAAGGCCTTACAGCACAATGGTATACCAATAGAGGTTTGCAAATATATGGGACATACTAGAGTAATTTGATTAAAAAAGTTGTTTAACAAGATTTTAAAATCAAAGAAAATGCCAGATGAATGGAAGAAAAGCTCTATCATACCAATCTAGAAGAAGAAAGGAGACAAATAGGGTTGCACTAATTACCGTGGGATCAAACTTATGAGCCATACCATGAAACTTTATGAAAAAGTGACTAAGAAGAGGCTACGACATGAGGTGAGTGTATTAGAAAACCAGTTTAGTTTCATGCCTGGGAGATCCACCATGGAAGCTATTTTCTTCCTTAGACAATAGATGGAGAAATATAGGGAGAGGAAGAAGGACCACCATATGGTCTTTATTGGCATTGAAAAATCTTATGATAGGATCCCTAGAGAGTTAATATGGTGGGTGTTGGGTGAGAAAGGGATTTCACGAGGATGCACAGACATAATTGAAGATATATATGAGGGAACAGTAACAAATGTTATGACCACCAGTGGAGAGACAAATGATTTCTCCATCATCATAGGATTGCACCAAGGATTTGCATAGAGCTTGTACCTCTTCACATTGGTTGTGGATGAGTTAATGAAACATTTGCACAAGGAGATTCCATGTTGCATGTTATTTACAAATATCATAATTTTGATTGATAAGACAAGGAGGGTGTAAACACAAAAGTAGAGTTGTGGAGAGATGCTATAAAGTCTAAGGGAATTAAAATTAACCAAACTAAGACAGAGTATATGAAATGTAACTTTAGCTAGGAGAGGAGTGGGAGGGAGGCACCAATAAAAATTGATAACCAAGATGTACACCAAAAAGACCATTTTTGATATTTGGGATTGATAATTCATGAGAGCAAAGAGATTGAGAAGGATGCTACTCAAAGAATCAAGGCAGGTTAGAAAAATTGGAGATGTGCCTTTGGTGTTTTGTGTAATAGGATGGTGCCATTCAAATTGAAAGGAAAATCTACTAGATGGCGATAAAGCATGCTCCATAGATAGACTATAGTCAAATGAGGATATTGAGATGGATGAATAACAATACAATAAATGATAGAATTAGAAATGAAACATTAGAGGAAACTTAAGAGTAGCACCAATACATAACAAGATGAGAGGGATAGAATTAGATGGTTTGGACAAATCCTACAGAGAGTGAAAATGGCTTCTATTAATGACACTTTATAGAGGTGAATGGAGGAACAAGATTTGTATAGCCGACCCCAAATCAGGATAAGGCTTTGATGATAATGAGTTAATCTACTAGGTATCATCATATACTCAACCTACTAAGTATATAATAAGGCATAATATTGACTATTGATGTAATAAGGCACAATATGCCAAACTTTAAACATTTAATATTTACATTGGCAATCAGGTTGAGACTAATAATTCTTGAGAATTATATTTATTTGAAATGGTGGCATAACTTGATGGAATCATGCATGAGTTTGCTTTTGCCAAAAACTTGTTGTTTTTTTAAAGTGCATGGACTATTGCAATATAATTTGTGCACATATGGGTCAGTCCCATCAAAACTCGACTTGAAAGTAGAAGCTTGGATGAAATTTGAATTACTAAAATTGACAAGAATTGAAAAAATAAATAACAATGTACTAAAACAAATTCAAATTTATTACTTAGCTAAAAAATACATATTTTTAATTCTAATAAAAAGGAATTAAACAAAATAACAAACTAAATTCAACTTTCCTAGCTTGATTGCCAAATTTGATTACTTTCAAGTTGATCAACTCTAACCAATAAGTCATACAAGTCCTTGATCATTGATTCAATGGTTAGATTATGCAAATTTCCTAAAAATTTAATGATCTAAAGAGATGGGCTTGAAATTTGGACTGCTTAAATTGACTCTATAGGCTCTAGATGTAAGATGAGAGCTATAGATCAACCAGGAATTGAACTTAGATTAAGACTTAAAATTTGATTTGAAATCAAGGAATCAAATAGAAATTAAGGTGAACCATCGATTAAGGATGAACCATTGATTTAGTTAGGCCTTAATCAAATACGGATTGAAATTGCAATGTTTAGGGGTCTATCGAGAAAAAGACAAGATATAGAATTAGGCAAAAGACAAAATTGTGGACACAGATGGAATTAGAGAAGAGTAGCAATGGATAAAATTTTAATTTTTTATTTTTTCTTTCTTTGGTTTTACTTGAGAGGAAGAAGACGATACAAGGAAGGAGAAAACAAATGGAAGGAGGAAGATTTAGGGAAACCCCATAGTGCATTTTGAATGAATCACCACAAATTTGTAAAAAGGAAATATTTTGGTTAAAATCTATAAGGAGTTAAAGCTTGAAAATGATGGTGAACAAAAGAGAAAAAGAGAAAAAACAACATAGGAAACAAACTGGATAACAATGAAAGAAATTGATAGTGATTAGAAAAAACATGCCAGGAAAGAGATATAAGCTGTGAACGATGAAGAGATGGCTGGGAATGATGAAGGAGAAATAGGACTGGAGAGAAGATAGGAAAAGATGAAAAGAAATAGGAATGGAGATGATTCTGGGAACAGTGATAGGGAAAGAATGAGTAATTGATGAACAGGACTAGGAAACAAAGGATAGTGAACAAAAGATGAGAGGGAACAGGAAAAAGATGGAATGAAGAGCTAGGATTGGAATGAGGTAGAATAGGGAAAGGCTAGGAGCCGAAGAGAAATTGGAAACAAAGAGAGAAAATGGGGATGGGAGGCTAAGAACAATGACAAAGAGGAAAAATAAGGAATGAAGGACAATGACAGGAGAGAGATAGCAGGAAGAGAAGATAGGGATAGAAAGGCTAAGATAGGTCTTTCTCTTCTTCCTCTATGTATGGTGCTTGTCTTCTCCTTCTAAGTTTTAGTATGTATCGCACACCCCCCCCGGCCCTCTTATATAGACTTTCCTCTTTCAATTTTCTGTTTATCTTCTTACTCTTAATCTTTTTCCCAAAAGATAAGAGACAATCATTATCATGTTAAAGTCCTACTTATCTCCTTAGATTCCTTTACTATCCTTTTATCCATGTATACTTCATTCCCATTGGCCATCTCCTGGGTCCATCTTGCATTATGAAATTCATGTAACCTTTTGATAATTTTGTCCCAATTAAGTTTATCTAAGTTGTCCAATTCCATTTTAGTTGATATATAACACATAAAATTCAACTAGACTCATCTTAACCATAATTTATTCATCTAATCAGGTTTGATGATCATCTAGCCCTTAGATTTTACCAATCAATGGTTAGATGATCAATTGGGGCTATTATGTACATTTAATATAAAAATTCAAAATTGATTGATTAGATGATCTATCCTTATGCTAATTTAAAAGCATTTTAGCTAAAATTGAGCACTCAAAATACAATCCAACCAACATTTTGCTAGTCTCAAGCAAAACATGCAAAAAAACAATCTCAAAATTTTTAAAAAGTCATTTTCAAGTCAACTCCCACTTTTTTCTTAGAGAATGCTAAATACATTCCAATTGAGCTCATATCTTAGAGAGTGTGTGTGTACAATTGACATATATAGTAATCTTTATCTCTAAGAAGACAATACCTTTTGAACTCCATCTAAAATATGTTTTGACCTCAATTCTCACTAATGACATACACTCAAAAATAAAAACTCTCAGATAAATGGTTCAAATCATATCTCTCTTTTAAATATGTGGGCAGAGTTAATAAAAGCAAATTTATCTCACATATACTAATGAATGATGGGAATTACTAAGGAATTTTTTTTTATCCCTTTAGAAAGGATGATATTACCTTTTTGAACATTTAGACATATTGCTCCTTAAATCCTATCCATTCATTTCCTCATCAAGACTATATTCATCCTAGAATCAATAGGTCTTATATTAGGACAAAATGTAAGCTTAGGACAGGGTACAAAAGAAGGGGATATAAAGCATTCATTGGCTTCAAAATAATTAAAGATTTTCTAATAAGATAACAATTTTTCTTTACTTTGTGTAAAAGTGAATATTCTTTCATAATTTTTTGTATTATTCATTTTTTTCAGCATTTTTGAAGATTTTTTCTTCATATTCATTTTTTTTTTTTTTTGTATTGTACCTTAAAAATATTTCTTCAATTATCTCTAACTTATTTTAGAAGAATGGGTATTGGATATTTTATTTGGGGTAATATGGGTAAAGGTGAGTTGGGTAACAAAAAAAAAGGTTTATATAAAGCTCAAATTGGCTAAATAGCGGTAAAATATTTTTAGGTAGGCTTTATGTGTCTAGGTTTATAACAAGGATGACCTAGATCATTTTCTAGATTTCATATAACCTATCAAATCCAATGAACTCCCAAAATTTTAAAAGTAACATTCTAATAATTTAGGTATTTAGCCAAATTTAATAGTTGGTGGGATCAAAATTTAAGCACACTGAAGAAAATTTTGAAACACATTTATAACATCTTAAAAGAAATAATGAATAACTACTTATTAATTTGGACTATGTATATCTAACTGTGTTTACAAATGTGATATAAAACTTAGCTTTCATGGAATACTTTGAAAATGTAGTAAAATTATGAATTAATAATATACAATTCCATTATTAAGATAAAGTTAGATATAATATACTTTAGAAAATTCAATTCTCATCATAGTGTATGAATAGACCTAAAAATTCAAAAAAAATCAAAATCAAAATTTTCATGTTTTTAAAAAAATTAAAAATAGAATTTGCTAGAATTCTACTCCCCAAACATGAAAGAAACATTGTCCCCAATGTTTGAAATATAGGACCAAAAAGGAATCTAAGTGATGTAGTAAACAACAAACTCTAAAATACAAAAAATGGTATCAGATCTCATCAGTCCTGATAAGCAAGATCATCCAGAATTCTGCACTCAACTTCTAGATTCAATTATTCTAGGAAAGGCTTTAAATGTAGACCATTCACTTTAAAAGTATGACCAGTCCTTGCATCCTCAATCTCGGCGATCCTAGATGAAAAAGCTTCTTCGACCATTCATCTTTTCTCAATAAATCTTATTACTCTCATATGCTTCCTGCCTGATCTACTCCAACTCATTGAGCTGAAGTTTTCTATGTGAGCATGCTTTATCCATGTTGAAATTAAATGTTTGAACTACCTAATAAGCTCTATCTTCAAATTCCACTAGCAAAATGGCAAGCCTTACCGTATATAATATGATATGGGGACATACCAATTGTGGTCTGGTGTGCAGTCCTGTAAGCCTAGAGCACATCAGATAGTCGAAGAGACCAATCCTAATGATCCAGATTAACGTCTTTTGTAGAATTTGTTTTATAGCCCAATTAGATACTTCAACTTGGACACTTGTTTGTGAGTGATACGTTTTCAACTTTTTGTATGATATTATACTTTTTCATGAGTGCTGCCAATGCCTTGTTGCAAAAGTGGGTACCATTATCACTTATAATGGCTTGAGGCATCCCAAATCTAGAAAAAAATGTTTTTTGAGAATTTAACAACTATTTAATTGTCATTATTTCTATAAGGATAGCCTCTATTCATTTGAAAACATAGTCTATGACCAATAAGATATAAAGGTAGCCAAAAGAAGGTGGGAATGGTCCCATGAAATCGATGCGCCAATAGTAAAGAACTTCAATCATAAGGATATGGTTTAGAGGCATCATATTCCTATGGGTTATTCCCCTAACTTTTGATAGTACTCACATAATTTGTAGAATATATGTGAGTCATTAAACAATGAGGGCTAGTAGAAACCACACTGCAAAATTTTTGCAAAAAATGCCTGCTACATGCTTCTGAATGACAGAAGGAGATGACACTATTTTGCTCTATGTTTGATACAAATCTCCTAATTATTTGTTCTATGAAATACTTAAATAAGTATGGGTTATCATAGAAGTAGTGCTTAACATTGGAAAAGAATTTTTTCTTTTATAATTTACTCCAATGTTCAAGAATCTTCCTTGTGACTAGATGATTTGCTACATCAGCAAACCAAGAGGATGGGAGACATGAAAAAGTTGCTCAGCAAGGGAAGTGTCTATAATTGGCAATTCATCCATTTGTTCTATTAGGAGTAGGCAAGACAAATGGTCAACTATGACATTCTTTAGTCTTTTCTTGTCTTTTATCTCAAGGTCAAACTCTTGGAGTAGAAGAATCCATCTGAGTAGTCTGAGCATAGTGTACTTCTTGGATAGAATGTACTTAAGGGCAGAACAATCAGTATATATGATTGTCTTATAATCAACCAACTATGAGTGCTATTTAGGGTCCTACTTACATAGTAAATGACATATGGATTTTTGTCTTCTCTCTATAATGTACTACTCGACCAACATAATCAATAGCATTGTACATGATTTCAAAGGGTAAACTCTAATCAAATCGCTGCATGATAGGTGCAATGGTTAACTTGTCTTTCAACATTGTAAAAGTTTCTTAACAATCATCAGTCCATTTGAAATGGGTGTCCTTTGTAAGGAGGTGACATAATGGTCTGGATAATGCACTCAAACCTTTAATGAATCTCTTATAGAATTCTGCATGACTTAGGAATGAGCAAATGTCCCTAACAAATCTGGGGATGAGTAGATTGACTATGGAATGAACTTTATATCTATCTACCTTTACTCCTTTGGAAGACACTATGTTTCCAAGGACAATTTCCTTAAAAACCATGAAATGACACTTCTCCCAACTAAGCACTATGTTCTTTTCTTCATATTGACTCAAGACTTTTCTCCCTAAGATTCTCTCTACCATATCACTGAAGATGCTCAACATACATAACTAAAATGTAGCAAGATCATTAAATAATCCAAATGGCATTCTTTTGTGGGAAAAAGTGCCACAAGGATATGTGAAGGTTGTCTTTTCACTACTACATAGGAGGCTTTTAAAGTCGGTGAAAAATGTAAATAGAAGTAGGTTCAAAATTGACTTCTATCGAGCTGACTTTGAAAGTCAATAACTTTAAAAATCATTTAGATAAATGACTTTAAAAATCAAGGACTTCTAAAGTTGTTTAGGTAATTGACTTCAAACATATGGGCCTTTTGAAGTCATTTAGTGTGACGAACCGAGTTTCAGATGCATTTTTTTAAATGCATAACTAATTTCTAGTGCAGAGTCAAACCCTATTTGAAAAACAATGCAATGCAATGGAAGAAACTTTTCTTTTAAATCCATTTTGAAATCCCCGAGTGTTATTTACTTCCAAGAAAAACAAAATAATGTCTACTCAAAATACAATATATGTATCACAGATCCATCCAGTCACAGCTTATAGTCCAACTATACTAAGTACATATACATGTCTCAAAACAAAAATTATATACTTACATTTACATTTGTCTTTATCTTCACCCACTTGATCGCAACAGTAAAACTTCCTGCTACTTCTTCTATTCCTGATTGAGCTTATCTATATAAAAAAATTAATATATTGGGTTGAGTATTTAACATACTCAGTAGGTGAATCTGAAAATATTATTTTGAGAACATAGTATGCAACATGAATAATTTCAAGAGAAGTAATAAGATCATGCAATTCCATTTTGTGTGTCCATGGGTATTTACGCATAAACTTTAAAACTCATTTACACATTTCCAAACCATGGAATTTTTTATCGAAGTCTAAAAATAGTAATAGTAAATCAATTCATGTATTAGAATCTCGGAGAACACATCAAGCCAATTGGTCAAAAATCAATAATTCATAAAATAGTAATACTTATTAAATTCTTAAAGTAGTAATTGATCAAACCGAATGATAGAATCTCAACCCCACTATAAATATCATGCACGTGGGTATCTTGGCAAACACATCAAGCCGATAGGTCGGCGAACACATAAATTCGACAGGTCACGAGTACTCGTCTACGACTATCTCAATGTAATATGCATATCGATATCAAAACTAAAATCATAAGGTCCATTATGCTCCCAACTAGAACCGATTCTGAAATTGTGTGGCTCCAGTATCTGGAGACCATGCCCGCCATAGCCTCCATGGCGATTATGGATATGTCCGTGAACACCTCCAGTGGTCGTCCCTATTTACCACAGCAGTCGAGGAAGGGACAATATTAGTTTGGGCAATGATACATGCCACCTTTGGTGGTTAGAGGCCGGGAGGCCAACCCCGTACATAAACAACCTCTCAGTATAGTGTCCACCAAGCTCATTAGCTTGAAATATATATATACATATATTCCAAATCTCAATCATCATAAATCATGCAATTTATGCAACCAGTTTCAAAACACGCAAGCAATGCTTATATAAAACTGTCCATGAAAGATGTAAGTAATAGCACCAAGATCATGAATCACGAGAAGAGTTTGCATGCTCAAAATATCATTTTTCGAATATCATTTCCAAAAGTATACCAAACACGGTAACAGATTCAAGCATAAATTATTTTAGATTTTGGAATGCATTTGAAAACTTAATAGTATCAGACTACCTATAGAAATCATTTAGGCTTAGTTGAAAACTTAATAGCATCAGACTACCTACCTTGATGTTGTTACATGGACCGCGTTTTCCTTCAATTCTAATCCTGGATCTCTTTCAATATCTTTGTGGATCCTGGATTTAAGAATTCAACTATTATCTTCTAATCAATACGGATCATATGTCATATTTAAAAATCAATGGTCTAGATCATCTATTTATACTCTGATCCTATCCATCAATGATCAGATCTATGATCCAAGGATGGATGTCCCTAATTCAAGGTCAAACTAGGTATCTAAATCTTCTAAATTTTCTAATGGATCACTTCTTAAGATCAGATCGTCTTTGATCTTGTAGATCTATGGGATTCTTAGGATTTTTAGGCCATAAGCAGATAAAATCATTCTCTGATTTTAAATTTTATTACATACATAGGTCCGTATTGTCAATACGATTCTAAAAAACCTTTCAAATCATTAATCAAGCTTCTATAGCTCCCATAATTAGAGATTTTGTGTCTCGAGCCTATTTAATGGTACAAATTAAAATTTTGGATCCAGAACAGGGTCACCGGTGATGACTGGCCATAGTCGGAGAAGGTAATTGGAGTGACAGTTGCCGGTGACATTTTCTACATCAAATTGACTCCTAATTAAAAGGGCTTGTAGATCAAGCTCTTACCTTCACTCTTGTTAAGTTTGACGTCATTTTGTGGTCATTTGAAGCCTGTAAATGTGGATTTTCCCGTCACACTGTCGCTGGATTAGAATCTTCGTCTGATTGATGGTAAAATCTACTCCAATTGAGAAATAGATAGAGGGGTTTTGATCATCTTCTTATGAGGAATCCAGCAGTGATGTCTGATCTTTGATCCACCATTACTTAGATGACTGTCATAGGGCCAAACAGTAACCATAGTTACAGTCGCCAAAAAAAATGGAGAACGGGTGGCTGGAGGAAGATGAGAAGAAGTGGGAGATGGGTCTGAGGTGTGATTAGGAAGAGGATAGGGTGATATATAGGGTGGTACACCACCCTTTTTGACGGTGTTGCTGCCGTGAATAGTGGTCGGCGTCCACCGTCTCCTCCAACGCCGACACAGTTTTCGGTGCCGACGCGGTCCATTGCCGACGCAGTTTTCAGCGATGATGCATTGTAACGTAGTGATGATGCCATGCTGACGTGGTACTGATGAGGAGGATGATGTAGAGTCAGAAGGGGGTGTTGTTAAAAAAACAGCCCCTTGGTTTTTTTTTAACTTTTAATTACTAAAATATCCTTCATCTTCCAATGCTCATAACTTTGTCATCTGACCTCCTTTTTCAGTGTTCTTTAAGTCGTTGAATTCTATTTTTCAAGTAGAATCAAATTATATAGATATTTCCAACAAATTCTTACTTTAAAATTTTAAAATTAATAAAAATTTATCCACCTTTCCAATTCAATTATTTTCTAAAATAAATAAGATATAACAATTCTGTTGATTGCAAATACTGTGATAGATTGTACTTGAAAGAGGGTTACTAAAAGACCTTAAAATTTTGGGTCATTACATCTATGTGAAGGCCTAGGTACCCCATAGATGGGAGACAACTGAGGGACAAAGAGTTAGTCCCACATAACTAAGGTGAAAGTTGTTGGACTATTGATAAAAGTGGTGTGTGACTCTCCTTACAACAAGGCCTTTTCCCCAAAAAACTAGGAAAGAACAAAACCATGAGGGGGCTAGTTGTATGGGTAGCCAATTTCCCAGAGCAAACAATATTGTTGTAGGTGGGAGCCACCGAGCTATTACGAATGATATCAGAGCCAACCCCTAACCCAGTGTGTGGCTGGCCACATGTTGGTGCTTAGTTTCATGGTTAACACGCGAGGATGCATGTTCTCCAAGGAAGGAAGATGTGAAGGCCTAGGTACCCCTGACATGGGAGACGGTTGAGGAATAGAGAGTTAGTCCCACACCACTAAGGAGAAAGTTGTTGGGCTGTTGATAAGAGTGGTGTGTGACTCTCCTTACAAAGGCCTTTTCCTTGAAAAACCGAGAAAGAACAAAACCGTGAGGGGGCTGGTTGTATGGGTGGCCAATTTCCCAGAGTAGACAAAATTGTTGTAGGTGGGATCCATTGGGTTGTTACAAATGATATCAAAGCCAACCCCTGACCCAATGTGTAGCTGGCCGTATGTGGGCACCTAGTTTCATAGTTAACAAGTGGGGATGCGTGTTCCTTAAGGAGGGAAGATGTGAAGGTCTAGGTTCCCCCTAGATGAGAGGTGACTGAGGGATAGAGAGTTAGTCCCACATCACTAATGAAAAAGTTGTTGGGCTGTTGATAAGAGTGGTGTGTGACTCTCCTTACAATAAGGCCTTTTCCATAGGAAACTGGGGAAGAGCAAAACTGTGAGGGGGCTGGTTGTATGGGTGACCAATTTTCCAGAACGGACAATATTATTATAGGTGGGAGCCACAAGGCTATTACAAATGGTATCAGCCAACCCCTGACCCGGTGTGTGGATGGGCACATGCAGGCGCCTAGTTTCATGGTTAACACACGGGGACGCATCTTCCCTAAGGAGGAAAGATGTGAAGGCCTAGGTGCCCCATAGATGGGAGATGGCTGACGGACAGACAGTTAGTCCCACATCGTTAAGGGGAAAGTTGCTGGGCTATTGATAAGAGTGGGTGTGACTCTCCTTACAATAAGGCCTTTTCCTCGAAAAACTGGGGAAGAACAAAACCATGAGGCTAGTTGTATGGGTGGTCAATTTTGCTTAATAGACAATATTTTTGTAGGTGGGAGCCACTGAGCTATTACATTTAGCCCTAGAGGACTTCAAAAGTCCTTTTTTTTATTTTTGATATTCTGAGCACTACCATCTATATACATTGATACAATTTTCTGACAATATTTATTCACATAAAAAAAACAAACATACATTTACTTCCACATTGGGTACAAAACATCCAAATTCATCATTATCCACCCACATCTGTCTAGAAAATACTTCATAAAAGAAACCACAACACATGCATTCACTACAATATCCACATTCACTTCATTTGTAAATCTATACATATTTGTATTTACTTTCGAGCTCTAAGTTACCCTCATTCATCATCTCATAAAAGTTATATAATTATTTGAATATATTGAAAACCAACCCCCACATATTCACTTCATCCATACTCATTAACTCCCCACAGTCTCCAATCATTCATCACTTAAAAAAATAATGAAAACTAAAAGAATACATACAAGTGAATGAAAAAATACTTTACTATGTATTTTACACTTGTAGTTACTCCAAGTGTTCTAATTGAAACACAGTACATACTCAACCCATTCACTTCATATTTCATTGAGGTTTACTTTGAAGTAACTCTTCTTGTTTTCCCACTCATAAAGCACAACAGCCTGTAATACAACACACTTAATTCATGTCTCATTATTTTAGATGGATCTATAAAAACAGCAAAAAAATATAAGATTATGAAAAGTAAAAAGTATCTTACCTTTATTAATTGGGAGACAGACACACTATCAAATATTAGGATCCTCGTGTATCTTAATACATAGTACCCGCACTCGTAACCAAACTATTGTCTTAGGCACTGTGCAATAAGGACAACAAAAATAATTCATAAATATCATTTATAATATTGTAAGTTTAATTAGTGGTAAAAGAGTAATTAACTATTTTCCATACCTTGACATTCTTCTAAGTGAGTTTTGATGTTTATATAGTCTTAGTCAAATTACCTATTCGTACCATACTCTACAAATTTAAATTTAAAATGCATTATAGATGAATAATAAATTATTTATCTACACATAAAACATGAAAAGAATAAAAGCTTACTTATTTATAATTTCTACAAGGGAGGGACGAATGTGCAATCCACATGAATAAAAAAAGAAAGCCTGCCACCATGCACATCCAAATCGAGCAACATCAAATGAGCCATATATAGATAGTCATATGAATTGTAATTAAATTCGACAATCCCTAAGTATAGAATAAGTTGACAAGAAAATAAGAAAATTAAAACTTACTCGCTATTGTAGGGAATCATTAAGCCGTATCCCTCAGAGACCTAAAAGAAGCCTAGTAAAATATCATGAACATGCCTCTCTATTGGCCATTGCTCCGCCACTCCACAAATGTTGCTAAGGCCAAGGAATTGGTAACCATATTCCCACCATCAAAAAGGATAGTTGCATCAATCAAGAAGCTGTATAAAAGAAATAATTAGTACCTACACCATGAAAATATAACATGTAATGTCAAATATTTTATAAGCAAATATGTGCATATACCCATGTAAGAGGCAATGTGAGAGTGCTCAAGTTGATCTCATAGGCAAACTCGTAATATGTCCTCTGCTATAAATGAAACTTCAACAACGTCCCTGGTAAACACTCCCTCCTATGAGGTCCTCTACTATCTTCATTGATGAGGCCATAGATTAACCTTACAGATCGAGATGTATTAGGTGGGACTTTCACACAATCCTTAGAAGGTTGTTGTAAAAGATGTAAAAAAGTTTAGCTAAATAATTTTGATCAATGAAGATGACCTAATTTATGATTAAATTGAAACAATCATATATACAACTACATGTTCTATTAGTGCAACAATAGGTGATGGTGCAATGGCGAGTGACCTCGATGATGCATGTTGTTGCTGATTAATTGTACAAAGTTATAAACAATTAAATTGAGATCTCTAGCTAAAAATTATTGAGGAAGGTAGTATGATAAGATACATATCGTGGACTCTATGGGAATGACTAATACCTCCGACCAAGCAACGTGATATGCAACTGTCTGCCCAATGGTTATAATACTTTCCATTTCTAAAGGGAATGGTAGGCTAGCATTGGCATCCAAAGACATGGTAATGGACACTCGCTTAGTATGTGGAGGCACTAATTTCATGTAAAACAGTTGATTCATGCTCATAACATGAACAAACTGCTATGATGTTTTGATAGGAATCCTTGGCCAATAGGTATTGACCCACCTACAAATTAGTTATACTATAGAGAGGTTGACCTAAAGAATTATTACATAAGGATAATAAAAATTTTGATTTTTGTTTATATATATACCTCCTTGGCTAGAATTTCTTCACCAAGGGGCGCACGTTGTCCTTCATGAACTTCTTCAATTGGAGAATTGTAGCTAGCATTTGATGGAGGTATAGGGGCATTGCAAAGTTATGTGCAGAGGATTGAGAAACTATCATCAAACCTCCTTCATGCAACTATTTAAATATATCCATTTTATTTTCTCAACCAAATTATTGTGGGCAGATGCACATAAAGATTTTGAATTTTCTTGAATTTTTCAACAACAAAAAATTGAGGAAGAGTTCCCTTACTATGATGAGAACTAGATTTTTAGACTTAGTAATTCTACTATCTTTAGCTTTTAATGGAAGTGTACATGGCTAGTTTGCATATTATTCATGAGTTGAAGCATTTTATGAAACTTAATTCTTAAAACAAAATTTACACATAGTCAAGACTAATAGAGAGGTATGACTTAGAAACCCTAAGTAAAATTAGTAGAGACTTATAACCTAGTGAGTTTAGAGACTATCTTATTTCAAATAGTTATAAGTAATTTCACAATTTTCTTCAACATACATAACTTAGTGCGATCATGTTATCCTTGTTTTGATTAACTATCAAGAATAAATAAGAGTAATAGCTTTCTTTCCAGAAAATTTATTCAGTCTAATAAGCTTTAGGAAACCTAAAAAATGATATAGGGCATCCTTATTTAGCCCAGAGACATAAAACCTATCCAATACAATATACCACTAATTAATCCCTTGAGCCTATTATTAAGCCTCTTTCTTCTTTAAAACAATTACCTTATCCCAAAAAAAACCATTTTCAAAATGAGTAAAGTTAGTAGAAAAGTTCAAAGAAGACAAAAAGTCAAAGAAGTGAGAAAATTAGTAGTCTTTCTTCTAAAGAAGCTAAAAGAAAAAGAAAAGTAAAAAGAAAGAAGTGTTAGAAAAAGAAGAGAAAAAAGTGAAAGACAAGAATACAAAGGAAATTTACTTCAACAAAACCAAAAGAAAAGTGACCTAACAAATATTTATTAAAGACCTCTACTCAATTTTGAACCATTGAAATTCTTATACCCTTCTTTCTTAACCTATCCTAATGTAACGACCCGGGTTTTCCCATGCATTTTTAAATGCAATATCTAATTCCTAAGGCGAGATGCATCCCTATTTGAAAATCATTTTATGAAAACCATGCAATGCAGCGGAAAACCTTTAGTTTTAAACTCATTTTGAAAACCCTAAGTGTCATTTTCTTTCACAACAACCAAGGTAGTTTTTGAAAAGCTTTAGAAATCATAAGTTTTTTTCCCCAGATCTATCCAGTCACAGCACACAGCCCATCTATAAATAAATACAAATACATGTCCAAAGGGTTGAGAATTTACATACATGTATAATTGTTTCCTTTTTGATTCACTTGCTCGTAGCACTAACATACATGTCCTCTACTCGTGGATGGAATTATCATGAAAAATGTTAAGGATAGGGTGAGTATATACTATACTCAGTAGGAGTCTATCACTACTAGTTTTGCAATGCATGCTATGTTAAAAATCATATGCTCTTAAAAATATGTGCATGTTCGAGCAATCATGTTTAATATCAATATTAAAAACCACTGTCAAACCGGAATACTAACGACTTAAGGAAATATCATAATCCAAATCGAAAGTATCATATATCATAAACATAATGATATGCATAAGATGCTCAACTGAATCCAACTCATGGATATCTGGTATGGTATGGTCGACCAACCTCATATCATGCTATATGCAATGCAACTAAGTCCACGAAACCATAGGGTCCAACTATGCCCACGACCTCCCTGCCGTGTGGTCCCTAGGTACCTGAGGACACTCGGTCATAGCCTCAACTGGGCCTATGACATGTCAACCCAGTGCCGTGACACCAGTGGTAGCCCCCTGTACCACATGCAATCGACGTAGGGACGTTGCCCTTTTTGGGCATGGTACCCATCCACCTAATAGTGGTAGAGGCTGGAGGCCAACACAAACCTCTCGGCATAGCGCCCACGAGCTTATCAGCCCAAATCATATCAGATCAAACCAACGAAAACCTCTTGTTCAAAACCCATCCTCTTTGGGTCCCTCACAACTGCCTGGCCCTCACAACTGCCTACCCAGCGTCTTTTGGGCACTCCAGCGTCTTTTGGTAACCCTCAAGGACATGCAATCTTTTAAAAACTCAATGCTCACCAATTATGCAATATATGCATTTGTTTGCAAAACATATCTATGCATAATGTATATGCAATTATTTGCAAAACATCTCTATGCATAAAGCGTTTATCATATGTATGCTAAATTAAGTCATGCTAAACAAGTTATATAATTTTTACTTAAAACATGCATAAAACAATCATGGCTCTTTTTAAAAAGTTTAGTAGTGATAGAGCACCTACCTCAAAGTCTCCTAGAGTCGCGTCCTTATCACTCAACCCATCCCTAGGTCTCATTTATAAACTCCTGGGTATAAATGGATACAAGGAGTCCTAATTAATTTCAATCTATTTAGACATTAGACCGCTAGCCCTGCCTATTCGGTCCCTTGTTCTTGCCTAATTCATTGTCAGGCTGGATCTTATGATGTGGACCTACTATTCCATAGCTAACTCTGTAAATTGTCCTTTAATCTTAGCTTTAAAGTCTTGTTGGGTCCACGTGTCCCAGTTCCCTCACGTGCGTGCACGCCTAAAGGCAGTGTCAGGGACCGCGTTTTTGCACGCGCACATGCATGGTCAGGTGACGCGCTATGATACGCATCATTGCAAGGGCGCACCTTGTATCATGCGCGTCTCAGCTCCCAGGGCACCCCATGCACCCAGGTCGAGCCAGGACCCGTGCCCTATGTCACGCGCGCACCTGAGGGCCGCTCCTAGGACAGTGTATGCACTGTAGTACGCCCGAAGCCCATCCCTAGGACCCTGTCCCAGGTGCACCTGGAGCAAGGCATTCCTGGGACGCCTGGCTTGTGCAAGGTCGTCTGGACCTAGCTTGGGGCGTTGTGTTCGTCCAGGGCCGGCCCAAGCCGGCTTGGGCGTTTTCCGGCCAAGAACCCGGCTAGAAAACGACAGGGGGTGCCGTTATCAAAACGGCCCCCTGCGTTTTTCATCCTTTTTCGTTTTTTCGTTTTTCTGTTTTATTTTCAGAAATACCCCTATCTTTAAACGGCTGTAACTTCCTCATACGAACTCCGTTTTGGGTGATTTTTGAGGTGTTGGATTCCATTTTTTGAGTAGAATTTAATGGTACTAAGTTTCTTCACAAATTCCTTCGTTTACTATTTTAAATAAAGTAAAACATTTAACTCAGTTTATTTCCTATGGAATGCTTAATTTTCATTAAAAATAGTATAAATTGCTCGGGCATTACACCTAAGCCTATGTTTCATCCTAGTCAAAGACCTGTGCACCTTAGGTGGAATATAGCCTTAAGGAGGATATAAAAAGAATGAAGTGAGGCAAATTACCCCCACTATTCTTGGTGATAACATCCACTCTCAAGGGTCACTTTCCTTTGTCTCTTTAGTATTTAAAACTTTATGTGAACCATTAGCTTATTGGATCCAGTCACATAATGAGAGAAATATGTTTAAACCCTTATCTGAGACTTCATTTCTGAGAGTATACCTGAGGGAATTTGAGCTCAAAACATATTTTTAATGAAATATAAGCATATCCATTTAAAAGTTAGGACTTATGTGGGTGTACACAGACATGCAGTCTAAGATATAATTTGAATAAAATATCTTGAATATGTGTATGACATGTTAAATTGTCAATCCTCTCAATTAAGCATTGAAAAACTAGTAAAGTACTAAAATAGGGGACTCAACCTTATGGAATTTTGTGGGTATATTTACTACAAACCCTCATGAGGCAAAAATGGTCCACTAGGGGTAACCCAGGGGTTTAAGGGCTTGTTGCATGTGCTAAATGCATTCACGAGTACCTGAGAAAGTGGCACTTTGTACCAATTTTGATTTTTTACTTATTTTTCTTAGGGCTAGCAAAATGATGGTTGGGAGGTGAAATAAGTGTTTAATTTTGTATAAAAACCACCCAATTAGATATCTCTGTGTCACAACTTAGAGGGGTAAATTAGGGTTTTTAGACCAAAATTCGTAACGCACTTTTTTTTACCTAATGAAGCAAAAGCTTGATATTTTGTAGGTCTAGAAGCTAATCCAAGGTAAGTATGTGATTATTCATATTTTTTTAGGATTTATTTACCTTTTTACTCTTTTGCAGGAAATGGAATCAATACCCAACAACCTATATTTTACTTAGTAAAGCTTTTTGCAGGTTGAAGAAAGCAAAGGTCTTGGAGAGATGATCCAACGACTAAGATCAATCAAAATGAACATTACAAGATCAAAAGATAGAGTCAAAGCCTAAGAATTATCAATCCAACTTGAATTCAAAGGTTAAGATCATCTAGTGGACTAGCAATGGGAGCTAAAGATGACCAAAGTGGACCCACGAAGTAAGCCATGCTTTCCCACCACCTTTGCATGGAAGCCATATAAGCCAGTAAAGCCATGGAAAAGGGTGTAAGTCATATGAGTTACTCATGCAATCGAGGCCGATCCCACAAAGAATCTCATAGATTTAGAATGGATTGTATCTTATTCAAATTATTTAGCTTCAGAGAAAAGAGAAGGGTTTGGATTGAATTAGGAGATTAAAGTGCTCAAATTAGAAATATGCATGGAATTAGAAATTAAAACTAAAAAAAAAAAAAACTTTCCTAAATTAAAACTAAACAAAAAAAATGGAAACTTGCTTAACTAAAATGCATTTAAATAAGGAAATAAGAATAACTTAACATGAATTACAATAAACAACTAACTTAAGTAAATTAACTAAAAATGAAAACTTTTCTATTCTAGAATTAAACGTAACAAAAATTTACAAAAGCTAAACTAAGATAATGGAATTGGAAACTTAACTAATTAACAAGTAAGCAAATATAGAAACTACAGCAAAGTAGAAAGATTCAAACCACAAAATTAGACTTAAGGAAAGGAAACTTTCTTAATTTAAAACTTTCCTAAACTAAAACATACCAAAATAGAACTTTCTAAAATTCAAAAAAGAAAATTTTCTAATCTTTTCTAATCGTAAGATTTAACAATTAATTTAACCAAGAATCTAAAAGGAATGGGATTTGGAACTATGCACATGGTTTGTGGACTATGCGCAAGATTCTAAAGCCCTAAAGGTAGTGAAATTTAATGATCCTACAGTAAGTTAATATATAAAATAACTATGGGATATAAAAAAATTAAAGATATAAGTGGCTACCTAAGGTTTTAGGAAAATAAGATGTTTTATTGCTAGAATTAAAGCACAACACTAAAATAAAAATAAAAAGACAATTTCCAATTTTTGGTACTTAAGAACAATCAATAAATCTTGCATTAGAAAGCTATTGAGACCTCAACTTTTATGCAAGGAAATAACTGAGATCTTGAGTAATTTTATGAAATAAAAAAATTACCAAAGAACTTTATTGCATCATATCCAATTTGCATCAAAATTATGCACATAAAACTATCTACAAAATATGGAAATTGAACACTTTTCTAAAGCCTGAAATCCTATCTAAAAAATAGAAAATTTTCATTCTAATTTTTACACTCTAAAGCATAATGACATTCAAAGAAAAACCCGAAAGGAATTTGAGAGAAAAGAATGCTAAGTGGGTAAACTAACTAAGGAAAAACTGCTCAAAACTACGGGAAAACGAGGGTAGAAAACATGGAATTCAAGTGGGTAAATCAAGTATTTAAGCTGGCTCTTCTCTTGGTTGTTACTATCGGATATGATTTAACTTAAATATTGAGGTAATAACAAATAAAACAAGTGAATTTGAGGTAAATAAGAAAGGAGAAAGCTATATGGAAAGAAAGGTGAAAAACTAGAAAGCAAAACAATGAAAACTAAATCAAAGCAAGTATACTACTAACCTGAATTGGAGAGAAAATAACCAAGAAAATAACTTGAAATCCAAAGGGAGAAAATCATCTAAGAAATCTCAAAGATTAGCATCAAATATCACCTAAGGAAAGCTACAAAATCATGCACATAGTCCAGAGACCATGTGCATGGTTCTAAATCTGTTTCCTTTTAGATTCTTGGTTAATTTAGTTACTTAATTTAGCTTTAGCAGTATTTTATTCATTTTTTGTATCTTATTTTAGGCTTAGAAAGTTTCCTTTCTGAATTTTAGAAAGTTTCATCTTTAGAAAGTTTTAGGATTTAGAAGTGTTAAATTTAGAAAGTCTCTTTAATGGTAGTTTCCATTCACATGCATGTTTCTACTTTGTTGTTAAAGTTAGTTAGATCTAATTGGTTATTTGTTTTTACATGTTAATTT
This sequence comes from Warburgia ugandensis, assembly GCA_035236585.1. Lineage (NCBI taxonomy): Eukaryota > Viridiplantae > Streptophyta > Magnoliopsida > Canellales > Canellaceae > Warburgia > Warburgia ugandensis. The sequence goes on along the minus strand of CP141130.1, from coordinate 28,195,183 downwards.
AGTATTAGAAAGTTTCCTAAATTAGTTTTAGAAAGTTCTATTTTTGAAAAGTTTCTAATTCTAGTTCAGGAAAGTATTAATTTAGGAAACTATCATTTTTAGTAGGTTCCTTTAGTTTAAGTTTAGTAATTTGATTCATGCTAAATTAGCACTAGTTTCATTTAGTTACATGCATATTAGTTATGTTAGATTCTAATTTCATTACTTAGTTTTATTTTCTACTAAGTTTTTTTTAAGTTTAGTTTCTATTTCCATGCACACTTCCATTTCATGTTGTTTAATTTCCTAGTTTAGTCACAACTCTTCTTCTTTGGATGAAGTTAATCAATTTGAATAAAATCCAATCCATTGCAAATCTGTGAGATTCCTTGTGGGATCGACCTCGCATGTATGAAAATACTACATTGATTTCTCCACTTGCGAGTTAACTTATAAATCACAATAAAATGTTTGAGCCATTACCGAGGATCAAACCTGGGTCACCCTCATGATAGGTAGGAATACTTACAACTATACTACAAAAACTTGTTATTTTTTTAATTAAAACTTGCACTTGCATGAATCATTTGCAATATACCATGCTATTGAGGTCAATCCCATGAGGAGTTGAACTAATGTGATGCTAGTGGTCCCTACTTTAAACTATCTAACCTAGTCAAAATTCAAGAGATATTTCTTATAATCAAAGTATGGAAATCGAACGTGGAAATGAAAACTATGCATAAATTAGAAACATGATAGAATTGAAAACTTGCCTAAAACATGCACTTTCCAAAAGTCAAACTTTCCTAAATGAGACTTTCTAAATCCATGAATTTCCTAAATTAAAGACCTTCCTAAAGTAAGAACTTTTTAAAATTCAAATAAGAAACTTTCCAAAAGTGAACTTTCCTAAAGTGCAATTTTAACAACTTTCCTAAGCATGAAATTAACAACTAACCTAAGGGAACATGCATTAAACAACTAATTTCCTAATCATGGAACTACTAAAGCAAGCAATCAAACTTATGGTAAAGAAAACTTTAACAACTACAATCTTAGCAACAACATGTAAATGAATCAATCAAGATCAACACTACTAAACTACTTTCCTTATCATGAATGAAGGAAACAAATTGAATGTAGTTAAACAAAAACTCACTTAAATCATGCTTGATTGAATAAAAAATGAAATCAATGAAGGAACAATCCATTTTCATAACATCATGCAATGGTTCAACATTTAACCTTTTTAAAACCATGCATTCCACTTTGAAAGCCAACATGAAAAGCACTAAGATCAAACAAGAAAGAAAGTAAAATAAACCAACCTTGAATGGAGAATCCCCAAAATCAGGTGTGGAAAGGCTTGAAGAGATGCCTCATACCTTAGGATGAGAGTAGCAATACCCAAGCAAAGAAAATCCAGAGCAAAAAGGAGAGAATGGGAAGCTAGGGAGAGGACATGTCCTTCCCCAATGGAGGAGGTGCGTTTTTCCTTTTGAGAATAGGTCCCCTTTTTGCCTGAGTTTATGCAGATTTTATAATTATTTTCCTATTTTTTCTAGTGTTCTTATAAGAACAAGGTGTGGTGGGGATGAAATCTTCTCATTTTGGACCACTAGGATAGGGGAAAGGCTAATGTTTTCAAATAGGAAACAAGGGGTGAGAGGTGGATTAGGTGGAAGATGCCACCTTTTTAGGAAGGGCCATCTCCCCCTTCAAAAACTGTTGGAGCACCTCCTAATTAGGAAGGTGGGTGAGGTGATAAGGTACGAAATAGATGGGAAAAGGAAAAGCAGGTGGGAGGAAAGTGGGGTGTAGGAAAGACTTAGGAAAGTGAGGTGAGATGGAGGTTTTTGAATGGCTAATTGATTTCCTAAGGACTTGGGATTGGTTGGTAGTAGGATGGGAGTTTTGGAAGGTGGAAGAATTATGGAATAGCAGAACTCTTGAATGGAAAGTCAATCTCCCCCTTCAAAAACTGTTGGAGCACCTCCTAATTAGGAAGGTGGGTGAGGTGATAAGGTACGAAACAGATGGGAAAAGGAAAAGCAGGTGGGAGGAAAGTGGGGTGTAGGAAAGACTTAGGAAAGTGAGATGAGATGGAGGTTTTTGAATGGCTAATTGATTTCCTAAGGACTTGGGATTGGTTGGTAGTAGGATGGGAGTTTTGGAAGGTGGAAGAATTATGGAATAGCAGAACTCTTGAATGGAAAGTCAATCTCCCCCTTCAAAAACTGTTGGAGCACCTCCTAATTAGGAAGGTGGGTGAGGTGATAAGGTACGAAATAGATGGGAAAAGGAAAAGCAGGTGGGAGGAAAGTGGGGTGTAGGAAAGACTTAGGAAAGTGAGGTGAGATGGAGGTTTTTGAATGGCTAATTGATTTCCTAAGGACTTGGGATTGGTTGGTAGTAGGGTGGGAGTTTTGGAAGGTGGAAGAATTATGGAATAGCAGAACTCTTGAATGGAAAGTCAAATTAGTGTGGTATTAGGTGGTGAGGTACAAAGGGATAAAAAATGGTGAGAAAAACATTAAAAAAGGAAGGCTCTCATCCTATTGGTCCATATGCCAACTTATCCTAATAAAATTTCCCTTAATTATCTTTAAAATATCTTTTAAAATCTCTTGGATAATCCTCGTCCATTCCTTCCAATCCTAGCCTTCCATTTAGCTTAGTTTGATGGCCTAGATTGCTAACTTTGAGGCTCCATTGGCTAGGTTTCATGGCTGGATTTTGAAGCTTTCTTGTCTTGGCTTTATGGCTTTATCCATTAGCTTGGGTAGTTTGAATGGTTTGACTTGAATTCCATAGCTTGCCACCTTCTCTCATGGCTTATATGGATAAAGTGGCTTAAGTGGATTACATGTAAAGGTGGTGGGAATGCATGGCTTACTTCATGCGCCCACTTTGGTCATCTTTAGTTCCTTTAATCTCATCCATTGCTAGTCCATAAGATGATCTTGACCTTTGAATTCATATTAGATTAATGATTCTTAATTTTTTACTCAATCTTCTTATCTTGATCTTCAATATTCATCTCATTGATCTTGGCTGCCAAATCATCTCTCCAAGATCTTTGCTTTCTTCAACCCATGAAAAACCTTACAAAGTACAATATAGGTTGTTGAGAATTCATTCCATTTCCTACAAAAGAGTAAAAACTAATTAAATCCTAGAAAAATATGATTAATAACATACTTACCTTGGATTAGCTTTTGGACTCATAAAATATCAAAAAATTTCTTTATTAGGTCAAAAAATGCATGTCTCGTGAATTTTGGTCTAAAAATCCTAATTTACCCCTATAAGTTGTAACACATGGATAACCAATTGGGTGGTTTTTATGAAAAATTAAAAACTTATCATAGGCTTCTTGATCTTCAACTGTAGGTAAACCTTTACCAAAGAATTTAGAAGGAAAAATACCATGCCCCTTGCCCTTGACTCGAATAGGGCGGTCCTTCTTATTGCCCATAGCCCTATGCAAGATGTCGTTGTTGGTAGTAGTGCTACTTAGAGTTCCTGTACTTGAGCTTTCTTGGGTAAGAATATCCTACAAAATTTAGTTAGCAAGACACGATCATGTCATCTAATTAATTGTACAAAATTGATAAATAGGTGGAACCACTTACAATGCAAGAAGTAATTTGTGCAGTAGTTTCATCTAAGAACATTTAGCCAATACAGTCTACCGAATGAGCCATTTTCTAGAGGATGGAGCGATCAAAGGGTTCTGTAGTCCTACCTTTCTTTTACTTTCAAGCAAGATACTATAGTTAGAGAACAAAATGTATATAAATATAGGAGCAATAATTTGAAAGGGATAAATTGTCATAAATGCTTACTTCACGCTCTTGTAAACTAGCGTAGCCCAACCTAAATAAGTGGTGCTACATATTAGTTTCATGCACCTTTTTTCCTCTTGCACTCTTTTCCTGCACATTCGTACATACGTAATCAAGTGCAATAATCAAATGTTACATGTAATTAATTAAATGAAACATCGTTTCCACGCATACCTCAAATTCAACAGACATACAATTCTATACAAATGCATTCCACACATCCTGGTTAATGACATAAGAATAAATGGCAAGCACTACGTACAACGCCGATGGATCATTAACATATGAAGCTATATAATTACAAACAAGATAGTTCTTCCATTTTCTCCATTTCTCACTGGCTCCTTCAAATTACATGTCTTCTTTTATTCAAGTACATCAATGGTAGTCTGCAAAGTACACAGCAAATTACTAGGTTTGAAAATAAGGTATGTTACAAATTATATAATACATGTTATTAATGTTTACCTACCTTTGCCATTTCCCATATTGAATCTTTTATCGAGGATGGCACAAGTCTCCAGTCCTTATGTAACAGGAACCATGTTTCTTACTATGGAGCAGAGAAAACTACTATAAGAGGCTACATTCTCACCTATCTCTTGCCCTCTACTACTTTATTGGATAGTTTCTTTAATTCCCTTTGACTTTCTCTTAATAACCTTTTCCATAGTTGTTTGTACTTTGCCCTTTCTTTTTTTAGTAGTGCTCATGTTGGCCTCTTATTCATGCTGTTGATTTTGCCCATATTCTTCATTTTGATATTGTTCTTGCTACACCTTTGCTACAAACAAGAACATAATGATATTAATTAGACAATGAGATAAAAAAGGCCATGTAATCCATTTAAAGAAAACAAACAGATATGACATAGGTGGCAAAGAAATCGAAATCAAATCAATAAAACATGCACGAAAATAGAAACAAAGTACAGATATTTCTAAAATTAAACTTTCCTAAAACTAAACCTAGAAACTAAGTAAACTAATCTAAAGATCCAACAACTTTAAGCATTGTTAACTTACATGATTCTAACCATCACATAGCACATGTACATACATATTCATTTGCACTTATATAAACATAACTGAAACAATTTAACTTTATGTAAGCAACAACTAGCATTCGACAATCAAGAGATACATCTTAAAGCATTCATTAGTAAACTTGCATATATGTCTTAAGGCATCTAGTCCGTGTCCATTTCTAGAAACACAGGTCAAGTCATTCTTATCAAAGTGATTAAGTGTGTACTAGGGCCACCTACTAATTAGTTTTGGGAGTTTTAAGTAGATTATGATGCTTCTAGTCCACTCTAGGCAAAGTGTAACATGCATTCTATTTGGGTTTATATTCCTTTAGGTGTAGTATTGCTTCACTCATTTTCTTTAGCATGTAATGCCTTTAGCCTAATGGTGTAAAGCCATTTATTAGTTCTCCTCATGAAGTTACTTTTAGTTCACTTTTTCTTAGGATTTGTATTGCTTAGTTAGTTAGGTCATGGTCACCATTGTTTGCATTTTTCTCATGCCATGATCTTAAAAAAATTTGAGTGTCTTTATTTAATAAAGGTCACAATACATAACGATGGCATCTGACTTCTCTCTCCCTCTCTCTTTCAAACACACATTTTTATTTCCTTTTGAAAGTTAATCAAATTTTTTCTATAATAATGTCTTCACATTTCTCATTTCATGTAAAATTTTTGTGTACGTTTCACAATTTTGTTTCATGTACAATTTCTAGAGTACTTTTCATGTTCAAATAACTATGAGCTAGACTACTAAATACTCTTAAAGTATTATTGATCAATCTGAGCTTACTCAGCTATCAAGTTCTTATCATCACTTGGAGTTATGATCCATTAGTTGATTAAAGGCTCAATTACACGTGACTATTCTAATTTGTAGTGGACTTCAAAGATGAATTTTTTTCCTGATATTAACAATCTATGTATGTTACAAAGACGGGTTTTAAATTTAATTGTAGAACTTCTCATTATTGTCTAAAATTTCATTAGAATGATGTTGTACCCAAGACTTTATAATAAGCTTGTGAGTGATAGCTAAAGGTGGATTTTCCTTCAAAAAACTATAGTTGATGGTAGCTAGAGAAAGGGATCTAAAGAGATACAAATTCTTACAAGTTGTATAATTGTGTGTCTTCTCATAACAAAACTAAATTTGCTTAGATAAAATGTGTAAGATTAGTTAAAATAGTACAATTATCATTCTAATATATTTTTAGAGAGCTTCCTTATTTTATAAGCAAGCTTCTTTATTTAGATGGTTTCTTAAATTATTTTCTTTCTAATTTAGGGTTTACTTTCTAGTTGCTTAGCTTAGTTGTTTCCTTCTTAGTTAGTTCTTCACTTCTTTCCTCTATGTAACTTGCTTTAGGCCTTTAATTCCTCTTTAGTTGTAATTAGGCCTTTGACCTATTAATCACACTCACTGGTAACTCATACTCGTCATCACAAAATAAAATTAATAATGAGATTTCTAATGATAAACTAAAATACATCCATGTCACAATTAACATAGTAGGGATGTGTATTACAAAAATAATCATACATGCCTAATGGATTTTACTTTACATGGAATTAGCTATTAATCTTTAAAATAAAATAAAAAAAGTTTAATAGCATATAAGTCATCAATAATAATAATGAAATCCCAGCCATCATGACAAGTATTTTTCAACAAAAATATAACAAAATAGCATGTGATTAATAACAGATATCACAAATACTTAAGCATATATTGCTCATAAAAATCATAGTCATTCTAACATATTTTCATAATAGAACTAAATTTTCTTAGATAACACATGTAAGATTAGTTAAATAGTACAATTACTTGCATGTCTCAAGGAGTATGACCTATTGATGGAAAAATCTCACAAAGTCAAACACTCAAACTAAGAATAGGGTTTTGTATATCTTACTTCTAGGATGTATTTTTGTGCTTCTTCCTCTCTAAAGTGGGTCAGATTAACCCTGATTTGAGTGAAACCCTTTGAGCTTTGTGGTGTGTTGATTTCCACTTCTCTTTGTAGTCAAGAAGGGCACAAATTGCTCCAATACCTTGGGGTTTTGATTCATGCTTGTGCGCTGAGTGAGATGATCAGCTCAGATTAGTGATCTGAGTTGGCATCATCTTTGGCAACGGGCTGCAACTGCAACAACCAAACCCTAGTTTGGCTTCTTCCTCAGCATGATAGGTCCTCTCCAGCAACCTGTCCTCCCCCCCTCTTTCTCCTCCTTTCTCTTCCTCTCCTTCTCCCCCTTCTTCTTCTTTCTCTTTTTCTTCTCCTCTTTCTTTTCTCCTTTCTTCTCTTTCATTGGGTTTTCTCTCTAACTACCAAGTACAACGTGAATTGTCACCTATGGCAGTCTTCCTCCCCCTTTCTCCTCCTTTCCTTCTCCTTCTCCCCCTTCTTCTTCTTCCTCTTTTTCTTCTCCTCTTTCTTCTCTCCTTGTCATGCTTTCTCTCCAGTAGTCGAGTATGGCGTGAATCATCGTCAGTGGCTAGTCTTCCTCCCCCTTTTCTCTTTCTCTCCTTCTCCCCCTTCTTCTTCTTCATCTTTTTCATCGCCTCTTTCTTCTCTCTCTCCTTTCTTCTTTCTGGCCTTATCTGGTTTTCTCTTCAACCTATTAGATTTGAGAACAAGAATACAACTAAGTTTGTTCTTTGATTTACTTATGTGGGGGTGCCATTATCAAAACAGCCCCCTCATTTAGTTATTTAATATTAGTTTCTTTTATTAAAATTTTAAATTTACAATTATAATATTTTTTACTATTTTGATTACAATTAAAAAGAGGTAAATGCTATTCAATCTCAATGTTCTACAAGTGAGGCCCACTGAATAGAATTATCAAATTTCCCTTTTCAAGAAAAATCAAAACTTATTTGTTTGACTTCTGATTTCAACAAAGTTAGAACATTTTTTTTTAGTACAATCCCAATATTAAGGTTTCAAACTTGATTTGATGCTTATAAAACCTTTAGTTTCTAGAACTCCAAAAATTAAAATTTTTAATATTCTCTTTTCACTCTTATTTTTCATAATTCAAAATTTTTGTAATTTGATACTCCAAAATTAGAGATGTTACATTATGATATTAGTATAATGTTGGTTGATTATTCTTGGTGGAAAAATCCATACTTTCTTACCATCTACTATTCAGATCATAGATTAGGAGTCATAAGGTTACTATTTTAACCATGACAAATCAGATTGCGAAGATCATCTAATCTGTTTCAATATTAGATCAGAAATTTTTTATCCGTTGTATATCAACTTTGGGTCAAGGAACTTAGTGGTAGCATCTGATCATCAATCAAGCATCACCAATATTGTTCCTACAATTTTTGCATCACCATAACCATGTAAAAATTCTTCAAACATGCATATATATATATATATATATATGAGACAAACAAAGAGATACTAACCAACAATTAAAAAGCGATATCGACCGTGAATATGTGAATGTAGTTTCAATTCACAATTGACATTTGGTTGAGGAAGACATAATTTAGAGTAGAAATTTTAAACTCGTTTAGTATAAACAACTTTAAAAGTCACCAACTTTTAAAGTCATTTAGTGTAAATGACTTTTAAAGTATAGACTTTTAAAGTCACTTAAGGTAAACGACTTTGAAGTCTATACTTTTAAAGTCATATACACCAAATGACTTTGAAAGTCTATTACTTTTAAAGTTGTATACACTAAACAGCTTTAAAAGTCACAGTTTTTAAAGTCATTTTTTTTCAAATGAATTTGTAAACTAATATATTTTCACTTCAAATATATATATATATATTATTAGTACTTTATAATATCTTACATAAATACAGAAATAATCCAATTTTTTATGATAATCAGCATTGTTAAATGCATTCTTACACACACACACACCTATATATATATATATATATAAACAAACTCATGAACAAGGAAATCAAAGAATTTTTTTATTCTTGAATGATAAATATAAGATGATAAATGTTGACTCACACATTTTGTACATGATAAATACAAGAATATTCAAAAGATTTTACTTTTAAATAAGTCTTTAATTACATATGTATTTATATAATGTCACATATATAGTACTCATCTCACTTTAATCCATATAGCTCATCATAAAAGAGACAATTATAAATCTAGAATTGTATTGCAACTCACTAATACAATCCATATAACCCCTCATATATTGTTTTCAACCCAAGCACCCTCCTCACCATTATCACACACAGAATCCTCATTCTCACCAAGTACTTCAATGGATGGGATTGTTTTGGTAATACAAGGGTAATCTATTTCAAAATCTCCTATGTTGTCTTCATCATAACAATCCCTCGGACAAGAAGATAAAATAGTTGACCATCTCTCATCACATTCATCTTGCATGTAAAATACTTGTTTTGCTTAAGATACTAAAATAAATTGAACATTTTTATAGCTGATCTTGTTGAGGCGAACCAATGTCAATCCAATGGCATTAATTTTGATGTTGTCTTTGTTGTGTTCCACCCAATCAAACTTAACCATAATCACAGTTCTACAAGTATAATCCAAGGCCCTTATCTCTCTTATAACCCTATAATAAATATCTTCTGCCACTACTGGCCTTTTATCCTTTGCATTGGAAAAGAATATAGCATTGGAAACTAAGCTAATCCCACTATTCTATTGCACTCTAGAGTTATCACAGTCTTTTGTGTAAAAGCGATAACCATTGATGGCATATCTAGCATATTTTATTACTTATGGTTATGGTCCCACCGCCATCCAGCCTAATGATTCAAATACACCATTGCCTACTACTTCTCGCTATTCTTAAATCTCTGCATACACATATTAAGTAGGATATGAGTGTTACAAGTAAGATTATATATACAATATATACATAATGTAATTTATTAAGTGTGAATTATTTAATTTTACCTTGTGACAAAGCCAAGTATTGAAAGTACGCCAATGCTCAAATTATAGCCACTTCTATTTCTTTGCATAACTTAAATTCTTTGCCTTGAGAACATCCATGTGCTCACTACACACACAAAAATTAATGAAGAGATCAAAGAAAATATAATCATTAATAATTAATTTTTACCTAAGTGCATGATCAACTTAATGTACAGTTGGAGTTCATCAACATTTTGCAACACATAAAGATGTGCATGGTCTCTTTCTTTATAGTTAATGGTTAATACATGACCACTCATTAGAGGTTCACCAACTTTTAGACCATGAAATGCAATTGATTGTTTCTTTCTTCTGGTTCCAATCACATTCACTCCTGATAAATACTTAGTGCAATACTCAACTACTTCCTCTACAATATAATATTCAGCTATACACCCCTCTAGTGGGTTATGATTTCATTCATACCCTTTTAAAATTTTGATGTACATCTCAAATAGGTACATCCATCCCAAGTAAACTGACCTACAAAATCTAACCTCATCAATGAGGTGCACTGTTAAGTGTACTATGAAGTCAAAGAAGGACGATGGGAAGATTAGCTCAAGCTCACATTAATTTGTCCATAGATGTCCTTGAATGTCTTGTAATTTTGAATCATCCACCACCTTCTTGTGCAAGCATTGAAGAAGTAGCAAAATTTTGTAATAGCTGCCCTAACTTTGTTTGGTAACACTGAATATATTGCTAGACACATCACACAATGACCCAACCTCATTCAATGCCCAACAGAATTCCTTTGCCTTGTTTGTTTATAATCTACCAAAAGCAAGAGGCATCTTAGTTTCTCGACCCATGGGGAATGTGGCCATTGGAGGACTTTCAAGAAGAAAGAAAGCAAGCAAGGAAGAACCTCAGACAGCTTCTACACGGACATTTACATGTGCATTAAAGCAAACCTCAATTGGGCTTGCACTCGATCTGTGGAGAGAGAAGAGTGGTAAGAGAGCCAACGGAAAAGATGATGCTTTAGAGGTTTTTGGTGGTGTCCTGCAGAGGTGGGATTAGGATAGGATGGCAGTTTTATCTTAGAAAGTTGTTCTTTTCGGCTAAGTTTTTGAATTGGGTTTTCGTTCTTTGTCATTTATTACAGGTCATTCATACAAGTGATTGATGGATAATTCACTCAATGAAAAACCTACCATGCCATTTGCCTGTAAATATGTATAGCTTTTGGAGTAAGGGTGAGAGATTTACAATGAATACAAGCAGCAGTCATGTTTTCTTCATTTTATTTTTAACTTTAAGGAAATACTAGTGACCCTTGTGGTCCGCCCCCTCCTTGGACACCCATATGTGGGAACTTCATGCACTAGAGCTGCCCTTTTTATTTAAGAAAATAATAAAATTTGTTAGACATAATACCTTTTGTTGATCATGGCAGTTTTCAAACAAAGATGATCAAAGTGGCATGCTTAACTTAAAGAAAAATTTTTGGGTGGTCCCCGTGCAAAAGTTAAAGAACATATTTAACTGCGCTTCTGTGTCATATCTTAGATAACTGCACTTTGGATGGTTGGAGTAACTATGATTTTAGTGTTAAACGGATAGTTTTGGAAGTTCAAATGCATTTGGAAATATTTTCATCCAAGCATGCGGATTATCTGATGCACGAGATTTTCTGGCATCCCTAAGATGGTGGTCAGCAAATCAATGATTTAGATCACCAGAGTTCACGTTGTAATCTCTGAGGCTTGTAATCAGCTAGCATCCAAACCAACTACTGATATGCATACCAAATAGCGGATTGCCATCACCAATATTTTGGAAATAGTTTTATGAAAGGCTCTTCAAGGAGAATAAATTGTAGGCCTCTCTCATGAACACACGAGGGCTTATCTAAGCCATCATCATCTATGTCTTGTCTTCATTTAGTTACACAAAATCACGACCAATGAATGATTTTAGCCTTTTACTTCTTTGCAGCTAAACAACCAATGGTTGGAATCATACGGTGGTCATGACTTGTGCTACGTAGCCTCTCCAGTAGAACACTTCAATTGAGTAATGGCTTAGATCATCCAGAAAAATTCCCTACAGGCCTACAATTCATTTTCGCTAAAGAAGCCTACAATTACCAGCACTCTTTCCAATATATCCCTTCATTTTTGACAAATGCTGAGAATGTTGAACTAGAATTGCTGGTGAGCATGCTTAAGCTCAAGAGCTCAAAGAACTGAATTCTTTCAATCGTATGTAGGAGATTATGAGAATTTAAAAGTATTAACAGATGCCCAATTTCAAGTCCGTGCCATTTTAACGGAATTTCTTTCACCTCTAGCTTCTGAGCATTGATATTTCAAAAGCCTGTTCAAAATAGTTCCCATCATTAATAAACTATCCTTCCAGCGACATTCTCTCTTTTGCTTCTTTAGCATCTTTTATTAGACATAAACAAGTAATGGGGAGAAAAACCTTTTATATTTTCTAGTTCTCCATTCAAATCTTTGAATACTCCTATCTATTTTTCTCTTTTTTCATCATTTTCACATAGCTTGTTTTCTTCACCTGGCAGTCAAAGCCGCTACAATTACTAATAGATCTTCACAGATGAAAAGGAATTATAGAAATTATATTACCAAAGCCCAATTTATTATCGTAAAATTGGATAAATCAATAGCCATGGGTCAAATATTTTCTATCAACTTAGCAAGGATTTTATTTTATCAGAAAATCATCAAGACCTTATCCCAATTAGTGGTAGGCCACATAAATCTTGTTGCTCCATTTCCCTCTATTAAGTATCATGGCCCAAACTTTTTAATTATTTTCTAACCACTTCTATCCACGTTCTTTTGGGCCTTCCCCTTGCCCTTTTAGAACCTTCTACTTACATTGCCTCACTCCTTCTAGCTGGTGCCATTTTAGGTCCCCTTTGGACATGTCCAAACCATCTAAGTCAAATCTCCTTCATCTTGTTACCTATTTGTGATACCTCTAAGTTTCCTCTAATGTTTTCATTCCTAATTCTATCCTTTCTTGTCTTGCCACTCATCCATCTTAACATTCTCATTTCCACGACACTCATCCTATGAGCATGATGTTCCTTAACTGGCCAACACTCTGTTCTATACAACATGGCAGACATTATGACCATCCTATGGAATTTTTCTTCTAATTTGAGTGACACTCACCAATCACACAAAACTCCAGATGCACATCTCTATTTATTCCAACTTGCTTGGATTCTCAGGGTAACCTCCCTCTCAATCTCTCCACTCTCATGAATCATTAATCCTAAGTATCAAAAGTGGTCTTTTCTGGGAACGTCTTGGTTATCAATCTTAACTAGTGTTCCACTCCTACTCCTCGCTTTGCTAAAATTGCATTCCATATATTCTTATTACGGCTAATTTTAAATCCTTTATATTCTAACGCTTCTCTCCATAACTCTAGCTTTGTGTTTATGCCTGTGACGACCCAGGTTTTCACATGCATTTTTAAATGCAAAACTAATTCCTAAGGTGGGATCAATCCCTATTTGAAAACACTTTTAGAAAAACAATGCAATGCAGCAGAAAAATCTTTTGTTTTGAACTCATTTTGAAAACCCCAAGTGTCATTTACTTTCAAGATAGACAAGAAAATTTTGAAAAATAAAGAAAAATCATAAATATTTCCCAGGTCTATCCAAATGACTACCACCCAACTATAATAATTACAGGTACATGTCCAAAAGGTGGATCATATACTTAACTTTATACTTGTCTTCTCTTCATTCTTTTGAGCATAGTACTAACATTTCCTTATGCTTCTAATCCTATGTGGAGCTAATCTATAAAATTAATAGATTTGGGTGAGTATTCCTCATACTCAGTAGGTGATCTGCTACTACTATTTTGAAAATATGGCATGCAACATGTATAAATTCAATGAGCATTCCATGTAAAACATCAATAATTCCTTTTTATGTAAACATGCATAAAACGTAAGCCCATTTATGCAATTTCAACCATGGAATTCTTTGCCAAAATCTAGTATTCAATGATATCAAGGTGACTCAAATCATAAAGTAGAAATTAATAGATCCAAGTAATAAGATCGCAGCAAACACATCAAATCAACGAGTCAAATATAATAATCATGAAACTCTTAAAATAGTCATCTTTCAAAGAAAATACTAGCATCACTATAAGTATCATGCACATGAGTCTCTCGGCAAACACATCACGCCAACTGGTCACGAGTACTCATATACGATCATCTCAATGCTATATGCATATCGATAACACTGAAATCATAGGGTCATTATGCTCACAATCAGCATACAACTGCAATCGTGTCTCCAGTATCTAGAGACCAACCCACCATAACCTCCACAACAACTATGGTTGTCCTGGAAAAGGGTGTCGTGAACACCGCCAGTAGTCGTCCCTATTTACCACAGCAGTCGAGGAAGGGACAATGCCATTTTGGCAGTGATACCATCCACTTTTTGTGGTAGAGGTCGGGAGGCCAACCCCATACATAAATAACCTCTCAGCATAGTGCCCACTAGGCTCAATAGCCCAAAAAGCATATGTAAATAATCCAAATCTCAATCATAGTAAATCAAGCAATTTATGCAATTATTTTCAAAACATGCAAGCAATGCATATAAATATGCATATATTCCAAATCTCAATCATCACAAATCGTGCAATTTATGCAACCAGTTCCAAAACATGTATGCAGTGCTTATATAAAGACTATTTACTAAATACGCAATTGTATGCAAGATCATAAGGAAATCTGCATACTCATTATGAGAATATTATATCACAAAAAGCATACTAAATGCGGTCATCAGGATTAAATAAATCAATTAAATTTTGGAAATACATTTGAAAACTTAGCAATATCAGACTACCTACCTTGATGTATCTTGGATGGAGTTTCTCCTCAATTCAAGCTCTAGATTACCTTTGTGAAGTCCTGGGTATTATTTGGAAATAAAAATCCAAATATTATTTCCTATTTTACAGATCAACAACTAGATCTATACTATAGGTTATAGATCTCTAATTTGTGGGTTTCTAATGGTTGTTTTATATAATTTAGGGTTGATCTAGGTATATTGATCCCCTCATATATCAAATGGATCAATCTATGAGATTTGATCATCTTTGATCTTGCCGATCCATGAGATTTCTATGGTTTTTAGGGTATAGTCACATCAAACAGTCTTATGATCCTAAATTTTACTATAAACAGGTGCGTGTCATAAATACGAATGCAACGGTTCTTTCAGATCATCGATCAGAGTTATATAGCCCCCTTAATCTCATTTTTAGTGTCATGAATCCACGAACGAACCAGATTCATCCATACCAGGACTGCGCGTCACGATTCCCTGGACGCATGCACGTCTAGGTCGAACCGAGACCGCATGCACATGCCTAAAGGCCGTCCTAGCAGGGTACGTTTCAAGCGCGCGTTAGACGCTACGTCCTTGGGACGCCCTGGTTCGAGGGTTCTAGAACAAACCCATCTTCTTCGACATTTTTTGGCTGAAAAATGCCAAATTCGGCATGGATCTGGGCCAGAAGAAAGGGAAAACCAGAGAGGGGAGAAAACCAGAGAGAAAGGGACAAGGGTCGTACCTGGGCAGCCTAAAATGGTGCCCTTCGTCGGTGGGTGTGATTTCTCCCTTTTTCTACTAGCTTGAAGCAGCCGGAAGAGAAGAAGGGATGATCGGAGGAAGAGGGGGAGAGGGTTTTTATAGCAGGTGAAGGCGGTGCCGCCATTCTTTGCAGTGCCGCATTGTACAAGCAGTGCTGGAAGTCGATGGGAGGTAGGGGACGACCATGGGGGATGTCGTTAGTAAAACGACCCCCTGTGTTTTCAATCCTGTTTGTTTTTAAATTCAAATTACACAAGTGCCCTTCATCTTCAAAAGCCCATATCTTGGTCATACGAACTCCGTTTTCAATGTTCTTGAGGCGTTTCCATTTCAAGTGTAGAATCTAATGATTTGGATATTTCTCACAAGTGCCTTTACTTCATAGGTTAATTAAAATAAAACATCCAGCCACCTATTAATATGATTAAATATCTATTAATCTCCAAAATTTTCCTGAAATAAACAAGCTATAACTAATTTGCACATGGAAACCATCATGAGTGATCGTGATATAATAATATTAAAAAAAATTGAGTCATTACATCACTACCCCCTTCAAAGAATTTCGTCCTCGAAATTCCGCAAATTATTATCTTCAAGTTATTTGTCTCATAGACAACCTCTCGATGAATGCATTCTCCCTTAGGACTCTGACTAAGAAAATTGCTTTGCTTCATCCCATATATCTCTCATCCAATACTTCAATTGAATCAATGGTTCGATTGGGTCAATAGCTAGAGGAGTTTTGTCCTTAAGATTCTTTTCTCATTATCTTGTGATCAATTCTAGACACATCCTCAATTTATCATCCTCATAATTCCCTCCTCATAATGCCTTCCATAAAGGCCTTAAATATAATCGCAGTTCAGCTTGCTTTACATACGCAAGAGCCGCTTTCGCTGTGTACTTTGATACTGTGTTCTTTACTTGCTCCCTTATCAATACTAGTTTTCTCATTGTAGTTCATCTAGTTACTATAGAGCTTATCTAATTAATATTGACAAATCCTTAGATGACCCTACTCTAATCATGTAGAAATTACTCTACACTACTTTGATACTATATCATTTTGAATAGTATAGGACAGTCTCCTTTTCCCTCTTGTCCTCCATCTAGTGCTCTATTAATTATTAAAGCCTCCTCCTTAAGGTTGACTGCACCTTGTTGGTAAGAGTCCCAAAAGGTTACACTCTTTTTATTAAGTCTCACTTTGCTTCATATTTTCTTCAAGAACTTCTATAATTGATACACTATCAATTCTCATTTCTTAATCTCAATTTTTAAGAGCTTCCTTTAAACCAAATCCTTTAGTTGGAAAGGTGTTTAACTACTAGTCTCCAACTTCTAGTTGTAACTATTTTTCTCCTTTATATGTGATGTGCTTCTTCAATCAATGTTTACATGGAACCATGAAAACAAATCAGGTAGATTCTTCCCTAATTCATAATAGTACACACTGTAAATAAGAGCTTCTAACTATCATTGAATTCCATCACAGATATTCCTTCTCGAAGAATTTATTCAAAACCATGTCAAATGTTTATGGTGAATTTATCATTACTGATCGAATGTTCTCGTTTAGAGGCCTATCTCATTATTTACATAAAATTTTCATTAGGGTTTCCAGTAATCTTCATACTCATGTCAAAAGTCTTTCATCCTTAACAGAGTCCACTTACTATGCCCATGGTTGAATCCCTTGACATTATCCTCTTTAAGTTTTCCTTACTTGACAATTTTCTTTGTGATCTTCCAGACCAAAAGTTCTATACTCAATCCAGTAAAGTTAACCCTTATGAAATTTACTTCTATTCACTTTCTCCAGTTGGTCTTTGCACTTGACATGTGCATATAAAGGAAATTGAACATCAAATGTTACCATATAGCATGACAACTTTCTTTTCTTTTTTTCTTTCTTTTTTTTTTCCTTATATTGATATATTGTTCAAGCATTTGTCAAGGCTTGTCATTAACCATTACATCTTAATTTGTCAAGAGGGATCATCATAAGTAGCAGTTCTCTAACTTCTGCAAATTTTATCTTTCAAGTACCACCTCATACTTATCGTATAACAACAATAATATTCATCCAATGACTATCATCTCAATCTGTGCTGAAGCTTTCGGAGCGACAATTTTTTAAGAAACACACAGGTAAGCATGGAGCATCTTCTTAGACATAGACAAAGATTCTGTTCAACTACTTGTATATCCCTTTCCCAGATTTATAGGGTACAAGCAATTAATGGTTACCTGCCTTTCTCTTCGATCCAAGTCAGCAACATACCTTCCAAACCCAAAATGACCTCTACCGCTTATCATAGCATCGATCAAGGTCTGGGATTATCTGCAATCTTTGTCATTATTCTAGATTATTTCTCATTGTACTTCTATCTCAGTTGTACTGTTAGATCCTCAATCAAATCAATTTACTTCCTTTAGGAAACAACTCGTGTCTAAGTACCCATAACATTCATAATTTAGGCTACTATCTACTAGATGCTATCATGGTTAATTCAATCAACATTATTCTAAAGATATTGACACTTAATTTTATCTGCTCTTCCAATTTTTCTTTATACTATTAGGGCCTCAAGTTAATCCTTGATGATACTCTCATTAATGAAGATCGATTGGACAAGTTACTATCCGTGCTCTTTACTCCTCACTATATCTTCTCAATCATATAATAGCAATGTAGGGTCTTATCAACTTCTCCTTTTCAATGGATGATAGCCACTGGTGTTTCCTCATAAACTAATGGATCTAATAAAATTCTAGTTTCAACAATGGATATAGGCATCTTATTGAAAAATTAAATTCCTAGTTGATCACTATCCTCAATTTTTGACAGTCTACTCAAAGACTGTATTTTCATCTGCTTTATCTCTATTATCTTCTTCCACAATAAAACCACCAACTCGACTACTATTAGTCCTTCAAATTTGATTGATTCCTCTTTCAATTTGGCAATACGATGAAAGATCTTTGATTCTATACTTCTCTTTTCTATCCGCAAGAAATTATGATATTCTTATTTTGACTATTCAGCATCCATCAAATAGTTGGAGTTACATCTCTCTCTCTTTTTATTTTTATTTATTTATAATCAAAATCCTCCTTTTGTCCACTTAGATCAATGTCTCCGTCAAACATGATAAACTTAATACTCCCCGGAAGATGATGTATTTTTCCAATATCATCAAAATCCTTAAGTGTCTGTATTCTCAATAAACCATGCAGTGTCTCAACAATTACATTGACATTTTGTTCATACTATACCTTTCTTATAAGTTCGTGTCATGATCTTGTTCATACTATACTTCATGTCATGATCAATCTATCATCACAGATCTATCACCCCAATTGGGTTATCATCAAAATCTTCTAATAACTATGTTATAATCAAATTCTTTGTCATTCTTCTCAAATTCAGTCTTTTACATCCCCAATCATATTCATGTTGTATTCCTCTTGATAAGATATCCATTATCGTACTCAACTTCTGATCTTCTCTATTATTGTAAGATAGCCATAAAGCCCCAATTAAGTCTTCTAAAATTGAACTAAGTTCTTCAGAATTCTCACTTCGATTGATCTAGTACTAGTCAGAGTTATCTCTTAAAGATTCCACTAGTATCATCTTGTATTCTCATTCCTCATTCTCATCATAATCTTATTCTCATATGCTAGTTTCCTTGTTTGCACTACTACACAACAATCATTATCCCTTAAGTGTGTTAGACTAGCTTTTTGCTAGACTTTGAGCCATCCAATACCTAAGTATTTGCTAGATCTATCTCCTTTGCACCGATTTATTTATGGTGTATTTCTTTGTGATTTTGATATTATTTTTTATTCTAGTCATCTCTATTACTCATATTTATACTACCTTTCCTTAATTGTTCCAATTGTATATGACTTTTGGACATACAGGACTAGCTGTGAAAGGATAAAACTAGGTTCTGATACCAACTGTGACGACCCGGGTTTTCACATGCATTTTTAAAAGCAAAACTAATTCCTAAGGCGGGATCAATCTCTATTTGAAAATACTTTTAGAAAAACAATGCAATGCAGCGGAAAAATATTTTGTTTTGAACTCATTTTGAAAACCCCGAGTGTCATTTGCTTTCAAGATAGAGAAGGAAATTTTGAAAAATAAATAAAAATCATTAATATTTCCCAGGTCTATCCAGTCATAGCTCACAGCCCAATTGTAATAATTATAAGTACATGTCCAAAAGGTAGATCATATACTTACCTTTATACTTGTCTTCTCTTCATTCTTTTGAGCATAGAACTAACATTTCCTTATGCTTCTTCTAATCCTGTGTGGAGCTAATCTGTAAAAATAATATACTTGGGTGAGTATTCCTCATACTCAGTAGGTGATCTGCTACTACTATTTTGAAAACATGGCATGCAACATGTATAAATTCAAAGAACTTTTCATGTAAAACATCAATAATTCCTTTTTATGTAAACATGCATAAAATGTAAGCCCATTTATGCAATTTCAGCCATGAAATTCTTTACCAAAATCTAGATTCAACGATATCGATGTGACTCAAATCATAAAGTAGAAATTAATAAATCCAAGTAATAAGATCGCAGCATACACATCAAATCAATAAGTCAAAGATAATAATCATGAAACTCTTAAAATAGTCATCTTTCAAAGCAAAGGCTAGTACCACTATAAGTATCATGCACATGAGTCTCTCAGCAAACACATCATGCCAACTGGCCATGAGTACTCATATAGGACCATCTCAATGCTATATGCATATCGATAACACTGAAATCATAGGGTCACTATGCTCACGATTAGCACATAGCTGGAATCGTGTGTCTCTGGTATCTAGAGACCAACCCACCATAGCCTCCACAGTGACTATGGCTGTCCTAGAAAAGGGGACTATGAACACCGCCAGTGGTTGTCCCTGTTTACCACAGCAGTCGAGGAACAATGCCATTTTGGGAGCGATACCATCCACTTTTTGTGGTAGAGGCCGGGTGGCCAACCCCGTACATAAATAACCTCTCAGCATAGTACCCACTAGGCTCAATAGCCCAAAAAGCATATATAAATAATCCAAATCTCAATCATCGTAAATCAAGCAATTTATGCAATTATTTTCAAAACATGCAAGCAATGCATATAAATATGCATATATTCCAAATATCAATCATCACAAATCGTGCAATTTATGCAACCAGATCCAAAACATGTATACAGTGCTTATATAAAGACTATTTACTAAACACACAATTACATGCAAGATCATAAGGAAATCTACATACTCATTATGAGAATATCATATCACAAAAAGCATACTAAACGCATACAAAAAGCGTACTCATCAGGATTAAATAAATCAATTAAATTTTGAAAATACATTTGAAAACTTAACAGTATCAGGCTACCTACCTCGATGTATCTTGGATGGTGTTTCTCCTCAATTCGAGCTCTAGATTACCTTTGTGAAGTCCTAGGTACTATTTAGAAATAAAAATCCAAATATTATTTCCTATTTTACAGATCAACAGCTAGATCTATACTATAAGTTATATATCTCTGATTTGTGGGTTTCTAATGGTTGATTTATATAATTTAGGGTTGATCTAGGTATATTGATCTCCTAATATATCAAATGGATCAATCTATGAGATTTGATCATCTTTGATCTTACTGATCTATGAGATTTCTATGGTTTTTAGGATATAGTTACATCAAACAGTCTTATGATCCTAAATTTTACTATATAACCAAGTGTGTGTTGTAAATATGAAAGCAACGGTTCTTTCAGATCGTCGATCGGAGTTATATAACCTCCTTAATCCCATTTTTAGTGTCACCAATCCACGGACGAACCAGATTCGTCCATAATGGGCCCGCACGTCCCAGTCGAACTGAGACCGCGTTCGCATGTGTGCACATGCCTGAACGACGTACCAGGGTGCTCGTCCTGGATGGCATTGCTCGAGGGCGTGTTTGGCGGGGGCGCACGTGTGTCAATGCTCCTGACGCACTCGTGCGTCCCGGTTGAACTAGGACCGAAAGCGAATGTTGTGCGCGCCCGAAGGCCATCCTAGCGAGGCTCGTTCCGAGCGATCGTTAATCGCTACATCCCTCGGATGCCTCGATTCGAGGGTTCTAGAACAAACCTGTCTTCTCCAACATTTTTTGAACGAAAAATGGCAGATCCAGCATGGATTTGGGCCTGGCCGGAAGAAAGGGAAAACCATAGAGAAAGGGATGAGGGTCGTACCTGGGCACCCTGAAATGGTGCCCTTTTTCGGTGGGTGTAATTTCTCCCTTTTTCTACCAGAACCCTAGCTTGAAGCAGCCAGAAGAGAAGAAGAAGGGATGATCGGAGGAAGAGAGGGGAGAGTGTTTTTATAGCGAGTGAAGCCGATGCCGCCCCATGGCGGTGTCGCCATTCTTTATGGTGTGTTGGAAGTCGATGGGAGGTAGGGGACGACCTTAGTAAAACGACCCCCTGTGTTTTCAATCCTGCTTGTTTTTAAATTCAAATTACACAAATGCCCTTCATCTTCAAAAGACCATATCTTAGTCATACGATCTCTGTTTTCAGTTTTCTTTAAGGCGTTGAATTCCATTTCGAGTGTAGAATCTAATGATGTAGATATTTCTCACAAGTGCCTTTGTTTCATAAGTTAATTAAAATAAAACATCCAGCCACCTATTAATATGATTAAATATCTATTAATCTCTAAAAAAAATTCAAAATAAACAAGCTATAACTAATTAGCACATGAAAACCATCCTGAGTGATCTTGATATAATAATATTGAAAATTTTGAGTCATTACAATACCCTCCCTTGTCTCATCAATTAAGACTATATCATCTGCAAATAGCATGTACTGTGAGATCTCATTGTGCAAATGTTTTGTTAACTCATCCATAACTAACATGAAAGGTATGGGCTCAATGTCGATTCTTGGTGCAATCCTACAGAGACAGGAAAATCACTGGTCTCTCCACTATTGGTCTTAACATTTGTTATCGTTCCCTCATACGTATCTTTGATTATGTCTATATACTGCGAGAAACCCCTTTCTCACTCAACACCCTCCATATTAACTTTCTAGGGACTTTATTATAAGCTTTCTCTAAGTTAATGAAGACCATATGAAGGTCTTTCCTCCACTCCCTATATTTCTCTATCAATTGCCTTAGTAAAAAAATAACTTCCACGGTAGACCTCTCACACATGAAACCAAACTAGTTCTCAGATATATTTGTTTCATGCCGTAAGCTCTTCTCAATCACTCTTTCAAAAAGTTTCATAATGTGGCTCATAAGTTTGATCCCTCAATAATTAGTGCAACTCTATATGTCTCCTTTATTCTTATAAATTGGTACAATTGAGCTTTTTCTCCATTCATTGGGTATTTTCTTTTATTTTAAAATCTTATTAAACAATTTGGTCAACCAAACTACCCCAATATCTTTCATATGCTTCCAAACCTCTATTGGTATACCATCAGGCCCCATGGTCTTTCCTAATTTCATCTTTTTCAAGGCATCTTTCACTTCAAGTATTTTGATCCTATGTTCATATCTATAATGTCCAATGTTATTTGGGTTTATAGTATTTTCAATCCCTATATTCTTAGAGCCATTATCATTTAACAATTTTTGAATGTGAGTTTCCTGCCTTTGTTTGATCTCGTCATCTTTGACTAATACCCTTTGATCATCACTTCTAATGAACCTAACATGGTCTAAGTTCTTAACCTTCTGTTCTCTTATTTTTGTAAGTTTAAACACATCTTTCTCACCTTCTCTTGAACCTAGTATACTATAGAGGTCATCATATGCCTTAATTTTAGCCTCACTATTCTCTTAGCAACCTTTTTAGCACTCTTATACTGTTTATAGTTTTCATTATTTCTAGTCTTCTGCCATGCTTTAAAGCACACCTGTTTTCTTTAATAACTTTTTGCACTGTTTCACTCCACCACCATGTTTCCTTTACTAATTGTCTTTTACCTTTAGATACCCCTAAGATATCTTTTACCACTTTCTTAATGGACTCAACCATATTAGTCCACATGTTGTTTACTTTTGTTTCATAGTTCCAGTTTCCTTCTACCACCAACTTATTTATGAATGAGGTTATTTCTCTCCTTTTAAGTTCCACCGCTTAGTTTTTGGATACCTATTAAGTCCATTTCATTTCTTCCATCTTTTAATATAGATATCCATAACCATTTAGCTATGTTGTGAGGTTAAACTCTCATCAGGTATCACCTTACAATCCTTACACATTGATCTTTCAGTATTCCTAAGTAGAAAAAGGTCTATTTAGCTTTTATGAAGTCCACTTCTAAAGGTTATTAAATGTTCATCCCTCTTCCTAAAGAATATATTTTCAATTGCCAAGTTATATGCCAAAGCAAAATCAAGGATAGTTTCTAACATCTTATTTCATTCTCCTTTTCCTGCATGGCCATTTAAGTCTGCTCTTATAACTATTCTCTCAATGTTGGAAATTTCTTACATGACTCCCTCCATATCTACCCAAAACTGTCTCTTGATTATATCTTCTAACCCTATTTATGGTGCGTATGCACTTATAATATTTATGATCTGCTCACCTAGAATAAGTTTTATTATTATAATTCTATCGCTAATTCTTTTAATGTCCGCAACTTTATCCTTTAATTCTTTATCCACTGTTATTCCTACTCCATTTTTGTTATTATCCTTTTCTACACACCAGAGTTTATACCCATTGATTTCTCCAGCTTTAGCCCCTTTCCACTTGATTTCTAATATACATACAATATTGACTCTCCTATGTCTCATTGTATTTACTAACTCTAGACTCTTACATGTCAATGTCCTTATATTCCATGTGATGATATGAATCTTATGCTCTTAAGATAGCCTATTTACCTGCACACTTCTTGACCTCCATGGCATGAATCCATGCCCACTTTTCACTATACCTAGGCTTTGATGTAGCACATCACTTCTGAGGGGACGCTCTAACAACCTTTGCCCATTTTTCACTACACCCAAGATTCAATATAGCATCGCATCTAGGGAAACACCTTAGCAACCCTTGCCCATTTTTCACTACACTAGGCTTTGATGTAGCACATCACTTCCGAGGGGACGCTCTAACAACCTTTGCCCATTTTTCACTACACCCAAGATTCAATATAGCATCGCATCTAGGGAAACACCTTAGCAACCCTTGCCCATTTTTCACTACACCCGGGATCCGATGCACGCGTTGCTGATAGGGGAAGCCCTAACTCGAGGGAATGTTAGTTTTCCATTCATGTCATGTTAGGATTGCCATACTTTAAAGAAGTAGCAGATAAATTTTATTATCATCTCTTCTTACTTACAAACTAATATACAAATGCATATTCATTTGCAAAGAAGAAAAAACAAAACAAAAAATAAAATCAAAATCAAAATCATCTTCAACTTCTTCTTTGCTGGCTAGCACCTAACGCAAGAGTCCCCTCCTTTTTCATCCAGGCTTGGGACCTTTGTTGTTTTATTATTTTATGAAAAAAATATCAACATTACCTTGTCTCTTTAAACTATCAAAATCTATCACTCTCTTTCTTTCTTATGTCAATGTGTATTGCCTTTAGTCCCTCTAACCTTCTAAGTTTCTCTTCATAACCAAATAAATCTCTCTCTCTCTCTCTCTCTCTCTCTCTCTCTCTCTCTCTCTCTCTCTCTCTCTCTCTCTCTCTCTCTCTCTCTCTCTCTCTCTCTCTCTCTCTCAACATTTTTAAGTTAATATTAATTCATATATTCAACGAGCCCTTGAAGAAATTTTTAAAAATATTATCGTATAAATTTGTTGCGATTATGAATTTACAATGTTAGCCAAGCCTAGACCAGACACATTGTATTATCTTAACTTAATTATCAATTTATGTCATTAATTTATCAAAATGTTATTATATGTCTAAGTTGGACATCAAATTCCATGCTTAGTGGATGTTTTTAACCTATGTTTCTTTAAGTAAAATCTATGCCATCCTTTTCTATTAATCTTTACAATGACCCAAGATAAATGCATTGATTTCTATCTTACCTATTTTTGGTATTGTCAACAGCTTGGATCTACAAAAAATAATTCTATCATGTATGGAAAGAGGGAATATGCCTTCCTTTCCTCTTCAAGTGTATAGTCTATATTTCACAAACCTTCCCATAGCATCAACCTCCATACTTTCTCCGTGGTTCTTTATTTTCATAAAAAAATGTTTTAAAACTTTAGTAAGCTCACAATTTTACCCATAATCCAAATCATAGTTTTAAAAAAATTTCATTTTTTTGTTTAAAAAGTGTCTTCTTTTTTGTGAGCCTTATCATTTTTCAATAAAACTCATCTTTTTGTATTTGTTTCCCTTTTTGATTAAAATAGGTATTTTGTAAAATTTAAAAAAAAAAAAAAAAAAGAGTCCAATTTTGACAACTTTTTCTTTTTTCAACTTCCCATTTCCTGAGTTCTCTTCAACATTTCAAATCTCAATTTCAAGTTCGTCCATAATAATATAGATTCTAAAGCAGTGGTGTAAGGAGTCTCTCACCTGGGTGACCGGTGTTGAAGATTGTGCATCAATGTGTGTGTGTGTGTGTGTGTGTGTGTGTGTGTGTGTGTGTGTGTGTGTGTGTGTGTGTGTGTGTGTGTCACCAACTCTCAAGGAAGAGAGGTAATATGGTTAAATAGTTTGCTATTATTTTGTCTTTTCTTAATGTTTATAATTTTTAAAATAGGCAATGATATATCCACCCTTTTTCCTGCTTGGGCCATTCTTTCTCTCTGTCTCTATCTCTCTACAAAAAGGGGGTGGCTCAAGTAAGGAAAAGCAATGCATATATCAGCACCCTTTAAAATTTGCCATCTTTTTTCCAAACTCATTCTCAAGTTTTGATTTATTGACCTATCGATTATTAATATTCAGAAATACTATCCGAACTAAGCTTCTAGGACTAACTTCATGATTTTTATATCTAGACCTACCTTTGGATGATCTGGACCTTTCACTTTCTTCGTCCTCCCCAAGATAGGATATTGGCAAAAGCTCATGACAATTGGTTGCTTCTAGCTACTAGTTTTTCAATAGTTTCCACCATGTGAAAAGTTCAATAATAATAATTAAAAACTTTTCAATCGAGAAAAGTTATATCTAGAAGCATCCAATGGACATGAGTTTTTGCAGGCGGCCTAAATAGAGGACAGCAAAGAAGAGGAATGGATCAGATCATTCAAAGCTGAGGTCTAGATTGAGAGTCACAAAGTCAACCCCAAGCAGGACAGCATTTTTCTCTTGATATTCAGAAATATAATCTGGCCAACTTTGCTGATAATCTGTACTGTTTTTTCTTAATGGAGATAATATGTACTGTTGATCTCGCAGCAAATAAAATAGAGGAGCTACAAACCAATCCTGTAGTAGAAGTGTGCAGCTAACTTCTGTGCAATGACATGGGCACCCTTTTTCTTTGCGAGGCACTCAATTAAAGGCAAAACAGCTATAACTTCATGACAGCTCAGATTTTGAAGATATGAGCCATTTACAATGTTGACGTTGACTTGGATGGGGCTTGTTCCTGAACTCTGCTTCATGGGATAATCCTAACAATTAAGAGTTGCTAAAATCATCCAATGAGTGAAAATTCAGAAGAATAGACCGCCTAAGTCAAAGGCAATATTTTATTTTAAATACTGCGGATAATTAAAATTTGGGCGTACATAGAGTTCCAACGGGTCTTTCCGTTTACTGAAGCAAAAACTAGGAACTGCATATATCACTATGCTAACTTTTTACATGACCTATAATTATTTTACTTTCTTAGAACTTCAAGTTGAGCCAAGTTTTTACATGATTTGAACCGTTGATCTTCTTGACTGGAAAATACATGAGCTATACACAAGAACCAAAATACAAGTAGGGGCAAGTTTTCGCATGACCAGACTGTTGATTCTCTCAGAAATACAAGCTGGGCCAACTTTTTGCAGTCTCAACTGCTAATCAGCTAGGCTATAACATATATATGAGCTATTCACTAAAACCAAAATACAAGTAGGATCAAGCTTTGAACCTTTGATTTTCTAGATCTCCCAGGTTCACGAAAGAAAATGTACAAGTGCCAATTGATTTCCTCTAGAATATTAGGGGCAACTTTTTGAATGATCTGGACTGTAGATCTCTCGGCTGCAAAGTAATTGAAGACGCACTGAAACCAACGCACGTGTGTTGTCTGTACACGATCCGCTACTACGTAAAATACATTGGCTGTACACTAAGACCAGTACAAGCAGTGTAAAGTCTTTATATGATAAAAAGAGGGGGAGAGTCCCGTGCACGAAACTTCCACCTATGTGAGGTCCAAAAAAAAGATGAACCACAAAGACCTATAATAGACCATCTTACCTTGCATTTTTTGCAAAAAATTATTTTTACAACTTGAACTCGTAGACTCAAAGTCAGCCAAAACTCCCCTTCTAAAATCTTTATATGATGTGAACCATTAATTTCCCAGATCTCTTAAGACAGTTCATCCGACTGGTCTTGTCATAGATAGGCGCTGTCAGAAACTGCACCCGCCTTTTGAGATGATAAACTGCGTCTAGATGATTTCGGACTATTGGCACATCCTCATTTGTGACAGCTCATCTATCACAAGACCATTCAGATTATCAAAATGGTAGGATCCTAGGTAGAAATACCACCAAAACATAAATCAGAATGTGAAGATAGCGGAAGGGGCTTAGGAACATCATTTTCCTACTTAAAACCTGATTTATAAGAAGCAGTTTAGCTGCGATTGACCCACAACTGATGTTAGGATAAGACCATTGGTAGATTAAAGTGGGTCCTACAACGGATACCATGCAATCCAAAACACAACGTTGAAATTCCATGACCATAAAGATTTCGTAGGCAGATGTTGCTCTTATGACAACCAATAGAATGAAAAGAACAATCACATTATGAAAATTGAAGTTGCGTACATTAAGATCATCTCACAGAGATCATTTACACTGATGACCCACTAACACCCCCATAAACTAGACTCATTCTTTGGCGAAAAGCAGAAAATGCTCACCCATGAAACGCTATTGATGCAAAAAAACATTATTTGACTAAAAGATGTTCATCATAATCAATTGCTGACAACAACAAGGATTGGGACGAGAAAAACTAATGATACATGGATTATTTACATGGGCCAAAATGGAGAAAGCTCTCTTGCTTTGTGCATCACCTTTCAGAAAAAATATATAATGCCAGATAAGGAGGTAGAGAGTAAAATCAGTCCACACCTGAGGCAATGAAGAACCATCAGTATCTTAAGTGAAAACATGATCTTACAAGACTACGTATTGATGAATTATGTCATTTATATCAGAAATAATAGACGGCTTTCAGTGTCTTCTATGGATAACAGACTATTCCACCCCAAATGCATTAATCCATGGTACTTGAAAGTACTTGATGCTGCTTCTCTTTCTGTGTCTTCCCTACCTTCTCATAACAAAAATTTTGACCTACGTCCTATGGGAAAATGTCATTATTGTTCTTCCCAGCTTGGACTGCACAAAAGTCAAGTGCTCTTTCATTCCTCTATTGTTTTATTTTTTTATTTTTGAAAGTTGATATAGCACTCTGTTCATTTTAACTTTCAAGATGAATGCTTAGTTACATAGCAATAATAAGTAACACGTAAATAACAAAGAACCAACAACCATCAAATTTCAGTGGATACATGACCAGAGGGATCTTGATCAAAAAAGAAATATGAACATATGGACGAACTAGGTATTAAAATGGATGATAGGATGCAAGGAACTAAAACTGAGGATTAGGAAGGCAAAACAAGAGCTTCTTGCAATCAATAGATATCTAGATTGTATGCTCTAAAGGGACGATGGCAAAGAAGAAAGGAAAATGAGATGGGAACTGGAAGACCTTTTACAATGGGAAGAGACTATTTAAGTGTCAAGCATACTATGCGAAGTAAACAAAGAAGCTTTTGTATGACTATCAAGAGAAAGGAGAAAAGAACACACTAAGAAAGCTTTTAAAGGCTAGCTGAAAGTATGTGTAATGAAGAGTGAAGGATCATTCATTAGAACAAGAGAGAATAACATTTCGCTTGAAAAAGTAAAAGCATCACAATGGCACTAGATTTTACGACGTTCTAGTTGCGATGAAGAGCACTAGAGATATCCTTTTCAGTCCAGTGTTCTCTAAAGAGCGGTTCTCTATTGCTCCCAGGTTAAGGCTGAGTTTCCAGCCAATCTGTTTAATTGACATTTTTTTTTTTGGAGTAATGAAAATGCATAAGCAGAAAAGAAAAGAGAATAAAAGGGTGGCACCGGAGGGCTGCATATTTAGAATGACTCCTAACACCACTTTGGGCTAAGAAAGCTATAAAATTACCTGATCTAGTAACACAAACAAAAGAAAAATCATGATCCCAAGAAATAGCTCATCTCACCAATTGTTGATGCCAATTTCCAGTGACCCAG
Source organism: Warburgia ugandensis (assembly GCA_035236585.1). Lineage (NCBI taxonomy): Eukaryota > Viridiplantae > Streptophyta > Magnoliopsida > Canellales > Canellaceae > Warburgia > Warburgia ugandensis. The sequence goes on along the minus strand of CP141130.1, from coordinate 28,165,202 downwards.
TGCCCTACACTTAGCCCAAGCAATGGCATTTGAAGAACCCCCTTCTACAATCAGCAGTCCTCGAGATCCATGAGTAAAGCCTAATTTCAGCTTTCTCAGAATCCTTTCTACCAACCGGCCCCAACGATACCAAAACTGCCACTCCAAGATGGTTTCTGACCACAATCCTATACTGGCAGGGTTCTGGTTACCAAAAGAAGACCCATCAGAGTTTGAGATTACCACTAGGAGGTGGCACCCAAGAAATCCACAGCTTTTCTGATCAGATTTATTTCTAAATAATGATCACCCAACAATGAAAAGGATCTTGCATTACCCAAAGAAGATCCATCAAAATTAGTTTGAGATTGCCACTAAGAGGTGGCACCCCAGGAATCCTCATGTTCTTCTTACCATATCTATTTCTAATCACGAGATCCAAACACCTAAAAAGATCTAGCACCGAGTAGTCATGAATACTTTCCTAGCCCATGCACAAGAGAAGAGGGAATACTGGCATAAGTCTAATAAGCTTAAAGCCAGATCCAAGACTCCACTCTAAGTTTCTCCTCATGCTATCTAAAGATTACAGACCGATTATGTTACCACATTCATCACCTTAACATCTGCAAAACCATAATAGATAGGTCAAGGATTTCCTGCCAATCCACTTCATATGCAGCCTATACAGAGATGTGAAGACTCCACTCTAAGACTTCAAAAAGGTTACTAGAAGGTAGAGATTTCCTTTTCTTCCAAGATCTCCAAAGATTTTAGCAGACAAGGTGCCTCACCACATTCAGCATCTTAAATTTCAAAAGCAGTAGTGAGAGGTCAAGGATTTTGAGCCAATATGTTTTGTGGGATTATAAAATATAAATGCAAAGACTCCACTCTAAGGCTACAGAAGGTTAGACAGTATATTATCTCACCATCTTTGGAAATGCAGTTGATAAAGTGATACATATTTTTCATTTACTATTGACAGCTAGAGAAGGGGAGCCTTGGCGCAACAGTAAAAGTTGTCGTCATGTGAACTTGAGGTCACGGGTTCAAGGCGTGAAATCAGCTTCTTGCAAAATGCAAGGTAAGGCTGCCTACTATAGGCCCTTGTAGTCCGCCCCTTCCCCGGACCCCGCATAGGGGGAGCTTCGTGCACCGGGGCTGCCCTCTATGGAGAAAGGGATCTGTGCCTATGATAAGATGGTGCTAGAATTGAAGCAAACTATAGGGAGAAGAAGTAATGTGGTGAAAACAGAGGCAGAAGTGGGACTAGGAAATTTTGGGTTGTAAGCAGGATTCACTATCCATCTCTTCTGTCATTCCTGTTGTGGTTTATAATTCTCCCAAAACATCATTTAACCTGGTGATGGCAGATAGAGAAGAAGCTGGCCAATTGAAATAGCAGTACATACCACTCGGTGAAAAGGTTATGCCCATCAAGGCTCTTAAACCTGTTAGACATCTACCTTGTAATGAAATATGAAGGCATGAAGAAAAGAATGAAATCAATCCAATGATATTCATAAGAGAGTCATATTATTTGCAGAATTACTTTTAAGTAGGATGGCTAGTGCATGAAAAACATAGCCACATAACTGATTTAACACTTGTTTAGAATCACAACAGATGAATGAATTTTCATGGATTATGGAGAAAAAGGAGATTGTAAGATATTAGACTATGTATAAGCAGGGAAAAGGCACTAGAAAATCAAAAACTGATAATATTGTAGAGCATATTTATGAATAACTTAGAACAGTGATGCAGAGTGGTATTCATTTTACCTCTTGTTTTTCCAGGCTGAGTGACCAGTTCAGGTGATGTAGGTCCAGTGTTTACGAAGGAAATGGGTGTTAGAGGAGGAGAAACTACTTCAGTAATGTCCTGATTTTGAGGACCCTCCAGCAACTTTGCCACATTCAATGACCCAGCTCTCTGACCCCTTGAGGGTATGGAGAAACTGCGAGGAACAGTCCCAGGAGGTATCGGGAGCGGTGATGCTGCACGCAATCCCACTATGTGCACTTTACTGGTTGTGGAAAGCTCTTGACTTCTAGACACCAAAGGGGCAGAGTGACCAATTAAACTGGATGGTTTTAAGGGCTTTGTTTGACTGGACGGTGGCCGAGGAAGCTCATGAAGTTCACTTATTTTTGGTGAGGACATAAGAGGAGGTGAAGCACTGGGGGATACTTTTGGTGATGTGGATGTCTGAGGAATTGGAACACGACCAAGTGTCCCAGAAACTAGTTGAGTATGGTCTGCTAAGCTTATAGGACCACTAGAAGATATAGCCCTGCTTGACCATGGCTTACTAGTTAATGGACCAGAGAAGGCATGCCTTTTAATCTTTTTATTATCAGAAGTAGTGCGAGGGTCAAATTGGGGCAACGAAAGGCCCTCAGCCAAAGGAGGGGGAACCTTCAAAGATGTACTATTAATGTTGCTCTCCTTAAGTACAGATTGTGCCTTTAACATGTTGCCGGGGTCTGACAACTCATCTCTATCTTTGACGTGCTTCTTTGGTTCCAAAGGGGATGAATGCCACAAATTGTACGAATGACCACTCATGCTTGTCTGCCTTCCACCATTAACTGGATTACTTGCTCCTGCAGAGGTTGGGTTCTTACCATCAACTGGTGTCGGGAGAACGTAAGTGTAGAACTTTCTAGCTGATGAGGGCCGCATGTCTCTTATGTCAGGTAGGTCAAGCTTTTTATCAGCAAATATTGGAGCGGACTGGCTCCCAGCACCATGACCCCTACCTAACGGGTGAAGATCCCCTTGATTTTTGTCCAAATTTTCCTGCAAATAAGCAAACATAAATGTTGCAAGGAAAAAAATGGTTTAAGTAACTCTTCTAATCTTAACATTCAATATCAGCTCCTATCATAAAACCCATTGAAAGCTGGAATGTTTCTGATAATCAATGAGAGAAGCAAACCTGAGGTTGTAAATGTTTATGCTTCCAAATTCCTTAAAACCAAAAACAACATTAACACCGTGTTTAAGGAGAGGGACCTATGAAACCCCAAAATGTAACCATGACTTTTACTGCACATAATGCATAATGGAAATTTTCAACCACATGAAACAATCATTTGCAAATACTGTGGCATTTACAGCAAAAACTAGTGAGTACCAGTATGGGTTAAGTGCAACATATCACTATTTACTACCATCAATATTTATGGATAAATTATTATTTAATGATCCTATCACTAAGTCTTTCACCAAGCTTCTTAATGAACAATCCACAGAAAATCAGCTAGACCATTGCCCATGGGTTTGAGCATCAGCCGTGTTGTTGGAAACACTAGAATTTCCTTCCTGGACCTTTTCTTCTTCTTTTTGAATTTTCTGAGATTTGTCTCTCTAACCAATTCTTCTGGAAAGAAAACAGAATTTTCAGAGAATAAATGCCTAACTTGAACCATATCATCTTTAAAAGGGAGCAAGCTTCTGTTAAAGAACTCAACTTCTGACGTGAGCTTCCCATCCCATTAGGTAACTTCCAGTAACTATACTTCTAGTTCAAAAATCCTTACAAGGATGAGATCTTTACCTTTGTTGTTTCAGTAGTTGACTCAGTTGCAAATGTGAGGTCTACTTGATCTAGCTGCATGAGAGAAACCAATAGGTGTTAGGGTTTAAGTAATTTATGAAATAAAACCTGAGAACAGAATCTTAACTACTCTAGTCATTTGGGTGCAAGCACTTAGTCGAGTCGGTTAAGTGCCTTGTCTCACAGCCAAAGGTTTGTGGGTTAGGATCCACTCACCATTCGAGATCAAAAAAGAAAAGAAGCAACCATCAATATTCTGAAGAGGTGTACCCTAAAGCTTCCCTAAGTGACAAAGATGAACTTAAAGAGAGATAGAAGATATAGAAACACTGTTGAGTGTATTTTTCTGATATTAATACAGAAGTAAATTTCTGTGGATCATTTAACTAATCACAGCCACCTTGCAATTGATGTAGTAGCTTGGCATTCCATGGCCTAGATTTGAGGCTAAGGTGTATCGTTTGGCATCTTGGGTGGTTAATTCATTTTCCAAGGCCTTAGTCCTCTTTCAACTGTATTTCTATTTTCTCCTTCAGAGTAAGATACCATTTATACTAAAAGAAAACAACAAGAGAACCATGGCTAACTCATCTATGATCACAAGTTTCCAGATAAGAGAAGGACATTGTTTCCTTTTCCCCCCATTTCATTGAAGATATTCAATTTTTGTTGCATAGTTTGACAAAATGAACATCTATAGAAAATATTAAGCTTGAATTAGAAGAGTTCATAAGGCACCAAAATACAATAATTTTCACTGTGTACAATCCCCTCAGAGGCATTTCTCTTCTCATCAACCTATGCTCCACCTCAGTGCCCTTTCCCATGCATTGAAGAATTTGAACAAGGAAATGAAGCAACAAAAGAATCAATCGAAAAGAACAACTGCATCCAATTAGAAAAAAAAAGTTTTTGATCTATATCTCGAAAAGAAGAAAGGAAGATCATTAGTCACACCAGTCCATAAAGGCAGGAAGGTAGACAACTCAGCTACTGCATTAAGTACAAAAAGCAAGGAAAGGCTGGCTATGATATTAATAAGGGTTGATAGGAAGGATAGGGGTGCCACTTGTAGAGCTTTAAAGAAGCCCCCTCTCACACCCTGCGTAGTATGCTTCAAAACATTCTTTACGTGAGAGGGGGCCCTATTAGTAAGTAGCTACTATACTAAACTAATAAGGGCTAAGAGGGGCAGGCTACTCTTTTTTCCAGACGGCCTCAAAGTGGCAGCTTTGCTCATGCACGAAGGACTAGCGAGGGGAAGAGCAGAGCTTCAACTTATCGAATGGAGCACAGCCACTTACTAAGTGCTGGTTCTATCTTAGCCAAGAAACCAAGGATAAAAAATAGATCTGGATAAAAATGTAATCATCCCAGAAGTTATGGCACCAAAGAGAACTCCATTCTTCTTCTTTTTTTTACTTTGGTTCCGATGAAGGACATCCCAAAGTATCAATTTTTTATAACCCTAAGGAACAGTTCAAGAGCTGGAAAATGGAACATCAAAAAAATATTAGCAAATTATTGCATATGGTTTGTCTTGGCCCTAAGTAACTAATGAGGTGGACTTGCAAAAGATCACAAAAGAAAGTCATGGTGGTCAAGTTTCTCTGTGCCAGATGGCCTTGGTGGGGTCTAGGAACTAATCCTCAATGAATGCCTTACATGAAAAAAAAAAAAAAAAGGCAGCCTGGTGCACGAAGCTCCCACATATGCGGGGTCCGGGAAGGGGGCAGACCACAAGGATCTAAGGTATGCAGCCTTACATTGCATTTTTGCAAGAGGCTGTTTCCATGCCTTGAACCCATGACCTCCAAGTCACACAAAGAGAACTCTACCATTGTCCCAAGGCTCCCCTTCATGTAACCTGCTTTTCTATTGACCTTAAAATGAATTCCCAGTCTGCATGGTTATAAGCTTTTCCATTGTCCTTTTAGCAAACCACTTTCAAAGTTCCTTATTTTTCTGCAGATGTAAGGCATTCGTTACAAGAATAGCCATAACCATACACCAAAAAGTAGGTTAACATTAGAATGGTCAGTTCACTCTTAATCAGGACTCGAGACATCTACGAGGATCAGAGTAGACATAAAATTTGGATCTGGAACATTTGAAACTTCCAGAAGAAACAACTTGCAATGAATTTTCAGATCAAACATTTCCTTGTCAAAAGGGAAAGTTTATCAACCATCAACAACGCGGATGGAAAAACAGTATCTATCTTACAAGCAAGTTAATTAATAGAAATGAGTTACTCTGGCATTTTCTTTGTTGCATATATTCTGAGTTTTATAGAGCTTAGTTATGAGGATATAGTACGTGTAAAAGTATCCGACTATCAAACCAGCTTCATATTAAATGAATAGGAATGACTAAGTAATTATATAATCCAAGCACTACTGCTAAGAAAAAAGCAGACCATGAGGAAGATCTATATCAGCAGAATACATGCTTTAAAGCCAATCTGTGACATTCTTAAAATACATGAGGGCCTCGGCATGAGACTTTACAAGTCACAGAAGTTACTTTTTCTGGGTAGCAAACTTTGGATGCTAAGGTTTCTCACCTCCATTGAATTTCTAGATGTTGAAATAACATCTGGTTGTCCATGGTCATTTTGCCCATAGTCGAAACTCAATTCCCCATCATCGTTAGCATCATAACCATCACCATAGTCACCATCCTCAGCATCATCATCATCAAGTCCGCTGAATTGATAATCAATATGTTGCTGCTCAGCAATGAGTTTTACATGTGCATCAACTGCCTCAAGAGACTGAAGTCCTTTCTTGAAGAAATTTAACTGCTTGCAAGCATGAAACAAAATGAAAGATTGCATATGAACTCTCACTTCGAAAAAGAAAATAAGAGGTTATAACATATAAAAGTCATAAAAATAAACCTGAGCTGCATGATGTCGAGCCGCCTGCGTTAGAAGGCTCCTAGACTGACCCTGCTTCAACGATTTCAAACGGAAAACAAATAAAGTTGCCTCCTCATCATAGTCCTCTTGAGCCGCTTGCAACTGTTGAGATGAAACATTTTCTCCTTTGGAATTTTTTGACCTCCCCTTTTCTCTCTGAGCCATCATGAATTCATATACACTTCTGAAGAGCAGATAGCAAGCTTGAGAAAACCAATTCAAGGAAGCAAAAGAATTAAGCAGGATAAGTGTAATGATTCAGACCTTTTCTCGTCACACTGTCGTTTCATGTCCTGATCAGAAAATAAATCATCATTAGAAAAATTTCCAGAATGCAAAGCCTAAATAGCAGAAGTTTATATCTGTCTGAGGAGAATGCAATTCAAGAAGACAACACAAGAACAGTACAGTAGTTTTTCCTTCCAAATAATATAGTGTGTGTGTGTGTGTGTGTGTGTGTGTGTGTGTGTGTGTGTGTGTGTGTGTGTGTGTGTGTGTGTGTGTGTGTGTGTGTGTAGAGAGAGAGAGAGAGCCTTTAATGGAGATGCAAATTCTGATCAGGATATTCTAACATTGCTAACACCAAAACTTAAAGAAAGATAATAACAAGAAGCTGCTGAAAGAAACCCAGCAATATGGTGAATGCTAAAATAGCCTTAACTAGATTTTATTATGTCTCTTCACAGGGCTTGAGTTGCTGCCGCTTGATCCCTTTTTGTAACCCAAGCTTTGTGCAAGACATGCTTGCAGCATTCAATAACAAGCTTATGAAATTAGATTTGTATGAATGGATCTAGATTAGCAGAGAACTCGTTGGCTAAAAGTCAATTTCTGTAGGAGGATAGATGCATCAGGCATTCATAAATTTAGAAAGATAGGAGATTTTAGACGATATTCTTGGTGGGCCAGATGTATCAAGAACTTTAGAGATGCTGCAACATCCCACGTGGTCTTGGAAAAGGATGATTCTAGAATGATTGGTACATGGGAAATTGTAGATCAACAATGCAGTGCTAGACAGTCTATGAAGGTGAGGACTCATAAAGTGATCACCCTGGATTCCTACAGCCTTGTAAGCATTCTCAAGATGATTCACACATTCTTCCTAAGTCTATTCTCTGTGTAGAATCACTTGCAGGAGTTCAAGTGTCCTTTGCCTTGGTCTTCATTATCCTAGGTCCCTTTCCTAGGATGATTCAGGCTAACATTGGGCATCACATGAGTATTGTAAGGTGTAGAGAAAGACTTCAGGGCCTATGACAGTTGGTTCTTGGTAGTACAGTGAGGTTTACTATGTCCATGACAATGGTTTGTTACATTTATCAGCAAGGGAAGCCTGTAATTGAGGTCACCAAGGGAAAGGCAATTGACAACCAGTGATGCATCCAACAAAGTCAAATACAACTTTGTCAAATATAGATGAGACTAACTCATGGATTTGTGTTATTAGAGTAATGAATAGTTAACAGTCTCTCCAGTTCTGAAGGAAAAGAAATGTCTAATGGCTCAAAATGTCCAAATTCTCATCAAGAATGAAAGATACACCACATCCAGGCCTTTCAAACCCTTCTGAATCACATCAGCCTAATTGATAGTGCAGCTACAAAAATTCATGTATCCTAAGGCCCTAGTAAAGAGCTGCCGCCTCTTTGCCCAACTCAACCACAAAATGTATTATAACTCTAATAAGCCTGCAATACGTTTATCATGATAGAACATTTACTCTAGCCAAGACCTTCATTTCAGGTCAAAGTAAGAATGCAGGCATGCAGATTACAGACAAGAAGAGGATGAAAGGATGAAAAAGACTCCACAACTAGGCCTTTCGAGCAACTCCTAATCACATTAACCTTTCATCTGCATGTGCACTACGCTTGTCACCAGTTTTTGAATAAGAAACCAAATGCAAAAAGAGCAAACCTCCACTGTCCGAAGTTCATTCAGAAGAGATTCTGACGGAGTTGTAATCGTTTGCACAATATGAGAACGCTGAAACAGACAAAGCAAAAGTTATGGCCCTAACCATCTCAAGAAATTTGTTCAACATGATGATTGTGAAGAGTATACAGCATAGCAATCAGTACTCACATATCCATCAACAAGTTTCTGAAGTTCAAACTGCATCTTCCCTAGCATTAACAAGACTCTGCCTGCATAGCAAGGACTACAATCAACTCATGGCCATAGCTACAAAATTCGGAAGCAAGAAAAAACCACCTGGGAAAAAACCCAGAAACTTCTGGATGAGTTTGGAAAAAAATAAGAAAAAGGTTTGGCAAGAAATTTATAAAATAAGATTTATTTTTGAAAACTCAACCACTTAAGAATGAAATATTAGAAAATAAAGGTTAAGATCATGCCAATGGCAGTAGGCAACATGGGTCTACTTCTTAAGATTTTGTTATGCTTGCAAGTATAGCTGCAAAAGTGTACATGTGGGTTATTGAATTTGGTAATCTATGATGAGAAGATTTATGGGGTATGCCTCAAATGTGCGCCAGAATATGAATAGTTAAAAAATCACCAACCAATTTGGCCCATATATGCTTTTGGCACATTGTAAACCACACCTTCGCATTTTAAAGCCCACTATGATCACACTAGAAAGTGAGACCAGAAATGAATATAGAAATTACCAGTTAAATCAATGCAGAAATAGGAAAGGAAGATAGCAGTTCTTTTCTCTTGTTGCCTCTTAAACAAGAAACGGATCCTCATATGACATTAATGGAATGGAAAGTACGAGATTTTAATTGTAGCAGTATCAAAGAGAACACAGAGAACAGGAGATGAAGTACCATTCTCAACACAAAAGCAGCTATTACTATTGTAGCTAATAAAAAATTGTCATTATAACTCATACTAGCCAGTAAACTTCCAAAAAATTCACAATTTATTCGAAACTTCACAAGTTATTTGAAAAACATTACCTGGCAAAGTTTGCACCAAAGTAACAAAAGACTGCAATTTTTAAAGTCTGCCATGGCAATGAAAAAGGACAAAAAATCACAAATTATTTAGTTATTTATTAAAAATTGGGGTTTTTACTTGTTAGTCCTAAAGTTTGACTTTACGCTGTAGTCCCTTGTAAAAATTAAATTATACAATAATCCCTATTTTATTAAATTTATTTCAATTTAGTCCCTACCATACTTAAACCACATAGAAAGGTAATCTATACCTGAAACCCTTTCTTTATGAAGTTCCTACCACGTTCTTTGCTGATATGCACCAACTTTTACATGACAAGGCCCATTGTGGAGATCCAATGTTAACATGCAATGAAACGTACATTTAGTTATGAGGTCCATCATGTAAAATTGGATGCAAGTAAGCTATAATGAGATGGCAACCCATGATAAAAGGGCAGCATTTTGGTATAAATTACTTTTATATGTGGTTTATGCATAAAATGGACTAAATCAAAACGAACTTAATGAAACAGGGACTATCATGTCATTCAACTTTAAGTAGGGACTGCAGTGTAAAATCACAACATTAGGACAACTAACATGTAAAAATCGCTATAAAAATTTGGTGACTTTTGAAACTACACTCGTAACTGACAATAAGAGCTTCACACTGGAGTGGCTGATTGCAAATTCAGAATGGCTCATTTAGTAATCATTGAATACTGAGTAAAGAAACTGCATACTGCAATTTGACAGGTAAGACTTAAAACTTAACACAAGCAATAAATCCAACTTTAGTCACTAAATTTCACAGCACAAAGGATATTACAGTTGAAGTTTTTAAAAGAAAACAACTCAAATTAAATCCCAAAGAATGGAAAATTTTACCATTTTGCTAACACCCTACACATTGGAACATAATTTCAGAAACTTAAAAGAAAAAATTTTACAAAGAAAGAGGTGTGTGTACCAGTTCAATTGGCGCTTTCTACTACTGATTAACCTTAGCTATAGTTAATAAATGATTAATCTAAGGTCTCTAGCTAAAAATTATTGTTAAAGAATGTATAGTGTCAAAAGCTATATACCGTGGACTCTATGGGAATGATGAATTCGTCCAGCCAAGTGACGTGATATGTAACTGCCTACCTAATAGTTAAATTAGCCTAGCTTAAAAATGTGATTTCCATGTGATAATTGGAAGGTTCTAAGGGAAATTTGCAAGTCGTAGGATGATCATGTATAGGTGGACCAATCAAGAGAGAAAACCCACATATGTGTAAGTGTGTGTGTGTGGTGTGTGCGCATGTGTGTGGGGCCACCAATTTCTTTTGGGGGGAGGGGGGGGATCATCATGATGTTGGGCTTATAAAAATTCGGTGAAACCCAAAAAATCAATGCAATCAGATGATTCCAACCACTTGTTTTGGGTCTTTCCAAAAATTAATAAAAACAAATGCTTGTTGTTTTAAACTCAAAGAAACATAGGCTAAAAGCATTCAATATGCATGAAATTTGGGTAAACCATCTAAGCCATTCTGAACATGATGAATGGCTTACAACTATAGAAAACTATAACCATGCATGAAAAAAGAGGGAGTCTACTCCTCCAAGCATCCTTGCAAGCCTACTCCTACAGTGACTCTACATACATATGGATACAAATACACAGTGAGCCAGTACCACCACCCAATCTATCTTTCCATCCATCCGTGTTAAGAGTTTTGATTTATTCATACATGTAATAATGATTAATCGTGAGGAAAGAACAGAGAAATAGAGGAGAAAGATCTTTTTCTACAGCAAAGAGAGAAAGAAAGAAGAGTACAAAAGAGCACCTAGCACAGCTGTATGCCCTCTCTCATTTTATTGTATATACTGTACTTTAATCAGAAGGAACAAAACACCCTTAGAATTCCTAAGCAGTGCACATTTGCAATAATACAAACAACAATCTGTTCACAGAGAGTTGTTCACAACAACAAAAAAATAAAAATGAACCAACGCACATATACTACTATGAGTCAAAGCAACCTCCCACTTACTATTAACTCCAAGAACCCTCCTCCCACTGGAAAAGCTAACAAGTATAGATTGAAGACAAACTCAATAAAAACATGAATCAGACCCATGCCGCATGTGTGTAAGTGGCTTAGATATGCAAATAAACCTACAACATGGGACTCACTCAGATAAATCGAATGCTTGGTGTATTAGCTTGAGTGCCATTTCTGTTAGGTTTGTGGACTTGGTGAGTACTAAGCTGATCCAGCCAGAGCTGACCATATGGATAAAGCTTCCTAGCAAAGTTGATAATTCCAAAACATGATAATGCAGTTTTAATTTTTCAAACTCCATCATACACTACATGATAAAGGAGGAACACACTGACCACTTTCTTCATCATCATTTAATGCAGTTTTTTCAAGGAGACAAGCACCCATGTCCCGCAGTGACTCAGAGAACTCTGCAAGAATGCACACACATTCAGATAATGTAATCACTCAGGAAGAGGCTGCAGATAAAAACTAATCATACAAGTAAAACTTTGCAAATTAAAAAATAACACTTTGATATGGTCTATCTCAAATTTCAAGCAGAATTTTGGATGCTGGAAAGAGGCTTAAGTTAATACTGTCATCAGATTATCAGTAACAGCGGTCCAATTATAAACATGTAGCACAGTAAGACTCATAAGCTTAGTCAATTCCATTCCAGACATTTTTGGGACCCATAAAGGAAAATGAATAGAAACTGTTCTTGGAACATCAGGAACTGTGTCTCAGTCAACCCAGATAATCTGGAATGCTCCATTGGCTTCAATCATTCAGGTTTTTCCCATCTGTTCCAGTCACTAGTTTCTTTATCACCATTTTTCCTCAAAAAGATGGACATCCTTCACAGGTTTCTTCAGTTGAAAAAGCATATCCTAGAAAATGGTTGACGTTGATAATGACAAAACCCTCTGTGTACAAGTTAAATAGATTACTACATGCTCTGATTTGGTGGACATGGCCATATCTAGCTGTGTCTGCAGGAGACCCATATCAGTATAGTTTTTTGCAAGAAAACGTACCTAGTTTTGGTTTTTAAGATATGAGTTCCCTACAATGAAATTCGAAACTTCATAGTTCATTTAACTCTTTTTACTGCAAAACAGAAAGTTGAAAGTCAGACTACAACTTTTTATTTACTTAAAGCTTCCTACTCTTTCTGTAATTGTGAAAGGCAAGGAAGTCTTGGTCGTTCCTTTCTGTGAGTAGTAGTAAGAAGAAGAAGGAAGAAGCTCCACCATTTACATCCCTCAGCCCAAAGGTGCTTTTGGTAAAATAGAAAAAAAATATCTCCTTCTTTTGTTTCTGTTTCTCCTTCTTCTTTGCTTAGTTCCTTGTTGTTTACCAGTATGTGGTTTCTAAGGGTTGCTGTGTCAGACACCCTGTATTCATAAGTCCCCACACCTATATCAGTGTCCAGAGATCATAGTGCACATGACCTACATACATTCTGTTGATTCTAGATATATTTCAATATGACACTAACAAATGAAGGTCTTGTAAAATGTAAACCATCTAGTCATGTTTTACACTAGCTTATTATATATTTTAAAATCAATTTTTCATGTTCCTCTATAATTTTAAATATTTTAACTAATTATAATGTTTGCTCATATCCGTCTTTTTGTGTGAATGGTAGACACATGAACTCACACACACACACAACTAAGCAACCTCAAACTCATGTCCTTCATAGCCACACTCAAACATCAAATGACCTGAATGTCAAGGTGTTCCTTCCCGGATTGAAGGAGGGAGGGGGGAGAAGATCAGAATGGAATTGGCAACTAATGTTTCAGAGGAATAATGCTGACAGATAAATTGAGAGTTAATCAGCCTGGTAAAGTTATCTGTTACAAACTGGAAAGATAAGAGGTAATCCTATGAGCTTAAAAAGGAAACATGTAAGGGAAAAAACAAAAGAATCAGAAAACAAGCATTCAAAAGGTAACAATTGGCTACAATTAGGTAAATGAATGTACCGTATGCACCGTTTTCAGTAGCAGCAGCTGCAGAAAGTAAGCTATCATAGCAATTTCTCATGTCTTCCATATCCTGCAAAAATCATAATTCAATTTTGATATCAGAAAGAAAGTCTTCCAAAGAAAGGATTCAGACAGAAGGGATGCAAGTATTTAAGTAAAGCACGCTCTTAAGGACACTCTGGAAATGTATTATCTTGTATGTTTGGCAAGATTTTTAATGTACCACATTGGCCCAAGTTGAGACTGCTATTCTATTAGTTTAGCATAAAGGGCAGCCCCGGTGCACGAAGCTCCCGCCTATGCGGGGTCCGGGGAAGGGGCGGGCCACAATGGCCTAAAGTAGGCAGCCTTACCTTGTATTTTTGCAAGAGGCTGATTCCACGCCTTGAACCCGTGACCTCAAGGTCACATGACGACAACTTTTACCGTTGCGCCAAGGGGCGGGCCACAATGGCATAATTAGTTTAGCATGATTACTAATTTATAGGTCATTATTTTAATGGGATTTTAATGTATCAGCTAGAACTGTTTATAAATTCAGAAAGAGTAAAAACATACAGAGGTACCAAAAATTCTATCAAGTCCCACAGATGAAATCGCATCTACTTCTCTAAACTCATTATCTATTACACTAACCTAGGTAAACGGTCCTTGAACCAACTCCTGTCCGCTAAGTTTCTACTCTAACCAAACAGAAACACAATTCAGAATGGCAAGACACTAGCAAAGTTCAACTCTTTAAGGAACTTGGGTAAATACTTCCAAGATTCAGGTTATAGTTCATAGCATGTGGAAACACTGTTTACTATTAGAACTCACCAAGACTCAATATTCAACTTGCCTAAATTAAAAAGGTTTACCAAATCTGCTGTCTTTCTTTGCTAGCATTATTTACTACCAGAATTCACCATGTCATCCAAGTACTAAGTCAAGAAGGGCCAATTGACTCTGTTTGTCAACAATCACTTTTCTGAACATTATGATATTCATCTAGTAATTATAAATTGTCACAGACTTCAATTGCTCACTATTGCAGATTCTGTCTTATTCTCATCCACATCTACTATCAAGCTTTATGGACAATGAGGTTGGCCAGACTCAATAAGAAGTGATCTAAAAGTACAAGAAAATAAGGCAAAAAGGTAAAGACTCAATAGAACCAAACAGTAATAAACAGAGAAACATCCCCCAGGTGAAGTCATGGTCTTGAAACTTCTCTTTGGCTAACTAATCCATGACGTCAGCATGGCTATTAAAATTGAAGAACACTTCTAACTGTAAGAAAGAAATCATGGGCCTCTTCCATCTATTCCCCAAGCTTTGAGAAGGAGCAAATCTACCAAATCAGTTATTTATCTTTGTCTGTTTCCATTCTCATGGAAGAGCTTCCATTTGAACTATATATTCTTTGCTTGGTGTTTTTCTTTTCTTTTCCCTAGTCATCCCCTATCTATTAACCAGCCTTCAAATGATGACAATTATTTACTTAATGATCTCATTCAGTTTACTCAGTTTTCACACTGATACAAGAACTTCGAGCTATTTATTCTTTTGTCAGGTGTCCTTATTTTCTTTTAGAATAGTCATCTAACATTTTACCCCTGACGTCATTCAAAGATTTGTCAGCTAGAACCCACCCTGTACACCACTAGTGGAGCAATTACTTTCCAGTGGAAATGCTCACTTGACTAGTACATGCCACCCACTAAACACTAGAGTTACCAACTTTCCAGCAGTGCCTCCCCCAATGAGTTTTAAAAGTGATGAGATCAGCTTTCCAAGGAATTGTAGTGCTCTATCAGTGCCCTAAACAATCATCGGCTAGAAGAAAGAATGCTTTAAGTACAAGCAAATGTGCTGTCTAAAGAAAAAGTAGGCAGTTTTTCTCCTGGTTGGAGAAGAACTCCAGTTGAATTGCTCCTTAGACTCCACCCTCCTTTGGTTGAACTCAGTTTGCCTAGGATTTTTTGCTTCAACAAATAATTGTGCTGAAAACTGAGACCGTCTATTGTATTTACCACTGTTTGTGGCATAGGGTCTCATGTGATAATAGCATAGAAGAGAGGACATAATAAGGCAACGCGTGCTTTACCCATCAGTAACATCTTTGTTGTCATTAAATACCATTTCTAACAGCGGTCAGAATGCATATTTCTAATAAAAGACATTGAGGAAATTGTTAAAAAAAAGATGTGAAACTAAAGTATGAAATTCAGCAAAAGAAACACTAATTGGAAATTTCAAGGAATATATAGGTGAAGAGATACTAACACCACTCACCAGTAACTGAGTAGAACACAAACCGGGATAAGTTAGCACGAAATAGAAAAATTCATTGAAAAATAGAAACTACAGAAACTGACAAGGTTAGTGAATTACAACACAAAATTAAAAAATCCCTGAGGTGACCAATGCTTCAAAGCATATGCAGATCAGAAGCAAAAAGCTTTGTCAGATAACTTGACCATGCTAAGCAACCATAATAATCACACAATACTCAGATAACTTGACCAAGAACTTGGATGACTTCGCTAGGGTAAACTGTGTTTGATTTAAGACTAGTCAAGCATTGACCTGGGGAGTTTTAGGATTAACTTTAAAGAACCAAGATTCAATCATCACAAAAATGTAAAGGAAACAAAATGTAACTGAAATAAAACAAATAAAAGAAGACTTAAAAACATTTCATGGTTATGCAGGCACCCGCCATAGTAAATTGAGGATAAATTCTTCACAAATGGATACTCAGTTTCTTTGATGTGTTTCTAGCCTCAACAGATATCTGATACTTTACTATCGAATTTTTGAGCATGTCAAGACACAATCTGTGTAGCATGTGTTATGGCTACCTAAGTGCATATTCAATAGAAATAGTGGCACGCAGATGCCAGGATATTGGTATTATTAACAAGGTTTGAGTTGTCACTGTCATGCCAGTCCATTCAGGAAAACCAATATGATGTCTTCTGGTTGACATGCAATAGCTAGTGTGAAGTAAGAAGTTAAAAAGCGGTATGCTAGCCTAATCAGATTCCAATGCCATGCCGAATAATGAGGTGTTAATGATTAGGTAATATACCATGAATATCTTTGTGACTCTTCATGGTAAGCAACTGATCAAGAACTTGGCCTAGTAACAATTCAGGTAAACTCATTTATTGCAAAAATACAAGCTTAATGTCAACTAAATAAATTTTGTTTCCCCAATGTAACCTTGGGATGCTTTCCTAAAGAACTGTTTTTCTACCATTGAGTATGAAAGTACACATTTTTTCTGAGAATTTCAAATTCCAAATTGATATAATGGGATAGAAAGTCTTGGAAATCATTGCAACAGGAGCATCTCAAAAGTTGTTCCTTGTTTAAGACCTCTGTTTCAACAAGTTTATCATATGATAGGGATATTGGAATAGCAGTCCAACTGCTCTATATCCACTGCTCAGTATTTGTGGCACAGGTTCCTTGCATTCCCACTAATTTCCTGGAAGAGAAGGAACTGATCTAATGACCCTAAGTTCAGCACCTACTTACAGAGAAAATGTGGGGCTTCTTTTTTCAAGTTCTCGTTCTCCACAATGATTCTTCTTAAACATGAAAGTTATAACACAAGCACTATCATGTCCTCCAATCCACGTGTCTGCAAGAAAAAATGCACTTACAGATTGATGTCTTGATCCGAGAATACTACTGTGGATCTTTATTGCCAGAGAACATCAATTAAATCCACATTGGCAAGTTTTTCATCATAGGTACTGATCCCAAAATGTTATAGTGAAAGAGCGTTAAGGACGGTAACACCTAACAAGACTGATTAATAAAATGGAAAAAGCTGACAGGGAGTGAACTGTTGAGGGTGCAAGACTCAATCAATGACAAAAATGGTAAACATAATATGGTGAGCGAACTAGACCGAAATTGAGCCAAGAATTATATAGGATTTTGACTAATATATTGAACATGAAATGCGTTAGAACAGCAAATGCCTCTGCATCTAGAACTTCATTAAGCAAGAAAATCGGAAATCCTGCCAATTTAAGGGATGATCACAGAAGAAAATAACTGAAAAAAATCACTCATGGATTACAGGATTCCAAGATTCCACCTTTAAGAACAATAACCTCATTACTAGTTCTAAGTCGGACTATGCGCTTGTAGAGACAAAAACAATGTACAGCTAAACGCCTATGAATCAAGTAAATCCGACGATCTATATTTCGAGATTACAAAGCTAAACCCAACTCAGATATTCTGCTAATTTCCTCGAACGCGAATTGCGATCTCTAAACCAGTAAAGAAAAATCCTAGAAGAGAAGGATGAAGAAGTACCTGTGAGGCTTGAGCGAGCTCATCTAACTGCGGGGAGTGGTGGAGATCTCTTTTTCCCTTGGAATCATGCTTGTGAAGACCAAAACCACGGAGCTTCTTTAAGGAAGACTTCATCTTGCCTCTCCAAAGAGAGAGAGAGAGAGAGAGAGAGAGAGGAACGGAAGGAAGCAGATCCTTTTCTCTCTGAAACTACTATATCTGAAATCTAAGAAAACCTAGAAAGAGAATAAGAGCAGCAAGCAGGGGAAGAGAACCGATCTGTGTAACGACATTTGAAGAAGAAGATGTTACTCTTCTGAATTTCTCCTCTCTGGTTAGGTCAAAAGCAGAATGTCTGAAACATGAGAGAGAAAAATGGACGGGAAAGGAGAGAGAAAATAAAAAAAATAGAAACAGAAAAAAGTTTTATAAAGGGCCAATCGCGGTTCTGCCTCCTTCGACATTCTTCCCGCTATTTCTTTTCCGGTGAGATCATTGTTACTTGGGGAATGCTACACGGCACACCGAGACGCGGTCCAGTGACCACATTGCTTGGGCCCACCTCACCTCTACGTGATCCAATTCGTTTATCTCGTTGATCCAGATTTAGGTATATTATAAATCAAAACATACGTGATTTGGATGATTCTAACTGCTCAAAAATTGTGGATGATTATCAGGTTTTTAATTGTCCACTTCTTAACACTACATTTGAGATGCTAAAGTTAAGGGTGACAAAATACGACATTAACCATAACATGACTCGAACTCGACATAAATTTAGCGGGTTAAGGTCGAGTCTTATCATGTTCGTGTCATTTTATGGAGGTCAACATAGAAATGACATGTCCAAAATCGTGTCGTGTTTGTGTCAGCCATGAGGACCTGTTGTGTTGTCCTATCTAACACGCGACATGCTAAACCTTCGTGTTGACTCATATGACATGCGACTTGTTAATACATTGTGTTGACATATCATGCTCTGGACTTGTTAAACCATCGTGTTGACACATTTGACCCACAACCTATTAACCCGTCATGTTGAGCCATCTGACTCACGTAACAAATAGAACTTGATTTATGTGTCTTAATAAAAAGGACAGTTATCGAAAACCCATCCTTTATTCTTACTAATTTAGACTGATATAGGATAGTTCCTTAAAAACCGTCCTATATTGATAGTAAGTTAGTAACCACCACTAATCAGTAGGTAAATTGATAAGTCTAATAATATAATTCATAAATTGAATATATAAGACAGTTCTAAAAAATCGTCTTATATTACTGTAATAATAAAGGACAACTACTAAGTAACCGTCCTTAATTCTTATAAGACTGCTTACCAGGCATCACATCAGTAATAGCACACTACTAATTGCTATACTAGTTACCACTAAGCTGTTACTTATTCGCCTTTGAGAAAGTTAGAAAGTATAATATATATAATATAAGACGATTATTAGTAACCATCCTATATCACAATAATATAAGACGAGATATAGGATGGTTATTTGGTAAGTATCCTATATTATTTGGAAATATAGGACCATTATTTAGAATTGTCCTATACTCTTGTAGAAATATAGGACGATTTTTGAATAACCGTCCTATATGAACTTTAATATAAGAAGTTTTTAAATAACCATCCTTTATTGTACATCTTTCTAATCTTGACCACTGACCAGTTTCTCTATTTTTTTGTTAGCTCTGTTTGTTACCCGTACAATTTTCCTGCGGTTATATTTATTAAAATACATTAATTTAATAGTCAGTACGCCATCCTTTATTATACATCTTTCTAATCTTGACCACTAACCAGTTTCTCTATTTTTTTGTTAGCTCTATTTGTTACCCGTACATTTTTCCTGCATTTATATTTATTAAAAAACATTAATTCAATAGTCAGTATGTGAGTGTGATAACATAACACATTCACTCCATTCTTTATGCTACATTTACAATCATTGTAGTTGTACACATTCACTTCCAACTTTTAACATTGCACATTCTTAACTTCCTCATACACTTAACATTGAATTGAACATTTAAACTAAAGAAAAATAGAATACATTTACAATCATTACACATTTGCTTTCAAGTTCAAACATTGCACATTTAACTTCCCTATACAGTACACTTCACATTAAATTAAACATTTGAGTAAGTGAACTAAAGAAAGCACTCCCATACATAATACATTCACAACTCCACACTTCTCCTCCATAGACAACCCTATGTCTAGTTGAACACACCAACCTCCCATCATTTAAATAAAGAAAGCACGCACATTGACACACTTCAATCAAAAGAAAAATGGAATAAATCCATAGAAATAAAGTTATGTTTTGTATTTCATTTGAGTAAAAAGTACATTAATTCATTAGTCAGTATGTAACAAAATAACAAATTCACTTTACTTCTGCAACCTATAAGATACATTTACAATAATTATACACATTCACTTCTAACATTCCATAACTTTTCCATATAGTTCACATTGAATTAAACTAAAGAAAGGACTCCTGATCACCCATATATTCAATTTCCGCGATAGACAGCCATATGTCTAGTTCAAGACACCAACTTCCCATCATTGAAACAAAGAAAGCACATATATTGATACATAATATACTTCAATCAAAAGAAAAATATACAACATCCAACTAGAAATGAACTTATTTTTGTATTTTATTTGAGTAAAAAGTACATACATGATTGATACATTCATTTATATCAGTGAACTATGAATCAAAATTCATAATATGTTCTACTCATTCCATTCTAATATCGTCAAGATCCAACTAGGAGTAACTCTTGCTTTCCAAATATACTTGAAAGAAATATATAATAAATGAGTTCAAACATGTAATCTTAGATTCAATCAGGAAATATACAAAACTATAACATTAATTAGTAATTGTCTTACCTTTCCCAATTGTGAGATTGTAAATCTATTGCAAATGAGGGTTTTAATGTATCTAAGAATTTAATACCCACACTGCCAATCGAATTTTTGTATAGGGCACTGCACACCAATGTCACCAAAGACAATAGAAAAGGTTCAAATATCATGTCAAATAAGTTTAGGTTCTAATGGTCAATACCTTCCCGCTCAACCAATTTATGCCATGCACTACACACATATAATTGAAAAGCATTAGATTATGAATAATATCATAGTTATCACTTATCAGGGGAGTAGATATTATAATGAAAGAAATAATAAAAACTTACTTAATAATTTCCATCAGGTGTTCTCAAATGTGTGCTCTACAAGAATAGAAAAACATTGCATATACACCATGCACATACAAAGCTAGTAGCATCCAATGGGACCTATAAAAATAATAATTCAATTTTAAGTTCTCAAATCTTATCTGATATAGATATTCATGTGTATGAAATTGAAATGACATAATTTAGCAACATATGTTATAACTTACTAGCTATTGTAGGGAATCAATAAAGCATGCCCTTTCATACAATGCATAAGCCCAGTTATAGTATATTTAATATACTTCTTCATGCGCAAATGCTTCAATCGAAAGAAACAACAGGGTCAAGGAACTTGTAAATGTCCTTGATCTCTAATCTTTGCAATTTATCATATGAAGAGATGCATTAGTAATTTGGGTTAATATCAAATAATTATTAAGTCTTATTAAAAAAGTAATGTCACTTTGATTTTTAATAGAGTAGTTACACGACATACTTGATATAGACGACGATGTGCATGTATTCCAGTTAAGCCATATTACATATGGTTAAGAGGTCCTCCTTCAAGAGTTGAACCTCAACCATGTCCTCTGCAAGCACACCAGTCTCTATCCTTATGGGGCTAATTTCCTTATCTTCATTGACCAATCTGTACAATCCCCTCAAGAATAGAAGTGTGTTAGGTGGAACCTCTACCTAATCTCTACACTGTAAATGTAACGTTCCAAAAATTAGTAATGGATGTGTGTGTGTGTGTGTGTGTGTGTGTGTAAAAGAAGAGAGACATAGAGATAAATGTTATCATACAAGTATATATAAAAACCTAGGAAGGCTAGGATGGGGCTAAGCTAGTCGCTATGTCAAAATTTGTTGACGGGTAGGTTGGCCTCAATAGCTCCTTGTGCTGCTTCCGATGACCCAACATGATGCAAACAATATTAATCAATTAACAATTTAGGAGAAGACTTAAAAAATGTAGCCGAAAATGATGTCATGACACCATATACATACATTGCATATCATTGGTTTGATAAATTTCTCTAGTCAAGCCACATGATATCCAACTACATCTTCAATAGTTTGAATATCATCCTCTTGTATCGAAAATGAAAGGGGGGCATATGGTTGAATGGTGGTAGTAACGCACACATGCTTAGTGTGTTGATGCATTAACTTGCCATGCAATGTGGTAGGAGTCATGTAATGAACCTTGTACAATGTTGCCACAACAACATAGTTCTCAGATGTATATAGCTGCAACATACACTAACCCACTTGCAATTGAGAAATAACATATATATAATGATTAGTGATGAAAAGGTTACTAAATAATTCAACATTGTAAAGGTAAATATGTCAATATACATACCTTATTGATGGAAAAATCACCTTCAAATACTTACTCTGCCACCTCTTCTTCAAATGGAAGAGTGCAGCTATTGTCAAATTAGGGTAGTCAAGGGATAATATCCTGACATGAGCTTCTTTTGCAACTAAAGAAGTCCATATACAAATCATTCTTGACATTGCTATATATCTCTACCAAGGTTTTCTCCTTCCAAGCTTCCAATTCTTCTATTGCAGGAGTCTTTTTTTTAGGGAAGAACTTGAAAGGAACCACACTACCGCCTTGGCCCCTTACTTGGCCAGGGTCTTGTTGCCCATAGCCCTATACATGATGTCCCCCATTGCAGCAGTGCTGCTTAGAGTCTATGTAGTTGTAGTTAAACTTTCTTGGGTCAACTCTTCTTGCACATGTAATTATCATAACACAATCAAATTCATATTATATATATAATATAATCTAAGAGATATAAAGGTACACACTAGTCGCAATAATAGGCACATAAAAGTATAAAACCACTTACAATTCATGATGCAATTATTGCAGTTGTTTTGTTAGTGAAGGTTGGGAGTTATGCCCTTTCAAATGTGCCATTTTTCAGAGAAGAACAGGGTCGATGAGATCCATTGTCCCAGCCTTCTCTTGTTACTAAGAGGGACATTAAGTCAGAGTTAATGAAACAAAAATCTACTACATTTAGACATAAGTGAATTGTCACATATACTTACTCCTTCCTATAACCACGTGTAGCTAACCCTGAAAAGGTGGTGCTGCATATGATTAGTTGCACGCACTAGTTGTCCTTTGATACGCTTTTCATGGACGTCAAAGTAATGTAATCAAAATGCAATAAACTTTAATAATTAAATGGATCAAAATATGGCTGGATCAAGTTGTAATTACCTCAAAATCAGGTGAGAGCCTAAACTGTACAAATTGATTCCATGTTTCCTAGTCAATGAAGCAGGAATACAACTTAGGGACGATGTTAAGCCTGGAAGGATAATTCGCATTTTGAAGTATGTACTTTCTTGTAAGCTCACTTTTTCATTTCCTCCATTGTTTACTAGCTCCCTATAACGCCTGCTTCTTACACTCATCAGATATGGCAAAGGTAGACTACAAAATAAAAGAGGAAGCAAGTTAGTTTATGCAAAGAAAACAATATAAGGGATATATTATGTTATATGTAGGAAGAATTTACATACCTTAACCATTTCTCATATTGCATCTTTGACTATTGATGACGCATGTCTCCAATCAGTCATTGAGAATGGCACCATACTTCTAACTATGCAACATATGAAACTAGTATAAGAATGTGCACTAACACCTATCGCCTGCCTTCTACTATTGAATTGTACAGTCACTTTTATTTCCTTTGACAATCTCTTATTTATATGTTCCATTTTTGTTGGTCCTCTACCCTTTCTCTTGACAAGTGTACATGTGCTCGATTGCTCTTCATGTTCCATGTTTGCTTCACAAGTGAAAACACTACAATTAGATCAGTTGGAAATAATGGTAATTCAATCAAACAATAAACAAGTGAAGGTGAAAACCAGTTCACTATTCTAGGGTTATCTAAAAGCTATGTGAGATAGGTACTATTCTAACTAAATTGAGGCCTAAAATCAAAGAGGTTACATTTCAAAATGGTGTTAATAAAGCAAAAGAACGAAACATTAGTTGGGAATCTTAGGATGGTCTCAATTCTATGTTCATTAGTTTAGGGTTATCTAAAAGCTACGTGAGAAAGGTACTATTCTAATTCTCAATTTCTCATTAAGTTTCCATGAGGCATGAGTCATGTGATAGACTTATAGTAAGCCTATTAATACCATCTTCCAAGTTTCCAACTACAAAACTCTCTTGCTAATAAGAAAAAAAACAAGAGTTAAATTTCAAATAGGTACTATTATGTTTTCATAGACATGCCTACAATGCCAAATAATTTGAATGATGCAATCATGCAAGAGACTCCATACAGATGCAGATAGCAATTGCAAGCAAAGACATTGAGTTGAATGAGTTTAAAGGACATATAACTAAAAAATATTGTTAACCTTAACCATATCTTGTGAGATGTACTATAATAAGCCTGTTCCATAACAAAAATAGGGGAAGAAAATAGCAACATAGAAATTTCAAGAGCAGTTAGGTTACCTCTTTCCATTTCCTCTTATCCTTTTTCTTATGTTTGTCTTCTTCTTCTTCTTCTTCTTCTTCTTCTTCTTCTTCTTCTTCTTCTTCTTCTTCTTCTTGCTTGAGGTATTAGTAGCACAGCTAGGTAGGTTTGCACAATCAGTTTCCCCCATGCTTTCACTCTTTCTCCTTCTTATCTCTCCTTGCATTGGCTAGTAGTCAGTTTCTCTCTCCCCCTCTCTCCTTCTTCTACTTTTTCTTCTAGTCAAGGTTTTTGCTCTGGTTGAGGGAGGTTTTGGACTTTGGAGAAATTTATGTAGGGTGAAAGGCGGGAGAGGGGTTTATAAAGAAAAAGAAATATAGGACGGTTCTATGAGAACCATCCTATATTATGACAAATATAAGATAGTTATCTATAAACGGTCCTATATTTATAATAATCATAGGACGATTCTGAAATAATCGTCCTATATCAGCGATAATACATTACAATATAATAATACATGTAAGATTTAGAATATAGATGGTTATTTGATAACCGCCCTATAATCATAAAAAATATAGGACAGTTAGTATATACCTGTCTTATATTATATAGAGTATATATGACAGTTTTCTATTAGACGTCCTATATTTTCTAAAAATAGGACGGTTATTTAGAAACTATCCTATATTTAACTTAAGCATTTC
Organism: Warburgia ugandensis; assembly: GCA_035236585.1. Taxonomy (NCBI): domain Eukaryota; kingdom Viridiplantae; phylum Streptophyta; class Magnoliopsida; order Canellales; family Canellaceae; genus Warburgia; species Warburgia ugandensis. The sequence continues at coordinate 28,140,080 of CP141130.1, read as the reverse complement.
TTTACTATGTTCTCTATAATAACAAATTATGAATGCAAGTTAGCAATATTGCTATTATTTAGAGCATATTTATGAAATATGATTGGCAAGGAATTCCATTTATAGTTGGCTATATATGTACGATTGTACATACAATATATTATTATATTGCTAAAGACAAAAGTAGACATGTCAATACATGGTGGAGTCTCAAACTCTCAATGTAGTTAATGTTTAAATATATGATTAGATAGACATTTTAAATTTGTCCTTCCTCTTGAAGTTTTTTCTTATTAGAATAGTTTGACCTTAAGTTATAAACTATAAAGTATGATAAATAAATAAATAAATTTAGTTACACAAAAATATAGATTCGGAGACATTATCTATATCTCAAGGTCAACTGGTCAAACTTATTGCTAATGATCCAAATTTGATAATTGTTATATTTATCATAATCTTTTTGTGGAGACATTATCTATATATGTGACCTAAAATTGATAATTGTTAGCAACTAAAGGCCAAGTATCAAAGTGCAATAGTGCACAATGAAATTGATAATAGCTCTTTATTGCTTAAAGCATAAAGGCTAATTGGCTAAAGCATATAGGAATAGAATATCCATGCTAACAAGTGAGTAAATGTTTAGACTTTAGAGTTTGAAGTTGAGAATCATGTAATTTTTGAGGATTTGTTTGATCCTAGCAAGTCAAGTTAATAATAATTTAAGTTGGCACGACTTAATTGTAATAACCCCAATTTTTGTAAATTGATTGAGAAAATCAATTTAGTTTGAATTTTCAAAAATTCTAGGCTAGAATATTAGGTTATTGGAAATTCTCTTTTTACAAATATTAAAATATAATTTAACACTTATAAATTATGAATGTACTAAAAAAACTGATCAAAATGACACTAAGTACGTTCAATTTCGAGTTAAAATGAAAAATTCCTAATTTTTTCATTTTTATGAATAAAAGGGTAAAATAGTAGTTTTACCTATAACCAAGATTTAAAACATCAATATTTATAAATTACTTGAAAATACTAATCCAACACCATTAAGTACGCTTAATTTTGAGTTCGGGAGAATAAAATGGATTTTTCTCCATAAAAGGGTAAAATGGTCTTTTCACACCCCTGTGGGGCCCACAAACGAATCCAACGGCCAAAAAACATGTAATGAGTGGTCAAACCACTACCAGCTACTAGTGGAGAAGGAGGTGGTAGTGGAGGATCCAATGTTAATTTAATATTTAAAAGAATTGAAACATGATAATTACAAGGAATTATGAAAAATTCAAAAACATCTATAAATACAACTCCAAAAATGTTCCTTAAAGTTCCCACAAAATCATCTTGCTTATTCTGAAAAACCAGATCTAGATTCCTTCCTGAAATTCCAAAACTCCCAAAAATCTCCCTTCTTGCACCTTCTCTCTCCTCTATCTAATTGTAACAAGAGACCTAAATTCAATTAGGCACTCTGTTCCAAATTGAATCTCACAAATCTCACCATCCATACAATCCTAGACTACCTAATCTAGAAAACCCCCAAATCAATTTCAAGATCCAATGGTGCAATCAACAAAAATCACAAAACAAGTGACTATCAGGCTATCTTATCATTAAAAGATATTTATTTCAAATTGGGCTTCAAATCTCCATTCTTTCTCCAATCAGGTAGGTAGGAACATTTCCTATACTTATTTCATGTCATTTTATTTTATTTTTATTTTTTTGAAAATATTTTTAGGTTAAAATTTATAAAAATAAAGTAAGGACCAAAACCCTTCAATTCTGGATAATGGAGGGCTCAGATGGAAAATCTGAGCTGTTCAATCGATCTAGAAGGGTCCGAAACCCCTAGGGTAGGAATTTCAAGAATTTTTATTAAGTTTTAAGCCCTAAATTGAAGAGATTTGATTGGACGATCCAAAATGAACTGTCTGATCTCCTCAATCGGATTGGTTCTTGGGACGCGCTGCAATGCCACACAAAAACGTGCCCTGTGGGAGTGTTTATGCCGCGAGCCGCGTGCGATGCCGTTCCAATGGAGTGGCAATGTGACGGTGCTGGTCCCGAGGGAGCGTGTCATGCGTGCATCCTTGTGACGGGCGCGTGGCGACCATTCCACCCCATTGATCTGGGCCGTCCGTTCCATTGTGTCCAGATCAAATCTGGACCTTATGAACGACTGTGAACTTCACAGTTCGATTGTGGAGTCATATGAACTCCAAATTGAGATCGGAAAGAAGCTATGGAAAGCTTATAACATATATTTTCTTCTAAAACCATAATATTGATAAAAATATTCCAAAAACTTTTTGTTTTCAAGAATTAAGTTTCTAATTTTCATGAACTTCAAGATCTGAGACAATCAGATCTTGGGGATTTTATTTACTGATGATATAATATTGAAATCAAGTGATATCCATTATTTATTTGGATAGATCTAAGATAAATTGAGGGATCTACCCTTTATGGTAGAAAAATCCTAAAAATACAAAGGGACCCACTTGATCAATAAGATCAAGTATGATCACACCCTTGGGATGGATTGAATGAATGATATTATGATGTAATCCATTGAAATCATGATTGAATATGACCAAAAACAAAGGAATATAATCTTGGAACTTAATGGAGTAAAAGCCCTAAAATTAATTAAAACCTTGATTTATAAGGAAAAGATCTAAGATGTAATGGTTGGATCATAAGTAAAGGTTTCTAATAATCTTAATCTAATTATTTTCATTGTCTTTTATTTGATAATAGTATTGTAAATGTGATTTATGTTATAAAGCATGATAGTTCTTAAATTTTAGCATGCTATGCTCTATGTTTTATTAGATTGTTATATTAGGTTGATAGATTTAATTATCTTAGGGCCATGTTAGTTTAAATTTGAAGTTTAAGCATGGTTCCATTAGATTAGTAGTAAAAATTCATGTATTTTATAACTTAGGATCCATGTTAGTATATTAGAGTATGAATGCCCTTAGAATGATATAGATGTACAATTCTCTTATGATTTAAAGCGTATGATTATTTGAATTGTCAAAGTATAGTATAAGCATCTTAATTGTCTTTAAGTTAGTAGATATAATTGTTTAATTAGTGGTTATGTCTCAATATTCATAAATCACCAAAAATGAAATCTAATGGAATAGAGATTCATGGACAATTAAGATGAGCGAATGACTTGGGCTTAATATTAGTAAGGGCTATAGTTAGTAGAGCAATATAAGAATTATCAAATCTTTGGCTCAAACTAGGAGAATAATAAATCCCATGAATGACATTTTAAATGTTTATGGACTTAATTAAAATCAATTAGAAATATTACTTAGGGTTAACATGCTCATAGGAACCTTATGAAAGGTTGAGCTAAGGTTACTCTAGTGAATGTTGAACATAGTAGTTAAGGGGGTTTTCTAATAGAGCCTCGCGCCTCCCCTACCTTCCATTGATGTTTGTGAGGTCTAAACGCCTCCTTACATGAGGATCGAAGTAACTACTTTGTGTTCACCCATTCAGTTAGTAAGCCTAAGCCAATTGAAAATAAGAGGAGCAGTTTAGACTTGGGCTAAAATAAGTTATCTTCAACGAGTAAAACATTAATTGGTTGAATAATAATAATAAGAGTATAAACGGTTAGTAAATTATATAATCCTAATAAAAATTGTAAGTAAGATAAGGATGATCAAACAAGATCCATGGGATCTTGAATGATCAAGAATAATAAAAAGAAATCAATACTTCTTGATGATGATATATATGTATATATATTACTTGCAACTTAGATAAAATAGAATAGAAGATCTTAGATCAAATAGAAGATCTGAACCCTTGATCAATTATGATTCAAGGAAGAGAACCAAGATCCTCCTCCTTAGGGATGATCAAACAACTAAACTTAGATTAAAGAAGAACTAGATGATAGAAGATCTAAGCCCTTGATCTTTATCAACAAGTATAAATTGTTGATCAAAGGATCTATGAAAGATCAAGATTAAAGAAATGAATACACAAAGACTTAGAATAGAAAATACTTATATTTGAAAGATTAGAAGATCTTTCTAATCGTCAAATCTATTGATCAATAGGATAGACACTATTTGAGGAAGATAGATCATGATAGGACAAAAGATCTATATCTTTTATATCAAAGGACAAGATTAGACAAAGAATATTGATAGTATAGGATTATTCAGATTGTATAAATATTGACAGTATGTATGGATTTACAGATTTCGTACATCAATTAGGATCATGGAAGATTTGAAGAAATAGTAAATGTTATATTGGCATAGTGAAATGCCTTATGATATGGCATGATGAGATGCCTAGTAATCGTGGATTATGATACTACCCAAATGAGGGAGTATTTTTAGCAGAGTATGGATGATTTATTAAATCATTATAAGTTGAACATGATTATGTTTTGAGACATTAACTATTTTTCATGGTTTTGACCATATATATCTATACATAGTATATCGTATGAATGTGTAAGGATGTATATATATGACAAAGTGAAGAGATTGATTCATGAGTATGTTATGAACTATAGAATTATAAAGTATTAGGATTATACTGTCAAATTATTATGCTTCTTGAATCCCCTACCAAGCATAGCTTACTGAGATATTGTAAATGATTCAATGTTTACAATATCTCAAAAACAGAGAAGGAGAATTAGGAGCTCAAGACTTAAGAAGATTTGGAAGAATAATCAATTAGGGTATATCACTCGAAGACATGTATTTTTATTTGAGAGCATTGTACTGTATTGAGAGTTTTTAATGTATGGTGAGGTTTGAAATTTGGATTATGTAATTTGGACAAGTATTGTACTGATATCCGGGCTATACTGTGTACCATTGGATGGATTCTATAATTTAATAAAAGTATATTCCTTCAATGGAATTTTATTTTGTACAAAATTCTACTTATATTATGTATGAAGTGATGACTTGGGTTTTTCAAAACAAGTTTTAAAGAAAAGAATTTCTACTACTTTGTTTTGCGAAATTTTTTTACTACTAAGGATGCCTTGCCTTTGAAAAATGTTTTACAAAATGACTTACTAGGATTGGTTTGATCCTAGTAAGTCAAGTTAATAATAATTTAAATTGGCACAACTTAATGACCTAAGCTAAGTGTAGCTAAGCGGTCCCTACTACAACTTGTCAAGGTGAGGTTTGGACTTCAAACAACCTCCCTGACAAATTTTTATTCAAAGATAAGGAAAAAAATTATTTGCTATCACTTATATCTTTTTACCTTTTTGGAATGTTCTCACGGATGGCAATTGCCACACATGACACGTCTAATGAGCGTAGAGCCAGTCGCTCGGGGAGGGAGAACCAAAGAAGGAATGTATGGGCTGTTAGTCTGCTGCCGATTGCTGCTACTCTGCTTGCTAGAAGCCTGGGCCCTAGAAGGCTTGGAATAGCCTCAGGCCCTTAGTGATATTGAAGATGAAGGATTTTCAAGGTTTTCTAATGAAGAATACTCCCACTGCCACTGATATGATTGCTTTTTAGCATTTATGTAGTTACAAACTTACAATGAATAAAAATTTAAATTGCTAAGACTTGATGACCTAAGATAAGTGTAACTATGAGGTCCTAACATCAACTTGTTAATGTGAGGTCTAGAGTTCAAGCCACCTCACCGATAACTTTTTTAGTAAGGCAAAAACATATAGGATGGTTCCTTAACTGTCCTATATATCTAACAAATATAAGATGGTTAACTGTACCATATATTTAACCAAATATAGGATGGTATTTTCATAACCATCCTGGATATTTAACCAAATATAAGATGGTTTTGAAATAACCATCCTATATTGTGTGTCCTTTCATTAAAAATTGTCAATGATAGTGAGTTGGCTTTAGTGAAGTCCACTCCAGACCTCACATGATGTTAACAAATAATAAGTTGTAGACTTATAGTTGTTGTTGGGAGTCGGGAGACAATCCTTTTAACTTCTGAGTTATGAACTTCTAAGTTCTAATTGAATGTAGTTACAATGAATAAAAACTTAATCTGGCACGACCTGATGACCTAAGCTAAGTATAGCTAAGCAGTCCCAACAACAGCTTCTTAATGTGAGGTCTGGAGTTCGACCCACCTAATTGACAACATTTTAAGTAAGGGAAACAAATATGGGACAGTTCCTTATAAACTATCCTATATTTGTAAAAAATATAGGATGGTTACTAGATAACCGTCCTATATTTATCACAATATATAAGATGATTCTGAGGTAACCATCCTATATTTGTGTCCATTCATCAGTGAGGTGGCTTGTAGTCTAGACCTCATATGACTTAATAAATAACAAGTTGGAGTTGGGACAATTTTTTTGTAAATAAAAACTAGGATGGTTCGTTGAGAACCGTTCTATACTTATCATAAATTATAGGATGGTTATTATATAACTGCCTTATATTATTAAAATAGGATGGTTATTCTTTAACCACCCTATATTTTGTAATAAAACAGGACGGTTCATGTTAACCATCCTATATTTAATGATAATGTGGGACGGTTATTGTCAAACTGTCCTGTATTATCTTATGTTTATTCGTTCATTTTTTGTAGACATCCAAATTTATTGGATGCAATGCAAAAGTCTGAAGTGCGGAAGTGGAGAAGAAGAAGAAGAAGAAGGAAGGACTGAAGGAGAATGGAAAAAAGGAACTAGGGCTCCTTGCGTTGCATGGAAGTTGGAACTTTGGAAATTAGAAGCCCTAGAAAAAATACCGAAACAGAGGATAACCTCGAGGCAAGAGGGCTAGATTTAGAGCTTTTGCATGGAAGCCCTTGCATGTTTTTCTTTGCCTTCAAGTTTCAATCACTCCATGTCTCAATGCATAATACCATTAACTATTCTCTTAGTTTATGTTGCTTGCTTGTCATAGTAGATATGGGTGTTTTGTTTTGTTTTATTTTGACATGATTGTTTAACCTAACCAAGTAAACTATCACTTTCAGCTGTCATACTCATACTCCCCCCCTTACAACTAACAATTTTAGGTGGAAGTGTTATTAAGGAGAAAGAGAAGATTAACTCCTGAAAAGTTGGAAACTGTTTACTGAAAAGATCTTTAAATTATAACAAGTTTGTGAAACAAAAAAACTATTTATTCTCATCTTTCACACTGTTGATGGTTGCTCATGAATTTTGGCCCATTTTTCCCAGATATCCTCAATAATTCTTACACAATGAGCACACCTACAACACCACATGTATGTGTTTCTTATTTGTTCTTTCTTTAGCATTCTGTTTCTTTCTTTATTCCTCACTGGAGCAATATGTTTTTCTTTGCTTATTTGCTCTATGATTCTTGTTTGTGTGATTCTTTATATAGTTTGATTCTATGTTTCTGTGCTTATTTCATGTTCTTATTAGTATGACCTTTAATGAAGTAATTGGTATTTATTGTAAACTAAAATTTTCTTATTAATTGAAATATAGGCACAAGTTGGGAGTAATAATGTATTTGACAACTTGAATATGGTGCATGACAACAGAACGATGATGAGCTTGCCAATTTGGAGAACATGGAGTTAGTTTTGAAATCCAACAGAGGTAAAAAAACATAAGAAGCTGATGTCTCCAGTTTGAAAATTTTTGAACACCTTCCATTATTAGAAGATGGAAGGCAAAGGTGTAAATGCAAGAAGTACTTCACAGTATATATTTGCGATAGCCAATTTGGTACAAGTAATTTAAAACATCATTTAAAGACTTGTCAGCAGAGTTGATCTTGTGATATCGGGCAATTGTTTTTATCTCAAAGTCAGGGGAGTATGTCATTAAGTTTTGAAAAGTTTGATCCTAAAGTTTTCATGAGTTAGTAGCAGCTGTAGTTGTTATGCATGATTTTCCTTTTCAATTTGTTGAGTATGATGGAATTAGAGCTATACTAAAACATTTGCATGTAAATTTGCATTTGATTAGTACAAATACAGTAAAAGCAGATGTATTGAAAATGGATAGAAGAGAAAAAGGAAAGATAAAAGAGGTGTTAGAGTTGGCACCTGGTAGGATAAGTTTGACATATGATTTTGTGGACTTCTTGTATTACTGATGGTTATATAAGTCTCACAGCATATTTTCTAGATAGTGAGTGGATCTTACAAAAGAGGATATTAAAATTTTATTTCCTACCACCTCCACATAATGGAATATCATTAGTAGAAAAAGTATGGTCATTATTGGGAGAATGGGGAATTGAGAAAAAGATTATTTTCAATCACTTTAGACAATGTTTCTGATAATGATTTTTCTATTGAGCTGTTAAGGCATTAATTGAACATCAGAAACACACTTGTTTGTGGTGAAGAGTTCTTTCATCTTCATTGTTGTTTTCATATTTTGAATTTGATTGTGCAAGATAGTTTGAAAGAAATAGATGATGTTATTCAAAAAATTAGAGAGAACATCAAGTATTTTAAAGCATCACAAGGTAGAAAACAATATTTTTTAGAGTGTGTGAATCACATGTCAATTGAGACAAGAAAGGGCTTAAGGTAAGATTGTCCCACAAGATGGAATTGAACCTATGTGATGCTTGAAAGTTCTCTTTGTTACCAACGAGCATTTTGTCACTAAGACTTAAGTTACTCAAATTATAAGCATTGTCCTTCTATTGATGAATGGGAAATTTCAAAGTTTTTGACTATTTTTTATGATGCTACTTGCATGTTTTCTGAATTTAAGTATCCTATAGTAGAGCTCTACTTTCATGCAACATTTGTAATTTATTTGAGTTTAGCACAATACATGAGAATTGATGATGACTATATAAAGAGTATGTCCGCTCAAATGTTTGCCAAGTTTTCAAAGTATTGGTCTAAATTTAGCATCATTTTGGCAAGTGCATGTGTGTTGGATCCTCGATATAAGATCTTCTTTATGGAATTCTCATACAAGAAATTGTTAGGTAATGGTTGCTTGGAGTTTGCTTGAGTTAGGGAAAAGCTATGCTCTCTCTTTAATGAATATATGGTTAAGAGTTTCCCTAATCCTTCCTCATCTTCCTCTATGGCTAGATGTAGTGCTCTTGACGTTGATGATAGACAAACCTTGTCATATAGTCAAGAGGTTTTAGATGTGATGAAGGTAATTATATTTATATCTTTCATAAGTTACTTAGGATATTATAATTTATTATGAATTGTCTTACATTAAGATGAATAATATAATTACATTTGCATTAAGAATTTGATTCATTTGAAAGTAAAGAATGTTCTTTCATTATACAAAAATAACAATTGGAGCTTTATTTGGATGAACCAAGGTTGCAAGAGTCAAAGTTAGATATTCTTGCATCCTGGAAAGGCCATCAATGTAGGTTGGTTGATTAATAATCTCTTATCTCATAAAAATAATATTTTTTATAATCTTATTCACATTTATATTTGATGAAAATGTTGATTTCATGTATCTCGAACTTGTTGCCATGACTTGTAATGTCTTGAGCATTCCTATATCTACAATTGCATCAGAGTCTATTTTTAGTGTTGGTGGTCGGGGTCTTGACCAATATAGAACCACTTTAAAGCCAATTACAGTGTAAGCATTGATTTGTGTAAGAGATTGGCTATATGAATTGAAAGGTAATAATTTATGATTCTATATTTAAACTATATTTTATTTGATACATACATACATACATACATACATACATACATACATACATACATACATACATACATACATACATACATACATACATACATACATACATACATACATTATTTTTAAGAGCTAAGTAATGACTAATGCATGTTAGCATAAGTAACAGTGCAAGACCACCTCAACCTATTTGAAGACTCTGGAACGATTCATTTTGATTAATTTGTACTTGTATACTTTTCATAACTTACATTAATTTTCTATGTTTGATATTGATGGAAGTGGATTTCTCCCATGTGCTGGTTAGTCACTAGTCAGTTACTATTACAGTCATTTGATTCATTTGAATACTATTATGCTCTTTTAGGACCTTAGAAATAGTCTTTGTATCTTAAGCTTGAACTTTAGTTCAAAAGGAGATCATGGAAGAGAAAGTATCAAATGTCTGCCATGTTTTGGAATGAGAGTATCTTCCAGTACTACTTCATGTTCATATTTTAGCAAGATATATCTTTCAAAACTACATATGTAATCATACTTTTTTCTTGATCACATTTCCCAGACCATCTAAGATGAATACTAGTAACAAAGTTAGTAGTTGACCTAGTGTTGTCATGTTTAAAGTAGGTATTGCTCTTGTAGAGGAGGTGTGAACGCTTGAGGAAGCTGCCCTGCAAATGGTGGAACTTCCAGGAGCACCTCAACTAGCTGTTTATTAGAGGAGGCATGTATGGTATGGATGAGCTTGCTGAAGAGTGAAGACATTACAAGCATAAGTAATAGTGCACAAGCACCTTAACCAACTGAAGACTCTAGAACAGTTCATTTACATTAATTTGTACTTTTGTATTTTTCATTACTTTGTAATAAGACATGTATGATGTTTAGTATATTTATATTTTTGGGTTGTATTTTTTTGGCTCTACTTCTCATTTGTTTTTTAAATAGTTTGTATTATTCTATTATGTTTGGGTTATATCCCTTTTTGAAGCCTAATTTTTATTTATTTTACTTTTACCAAGATTTTATTTATGTGTTACTAAGATATTTGCTGAATAAAATATTATAGAAATTTTATCAGTATGGTATATGTAATGACTCCAATTTTGTAATATTGAAATTCCAAGTTTAGCAATGAAAAGTTCAATTTTAAAGAAAAGGGCATTTTGGTCATTTCACTAGTCGCCTTAACTAAATGCAGGAATTTAGTCCTAAAAGTGATGCCATTAGATGCGTCTCGGAAAAAGGAATCCAACAAGACCAAAATCACCCAAAACGGAGTTAAAATGAGCAAGAGATGGCCCTTTGAAGTTCAGGGGCAAAACTGTAAAATTTACAAAACAACTTAACTTGAAAAACACAGGTGCCCGTTTTGATACGGGCACCCCATCGTCTTCAACCTCCTAGAGGTTTCTGGAACGGCGGTGTTTCAAGAAGAAACCACCGCCATTCTAGAGGGTTCCCCACCGCCATTCAAAGGCGGTTAGAAGCCCTCGAGAACCCTCTGTAAAAAGCTCTATAAATAGAGCTCTTGGGTGCCTCTAATGGCAGCCCAAAAGCCTTGGAGAAAATCAGTCGTGAAGCAGTGACCAAGGGGGAAAAACGTGGAGAGAAAACCACCCACGAAGCAGGTATGCTCCAAAACTCCCCAAACCCATCTCACCTATAGTCCTAGGCTCAGTTTCCCTAGGTTTTTCCATGAAAAACCATGGAGAATAGGCCTCCAGGAGAGCCACAAAGACCCCTGGGACGTCCCCAGGCCACACTGGTTCGACAGGGTCGAACCAGGGTGACCTGAGGATGACACAAGTCATTAACAGGCGGGACGATCCAATAGGACCGTCCCACGTCGACGCCGTTTGAAAAACCAAACGGGCGCGTCCAGGGACGTGCCCGCTAAAGGGACGACGAGCGGCGTTGTCGCGCTCGTCTGCAGACGCGCCCACTGAGGCACGCGCCACAGACGGGCAGCGCTAGCGTGCGTCATTTTTTTGGTTTCTTAAGGATGCTGGGCGCACGTCGCAGACGCGCAGCGCCTTAGCATTCCTCTTTTTTTGTCTTTAAGACTATATGTACATACAATGTTAAAACGCTTATAACTTGAGATCTAGAGCTCCGATTGAGCCACCACAAAAGGTGTTGTGTCCGTATCGACGACGCGAATACATTAAAACCATAAAATCCCTAATCAAAGACCAATCAAAGTAAGCCATGACCCTTAGAATAGGATGGTGGCGCGTGACCACTAGAACTTTGGAAAACTGAGAATACCAAGGCCCAATTAGGACCTTAGGACACCCATAGGCATAGGGATGGACCCCTAATGCCTAAGTAATAAGATCCAAATGCTCTAAATCCATCAAAGATAGGTTAAACTAACCTTGAGTCCCCAAACCATGTTCAGGAGCGTATGAGGACAAGAGGGTTAATGCGACCTAGTCAGGTAGGTGCTCTATCACTATTAGATTCTTTTAAAAGAACTATTGTTATTTGAGAACATATGTTTTAGATATATGACTTGATTTGCATGAATAAATTCAGCATGCATGTTAAATGCTTTGTACATAGCCATGTTTTGGAATGACTGCATATACATTATGCACATACATGTGTTGCAAACAAGTGCATGTATTGTATGATTTACGTACTTGCAAAGATTGCATGTCCTTGAGGGTTGCCAAAAGACGCTGGAGTGCCGAGGGCCAGGCAGTTGTGAGGGACCCAAAAGAGGACAAGTTTTAATAAAAGGTTTTGACTTATCTTATGTGATTTGGGCAAGTAAGCCCGTGGGTGCTATGCCGAGGGGTCTGGGTTGGCCACCCGGCCTCTACCACTAATAGGTGGATGGGTACCATGCCCAAAAAGAGGCAAGTCCCTACGTCGACTGCATGTGGTATAGGGGGCTACCATTGGTGTCACAGCACTGGGTCGGCATGTCATAGGCCCCGTGGAGGCTATGACCAAGTGTCCTCAGGTACCCGGGGACCACACGGCAAGGAGGTCGTGGGCATAGTGGACCCTATGGTTTGATGTGCATTTCATGTAGCATGATATGAGGTTGGTCGACCATACCATACTAGAGATCCATGAGTTGGACTCCATGAGGCATCTATTGCATATCATGATGTCATCATATATATGATACTTTCACTTTTGGATTATGTGACCTTTTAAGTTATTTTGAATTTCAGTTGATTATGGATTCTTATACTGATGTTGAACTCGAGTATTCAACCATATGTATATTTTGAATTTCAGTTGATTATGGATTCTTATACCAATATTGAACTCGAGTATTCAAAAATACGCGTGTTTTGAATGAATGAGCATATGATTTTAAAACATCTTATGCATTTATAAAACTAGTAGTGATAGGCCCTACTGAGTATATTATATACTCACCCAATCCCCAACATTTTTCAGATACAAAGTAAATACCTAAGGTCAAGGGACATTTGCACTAGGAGGCACAGGCCAAGCACAAGTAAGTAGACCCCTATCTTATCTTTCAATGTTACTTGATTGTAGTTACTCTCTAATAGCTGGGGCTGTGACTAACACTTTCTTAGGAACATTATTGATTTAAAACTTTGCCATGACTAAATAGATTGAGAATGTGTTTTCACACTCGGGGTTTTTATGAAAGGTTGTTTTCCAAATGCAAAAGAATTTCATGCATTTCATATTTATAAAACAAGAGATCTCGCCTTTTTATCAACATTGCATCATATAAAAACCCGGGTCGTGACAGTATACTAATACTAAATCATGTCATGTCAGATGGGTTGTTTTGTGTCATGATGTGTCAATTATTATTGTGTTATCGAGTCATGTCATATTGACTCATTTGATAAACAGGTCATATTAACGAATCGTGTTGTATCGTGTGACCTAAACATGAACCATTTCCATAATCGTGTCCCATGAGTCGTGTCGTGTCACCCAAATAGGACCCATTAACGTAATAGTGTTACATGAGTCATGTCATGTCTACACATTCAATATTGGGTTGTGTCCGAGTCATAGGTGCTTGACATGATTATTAATAGGGTCGTGTTCGCGTCGACCCATGACGCAAACACGACTCGCTGACACGATTTGGCACCCCTAGCTAAAGTCATAAAAAATCATATAATTTTTTCTTTGTAAGACATCTAAATATAAAGCAACGAGATGATTGAGTTAGATTAGATATGGTGAGCCCTACAAATTGTGGCCGCTAGACCACACTTAGAGTGCAATCAATTTAGCATTAGTACTAGAAGAATGTTAGGTAGAAGGGTATCCTAGTGCAAAAATAGAGTTGTCATCGTGTGACCTTGAAGTCATGGGTTCGAGGAGTGAAAACAACCTCTTGTAATGCAAGGTAAGGCTGATCCTTTGTGGTCCGGCCCTTCCCCGGACCCTACATATGCAGAGGTATGATAATTTTAGCATATAAAGAAATGTTACTTTTTACCACAAGTAATGAGAGGTTAAAATGTTTATATAAACAACAGTCCAAATTCAAGTCCCAAAACACATAGCTGGTAAGCTCATGCATCCATTGTGATTTTGGGTTTAGGAAATATCTTGAGCTGGACTAATCAGACAAGCAAGACAATCATTCAAAAGTAAAGTGAGCCTTTTCATGGAGCAAATGAGTGGTGCTTCTAAGGAAGCTTCCAATGGGGTATTTCATCTAACATTCTGCTTATTACTAAGAAGGCTATTGTATAGAGACCACGTAGAATAGAGGTAGGTCTCGTCAATTGCTTTAGGGTAAAATGCATAGGTTAGAAACCCGATGATATCTTTTGATCTTAACCCTCCATTGAAAGATTCTTAGATTGTTGCTATTGTGAAACCCCCTATGGAAGGGGTATCATCCAATGGTTGAGATGAACCAAAGTATGAAGATCTAGCATAGCGAGCTTGGTGGGTAAAAGTAAAAGCTTGGTGCACGAAGCTCTCATATATGCGAGGTTAAGAGAAGGGATGGATCATAAATGGTCTATAGTATGAAGCTTTTAGTACAATAGTAGAGTTGTCATCATGTGACCTGCATGTAATAGGTTTCAGGCATGAAAATAGCCCACATGGTGGGTCCAAAAAGAAAATCTCTTAATCATTAACAATTGGTCATATATCACATAATTTGTGATGATTAAATATAAGTGATATTTTTCAAGTTTGGGTTTTTCATACCTAGCAATTTTCAATGGGTTTAAAGGTGAGTAACCAAAATGGGGGTGTAAACGATATATCCAAAACTATAAAGTTGATAGGAACCGGACTAAAAAATTCAGGTATGATTATTCAATTGGACCCAATGACACAATAATAGTTTTCATTTCAAAGAACCAAATCTTACTAGTACGATATTAGGTTCTATGCGTGGTACCCAAACTAGAACCAAGAACCAAAAAATATTAATCTATATAGGAAAATATTCTCACAGTATTATTTTAAACTTTACTATATTAGAGGATAATATAGTAATTTACATTTAAGAAATTTTATTACAAAAATAGTTTTTTATTTTTAAATTATTTTAAATTTATTTATGATAGTAATTATTTATCGATAACCCATTATGATTATCCTTAAATATAGACTTTTAATTGGGTATAATGACTACATAGACGGGGGAATCAAATTCCAAAAGCATGCAAGTCCCTGCAATAGCCAAAACACCTAAACATAATTGCTTACTATTTTTGGTTCATATCACATTGAACTTCTACATACTATAGGTTTCAATATGACATGTGTTTGAACTTTTGTGTTATTTATAATATTGTGTTCTTATTTACCTATATAGCAGTTAAACAACAAATATATGACTATTTGATACATAAACAATTAATTAAATAAAAATATGCATAACTTACTTTATCTTTCATAAAATTTGCCCTTTTATAACAAAGTCTTTGAATACACGAGAAGCAGACCAAACTCCATAATGTAAAACTTTTAAAGGGACACTACTGGACGAGAACCAGACCACTTGCCTAGAATTTGACCGTGGTGTAAAAAAAGATATCCGCAGCTACGTTGGTCAAGGACAAACTCAGTTTTCCAGCCGACGTCACTACAAGACTGTTCCGTGCTTATACTAGAACTACTTTTCATGGCTCAGATTAGATCGGCTTTGACCAAAAGGAGCTCAAGTTTTAGTAGTCTTACGACTATGAAAATTCAGTAGTCAGCTCCATCCTCTACAATATTTGGACACCGGTGGACCCATCGCCGCCCCATATCCTGACCCAGCCGCAGTGAACCATCGTTGGCATATATGTTCTTATAAATTTAGAAAAATTATTATTTTATTAAAACTCTCCGTAGAATCGAGGTTTGACTTCAAGGGCTTATATCTGTGCCATGTTAATTTTCGTATACATTGTTCCTTGTCTGAAATGTGGATTTATGCATAGCCATTGACCCAAACGGAAATTTTGGAAATATAATTTGTCTCGATGCCCAAGTTGAGATGAGTTACACTAATAGAGAGCAAGTATCTAAGGTACGTACTGTTCAAAGGAGGTAATAAAAAAGAGTATAATTTTTTTGAAGAAGGAACAAGTTACACTTTTGAGCTCCATGTGAGAAAGTTATGTGTTGATCCTTGCTATTAAACTTGCACACTATCAACAGCTAAATCACATGCCTTAGGTTTCAGGCTACACATGTATTTTACTGGTGTGCACGTTTATTTGCCAATCCCAAAATAGGGCTTATTAGATGAAGGGCCTAAGAATATTTCATTAAGATGAAATCAGTGTTGATGAGTTGAGTTTCTTATTATCTGCCAGATTAACGGATTGGAATATGTCCACGTAGCATATGTGGGTCATAAAAATGTACCTTCTTTTATTTTAGAGAAAGTGCCTTTCTCGAATGCATCTTTCAATAAAAAAAAAAGAAAAAAGATACACAAAACCTTCTAGCATAGTTGGTTGCAGATGGTAAGGAGCCTCTCCACATTACAAGTCCATTGGAGGTTCGAGGTTACGCTTTCTCTAGTTGGGACTTGATGATAGATTATTGATAATTTGCTTCTTAATTCTTCGTTGTACTAAAAGAAAAAGCATCTTGGGTCCACTTTTGTTGAGGATGGATGGATTGTATCATAATTATTGGACATAAGAGGACAAAATATATTTATAAAGGATAAAAGAGCCGATGACGCACATATTCCAAATGATTCTCTATTTGTTTGGGTTGAAGTTCAGATCCATCCCACGTAGAGGCAATTTTTTCCCCCTTCAACTGCAAGGTAAAAGATTTATCAATACACATCCCTAGTAGAGATTTGGGACGTAATAATAAATCAGTTTGAAAGGCTAGACCATTTTAATGCCTAGTGGATGAATAGTTTTTCATCAATGAATGAATCGACCCGTACTGCAATCTTCCATAACAAGTTTTTCAATAAAGGCATACATGTGGTAGTTTGTCAACCACTATCTACCCTTACTAAAGTGTTGCTTGTGCGCCAAAAAGTCTTGTAGCCTAATGGTTTGGCAAGAAGGGGCACTTCTCTTGTTTATATTAGGTCACAATTTAAGGTCAGCATCCTTTATCCTTTAGGAGATCAAATTTAGGCGGGTGTGTAAGTGTTTTCCTTTATAATTCTTTGCTTGGACTTCAAAAACGTACAATGAAAAAGAAAAGATGTTGCTCTGTTAGGCGAGGATTGACCAAGGTACTTAGAGCTATGAAAAATATTACAAGTTACAACGTGGTTGTAAAGTTTGGGAGCTAGCCAATTTCTAGGAACTAACCAGTTTTGAGAACTAGCCAATTCTACATAACGAGTTCTTACTGGAGCTGGCCAATTCTATCACTTCATATATAATTGGCTAGTTCCCAGGCCATTTCTTTATACCTGTTATATACTTTTATATCAACAGTATATCAGGACTTGCAAGCAATGTAACATTCAAATAAGGGGCAACCTTCAGTAGCATTGTGGACCCAACTATAAAATCCAATGGGTCCAAAATTGATAAAGGAATTAAACTCTCTATTTTTCCAGGTTCCAAAAAAGTAGTTTATCATACACATCCAACTTGTTTTGTGATTGAAGCACACCGTTTATAATAACAATGTGGATCCCACTGCAAAATTATAGTGGGCCGTACATTAATAAACAAAATGACTCCTTTATTTTGGATCTCATCGCTTATAATAACAATGTCGATTCCATCGTTCTTCATTTTTCTGCCTTTTTTTTTAACACCGCTCGTCAATTATTCTTTGTTGCTCCAATACCAATCGTGGATCTCCTTGAGTTTGATTTTCCATATTAAGAGCTTCTTCTAGGTTGAGAATGTCTTCCTCTTCTACTATTTCAGCAACTCTATAATCTTCAAGTAGATTCTCATTTCTCAAGAAGTTGTGCAATGCACAATGCGCTTGCCCCCAATGTGCACTTATTACTTTGCTCAAGGACGAATGACCATAATTGAAGACATCCTCTTCCTTGGTAGGTCTTACACGTTGGGTTCCAAATTCGTTGAGGTTATACTATATACCATGATGTGAAACTATAAATTGTGGCCTATGTACAAACCCAACATCGGCTATTCTAACAATCACTACTACAAGCAATTGGCATGCATATGCTTCATTAACTCTAAAATCAAACCAACTCAAATTCATCCTACCTTGCTAATATTTCAAGATTGACATTCAAATGTTGAAAAGAAGAAGAAGTAATAATAACAAAATGAAGAACTTCCATAACACATGCTAAAAAACCGAGAACTTTCTTGAAGACAACAAAACCAAGCAACTAATTATATGTAAAGACATGGTTTAGAATTCCATAAGCAAACTTAGTATAACTACAAACAAACTTAATAGCAAATGACATTATTTCTTCCACTTGCAAAAAACCACCATGGCATGCAAACGCCTAAGCATTCATACACAATTTCATGGTATTTGACATCTCAAAACTAAGAGCGATCAAACTTCATAAGCAACATCCTAATTAAACAATCCATTGACTAGCCATGTAACATAATCTGTCCTCTCCTCAATCAGTTGCTTGCAACATGACTTTAAACAAGGAGGGTTTAAAAGATGCATCTTGCCTATGCTTGTTCGCTTGGCCTATTACTAAAATCTCATGCAACTTTTCCATTCACTCCTTATCACATGCTAAGTCTAATAGTTAGGATCAAAGTTATGAGAGAAACAAGGTTGTATATTGATAAAAGACACCCCTTGCCAAATATATGATAGAACTCGTGTGGAATGTGATCCATTTGATTCCCAAAATAGGACAGCCTATTCAATAAGGTATCTAGGTGCAATGAATCTCATAAATAAATGTTTTTATATGGTAAAATTTGTAGAATAAGAATAAGCCATAGCTAGAAAGTATATAATCATCGTCATCGTCATCATCATTATCAAGACCTAATCCCAATTAGGGGTTAGCCACATGAATCTTATTCCTCCATTCCCCTCTATTAAGTATCATGGCTTCATTTAGTCCCAAAGTTTTTAAATATTTTCTCTCAACTTCTATTCACATTCTTTTGGGCCTTCCCCCTTACCCTTTTAAAACCTTCTACTTGCATTGCCTCACTCATAATCGGTGCTGTTTTGGGTTTCCTTTGGACATGTACAAACCATCTAAGTCTAATTTCTCTCATCTTGTTACCTATTTGTGCTACCCCTAAGTTTCCTCTAATGTTTTCATTCCTAATTCTATCCTTTCTTGTCTTGCCACTCATTCATCTCAACATCCTCATTTCCGTGATGTTCATCCTAGGAACATGATGTTTCTTAACTGTCCAACACTCTGATCCATAGAGCATGGCCGGCCTTATAGCCATCCTATAAAAATTTTCTTTTAGTTTGAATGGCACCCATTGGTCACACACAATTCGAGATGCACATCTCCATTTGTTCCAACATGCTTGGATTCTCTGGGTAACCTCCCTCTCAATCTCTCGACTTTCATAAGTCATTGATCCTAAGTACCAAAAGGTGTCTTTTATGGGGACTTCTTAGTTATAAATCTTAACTGGTGTTCCACTCCTACTCGTCTCCTAGCTAAAATTGCATTTCATATACTCTGTCTTAGTTTGGTTGATTTTAAATCCCTTAGATTCGAATGTTTCTCTCCGTAACTCTAGCTTTGTGCTTACGCCCTCCCTTATCTCAGCACTATATCATCTGTAAATAGCATGCACCATGGAATATCCTTGTGTAGATGTTATGCTAACTCATCCATAACGAATGTCAAAAGGTATGGGCTCAATGTCAATTCTTGGTATAATCCTACAATGATAAGAAAATCACAGGTCTCGCCACTAGTGGTCTTAACATTTGTTATCTCTTCCTCATACATATCCTTAATTATGTCTATATACCCCCATGAAACCCCTTTCTTTTCCAACACTCTCCATATTAACTCTCTAGGAACTCTATCATAAGCTTTCTCTACATCAATAAAGACCATGTAGAGGTCTTTCCTCCTCCCCCTATATTTCTGAATCAATTGTCTTAGGAAGAAAATAGCTTCCATCGTAGACCTCCCAGGCATGAAACCAAACTGGTTCTCTTATGTACTTGTTTCATGTCGTAGCCTCTTCTCAATTACTCTTTCAAAAAGTTTCATAGTGTGGCTCATAAGTTTGATCCCCTCACAATTAGTGCAGCTCTGTATATCTCCTTTATTCTTATAATTGGTACAATAGAGCTTTTCCTCCATTCATCTGAAATTTTCTTTGATTTTATAATCTTGTTAAACAATCTGGTCAACCAAACTACTCTAGTATCTCCATATGCTTTCAAACCTCTATTGATATACCATCGGGCCCCATGGTCTTTCCTAATTTCATATTTTTCAAAGCCTCTTTCACTTTACGTATTCTAATCTTATGTTCATATCTATAATATCTAATGTTATTTAGGTTTATAGTATTTTCAATCCTTATATTCTTAGAGCCATTATCATTTACCAATTTTTGAAAGTAATTTTCCCACCTTTATTGGTCTCGCCATCTTTGACCAGTACCCTTTGATCATTACTTCTAATGCACCTAACATGGTCTAAGTCCTTACCCTTTTGTTATCTTATTTTTGCAAGTTTAAACACATCTTTCTCACCTTCTCTTAATCCTAGTATACTATATATGTCATCATATGCCTTAAGTTTAGCCTCACATAATATTCTCTTAGCAACCTTTTTTAGTATTCTCATAATGTTCATAGTTTTCATTATTTTTAGTCTTCATCCATGCTTTAAAAGACACTTGTTTTTCTTTAATAACTTTTTACATTATTTCACTCTACCATCATGTTTCCTTTACTAATTGTCTTTTACCTTTTAGATACTCTTAAGACATCTTTTGCCACTTTCTTAATGGACTCAGCCATAATAGTCCACATGGTGTTTACTTCTGTTTCATAGTTCCAGTTTCCTTCTGCCACTAACTTATTTGTAAATGAGGTTATTTTCTCTCCTTTTAATTTCCACCACTTAGTTTTTGGATACCTAGTAAGTTCATTTCCTTTCTTCCATCTTTTAATATAGATGGCCATAACTATTAACCTATGTTGTGAGGTTAAACTCTCATCGGGTATCACCTTACAATCCTTACACATTGATCTTTTGATATTCCTAAGTAGGAAAAAGTCTGTTTGGCTTTTATGGAGTTTACTTTTAAAGATTATTAAGTGTTCGTCCCTCTTCTTAAAGAATGTATTTGCAATGGCCACGTTATATGCCAAAGCAAAATCGAGGATAGTTTCCCCCATCTCATTTCGTTCTCCTATACTATACCTTCAATGTATCCTATCATATCCTTCATTTTCATTTCCTATATGGCCATTTAAGTTTGCTCATATAACCATCCCCTCAGTGTTTGGAATTTCTTGCATAATTCCCTCTATATCTACCCAAAATTGTCTCTTGATTATATCTTCTAACCTTACTTGTGATGCATATGCACTTATAACATTTATGTTCTGCTCTCCTAGAACAAGTTTTATTATTATAACTCTATCACTTATTCTTTTATAGTCCACAAATTTATCCTTTAATTCTTTATCCATTATTATTCCTATGCCATTTCTTTTATTATTCTTTCATACGTACCAGAGTTTATATCCATCAATTTCTCTAGTTTTAGCCCCTTTTCACTTGGTTTCTTATTTTCAAGCAATGTTGTTGCCAACATTTCATCGTATCTACTAACTTGAGACTCTTGCATGTCAATATCCCTATATTTCATGTGGCAATACAAATATTTTGCTCTTGAGATAGCCTATTTACCCATACACTTCTCGACCTCTATGGCATGAAGCCATGCCCACTTTTCACTGCACCTGAGTTTTGATGTAGCATGTCATTTCCAAGGGGACACTCTACCAGCCGTTGCCATTTTTTCACTACACCCAAGATCTAATGTAGCACGTTGCTTCTAGGGGAACACCCTAGCCACCCTTGCCCATTTTTCATTGCACTCGGGATTCGATGTAGCGCATTGCTTATGGGGGATGCCCTAGCTTGACAAAATGTCAGTCTTCAATTCATGTCATGTTAGGGTTTCCATACTTTAAAGAAGTTGGGGATGAGGTTCAATATCTTCTCTTCTAACTTACAATATAATATACAAATGCATATTCATTTGCAAGTAGGAAAAAAATAACAAAATCAAAATCACCTTCAACTTCTTCCTTTTTGGTTGGCACTTGATGTAAGACCCTCCTCCTTTTTCATCCAGGCTTGGGACCAGCATTGGCATGATTAGAATTAAAAAGTATATACCAAATAAAATATAAAGATCTTGAGAATAATATAAAAGTTAGGAATAATATGCTTAAGAAGATAAAATATAGGTCTACAAGATAAAATGAGTATCTAAGATAGGATAGAGTGTGAAAGAATCACATTCAAAGAGGAAGCCTAGCTAAGACATCTCTTATTTTGGATGTATTAGGCTGAGAGAGAGAGAGAGAGAGAGAGAGAGAGAGAGAGAGAGAGAGAGAGAGAGAGAGAGAGAGAGAGAGAGAGAGAGAGAGAGAGAGAGAGAGAGAGAGAGAGAGAGAGAGAGAGAGAGAGAGAGAGAGAGAGACCATTAGAAAACTGATATGAGGCCTTGATAGTATATAAGGAAGGACATGGTGAAAAGGTAATGAGGAGACCATGCAACATGTTAAAATAGGTAAAGGGAATTTAAGCCATTAAGTGTCAAGGGTTTTAGAAAATCTTTGTAGGCTAGTTTTGATTGGGTTTTTTATATAGATCTAAAAGTTAGATACTTATGTTGTGCTATAGATTTTATACTTTAGCATTGTGATTAACTCTACACTTTTGGACGAGAGAGATCTTGAATGTATATTACTTGATAATCTAAATATGTGCATGGACTAGGGAGAATCCCATGTGGAGGGAAGACGGAGGGGTGTGCGAACCATCCTATGGAGGTGACACACCACCCTTGCATGTCATCCAAGGGAGGAGATGCTCCTATCTAGCACAGCTTCCATGTGTTGTGTAGAGATGGTGGATGTGCCCTCCCCCTAATGATCGAAAGTTAGTTGTTTTGCTAAGGGTGTATGCTATTAATCATGCACGTAAGATTTATAGAATTGATGGAATGGATCTTAAGAAATCCATATAGAAGTAGGTGCATGGATGAATGGTTTAGATAAAAGTTTACAAGATATTTGATATCTTAATATCTTAAGATTAGTAACAAAGTTTATAACTATGATAAAGTTTAAATACCTGAGATCTACCTTGAATGTATAAGAGGGAGATCCAATAGAGTGGAAGTGTGTGCATGGTCAGGTACCATGTGCCACCTCCATTCAATGCCTAGGATCATCCAAGATTGTGATGGGCAAGGTGATAAGATTTTGTTGATGATTAAGATCTAGGAGAGTGACGTGCAGGAAAATATTGCACTCTCATTAAATGGAAATTTTAAGAATGTATGCTAGTGAATCTAAGCAAGAGACATGCTACTACTTTGTATGGGACGTCCATGCATGACGTCCACCACGTTACATGAACATGGTGGAGGGTTACGTGTAATGTGGCCATACACTAGATGTGTGTGTTCCCCATCAAGATCATGATAGAAGGATCCATGTACCCAATATGTTTAGTGCTAAGTGTATGGTTTAGATGAGTGATGAAAAAAAGTTGTTTATTGCTATTCCTCTTATAAGACTCCTGATGCATGTTAATTTTGAGGTTGGATATACAATTTGATCTTTTATATGCACATTTGTTATCTCTTTGTTTTGCATGAACAGTAAAGATTTAATGATATATGATCTATTCGATATGCTTGAGATTTTAGCATGATCAATGAAATTTATGTGAATAATTGTATTTCTAGCAATTTTGGTTAATTATAAGTTTTGTCAATCATGGAAAATTGAGTAAGTTTTTGTAAGATATGTATTGTGGCATGTCTTCTTTTGTTTTGATATGAAAATGCATGATGATGTTATACACGACTTAGAGTATATGATATCATGAATGAGTATGATAAATTAGCAAGTTATGATACCTACTAAATAAAGATTTTTAGAAAGTTTTTAGAAATAGAATGTTGTTATTCTAGAATTCATTTTTGGAAACTTTGTTATGCTCAATGAAAGGGCAAGGTTTTAAAAAGGGAAGTTTTGATAACTTAAATTTATTAAAATTGAAATAAGACTTTGGGGTATGATGATAACTAAATGTATGATTTTGGCAGGCTAAAGTGTTGGAAGGCCTATGCTAAGGGGCAGTATGGGTTGGCCTCCCATCTCCTGACCATTATGAGAGTGGAATGGTATCCGACACCAAACAGTGGCACTTTCTCTACTGGTGGGAGTGACCACTATAGGTGACTCATGGAACCCTTTCGAGATTGGTAATAAGTGCATGAGGATATGGTTGAAGTCCCCTTAGGATAATGACGAGCACACAATTCAGTTATCTAATCGCGAGCATAGTATTTTTAATAGATTTTGTATGTTTTTTACTCTTGGATTGTTTTTGGTGGTTATAGATGAGAGGAACCCTAAAGGATCGATAAATGAGTACTCATGTCCAATTTGGTAGACGGGTAGCCAAGTTACCACTGTGCACGAGATTTTTACAAACTAATTATGCCAATATGATTAATTTATCTTACTATGTGATTTTAATAGTTTCATTATGATTTATGTTCATGGTTGACGATTATCTATTTCATGACGTATTAAATAATGAGAATGCTTGTTAGAAGGGAAAAGCTCCAAATCCTAGACCATGCCCATGATGCAGGAAATATCACCTAGGCTGACCTTGCATAGGAGCAATATTTAAGTGTTTCAGTTGTGGAGAAGTAGGACACATGGCCTGCAATTGCCTAGAGAATAAGAAGGAGAAGAGAAAAGTTGGTAGTGCAGCTCCCCAAGAGCTAGGAGCGAGTTTTTTCCATCACTAGGGGACAAACTCAGGCATCAAATGCAATTGTGGAAGGTACAATTTTGATACATGATAACCTTGCTAAGGTTTTATTTGATCCTAGTTTTATGCATTCTTTTATATCGAATACTTTTGCTATGTTCATAAATTGTCTAGTTCAGAATCTAGGGGCACATATAGAGATCTTGACACCAATGGGGAAGTCCATGCATCTCTATAGTTTTATTTCTAGTGTACCCATCATGACACAGACTAGATAGGAGCAAAGAAGCAAAAGAACCATTGAAGAAGAAAGACAAGGGATTGCTCTCATAGCAACCTTGGATGATGATAGTTAGAGTGATGAACAGCTTGCACTTCTCTGTAGAAAGTTCAAGAAGTTTCATCAAAAGTAAGAAAGTTAGAAATAGAAAGAAAAACTTCAAGAAGTGCTTTAATAAAGGTGAAGATCTAACAGAGAAAAAGCCAATTGTATGCTATGAATGCAAGAGGCCTCTTCACATCATACCAAATTGCCCTCATTTGAAAAAGATACAAAAAAACTAGCTCTTGTTCCTATGAGCGAAATTGAGAGTCTTCATCAAAAGAAGGAGAAGAATTTGCTAATCATTGTGTGATGGCTATTGAAGATGCAAAAAAGAATGAAGTGATGAACTTGAAGATGCTTTTCATGATCTTTTGCAAGAATCTTTAAAATCTTGGATTGAAAAATAGTTTTATAAAAAATTCTCTTTCAAGACTTTCTAAAGAGAATGATATGATAAAATCTAAAGAGAAGTTTTGAAAAATGATTTTGACTCTTTGTAAACTAAGAAAGAATCTTTAGAAAAAGAAAAAAGTTATCTAATTATAGAGATTGATTCTTTGAAGAATAATAATAAGGAATTAGATGCGTTGTTTGAAAAACTTGTTAAGAAAAATAAAAAAGTTGAAAACCAAGTGAGTATTTCTTCTAAAGACCAAAATTTTTTGAGAACTAAATATTTTAAAGTTATAGTGGGTCCTAGATGGGAAAAATACATGATATAATAGCATTTCATACTGACCAGGATTAGCCATAATGCATAAAATTAGAGAAGGAATTTCTCTCTAAACAACTTAGGTCAATTAATCACCCAAATTTGGTGTTGTTTGCTCACCACTTTAGCTACCTGATTAGCCTCTCCATGAGTTGATCTAAGAACAAGGATTAACTTGATCTATTTATTATTTTAATTTTCTTGTTCTCATCAATGATGTTCTCAAATCTTCATTGGTTAGAGACATATTGTTCAATTTTGTCTTTGTGGTTATTCCATTTTGGCTATTGGGACAGAATAATCCAAAATCTCATTATCTCAGAACAAAATTCTAATTAGTGTCTCTGAATTTTTAAATTTGAAAATTAATAAAACAAGAAAAGAATTCTAGGCCAAAATGATAGGAATGCGTCTTGTTTGTAGTCAATACAACTAGAACTACACCTGCAACCCAAGTTAATTTGCAAGGTTTGGACCAGATTTGACCAAAATTTTTAAGGTCAATTCCGTTGCATTTACCATACTAGAAGAAAACATTTTAGAATTTTCCATTGGAACTTAATAGAATTGACAACTATGGCTATCACTATTAGATTTTTTTAAATTAAACTCATAGTGTGGGCCATAAACCACATAATCTCCCCTATGTTTATATTTTAGAAGTTTACTTTATTTGAAAACCTAAAGTGGCTATAATAGAATTAAGTGCTTAAAGTTACCTATTCCTATTGGTCCTAGTTGTAAGGATGACATTTTATGGTGACTTTATTATTATTATTATTATTATTATTATTATTATTATTATTATTATTAAAATTCTTAAATTGTGCACCATATCATCCACACAGATGTTTGTTGAGAGCATGTGTATAAAAATACAAAAAACCTTTGTAGAAGCACTAGTTTTGCATAAAAAACTAGAGTTTAGCGTTCCTTCATCCCTTCCATAAGGGTTTGCTAAAAGGCTGGAAGCTTTCTCCATCTAAATATTAGGATTGAATATTCAAGTTCAACACTAAATATACTACCATGGCTGTAAGTAAGTAGTTTATTTCATATTTTAAAGTTAAAAAGGGAAATAAACAAGTTGTAATAATATTTTAAAGTTTGGATTGAAATAAATAAGTTCTAAAATTAATATCAGAGATATGTGGAAGTTGTTTTTGTTTTCCTTTGTTGAATAATGATAGATATTTGATCATGCTTCATGTTAATCTCTTGTGTATAAATAGTCTACATCTTTAATATTTATGTATATGCAAGTGATCAATCTTATCTTGTTTAAAAGAGTAGGAGATGTGGAAAGAAAAGATAACTAGGCCATGTATATGTTTTCTTGTAAAAAGTAGTAATATGATTTGCAATTTATCATAGAGGCATGTTAAAAGTAGAGAGACTTATAGATGGATATCGTTGTAATTTTAGATCCATTTTAGAATTTTGTAGTCTTTACTAGAAATTTTTGGTTTTTAGAAGGATATTATGTAGTTTTGATATTGTTACAGACTTTTAGCAACCCTTCTAATATCTTTCTTTAACTTCATTGGAGTGCTTTTGACAATTCAAGAAGGTTTTTTATGTAATTATTAATTTTATTCATATGGACTAATTTGAAAATACAACATTATGCAGGGATTGTTTTGTAGCATAATCGATATATCTTTATTTTAAGAAAGGCCACATGTGTTTATTTATGCATATCTCTTTGATTAAATCATGAATTTTTTTTAATGCTATTATAACTTATTATAGGTACAAAAGAACTTGGGAGAGACAAAGCATCTCAAGTCATAATTGTTGTATATATATATATATATATATATATATATATATATATATATATATATATAAAAGTTACAAATGTACTTACAACATAGCATTACAACTATGATTAATTCTGAAATATGATGACTCAAGCCCACATAAAAGTTTTCATATTTTATGTATTAATTGAATTGGAGTAACAAGTTCTTATGATGAAAGGAGAAAAATTCTAGATGTAGAATTTTCTTATTGTCAATATTTGGAACAAAAATTAGCTCCAACTAAGGTCGATTATCCTAATTCTTGTGTGTTGTAGCTCTTGCCTATAAGAGGACTATAATGATGCATTTGTTTGCTAAGAGTAGAATTAACATGAGTTAGCATACTTTTATATATTTGTTAACGTATAAGATGCTAGATTTTTTTAGGTGGGAACATCACTGATAGTGAAAATGCTCAAAGTATAGAATTCAAGGAAATATGGGTTTCACTACCACTCAAGAACAAGAACTCAATGAAGAATAAATTTCCATAAAACTGACTATTTGGAATATGGATAATTAAGTACACTTAAGAAGGTCATCCAAGAAAATTCTTATTCTTATTATTAATTTTTAGTCTATTTGAAAGAGTCTTATTATGATATTGGCATTAAGGTCCCAAAAGGTCATTTTGATAAGCCTTGAAGGGTAAATTCCTCATTATAGTATGGTGTCATGGTGGAAGAGACATATCCATAGAGCATAATTAGATCTCCTCAAATTACCCCAAAGGAGCCAAGACTATAAGCTATAAATGGGTCTATAAAATAAAAGACAATTGGCAATGTAAAATAAGATAAATCCAGAGTAATAGCTAAGAAATTCACTCAAAAGAAGGCATTGATTATCAAGAGACATAATCTCTAGTACTAAGAAGGATTCATAAAGAACTATCATGGCTTTGATAGCTAGGGTATGAAAACCACTTCTTTAAATGGGGATCTATTAGAAGAAGTATACATGATGTGACCCAAAGTTTTTAATCAAATAAGATTTGTAGACTAAGGAAATCCAAATATGGACTTAAGAAAGATTCTCACTAATAGTTTTTCATTTGTCTTCAAGGAAAATATAATGGGTATATGTTAAAATTAGTGGGAGAAAATTTATTTTACATATATATGACATCCTACTTGCCAAACCATTTATGTTAGTGCTAGTGTGATAATTCCACTATAGTGTTCTTGTCTAAGAACAACAAGTATAAGAGTCAAAATAAGAATTATTGACATAAAGTATTTAAAAGGTATGAGAGAATGTACATAATCAAGTGTTTATTGAGTACATCAAGTTAGAATTGATGACAATAAAGCCTTAAGATATAAAGACTTCTACTAAATTTTAGGGAGCATTTGGGTAGGTTTGGATATTGCAATATTACTATTATATGATAATTCTATAAGTTACCTATTTTCTCATTTCTATATAAATAAAGCTATAGATAATAATAGAATGTCAATTATAATAAAATGAGGTTGTAGACCAAATATGAATATATGGTGGCTCATCATAAAGAATTATGTCAGATAAAATACTCAAATGGAGAAAAATAATTGCAAAGTAATGCATGGAAGGGAATTCTCACTTAATAGAGTAAGTACCAGCATGATTCCTGTAATAAAGATACTTTATTTGATGAAAAGTTTCATAATTAGTGGAATAAGGTAACTTCATTTTCAAATGTATGATCATCCATCAATTAGTTCTCATTATTTGAGTCTTTTGAAAATATTTTTCATGTCAAAGTGATCCAAATGGGAGAATACTATATTTTTTAAATCAAGCACAACAGTGTGCCTAACATTACTACATCATACTCGGAATGGATTACATAGGCTAAATATGAGATTTCATGCCCATTTGATATTTTTAGCCTACATCTCTTTGAGCTAAAAATCATGACCATTGAATTTTCAAAATTTCAAACTATCATCTATAGCAAGGTGTTAAGATCATCCAAACTCATTGACTTCTTGAGGTTTGCCTAATTTTTGTATTATGGACAAAATTAATAGCTTAGATCTTCTAAAAATAAGAGCTAAGAGGCAGTGTGAAGTACTCTTTCCATGACTAAAAAACTTAAGTAATGAGAATTAGTTGATATATGGTCATACATTAAAATAAAATTATCTTGTTTAACTCATTATTAAACTTTAGTCAAATAAAAGTATCTTCATTACAAGAATCATTATGGTAATTATAGTATTAGACAAGAATTCCCTTCCATGCATTACTATTCAATTATTTTCCTCTATTTGAC
Organism: Warburgia ugandensis; assembly: GCA_035236585.1. Lineage (NCBI taxonomy): Eukaryota > Viridiplantae > Streptophyta > Magnoliopsida > Canellales > Canellaceae > Warburgia > Warburgia ugandensis. The sequence continues at coordinate 28,109,938 of CP141130.1, read as the reverse complement.
TACTTTATATGAATAATTCTTTAAAATGAGTAATGCTCATATCAAAGTATAGACTCTCTGTCACAATTAGCAATTTGTATGCTGTAAGCCTTACATAGACACAAATGAGAATACTGTTATGTTATAAAATCAACATGTAACCATAATATTGCAATATTAGGAACTCATGGTTTCCAAATACACAAACAATAACATTAAAGAGTATGCTGACAAATGAAATATGATGCAATCCACATGATCCCTAAATAATTTAGGCAGAAGCCCATATATCATGGATCTATTAGCATTAGTTATGACCTTAAGTGCTCAATGATTACCTAATGATTATTACATTTTCTTCTATCACTTTGAGCAGTTTATGTCAATACTTATTTGATACTTACCTTTATTGTTGTTAGAGAAGAACATCATAGCGGAATTATCACACTAGAAATATCATATCAAAACTTGAAAGCAACATATCATCCATATATAAAGAAAATGAATTGTTACTAACTTTAAAGTATCTACACTAATCCACGACATTCTCCTTTAAACCAAATGAAGAACATTCTCCTTTAAACCAGATAAAGAAACTAAGTTATGAAACTTTAAGCATCATAGCTGAGAAGCTTGCCTTAAATTCATATATGTATTTCCTTAGTCTGCTAACTAGTGCTTTCTTAAGGAAAGTCATTCAAGTTGTTGTATGGCTATTCTCATGTTAATTAATTTAACTCTAAATAAAAGGGTTATTTTCACATAGATTAATGTAACTTTAAATAAAATATGAGCTTCTAAGGTCATGATAATCCTTAAGGAGCCCTTCTAAGATACTGAATAAGTCTTTTGATAGTCAATTTCTTTCTTTTGAGTGAATCCCTTAGCTATAAGTCAAGATTTTTGTCATCCTAAATTGTCATGCTAGTCTCTTTAATCTTATAGACCCATTAACAACCTGTAACCTTGGTTTTCTAAGGCAATTTAATGAGATCTCAAACACAATTGTCCTTTATGAATTTCTTCTCTTCTAACATGACATCATACCACAACTTAGAATTTTTTCTCTATTCATGGCTCATGAAACAATCTTTGGCAATCCTTACTACCAATAGTATCATAGGGCTATTGTAAATGAACTATAAAAGTTGATAAAATTGCTGACTTACTTAATCTTAAGGACCTTTTCAAGTCTATTGTGCTATTGTGTTATCCACATATTATTTTAAACAAACACTTCTATGGAAGCTTGCTCCTCATGGAATGGTTCACCCTAAGTTGATACTAGAATCCATATTCTCTACTTCTATTATGTGAGGATTTTTGCTCCCCCTAATATTGTCATTTGCAAGAAGTATAGCATCTCTTATTTTAACAAGACATAAATATACTTAAAACAACTATGTCAATCATGTTAGCAAAACAAATGCATCATTATAACTTTTCTGTGGATAGAGGCTATGACATTAATGGTTTAGCCCATTATCCTTGCAATTAGAGCTACTTTTATTCTATCATAAACATTAATAATAGAAAAACCTTATACTTTCAAGCATCTAGGATTTTACCTCCTGTCATCAGAATATATTACTCCAATATAATTAATTTATGAAATATGACAACTTTCTTATGGGGCTAAGTTATCATATTCCACAATCAATCGAAATTTCAATGACATAATTATAGTTAATTCCATGCCTCTTTTCTTAAAAAATAACTCAATGCACACAATCATGACTTGAGATGCCTTGGCTACTCCCAAGTCATTATGCTTCTTGAATAAAAAATAATTGCATCAAACATGGCATGCTTAAGAAAATAGACATCAATCTAATCCATGAATCTAATATGGCCTAATAAACACAAAAATATGCCCACATATATGGACTCTTTCTCAATATAAAGATATACAAATCCTATTACAAAAAGTTCTTACAATTATTCTGCATTTGCTAAGATATCCCTGAGAGAAAAATCCAAAATTGCAAACATGCTTTTGAAATTTTTAGAAGGGATCTTATAAAATTTTGTAAGAATAATATAAAAATTGTAGTAATACCCAATTGAAAACAAAATTTCCCCAAAAGAGCCTTACAAAATTTATGTAAAAGATTCAAATTAAATTCATATCCTTCAACTAGTCTCCCTCTTCTTAACAAGTCCATAAGAAAAATTGTAATAATATGCTAATTTTCACAAGAAAAAAATATACATGGTGTATATATATATATATATGTAATATATAATATTTTGCACAATATTAACATGAAGGATTATTAAAGGTACAAATTTTCAACACAGAAAAATAGCCATCACGGCACATAGAGAAAAACTAAATTAGAATCTTGAACTCAATAAAAGACAAAAATATAATTTTTTTTTTTTAAATCTATAAGTTTTACCAATTATAAAACTTGTTTGTTTCACTCTAACTTTATAATATGAAATAAACTAGTTTCCTCTAGACATGGTAGTGTGTTGGTGTTGGACATGAATATGAAATTTTTATATTTGGATGTAGAATGCTTAAGGGCATTTAGCAAACCCTTATAAAATGGACATTGCATTTCTAAACTACAATTCTTTTGCTAAAACCTGGGCTTGCCTACATGGTATCAACCTTTTATATATGCTCCTATTAATAATATACATATAGTGTAGTGGAAGATTTTGAAAAAGTATAGGAAAAAGTCTCCCACATGATGCTACCATTATAACCAAGAAAAATAGGAATAGATTACATCAACTACTTGATTCTTTCATTACCACTTTAGTTATTTGAAATAAAATAACCTTCTAAAATATACATAACACAAATGTGTGGCAATGTGGACCATATTATGAGTTTCATTTAAATAATTCTAACACAATCATCAACACTACATTTAAGCTCATTTGATATGAGGCACCTTCTATGCAACTTTCTTCTTCTTTCTAGTATCCGACTTATTGATTATTGTATTTAGATTTCTATTTATGTCGTCACATGAATAGTTGTTAAATTCCTTTGAATTGGAAGCCCAAAATATGGTTGATGTTTTTCTTTTCTCCTTTAGATAATTACTACATTGTTTTTTTCCTTGAAATATGGCATTTTGCAACCAAATAGCAACAAACACAATAGTTCCATAAGGATCTATAGATACTTTTCAACAAATATCTAGATCTTGAGATATTTTCTAGGCATTAGAGTGGCTCATAGACACTAGAGTTTTGGTCTTTCATAGGAAAAATATGTGACATGACTTCTTCTTGAGATAGGATGCTGGGTGCTAAGTGTGGATCACTATAATGGAATCAATTGCTAATTTTGATTTCAAAGCTAGCGATGATTTCACAAACGAGAAAAAGGATTACCTAGCAGTAACCAAACCAAACTTTTCATTTACTATTAATTTTATAAGTAAGCTTATGAAGAGCCTTGGCCAGTGATTTTATTCCCAATCCACACTTAAAACATACCCATATGAGGCAGCTCCCCAACACCTTCACATTGGACACTAGTCCAGAAAAGAGCTAACTCTTTTTCTGGTAAACTAAGGCAGTTTCATAAGTGTGTCAAGAAAGATTGGAATCAAACTTGGAAACTCATCAAATGATGAGATAGACACAAATACAATGGCTAGAGGGATATATAGAGATAACAAAAGGCATTTCTGCTAGGCTTGGCACAAAGATGAAATTTTCAAACCTATTGTTACCTTGAGCATAACTAAAGCCACATGAAAATTCAATCCAGCATGTGATTGCATGATGGAAGAGAATCTAATAAATAATACAACAAATGTTCATATGGATCTTCCTTAAACATGAGTTTCAAGTTAGAATGTTCCTTGAGTTTCCTTACTTCTATGTTCACGAGTGAACTGTAAATGTATCTTATAACTCTACGAAACAATGTCACAAGATAATAGTCATGAACAAGATTAACCCATAATAGTGAAACTTATGTGAAACTGATCCAATACATTTGAAAAACACCTAAAATACCAATAAGGCACTACTACAGCTAAAAGTTTTTATGACGATTAAAAATGTATATGCAAGACGGTTACTAAACCATCTTATACCTAAGCATCTTATAAAATCCAAAAAAAGAAGAAGGAAAAAGATGTTTTCACAACCACCTTATATTTTAATAAAATACGAAGGCTTAAGTAATCATCTTTATTATTATTATTATTATTATTATTATTATTATTATTATTATAAATATATAAGATGATGTATGTAAACATCTTGTTTATTTTTAAAACATATAAGATGGTTTACATGTAACCAACCTACTTAAGATCAAAATATAAGATGGTTCCCTGAAACCGCCCTATTCCATTTGAACTATACAAGATGGTTCTTTTCAGATCGTCTTATTTTGTACATAGTAAAGGATGATTTTTTGAAACCATCTTATTTTGTTGGTTTTTGTTATTACATTATTCCTGTAGTGACAATATTCTTTTGTTGGATTCTTATTTGGCATCCATTTCAAAATACATTTAACAATCACCATCAATAGATAAAAGAATTCACATTCACTTCAACTTCAATTTTGCAGGTTACAATCCTTTGGCAAAATTCATCTTCCATACCCACCCTTAAACTAGTCCTCTTGGAAACTTGCAATAGCAAGACAACTTTTCTTTTCTCCCCTATTTATTCTTGGAATCACCTACATGCAAAAATCATAAAAACTCCAACATCCACATTTCAAATTCAACCCCTTCACTACAACATACATTCACTTCTAAGATTCACTGGAAATGCATCACATGTGTTCCTAAGCATTATTATCTTCTTCAAAACATTTTTCTTTCCTTCTAATTAGTTAACCATTTTATTGGTCAATCATAACTGGGTTTGTCAATCAATTTTCTTGAATTCATTTTCATCCTGACACCTAGTAGAGGAAGTGTATAATGCATCATGCTCGGGCACTCCGTCTAGGATTTCATCGAAGCTTGATTTCCTAATTGATTCAAGGTTAGTTTTTCCCAAATCCTTGGATTTAAGGTTATTTTCATTTTTCTATTTTCATGGAAATGATCTTGTATACTTTTCATAGTAGAATCAGCATATAAATTTCATGCCTAGTAGAATTCTTACAAACTAAAGACATAACAAACATGAGACCGTGTTTGTTGTATTTGAAATGCTAACTCAAGTCAACAACTAGAGCTCTATAATTATTCACTAGAAGAAGGCTGCAGCTATTGCAAGAATGGAGACAACATATATTGACTAGCAAGTTTCAGTTTAGTGTTTAAACTATAAATTGTGAGATACGAACATGCTTGAAAAAGGAGTTCCCATAGATTATGGGACATTTTCAAATATAGGATAAAGTAAAGTCATGGAGAAATAATGCCTTTGACAAATATTTCTAGATGGTTTGCTCCCTAACTTTCATTTTTTATCACTCTTGCTTAAATAGATATCTATAGTTGCTAGGAGCATTTGTCTTAAGTGCCAGTTTATCTTTACATCATTTGCCTTGACTGCATTATAACTTTATCATCTATGTCATCTGCATCAACTCAAATTTGTGATACTATAATAGTATTGATAAACATGACAGTAGCTTTTCATTGCATGACATGTTTTGTCACTGTGCTATACAAAATGATGTCATACATTGGTTTAGAATAATGTCATACATTGGTTTAGAATGATGCTTAGACAAAATTTCAGCTCTCACCAAGGTCCAAGGCTATGAATGGAATATAGTGTTATGCAAATAGTAGTCAACCATGTGCTTGAGTCCTCAATATCCCTACAATACATTCATCCTGCTTAAGTCTGTGATGTGTGGCATTTAAAGCAACTTTTGAAAATAATGAACTATAGATAGATTTATACTTTAGTTATCCAAGGCTTAGAATTGTCTGATTAGAAGATTTATGCTCTAGGTATCTAGAATTGTTTGATTAGAAGAATTTTTGTGAAAGTAAATTGTTTAGGTCAGTTAACTTGTATATATGTTTATATCTATCCATGTAAATATGCACACAAAACATATACCAAACTGTTATATATCAATAGAATAGCTAGAGTCCATTCCTACATCAATTTTAGGGGAAACAATTTTGGATCTCTAAAAGACAAGTAGGAAATTACATCAAACACATATGCATAAATCTCTAGTTTGTTAACATTCAGATACTTTGAAACATTTGGATAACTAAGTTCAACCAAATGAAACAAGTAAATGAAAGACTACAGTAAATGTGCTCATTATCAGCAGTAGAAACCAAAACATAGAAATAATTCTTGTTCCAAAATCTAGAGAAATTGATAACAAGTTACCCTTCCAAAAGAGAAGGAAAGTTAGAAATTAGCCAGTTTCTCTATTAACTTTGTACTTTTACCATCGATTCTATTTTAAGTTCCTTTTTAATGAATATCTATTTGCATTAAATTATATTAAAGCCTTAAGCTTTGTGTGCACAATTTTTTTCATTCTTTCTCTGTATTGTTCTTTGTATTGTCTTTCAAACTCAACTCTGATCTACTATTCTCCTTAGAACAATACCTCAAACTATATTGTGTATGAGCTATAGTTCATCTTGAAACCAAAAAGCCAAACCCCAATGCACACCATGAACTACACTGACACTTCCAAAATAGATCAATCTTTACATAATTACTACAAGTAGAAAGATTAGTAGCTATTCTACTTTCAACTATACTCTTCTGATGCATCCTTTGATTCGTATGATCTATTTGAGACCTTTTGATAGACTAAATAGGTAATATATTTCTTTTCAGATGTCACACAAAAGAAAGGATAGATTTCCTATGATACTTAATTCCATTGACTGCAAAATCCAGACACTGTGTTTGAAGGCATAATTGAGCAGACAAGGGGTCATATAATAAATGGACTGAAGAACAAGAGAACTTTATCCTTGAGACACTTTATGATGAAATAATAGAGGGTAGAATCATTGCAACTAGCAGTATGCCAAAGGGCGATGTGATTAAGAAATTGTTGCTTTGCTTCAAACTTCAGTTTGGAGTTGATTTGATGATGAAGTAGTTGAATATAAAGATAAGGCTTTTCAAAAGCAAGTACGTTATACTTGTAAAGTTGAGGAATGGAGACTCGAGATGCAAAGAGAAATTGCTTCCTTGCAACTCCAGAGATCATGAATACTCACTTGAAGGTAAGGCATTACTGAGATACTATAGTACTATACATCACCTTTATAATGCCCTTACATATGTTTATGTGTTTGTACAGTCATATTCAAAGGTGCGTTGCTTATTCGGCACGAACTTATGAAATTATCACACTTGGAGACGGTGTTTGGGGGGAGGAGTGCCACTAGAGAATTTTTCTCTGGGATTAATATTTCTACAGAAGATGAGGTACTCTAGGACTCTAGCTTAGCCGACAGTCAATATACACAATTGGTTGAGGAAGTATATAGATTGGATATGTCAAATGTGGATGTTCAATTATTTGACTCACAGGCCCCATATTATGGAGAGGAAGTACAAGGTGGACAATGATGGATTGCACTCACAAGATCCATCTCAACACCTTCCACAACCCCATGTCCGCCCAGCTGCCTCCACAACATCATCCTTGATTCCTTCCTCTAGGACTGTTAACTAGCAGTGAGTGAGGGGAAAAGGAAAGCAAGCCAGTTAGGTAGCATCCTCAACATTTAATGATTCCGCTCCATTCATTAATCCTTCCATTATATCAAGGCTAGAAAGACTTGCGGATCTAGACAACACATCCAAGATAACTGCATTGGATACTTTGGAGGGTCTCTCTGAGTTAGAGAGAGTTAAGGCTTATGGCATTTTACAACAAATAGATCTAGGCTTTAGGGAGGGTTTTGCTTGTTGGTCGCAAGAGAGACAACTATTGTATGTGAGGATGCACTTGTAGGAGAGTGCACTTTCTAAAGGACCTATGTAGTTCGATTATAACCACTTTCATGGCTTTTGTTGTTTGAAACTTTTTGATCTGTTTCTATATTGGACCTTTGTAGGCATTTTTTTTAATCCTGTTATGGATATTATTTTTCTGTAGTGATGCATGTCACTAGACTGTGGATTTTTAATCACACTCTTATTTTGCTATCATTATGTGAATTGAAACTTTAATTACAAATAGGTGATGCATTGATCTATATATTTTCCATGCTTGTAAATGTTGATTATCATGTGTAATGTGTTACATGCATGAAATGTCCAAAAAACAGAGGAGACTCTGCAAAAAATTCCTTAAAATAAGAGCAAAATTTTATACTCTTCTATGTTTGTTATTCACCCATCACTACTTTCATCTATGACAATACAGGGCAATGGGCGATGGTGCTTAATGGAGCACTGCATTCAATGGTGAAGTGCTTCGTGAAGTGCAGCATGTCATGAGCATGACTACATCACACAAACTTGCACAAATTATGCAACATGTGGAGGAGGATGCAGCACTGCATATGCAAATGCCCAAGCCTATGCGTGTAAGAAAAAATACTCGAGGTTATGAGAAAATTTGGCAAGTTTATGAAGAAACTGGGACAAGATTCCAAATATTATACATAATGCATCAATTCCAGTTTGACAAGTTGGTTAGTATTTTTCAGACCACATGCTCTTATCAAGAATTCGTTGGGTGATAGTGGAGGAGATGGTGACAACCTTCTTAATGATTGTCTATCAGGACTCGAGGTACGAACCCATAGCAAAGGATCTTTCTAAGTCCACTTTTACCACCAGTACCAGCTTCCAAAAGGTCCTTCGTGCAATGTTACATTTGTACAGTCGCCTTATGGCTCCTCATGCAATAGAGGACCACTCAGAGATTATAAGAGAGACAAACATTTCATGGTAACTCCATTTGTCTTTTTTGATCCTTAATACGATAGTTTGGGACACATCACACTTAACATTCAATTTGTCATTTTGTTTATAGGGTTACATTAGAGCTACAGATGGGACATTGATCCCAGCTAGGGTTTATGGTGTGGGTCCTCGCTGTTTGACAAAGTGGCGTAATAGGAATGGGTTCAGTGCATAGAATGTTCTTGCATGGTGCAATTTTGACATGCAATTCATATACATGCCTGCTAGCTTTGAGGGGGTTGCACATGACTCTGCCATGTTAAAAGAAGCTCTTACGAGAGAAGGTGCACTTTTGACCATTCCTGAGGATAAATCCATTATGTATTAATATGTTTAGATTCATAGGTTCTAACTTGATGGTTCATTTTTTAATCATTAACGCGGTTATGGTACATGGAAGTACTACCTGGTTGATAGGGATTATGCAAATAAGCAATAGTTTCTTGTCCCTTATTGAAAGACCAGGTATCACCTAAAGGAGTTTTTCCAGGGGATTCTGCAACTGCAGAATGTGGGGGAGTTATTCAACCTTCGACTCGCATCCTTTAGGATTGTAATAGAGCAAACATTTAGTGTTCTAAAAGCTAGATTTCCCATTCTCAAGTCTACGCATCCCTTTCCTCTTAGGACACAAATTAATCTTGTGAAGGCATTATGAGCATTGCACAATGTTATGCAGCAAGAATGCATTAATGAACCATGGTCGGCAGAGGAGATGGGATAGAATCCTGAATTTGAAAGTGATGACGAACAGTGATTCGGACAAGGAAGTTATCATGGTTGTAGACTTGGAGAGGGGTGAATGCTGGTATGCAAGTGTTGCATTAGGATGAGGTGGAGATGCAGGGTTTACAAGCAGCCCTATTGAGTGGAGATAATTTACAGAGCATGCAATTATGCCCTATTTAGGAGTCCACTTGTCGAAATGCTACTACTTGGGGCACTTCCATCACATAGAAACTTTGGTTCGATTATGTTTATGGAAACAACCAGTAGTCATGCGATCATGATAAGGAACATCTTGTTGTGCAAAGCAAAATATATGTACATGATGTCTTCTTACAAGAATGGATTGAAACCCTTACCTCCTATGTGCATGTGATCAAGGGCCTATGCTCCTACTCTAGGTGTGTTTGAAGCCCAATCGTGACAAGTGGGACTTTTATTGCCCTACCTATGAACAACATATGGAATGGTTCATTTGGCATGATGAGTACACGCTGGTTTGAGCTACCATTCTTACAGGACAGTAGCAATTTTGATTAGAATGTGGTGTTCAAGTTCATTGACGCATTACATGACTAAGAGGGTGACTGTGTCTCGCTCATATTTGTTGCTCCATCATCATCATGCAATGCAGTATCATACGTCCTTTGTGGACTTCTACTTGTTATTATCATTTCTATCATTGCGCCTATGTTTATGTAAAACTTATCTTAAAAACTACATGTACTTCGTTAATGCTTTCCAATGAAACTAGTTTGTTATATGATGAAACTATATACTTCACTTTGAAGATCTTGTACTGTAATATCAGCTATTTTTAAATTCTAGAAATATTTAATTTTGGAAATTCTAAGAAATTGGAAAAATTAAGAAATTGAGAAATTGGGAAATTTGGAATTAAAGCTCAAGTTGAAACCTCAATAATTGTAATGTACTTGAGAAATGGAATCCAACGTCACTAAGAATGCTAAAATCGGAGACTAGAGAAAAAATGACTAATTATTTTAATTTTTGCATTTTAATTAAAATTAACACAGGAGGCAGAGTAGTCATTTCACAAGTGGGACCCACAAAAAATCAAATACTGGAAATGACAGTTGACTAGCATTTATGAGGTGAGGTGATGATTACCAGCCATAAATGCTGGTAATCATTTTAGAAAATATAAATTTTTTTAAATTTAAATAAAATAATTTTTTTATATCATATTAAGGGGGCCCTTTAAATGCACCTTCCCTGTCTTGTTTCCCACAATTTCCCCTATTCTATGTGTCACTGGTGACCGTAACATTTGGAGAATGGCGCACTTCCTCTTCTGTGGGCATGCACATGACGGAAACCTCTAGTTTTGGTCAGCCTGATTAAGGTAGGCCACCCTCCGCTCTCCTTTTTCCCTTTTGTTTTGTGGTTTTTATCATTTTAAAGCTAAAAAATAGCATGGGTCACCGTTCTCCGGTTAGTTATATGCATTAATATTTTTTTGAAATAAACCAATGAAACATATCAGATGATGATCTGGACCGTTTATCTTGTGCATGATGATACAAAGACAAACCTATGAATTTTCATGGTGATCGGACGGGTAAGGGTGTTGAAAAACTTAGAAAATAGTAATAGGGAGATTTTTAAAAACGTGGTAAAAATCATGTAAAAATATGATAAAATGATAAAAAAATGTGGATGGAGAGCGTAAAAGTGGATTTTACGTAAAAAAAACTGAACAAAACAATGTAAAAATCGCAATATTTTGGCACCTGGGGGTCATTGTTGATGACCGGAGTTAGGTTATCATCTCCAGCGATGGCCGATCAGCCTGAGCATCATTCCCAACGAGGGTGACTTGAGAGTCGGCGTGTGCAGCGGGAACAGCATGACACGTGTGGCGACAGGTGAATGACACGCGTACGACGCAAGTGGTGACATGCAGATGACACGCACGCGCATGCGAGTGAGTGGCATGACATGCGTGGTGACATGTAGATGGCGCACGCTCTATTTTTTGACCTGTTCATTCAGAAAAAATATGATTTTTGGAGCTATAGAGGTCCAAATTACGATCTGAAAGAGGCGTTGCCAATGTCTTGACAGCGTGGAGCAAGATTTGACTTGAAAATGTAGATTTGAACACCTTTTAACTTGTTAAATCACTAAACACTATTAGAAGACCTATATTAGGCCGATCAATGGATGATCAGGCCTTAGAGCTTGAGTAAATACACCAAATATAAGATGATCTAGGGGATTAGTATGGTAGATTGCACATGATTGTCAAGAAAAGTGATCTTGACCGTTGATCTGATCAGGTGCCTTGGGGTTGGCTGATTAGAGAGCGATCTGACCATCAGATCAAACTGTAATTATAGAGACATGTTTAAATTACTAAATAAACACTAAAATTAGAGGGATCATGATAAGAATAGTTAGAATTGATGATGAAATGTCAATTATTAATGTTATGGAACAATCCAATGGTCAGATCGTCTTCAAATTTCACGTGATGTTAGGGATTGGCCCTTCATTCATTAAGGGGCATAAACTAAATGGATCATGACTTAGATTGATAATCAAAGGCCACAAATAATTTTCTAGAGGTTAGAAAAACCTACATCTAGTAAGAATTGACCCAATAGAGGGTAATTAGATGATCTGGACCATTGATCTAGGATTAATGACCAAATCAATGAAGTTATCACTTGAATTTGTTTACTTTGAGATGTGAGAACGTCAAGTGATAGATGACTTATGATGTGACAGGTATGTCAGAGTGCACGATGTGACATTGTCTACGTGCCTGATTAGAGTATCACATTTATCGAGTTAGGTTATTTCATTTAGAATTTCTTCATGATTTTAGTGATCATGACTCGTTCTCTAAAGTTCTTACAGCATATGTTTTTATGTCTTATCATGTTTATATAAATATGTTCCTACTTCTTGTTAGTAGCATGACATTCGATTTTGTGAATAAACATGTTTTACATGTGATGGAGTGTATTTATCATGTGCTTTCATCGTACTTATTGAGGTTATTTTATTAAGTTTTTCAATGTTTTATGACATGTTGTTAATTTATGATGGGTGCTTCTACCCGATGGGTACTATACTGGGAGGGTTGTAGGGTTGCCCACCCGTCCTCTGACTTTGCGATGATGATGATTAGACACCGCCCTTGAGTGGTACAAGGCCAAGTACGTAGGTGGTGGTATCATGAGTAGTCCTCCCTACAGGTCCGTTCCTCCCCATGGGACCGAGAAATTCTCCTGTTTAGGTGTTGACATGGAGTGGTTTAGATCCTGTTGTGGTTACCACTATAGCATAGTAGCCCATACTGTCATTCTGTATGCTCATGTGGATTTATATGTGGGGTGAACTGGGGTAAGCCAGGCCTAGGCCGTGAGGGACTTTGAGGGTTGATGTGGGCTGCACAGGAGGAACCCAAGGTTGGTATAAGTACTCATCACCTGTGATTGAGCATCGTGGGACACTCTTGGGGTCTGTTTTTGGTACAGTGTCCTATTTATCATGACTTGCATGCATATTATTCTGTGGACATGGACTTGTATTGTTTTGATGGTCACACATCCATACTTTGATCATGCCTTGCTTATTATCATGATTTGACTTGATATCTATTCGATCTGATTTATGAATTTCATATGTTATTTCATTATGGACGTTCAATTATTTGATGTGCCTTATACATGTTTATTTTATGAGATTCACCATGATATTGATACTTTGTATCATGTGATTTTATTAAGCTTTAATTGAATGTGATCACTTATACAAGCATAGCTTGCTGATGCATTGTTTTATTTTGCAATGCCTCAGATTTGGAGCATGATAGCCTGAAAGGAAAGTGAGTGGAGTAGCATTGATTTGGGTGAGCGCCTAAGGACCATCTGCCTTTTTGTCTTTAGAGACAAATTAATGTATGTCTCTTAGACTTGTATTAGACTTTTGGGACTTTACTTGGATGTTTGTATATTTTGATATATTGGACCCATACCATTGTATAGTGTGCATATACTTACACGTGAATGATGTGGTGATCATAGATGGAAATTGGGGCTTTTGGACGTGTATCATCATTGTCTTTTCATAGCTTGCGTAATTTATTATTGTTTTAAATTTGCGCATGCTCAGAGTATTTGGATTTGATTTTGTTCATCGTTGTACCTTTTAGGATGTGGATGACCCTCGGGGTTTTCTTTTTGGGTATTTCTCCTTAACGCTGCATAAAATTTATAAATTTTGGATTTTATTTTCATGGATCCCACCTATTTTTATAAAATAAATTATTTCTATTGTTATATATATTGAAAAAAGGTTTAGAAAACCCGTGGTGTCACACATACTTTGAGGGTCATTACATTTTGATTGGTTGATGCATTTTTTGCAACATGCTATTTCCGTGTCTCAAACTTGTGACCTTAAGTCACACGAAGACAACTCTACCATTACATCAGGGCTCCCTTATATGTGTGTGTGTGTGTGTCTATATATATATATATATAATGTCACAATGTATAAGATCACATCTAGCTATACTCTTTATTGAAATCATTTTATGAAGAGACTTACCTTCCACAAATACATCAATGAAGTTTTGATTTTTGGTAAATAATTTCAAAAACATGTTGTTTTGACAACTGATGTAGCTTTTGCTTTTCCCAAATCATGCCTTGTCATGCTATTCACATATAAAATTCACTCCTTGCACTATTTATGACTAGGGATCTTAGTCAAATTAGGTGCTTGCGAAACCCTCTGCTCTTGACGAACTACAAAGGTGAGTTCTAAAAGCTTAGGATGAGATCCATGGAAGAGATATGGTAGAAAAAAATGAAATCTTGGCAATCAAGCATTTCAATAGCCAAGAAGAGCCTTGTTTTTAATGATCCTAAAAGAAAATTTGATGCATTTGTACATACAACAGAAATTGATAATTATGAATGGGATGCTAGAAGTAACCATGTTGGGTCTAAGGGTTGAGAAAGCAATGGAGTGAGGCCTGGAGCACATGTCATGGGCAAAGAGATGAGTGCAAGTCTGTGTGCTATTAGCCACTTGGTTGACGAGTTTGAGCAATGAAGTTAGGTTTCCATTGATGATGCTAAGTTCTTGGTAGAGGTCAAGTCAGGGAAGATTGAGGCTGTCTTGAATCCAGATCAAGAGCTTCGAAAATTGAAGTAGATGTTTGAGGCTTGGAAGATGGATTACAATTTGCATCTACAAGAAACAAAGGTGATTTTACATAAGCTAGGGGAGGAGGGAACTACAGAAAAGGCAAGGAGGAAATGGTGGGGGAGGAGGAGTATCACAAGGATGTAAACTATTAGCTAGTTTTTGGTGGCTGATAAGCTAAAAGAGTATAGTAGTTTGTTGCAGGTTAAGATAAAGGTGTGATTGGCTTCTGTAGTCACTTTTTTTTGCATTTAAATTGTTATTCAATTTAATGTATCTTGGTTGGATGTGTAATAACATAATCTCCAAATGTTAATCATACATAGTCATTGCCATATGCTTGATGTTCTCACTCATTTATTATTTCACACTGCAGTAAGTGACATGCCCTCCCTTATTACGAATGCACATAGATCACCCATGTTCGCAAAATCTTATAGGCTGAATGAGCTTAACCTCTGTAAGATATGCAAGTTAAGATTGTCTAAGTCTTTGCATATCTAAACACTAGAAAACCTGACCGTAATAGAATGATGTCCAGAGAGAAGATGCTGCTAGTAACCATGACCAAAGGCCATGCAGCAGCCGACGTTGCGTAGGAATTATCGATCAAGTTCATTGAAGGTCCTATAATTTGAGGGTCATTGCATTCTAATTGACTGATGCATTAATTTTTAATACAAAATTTCAAAATATCTCCCATAACATATATCATATATCACCAAAAATTTCACCAAAGATGTCATGGAACGTATGACACATATCTCAAATATTATAGAAGATATCATAGGAGATATCACAGTAGATGTGTCAACAGAAACATCCAACATACGTGATTAAATAAACCCCCCTTGTACTCACACACCATTTTTTTAAAACCAAAATGAGTCCTTGATTAGGGATCTTAATGGGTCATGCCAATTAGGGGACTTGATGAAATTTGGTGTTACACATGCTCGGGTAAAAAATTGTGACACAATTCATATTAGGGTCTGATTAGGATTGGTAATGAAAAAATTAGGGACCCTGAACAATTTTTTGGATATTTATATATTTACTAAATGGTATAAATACAAGGGCATTTTGATAATTAAACTTGTTCTAATATGAAGCTGGTGCCTCTCTTTTAGTAGAGATGTTCTAATTTGTTTTCAAGAAGTGAAAATTTTAATAAGAAAAGATATAGTTATTTGATAATTTGTTATCAGTCAACTTTTTCAATTGTTGAAACATTTTACATGTTAGGGTTAATCACTGGACCTAACTTGAGTTGACCTGAACAACTTAAGGTGATCATATATTTTTTTTTATCTGAACAACATTAGGGTTGGAAAACTATGTCCCAAAGTTAGTTAAGATTAGGATAAAACACAGTAAGGTTAGGGTTATGGTTAGCCAAAATTCTAGCTGAACCAACCCATTATCATCCCTATTAACACACAAAAGATCCACCAGTCCATCTATATATGCTTGATTAAGTATCCAAATATTTATGTGTAATATGAATGGTTTATATTTGCAAAAGAAAGTTTCACCATGGACTTCTTCCAAGCCTCTTGTGTCATCTTATCAGCACTTATATGATAAGACCTCTTCAAATCTTGTCATGCAAGTGAATGGTTAGAAGAGTATTTTACATTAATGAAAAATTCCCCAAAAATAGACACTTGATTTGTTTCATGAATTAGACCCAAGCACCTAACATAAAAATAATTAAAATGGAGGAATTCTAAACCAAAATGTTGCATGAGGCACTTCGTCACTAAGCACCCATCTTTAACTAATGTAGCTACAATTCAAAGATCCAACCCATTCATCTAATTTTTTCAGCTTTGGGTATCACAAAAAAATGACAATTAGAGATTCTAGTTCTTAAAAACCATGTTCCAATCCTTAAATTTAGAGTGTGGTTTATTTAAATTTTCTAATAATCCATTTTTGTGATCAAATGTGAACTTGTTTATAAGCTAGAATTATCTAATCTACATATTTATAGCTATGTCCTAAATATCTACAGCTAGAGCAATACCATGCCCTAAATATCTAAAACTAGAGGAATTAGATGAATGGTTAGACAATCAAATAGACATGTGCTTTATGTAAGGAAGTGAGGGATCTTCAAACACCTCATATGATGCTTTGGGTTAGTATTCATTCATCATCTTCAATGGTTAATAAGTAGTGGCATATATTATTCCATTTATTTTATAATGGGTTTAGTTTAGTTTGGTTTATTTTATTCTATTTATGGTACACCTTCCATCAATGCTACTACGCTCTAGCTCAAGCCAATATAATACTTTATAACTCAGATATGTAACAACAAAGGGGAATGAATTGAAGACCGATGATGTCATGAATGTCCAGTGAATATTGTACCTAAGCAGTAGAGACTTTGTCCCTATATCTAAGGAAAATGCTAGGGATGGAAGAGTGGTGGGTTAAACTAGCCAGGCCTACTCTGCTAGTATCTACTTGGGTGGGGGGAGTAGGAAAGAGGCAGACCTGGGTAGGTGAGGAAAAGTTAGCAATCTGACCCACAATGTGTGTGTGTATACACAGTCATGAAACTTTTTGATGGCCCAACTTTTTCTCAAAAGAATCATAAGTTTCTATGTTTTTCAAATTAAAAGATAATTTGAAGAAATTAACATGAATTTATCTTATAAAACTCAATTTTCATGAATAATTTACCAAATTATCAAATAGTATTTTATAAATCTAGTTAAAAATTTAAATGAAAAGCTTAAACCATATATGAAAACTTATTTCTTATGATTCTTTTTCTCAAAATTTTCATGAACATTTGCAAATTTTACAAATATTTGGCTTGTCAATTTATTCTCCAAACCAAACTTTGTGATTATGTTTACATGTATAGAAAATGTCCATATGTTATTATTTATAGTTAAAAAACAAGGACATTGTTTTTAAAATTGGATTCATACATAAAAAAAGTTTATGAGCAAGGGTAAGTTAAGTTGGGTTTTTCACAATCCAACAATGGATTACAAATTTTAGTGACTCAAGGCAAGGTAAGAAATATCAAATCATACAGTAGGGGTGGGGCAAGGCAGGTGAATACTCACCTCACCTCGTGCCCATTGCCATCCTATTAAAAAGGATGTTGGACAAGAAGGCAACATGACTAAGGTTCTGTTTTGGATGATATGATCCATTGGCCCACCTTAGATTGGCTAGCCACCAAACTTTGTCCATCAGATGATTTGAATCATACTCCTTTTGTTTTCTCCATTGAAAATTTTAAGAAAAAAAAGTTAGTAGCAAGAAGCTTCCAATGGGCATAAATTTATAAAAATAGCCTAAATTGAGTAGGCCAAAGAAGATGAATGGTTCATATGATTCAAAGTAGGGCCTATCTAGATGATGTACCTTTCATTGTTCATTAAATTTTGGTGTCCAGATAAGAGGAGCTCAAGAGGAGTGTAAGGATCACATGTTCCTTTCTGTAAAACCTATTTTAGATCTAAGCCATTCATCATCTTCAGAATAGAAAAACTAGAAAACTCATGGGAAATTAATCCATTTAGATGATTATAACCGCTTGTGTTTATGTCTTTCAAGAAATTTATAAAATAAATGGTTGAGAATTTTTACTTCAAGAACATAGGATGAAAACAACCAATGGGCATGGAACTAGTTGTCCAAATCTAAGTCATTCCTAACATAATGAATTGCATAGATCAACAACAAATATTTTACCACACATGAAAAGGGACATGTACTTCTTACACTTTTTTTAGTGTATACTCTTATTAGGGGTTTTCATTAAAAAAAAAAAAAAAGGTAAAAAAAAAGGTAGAGACATACATACTTTCATTAAAGAGCTATATGTACGAACTTAAACATAGTGCGCCAACAATGTTTAGTACAGTTGGTCACAGGCAACTTGGCATCTCCTTTAAAGTACCCTTGGTCAGAGGTTCGAGTCACCACTTTCTCCATTGGCTGTGGATTAGAATTAGGAGTGTGTGTCTATGTGAATGATTTTCTTTGTGTTTCTTAGCAAAATTGGATTAGATGGTGCAATTAAGGTACGTACTTTTAATAGTCTCCACTACTAAAATTGGGGGTTTATAAGATGACAAATAATAGACAATTCCAACACAATCATCTTATAAAAAAAAATCATACTTTGTAAGATGATTCTGACAAAACAGTCTTATAGAAAAATTATATAGGATCATTTTCAAAAACCATCCTATAAAGGTTTATAATATAAGATGGTTCTAGAAAACCATGCTATATTTCTCATATTTTATAGGATGGTTTTCTTGAACAGTCCTATAATGTCCACTTTTATGAGACAACTCTTGGAAACCATCTTACAAGGTCTACTTTTATAAGATGGTTTTCCAAAATTGTCCTTTAAATTGTCTTTTTAAAACACCCAGTTGAACCTGTAGTTTTTTACTCTAGGCTACTTCGACAAAAACTCATATAGTGAGTTGGATTTACATATGTTTGGTCCCATAATTGTATTTTCTTGGTTGATATCAGTTTGTATATGTATTCTTTCTTGTTTTGTTATATAATTATTTTATTTGATGTTTATGGATAGAAAATTACTTTCCTAAAATATTCCCTTGCTGTGTGTGTGGATCAGTTATATTGATTAGTCATGTTTTTGCATCATTCTTTCTTGTTCCAAACCTAGAGTTGAATGATACTGTAATATGTCTATATGTGTGTTTTATAATTGTATATATATTTTCTCTGCACACTAGGAGAGGGAATTCCTCATAGGACATCGGTAACGGCAAAATGTGTATATGATCATGAAGCCACTAGTCGACAAGTCAAAGATGTTCCTACAAAGGTCCTTTGGTATTTCTCTTATATTCTAAGATTCCATGTATGTTCCATATTAAAGAAACAATGAAGAAACTACTATGGCATGCTGAGGAGATGATAGGTGATAACTATTTACGCCATCCAATAGATAGTCTAGCGTGGAAACTTGTAGACTCTATGTGGCTCGATTTTGGAGAAGAACCCAGAAATCTATGACTCATAATATTCGTAAACAAGATTAATCCTCACAGTTCTATGAGCAACATATATAGTTATTGGCCTATTGTAACAGTTTGTTACAACCTTCTACTTTTGTTGTGAATGAAGAGGAAGTTCATGATGTTAACTATGTTCATATTGAGTCCTAAGCAACCTGGGAATGACATTGATGTGTGCTTGACTCCCTTGATCCAAGATCTGAGGACATTTTTGGAAGTAGAGGTTAAAGCTTATGATGCATACAAGAAAGAGACATTCACCCTCAAGTATGTACTATTGTAGACAATAAAAGTCTTTCTTGTATATGGTAATTTGGTAGGATGCACTATAAAGGGATACAATGCATGTCATATTTGTAGTGACCAAATGTATGCCATATGACTTCAACATGGCAGGAAGATGGTATTCCTATGCCACAGAAGATGGTTGTATAGAAACCATCCATATTATTTTAAGAAGGGGGAATTTAATGGTAGTGTGAAGACTAGGACACCTACAAAGAGGTTGACTGGATGACAAGTATTGAAATAGGATGAGAACATTAATGTCTCATGGGAGAAGAAGAAGACAACTAAGTGTACATATGACAATGGCTATAAAAGTTGTTGGAAGAAGAAGTCAATATTTGTTCAACTTGTGTACTGAAAATCCATGTACGTGCGACTTGTGCTTGATTTCATGCACATTGAGAAGAATGTATATAAAAGCTTGACTGATACATTGCTCGACATGCCTAGAAAAATAAAGGATGGATTTGCAGTTTGAATAGAAGTTATGACAATGGGTTTGAAGGGAAGGTTACATCTACTGAAGCTAAGGAACTTACTTACCTAACACAAATTTTATGCTTGGCAGAGAAGATAGAAGAATAGTGCATAGAATCCTATTGAAGATCAAAGTCCTAGATGGGTACTCTTCCAGCTTTAAAAACATTGTCTCCATGGAAGAGCTAAAACTCTTATGGATGAAGTCACATGATTTTCATGCATTAATGCAACAAATCCTACCTATAACAATACTTTCAATGCTACCAAATGATGTTAGAGAATCTATTACTAAATTCTACTACTTCTTTTATGCTTTGTGCAATAAGGTGGTGGATAACTTGAAATTATAAGAATATAGGAGCATTTAGTTACAACCTTATGCGAGCTTGAGACAATCTTCCCACCATTCTTCTTTGATATCATGGTACACTTAATAATGCACCTCATTGATGAGGTAAGGCTTTGTGGACTAGTTTATTTGAGATGAATGTACCCGTTTGAGAGGTACATGAAATTTTTAAAAGGGTATGTGCGAAATCATAATCGACCGAAGGGGTATATTGTTAAATATTACATTGCAGAAGAAGTGGTGGGATTTTGCTCTGAGTATTTATTAGGAGTGGATCCTATTAGAATCACAAAAAAGAAATAGTCAAGTAGATTAAATGATCCAAAAGTCAGTGAACCTCTCTTGAGTGGTCTTGTATCGACTGTTGATAGTAGGGAATAAGACTAGGCACACCTTTATGTCTTGCAAAACATTAATGTGGATGAAGTTTAGTCATACATTGAGTAAGTAGTTAATGCTCACTCTCTTTGAGGTTTCTTTAATTTGCAATTTCCCATGTAAGTAGGAATGTAATGTATTAATTAATTGAATGCATATTATATACCATTTTTATCCTTTCATTGTAGTGAGCACATGGACTTCCTGAAAGAAAGGTATCCAAGAGATACAAAGAAACAAAAGTGGCTGCAGGATGAGCATTGTTGCTCCTTCACTAGTTAGTTAAGTCAAAAGGTAATTAATTAATTACATTACAATGAATTAATGCATTGTTCATTTAACTGATTTGTAATTGCATATGCACATATACGTTAATCATCTCACTTAATTTAAGTAATATTGTACATAGGTCTTAGATCAGCAAGAAGTTCAAGTCATTGTATTTTTGAATCCTTGGGTTAGATAGCTATGGGAAGTAATAGAGTATGTTGGGTGTGCCATCAATGGTTATCGGTTTCACACAAAAGACCATGATAACTCAAGAGCACAACAAGGTAGTGGTGTTAGCTTAGTTGCTAAATTTACTTTCTTTCCCAGTTCAAAAGACAACAACCCAATTGTAGCAAATGATACTTACTATGGTGTTATGCACAAGATATGAAAGTTGGATTATACTTGTAGAACTATGGTTGTGTTTAAGTGTGATTTGGTGGAACACAACAAAGTTAGGATCAACACTTATGCATTTGGATTAACATTGGTTGACCTCAATAAGATCGACAATCGAAATGATCAGTTTGTTTTGACATCTCAAGTGAAACATATATTTTATGTACAAGATGGACATAATATGTGATGGTAAACTATTTTATCAGCCTCCCCATGGGACTTCTACGATGAAGAAGACCTAGGTGACATGGTAGTTGATTACCCTTGTATCAATACAACCTTGCCATTAGTGGAATTAATCGAGGAGAATGAATTGGATTATGTGCGTGATGCTGGTGAGGAGGGTGCTTTGGTTGGATAGGATTGCATATGAGAGGATAGATATTAAATTGTTTGTACATTCTATGTATTGAATTGAAGGAATTGTATAATTAATCAAGTTAATCATCATGTGTGAGCTTGCTAATCATAGGTTAGAAAGATGCCTTCATAGGTTACTAAGATTTCCAAGGTCTAGAGAACAAGGAAAATTTATTATAGTGTGTGGTGGGTTTATATATAGCAAGGTAGCAAAGGATGATTCTATGAAAACCATCCTTTATTTAAGAAAAACCATCTTGTATTTTAGGTAAATGTAGGACGGTTCTCATAGAACTATCCTATATTAGTACTGAATATAGGACTTTTCCTTAAAAACCATCCTATATTAGTGGTGAATATAGGATGGTTCTACTAGAATTGTCCTTTATTGTAGTAGGAGTAAACCCACTCACTCTGCCCCGCCCCCAAACGAAGTTTGAAAAAATCCTCCCACACCCACATCAAAACCCCAAGAGAGAGAGAGAGACAGAGAGAGACAGAGAGAGACAGAGAGAGAGTCTCTCTATGCTTGGCACCCAATTGTGCTGTCTGATGCAAGGAGAGACAGAGAGAGATAGATAAAGTATGCATGTGTGCCCACTTGTGCTACTCGATGTAATAAGAGAGAGCAAAGACAAGAAGAAGAAGAAGGGGAGGGAGAGTAATTGTGCGTGCATGCCCACTTGTGGTACCAGACACAAGGAGAGAGAGACAAAGAGAGGAACTGTGCGTACATGCCCACCTATGCTACCAAACAAGTGATCTATGTCTAGGGTTTGTCTTAGTGAGTAGATTTCTTTGTCTTTTTTCTTATAAAATTCATGTAATTTCTTAAAGATACGAATTTGAAAGCTATCTAGAGAGCTACCTGAGTTATTTTTTCTATGATCTTGAGCTTTTGAGAATTGGTAACAACATGTTTTTAGGATTCATTTTGATTGGGTATTTAAGAGGAGATCCATTGGTTGTATCTAAACCGGATTTGAGTGCCAACAATGTGACAACCCGGGTTTTTCAAATACATTTTTATAAAATTTTGCAAAGGTAGGGCCCTTATTTGTGAAAATTTTTGGAAACCCAATAATGAAAAAACATTTTTTTTGAAATAGATTTTTCAAAAAACCCAAATGTCACTTTAACTCTCTTGCTATACATATATTTTTGTATAAAATAAACTTCCAATAAATAACAATAGAAATATATTTATTTAAAACAAGATCCATCTAGTGGTTCACATGCACATCCCTTGTATTATTGAGTCAAATGTCTAAAGCACACAATCCAAATAAACTAACTACATAATACAAACTTCCGAAGGTAAATACCTTGAATCAGTAGTAGCGTGGTTGATATCCTCAAGTCATAATCTTTCACTCCTGTTTATCTGTATATGAGATATTGCAACACTCAAACACTTACAATATCTCAACAAACTATGATTGGTAGGGGATTTAAGAATCTTATGGAATTAACAATGTAACTCATAATACAATAATTCTTTAATAATTCCAATATTCGTATCCATCATATTCTACTTCCATAAAATAATCCAATTTTCATGAATGATACTCTCTATAGCAATTCTATCATTTAACTTCTCATGTGAAACCTTCTATGAACTATTCACATATACTGTATAAATCATTTAAAATTGTGAATATAGGTAATAATGCCAATAGTGATATATTCATCCCTAGATTATATTGGTTTCATTATCACCACCCTCTGTTATATGGGGTCAATATTCATTCAGTCTCGATTGGGAACTATCCCTTCGTGGGAACATCGGTAATGAGTTTATACCGGGCACCTCATCATGCCATCTCATATATACCATAGTGCAAAATATATAAAGGACTATTATGTTGTAGTCTGATCCATACTAACACACATGGATAACTGCTATATACTCCATTGGTACCACAGTGGAAAATTACATAATGACATGTCTATATGGGGAGACAGACTATCAAAGTGGTTAGCCTTCTCATAATTGCCCTACCTGACATTTTGCCTCGCTATGGGCATGGTATCCATATCATCAATTTCGGAGAGCGGGAGGTCAAACCCTCCTAGCATAGTATCCCTAGGCCTATGCTTGTCGAAAATAAAACCACAAGCCTCTATGCTTGAATGGAAAATAATAAACATACTTGTAGGCTATTTTTCTATCCATATAAAAGTTGTAATAGCATCATCATCCTTACTAATTTGGTACTCAAGTACTAAAGATGGAATTTCACAATCCACATTATTGAATAAATAGATATAATTTCAGACTTTGCTTAAACAATAATTGCATAATTCTAAGTATAAGATGATTATATGTTGCATCATAAATAATTTAAGGCATTTGTAGTCATTCCAATCGAATTGTTTAATTTCTATAAATTTCATAATAAGATCATGTTTAAAATATAGATCTTTAAAGGAATGCATTCTTAAGGGTTCCACCTACCTCAAAGGTGATAATCACAATACTTAAGATAATCAACGATAGTGATTAGTGTATAAATCTATGTATCTGTAAAATCATATGTGTATATAATGTCATTCCTTAATCACAATTTCATATATACTTATTGTTTGATCTTTGATCATCCTTAAATATGATGACCTTGATTTATGTGGATCTCTCTACTTTGAATAACTTAATCAATGGTATAGATCTTCTAACTTCTAGTTTCCATTGATCTCAGTTTGATTTATAATTTGTGTTAATTTTTAAGGTTTGATCTATTAATCTTAGATCTTCCTTTGATTATCTATGATCATCATGATCATACATTGGATCTTCCTTGATCATAGTCATTTTACTTAAAGGCTTGTATGTTTAAAATATTCTAGCCTTTGATTTTGAATTTATGGTAGAAATACTATTTCTAAGTTAAATGATGTACAATTAGTCTCAGTATGTTGTTGATTGAGCTATCTCTTGATTTATCTTTCCTGAATTTAGATAGCTCCTTATTTTCAGATTTGGCTATTGCTTACATATTAGGTTATGCTCTAAAATTGGTTAATACAATCCCCATGTTAGGAGGTGTTTAAACATCATCTAATGTTAATGGAAGGCGTGGGACAATCACTTAGATTTTAAGACACCCACCATAACCACAATGTTTAAAAGCTTCAGGAGTGACAATAGATCGCATCTTTCTAAAAGGGTCCTATGAGCTTGATACCTAAGCTTCTTTCTACTTAATTTTAAGTTTATGTCCAAGAATTTTGATCATGACATTGAAGGATGTAGATTGTTTCCTAGGTGGGCCAAGGATCTAGTGATAAATCCAGTCCTTATCTTATAAGGGTTCTTGTGGGGCCCTTACTAACATTAATTCCATTCCACCATAAACCTGTAAATATGTAAAAATATAAATACACTTTTAAAGTAATCAGATCTTGAGTTTCTGATTATTTTCTAATTATTTCATATTATGCTAAATCTTACCATTGATTAAATCTAATTGTTTAATCTACAAATAGATCAGATGTAATTATACTAAAATGTAACAATTTCAATGATCATAATACATATCCAAAGTTTCTGTTCTGATCTAGAGGTCAGATCTAATTTTGATCTCTTAGATCTAGGGTTTTGATCTTAATCAATGATTTAGATAATGATTTATAACATGTATGAAAGATTTGATCAGTTGATTTGTGTCATTTCATCACTATATCACTTATTCAATTATTTTAGATAATCTAATCATCTGTAATCTAGCTAATCAAAGATATTTGATGGTTTTTGGCTTTTGATCAACATAAACAGTCCTTAAAGCTTAAATTTCATCATTCCATTAGATTCTACTTATAAATACTATTCCAACGGATGTTTCAGATCTAAAATTTGGAGTTGTATTGACTTCTGAATTGAATTTCTATGTTTCTGATGATTTTAACGGTCTAGCTTGAATTCTGGATTGAAAAAGTGTCAAAATGACACCATGCACTAGAGCGGAATGTGCATTCCATAATGTCCCGGTGCATCCTAGACTCTAGAACACATGGACGATTCGTCGCAGTTCCCAGAATGTAGTAGCATTCTGGTTGACACTGTGAATGCTTTGCACACACTGAGATGCGTATGTAGGCTGTGGCTCCGTGTTGTGTTTTGAAAGTTCGTCTTGGTTGTAGAAATCCTAAGATTGGTGAGACAATGTGATTTGGACTATCAGATCATCCACCTTTAGATTTATGACTAAGATACATTGAAATCTTACTATTCTTGATGATCTTGGGGTTTTGGGGTCCCACAAATCCATCTAATGGATTAGATCTTCCATTTAAGAAGTATATGATGTGGGGTCTCAACCCATGACACCAGATCTATCTTCTCAGATAGATCACCTAATGGGGAGACTGAGGGAAGCCAAAAAATAATAAATACATGCCGAAAAAGAAAGAATGAGAGTGTGGCCTACCTGGAATGTCTAGAGGGGAAGATTGGAGTCCGAGAAGAGATAAACGATGGAGGGGAAATACGCTATGCCAGAATCCAATCAATAGTGGAGATAATATGGTAATGTCTCTAGAGATGCACAGATAAAAATAGGGAAAGGAGGAAATGGATTGAGCCAACGAAGATGATCGACTATGATCTCTTGAATATCGATGGAGATTGATAGAAATCTTGGAAAAAGGCTGTCGAGCAGAAACACTAGGTGGGTTGGGGATGATACGTCTATGGATACGCTCATCGATCATCTTTGGGTTATGTCATCTCGCACTTCTATGGACATGCCAAATGATTGAATAGGAAAAAGAAAAAGAAATATGAAAGGAAAAAGGAAAGAGAGAGGAAAGAGAGGGATAGAAAGATGAGGAGAAGGGGAAGAGGAAAGGAAATAGCTAGGGAGACTTGGAAATCTTGGAAAATTTGTGTGAATTTTAGAGGGGTATTTATAGCTTAATTTTTGATTATTTTATTAATTATTTTATAATTTTTATTGAACTAAAATTAATGTAATGGAAGTGGAATTTCCATTATCTCCACTTTTAGCATTGTGCTAGCTAATTCATGTCTTACCTCAATTCTGACATTATATTTTACCTAACTTTGTGGACCCCACACAAAGGTAAAATTGTCATTTTATCCTTTTAATTCTAAAACTTAAGAAAAATATAGATTTTTCAATCGAACTCTATTATTAGCATGTTTATAGTCATTGGACTCAATTTTTTGAGTACATTCCAAGTATCTATGTTTCAACTCCTAATTTCATTTCTATAAAAAGTTGATTTCTAGGAATCTAATATTTCAGTCTGGTTTTCCAAAATTTTCAATTCATATCATAAATAACTCAAATATAGCTACAAAAATTGGGGTTATTACATTCTTCTCCCCTTACACAAATTTCATCCTCGAAATTTATTACACTACAATTACACAAACAATTCAGGGTACATTTTCCTCGTTTCATCTTCAATTTCCCAATTGGCCTCCTCAACTAAGTGATGTTGCCATAAGACTTTCACCAAAGGAATTGTTTTGGTTCGTAATTTCTATTCTTCTCAATCAAAGATTCATATTGACTTCTCCTCAAAGGTTAGGTCTAGTTTTAATTCTTCTAGCATTTTCTAAAGTACATGTGTAACATCCGATATATATTTCCATAACATGGAGACGTGAAATACATTGTGTACTTTAGATAGTTGTGGGGGTAAGGCTAATCTGTAAGCCACTAAACTTTCTAATATTTCAAAGGAATCAATAAATCTAGGATTGATTTTTCCATTTGTTCCAAACCTCATAATTCCTTTGGCTGGTGAGACCTTTAGGAATACATGTTCCCCGTTCAAACTCTAAGTTTCTGCACTTTCTATTCACATAATTCTTTTTATGACTATCAGCTATTAATAACCTCTTCTTAATTATTTTGACCTTTTCTGCATATTGTTAGACAAGTATTGACTTCATCACCCTTCTTTCTCCAACCTCACTGCAATAAGTCAGTAATCAACAAGGTCACCCTTACAATGCCTCATATGGTGCTATATCGATACTTATAAGAAAACTATTGTTATATGTAAATTCAACAAGTGGAAGATTTTTATCCTAGTTTCTTTTTCAATTTAATGCACATGTTCTTAACATATCTTCTAATATTTGAATGGTTCTATCTGACTGACCATCTATTTGGGGATGAAATGTTGTACTGAATCTAAGTGATGCACCTAATGCTTGTTGTACACTCTTCCAACATCTAGAAGTGAATCTTCCATCTCTATTTGAGATGATGGATAATGGAACTCCATGAAGACTTACAATTTCTTTTGAATATAGTTTGGCTAAACTATCGACTGACTAGTTTTGTTTAATTAGATGGAAATGTGCCGACTTGTCAAGCTGTCTACTTTTACCCAAATCATGTCATGACTTTCACATATTTTAGGCAACCTTACCACAAAGTCCATAGTGATATGATCCCATTTTTGCTCAGGAATTTCCAGTGTTTGTAACATTCCTACAGGTCTTTGATGCTTAGCTTTTACTTATTGACAAGTTAAACATTTGGCTACAAATTCACCTATGTCACTTTTCATACCTTCCCACCAAAAATTTCTTTTTAGGGCCTGGTACATTTTTGTACCTTGAGGGTGGATAGAGAATGTTGACTGATGGGCTTCTTGTAATAATTCTTTCCTTAAGTATGCACTTGATGAAACCACCAGTCTTTCTTGGAAACGGACACCCCCATATGAGCCTTTGCAAAAACCATTCGTTTTGCATAATTCCTAAGTCATTGTATCCAACTCTTGAGCTTTTATTACTCGATCTATAAAGGCCGATTCGATGGTGATGTTGGTAAGCATTGCTCTTGATTTTCTACTAAATGCATTGGCAACTGCGTTTGCCTTTTCAAGATGATATTGGATGGTGAAATCATAGTCTTTGATGTACTCCATCCATTTATGTTGTCTCATATTTAGGTTAGCTTGTGTGAACATGTATTTTTAGGCTTTTGTGATTGGTGAAGACATTGAATTTTTCACCATACAAGTAATGTTTCCAAAATTTTAAAGCAAACATTACAACTACAAGTTCTAGGTCATGCAGTGGGTAATTCATTTCATGCTTCTTTAATTGTCTTGCATTAGTACACTTGATAAGCCTTTTCTTGAAGCATCACAGTAAATTTCACAACCTCCACTCCTTAATGGAAGAGTCAAAACTAGTGATGTAGTTAATCTCTTCTTCAACTCTTGGAAACTATTCTCACAGTCAACCATCTAAGTGAATTGTATAACCTTTCTGATCAATGTAGTCAAAGGTAGGGCTATACGTGAAAACCCTTCAATGAATCTATAGTACCCCACAAGACCAAGAAAACTATGAATTTTTGTGACTATCTTAGGTTTTTCCAATTCATCATTGCCTCTACTTTTGTTAGGTTCACCTTAACCCCAATTTTGGAAATCACATGACCCAAGAAATTGACTTTCTCTAACCAAAATTCACACTTAATAAATTTGGCATACAGTTTATGGCTTTTGAGTGTGTTTAGCACATTTTGTAAGTGTTCTTGATGTTCTTTGATATTGGCAGAGAAATCAATATATCATCAATGAAGACAATCACAAATTTATCTAAAAAGGCTCTGAAGACTCGATTCATCAAATCCCTAAACACTGTAGGTGCATTCGTTAGACCGAATGGCATGACTAGAAATTCATCGTTTCCATACCAAGTTCTAAATATTGTCTTTAATACGTGTCTTTAATTAGCAATTGATGATATCTTGATCTAAGGTCAATTTTAGAAAAGACAATAATAGATTGAAGTTGATCAAAGAGGTCATCAATACGTGGTAGAGGGTACTTATTCTTTATAGTCATATTATTTAGCATTATGTAATCAATGCACAATCGCATTGATCAATCTTTCTTCTTCACAAAGATGACTGGTGCTCCCCAAGGTGAACTACTTGGTCAAATAAACCATCTGTCTAACAATTCTTGTAATTGACTCTTCAATTCTTTTAATTTTGCTGGTGCCATCCTATAAGGTGCTTCTGAAATTGGAGTTGTCCCAGGTAACAATTCAATTGTAAACTCAATTTGTCTTTGAGGTTGTAACCCTGGGAGTTCTTTTGGGAAGACATCTTGGAATTCTTTGACTACATCTATTTCCTCAATCTTGGGTTGTTCAACATCCAAAGTATCCTTTGTTGCTAGAAATTCTTGGCAACATTTAGAGATGTGTTTGGAAGCCTTTATAACCAATATGATATATGTGTCTATGCTGTTTTGTTTCTCATGCAATACAATAACTTCCTCACTAGGTATACTAAATGTGATTTTCTTTTTGTGATAGTCTATAACTACCTAGTAATTTGCTAACAAATCCATCCCCAGAATGATGTCAAAGTCCACTATGTGCAGTAGGATAAGATCAGTACCATTCTTTTCCTAAGTACTTCAATAGGTACTTCCTGAAAGAACTTCCGTACTATAATTGACTTACTAACTAGAATTATCACATCTAGTTTAAAGCCCAAGTTTTTTACCCATAAATTTATACCTGATGCAAATGCATAAGAAATAAAGGAATGTGTAGATCTTGAGTCAAATAGGACTTTGGCATGACTGTCAAAAATGAGTAGTGTGCCTTCTATTGCTGCATTTGAAGTTTGTGCTTGACCATCTGTGATAGCAAATACTCTCCCTTGATGATAAGGAATATTTTTAGGTTTGAGTTCCTTAACTATCGGTTGTTTGGAGCATGTACTTGCAATGTGTCCAAGTTGATCACAATTATATCATTTAATAGGTCTTTGTTGTTGTTGCCCTTGATTGTAACATATATTCCCTGGTGGAATCTTTTACATGTAGGACATTGTCTTTGGTTCTGTCCTGTTGTAGGGTTTCCTTGATATCTTCGCAGTTTATTTGCTGTCATGGCCCATTTGCCTTTCTTAAAAGGCCATGGGCTATAGCTTCCCATTTCTCCTCTTTTCATGTTTTGATTTTTCTTAAAAGCTTCTTCAAATTTAGAGGCCATTTTCACACATTATACAAGAGTTGTGGGTTTTGTACCTAGAACCTTAGTTCTTAGTCTAGGTTGTAGACCTTCCAAGAATCTATTAGATGTTTGCTTATCTGTGTCATAGATATTTGGTGCAAATCTTTTCAGCTAAACAAATTTGTTCTCATAATCCACTATTGAGAGTTTCCCTTGTCTTAGATTCAAGAATTCTTTTTCCTTCTTCAATTCTACATGAAAGGGAAAGTATTTATTATTAAATACCTCCTTGAATTCTTCCTTGGTAATTTCTCCTTCATTGGGAAAATAAGTCCTTTTTGCTGACCGCCTCCAAAATGATGTTTTTTGTTTCAATATATAAGCGGCAATCTTAACTTTCACTTCTTCAAGGGTTTGTAACACATTGAAGGTTTTCTCTACTTTGAATATTCATTCTTTAGCCTATTCAGCATCACCTTTTCCTATAAAGACTAGGACCATCTTCTAGAATCTCTCCACCATCTTTTCTATTTTCTTAGATGTTCTATTAGAATTTCTAGCTACTCCACTTGGTATAGGTGAAGAGTGATCTTGTACCGATGTTAGAGCGTCCCGTCTTTGCACTGGTGTGAGGGGCCTTACTTTAGGTTGAGCTTGAGTCAGGATATTTTGTATTGTTATAGGCTGTAATGGTGCTTGAGTGTGTTGTATATGGGGAAGAATACCCCACAAAACTCGTGTTATTATTTCTTCTACTTGATTCCCTTATGATGTTCTTCATATTGGAATTAGTAGTTCTTTGAGCGATCCACTTAGTTGTTCTCTAAGGTGGCATTTGCTCATAAACCAAAATTTCTATATAAGTCATTTACTTAAACTAATTCTATCGTAACCTATATTTGGATTGTCATCTTTATATTGGACATATGGGGCTGCAAGTGACTAGATAAATTGCTCTGATACCGCCGATGAAAACCTGGGCTTTTCAAATACATTTTTATAAATATTTCCAAAGGTAGGTCTCTTATTTGTGAAATTTTTTGGAAACCAAATAGCAAAAAAATGTTTTCCTTGAAATTAATTTTTCAAACAACCCAAATGTCACTTTAACTCTCTTGCTATACATATAATTTTGTATAAAAGAAACTACTGAATAAAATTAGAAAATATATTTATTTATAATAGGATCCATCCAGTGGTTCACATACACAGCCATGTATTATTACATCAAATGTCCAAAGTACACAATCCAAATAAACTAACTACCTAATACAAATTTCTAAAGGTACATACCCTAAACCAATAGTAAGGCAGTTGATATCCTCGAGTTGTAATCTTTCACTTCTGTTTATCTATATCTAAGATATTGTAAAAATTCAAATATTTACAATATCTCAACAAGCTATGCTTGGCAGGGGATTTAAGAAGCATATGAAATTAACAATGTAACAGATAATAATTATAATACTCATGTCCATCATATTCTACTTCCATAAAACAATCTAGTTTTCATGAATTATACTATGTATAGCAATTCTATCATTTAACTTCTCATGTGAAACCTTCTATGAACTATTCACATATATCATATATGAGTAAATTAGTTAAAATTGTGAATATAGTTAATAATGCCAATGCCAATAATAATAATAATAATAATATATTCATACCCAGACTATACTGGTTTCATTATCAACACCCTCCACTATAGTGGCTCAATATTCATCTAGTCTCTACTAGGAATTATCCCTTCATAGGAAAATTGGTAATCAGTTCACATCGTGCATCTCATTATGCCATCTTATATGCAACATGGTGCAAAATACATAAAAGACTATTGTGCTACAGTCTGATCCATACTAATGCACATGGATAACAGCTATATACTCTACTGATACTACATTGGAAAAATACATAATGACATGTCTATATGGGGAGTCAGACGAGCATAGTATCCCCAGGCCTATGCTTGTCAAAAATAAAACCACAAGCCTCCATGCCTGAATGAAAAATAATAAACATACTAGTAGGCTATTTTCTTGTTCATATAAAACTTGTAATAGCATCATCATCCTTACTAATTTGGTATTCAAGTACTAAGGATGGAATTTGACAATCTACATTAATGAGTAAATAGATAATATAATTTTAGACTTTGCTTAAACAATAATTGCATAATTCTAAGTATAAAATGATTATATGTTGCATCATAAATAATTTAAGGCATTTTTAGTCATTCTAATTGAATCATTTAATTTCTACAAATTTAATAATAAGATCATGTTTAAAACATAGATCTTTAAAGGAGTGCATTCTTAAGATTCCACCCACCTCAAACGCGATAATCCCAATACTTAAGATAATCAACGATCTTGATCAGTATATAAATCTATGTATCTGTCAAATCATTTGTGTGTATAATGTGCATTCTTAAGATTCCACCCACCTTGATCTATGTGGATTGCTTTACTTTGAATACCTTTATCAATGGTTTTGATCTTCTAACTTCTAGTTTCCATTTATATCAGTTTGATTTATAATCTATGTTACTTTTCAAGGTTTGATCTATAACTCTTAGATCTTCTTTTGATTATCCTTGATCATCATGATCTTACATTTGAGCTTCCTTGATCTTAGTCATCTTACTTAAAGGCTTGTATGATTAAAGATTCTAGCCTTTGATTATCAATTTATGTTCTAAAAACTATTCCTAAGTTAAATGATGCACAATCTGTCTTAGTATGTTGCTAATTGAGCAATATCTAGATTTATCTTTTCTAAATCTAGATAGCTTTTTATTTTTAGATTTCACTATTGCTTACTAGTTAGGTTCTGCTCTAAAAGTGGTTAATACAATCCCCATGTTAAGAGGCATTTAAACCTCATCTAATGTTAAGAGAAGGCATGGGAAGATCACTTTGGATTTTAAGACACCCACTATAACCACAATGTTCAGAAGCCACATGAGTGACAATAGATTGTATCCTTTTAAAAGGGTCTTATGTATGAGCTTGATACCCTAAGTATGTTTCTACTTAATTTTATGTTTATGTCCATGAATTTTGATCATGACATTTAACGACATAGATTAATTCCTAGGTGGGCCAATGATCTGGTGATGAAAACCAATCCTTATCTTATAAGGGTTCTTGTGGGGCCCTTACTAACATTAATTCCATTCCACCATAAAGTTATAAATATGTAGAAATGTAAATCTACGTTTAGATTAATTAGATCTTGAGTTTTTGATTATTTTCTAAGTTATTTTTCAATTATTTCATAGTATACTAAATATGATCATTGATTAAATATAATTGTTCATTTTACAAATATATTATATATAATTATACTAAAATGTAACAATTTTAATGATCATAATACATATTAACTGTTTCTGTGTTGATCTAATGGTCAGATCTAATTTTGATCTCTTAGATCTAGGATTTTGATCTTAAAAAGATTCAAATAATGATTTATCACATTTATGAAATATTTGATCAGTTGATTTATCTCATTTCATCACTATATCACTTATTCAATCATTTTAGATAATCTGATCATCTTTGATCTAGCTAATCAAAGACATTTTCATGGTTTTTACTTTTAATCAATAGAAACAGTCCTCAAATTTTAAATTTCATCATTCCATTAGATTCTACTTGTCAATACAATTCCAACGGATGTTTTAGATCTAAATTTAGGGTTGTATTGACTTTTGAATTGAATTTCTAAGTTTCTAATACTTTTAATCATCCAGATTGAATTCTAGATTGAAAATACATCAAAATGACACTACTAGGTTGCACTGAGCAGACTGTGCATTCTAAAATGCCCCAATGCATCCTATACTCCAGAACACAGGGCCAATGGGTCGCGGTTCCTAGAATGCAGTGGCGTCTTGGTCGACAACGTGATCACTCCACATGTGCAAAGACGTGCATGTAAGTTGCGTCTTCATGTTGCATTCTCAAAGTGCATCTTGGTTGCAGAAATTCAAAGATGGGCGAGACAGTCCAATCTGGATTATTAGATCATCCACCTCTAGATCTACACCTAGGATACATAGAAATCTTACTATTCTTGATGATTTAGGAGTTTTGGGGTACCATAAATCCATCTAATGACTCAGATCTTCCATATGAGATGTCTATGATGTGGGTCTCAACCCATGCTATCGGATCTATCTTCTTCGATAGATCATCGGCTGAGGAGATCAGGGAAAGCCAAAAAATAGTAAATACATGCCATAAAAGAAAGAAGGAGGAGAGTGTGGCCTACCTAAAACATCCAGAGGGGAAGATTAGAGCCGGAGAAGAGATAAATGCTAGAGGGGAAATACACTACGCCGGAATCCAATGAATAGTGGAGATAATATGGCAATATCACTGGAGATCCATAGATAAACAAGGGGGAAGGAGGAAATGGACTGAGCCGAAGAAGATGATCGGTTCTGATCTCCAGAATATCGATGGAGATTGCCAAAAATCTTGGAAAAAGACCATTAGGTGAAAACCCTAAGTCAGTCAGGGATGACACATCTGTGGACGTGCTCATCGATTGTCCTTGGGTTATATCGTCTGGTGCTTTTATGGACTTGCCAGATGGCTAAATAGGAAAATAAAAAGAAATAGGAAAGGAAAAAGGAAATAGAGAGGAAAGGAAAAAGGAAAGAGAGAGGAAAAGAAAGAGGAGGAGAAGAGGAAAGGAAATAGCTGGGGGGACATGGAAATCTTGGAAATTTCATGTGAATTTTAGGGGGATTTATTGCCTAAATTTTTATTTTTATTTATTATAATTTTTATTCCACTAAAATTAATGTAATGGAAGTGGAATTTCCATTATCTCCACTTTTAGCATTGTGCTAGCTAATTCATTTCTTACCTCACTTCAAGCATCATATTTTACCTAACTTTGTTGACCCCACACAAAGGTAAAATTACTATTTTACCTTTTTAATTCTAAAAATTAAGAAAAATATAGATTTTTCATCCAAACTCTATTTTTAGCGCGCTTATAGTTGTTGGACTCAAATTTTCAAGTACATTCCAAATATCTATGTTTTAACTCTTGATTCTATTTCTATAAAAAGTTAATTTCTAGGAATATAATATTTTAGTGCAGTTTTTCTAAAATTTTCAATTCATATCATAAATAACTCAAATATAGCTACAAAAATTGGGGTTATTGCAAATAATCTCTCAAGTACTTTTGAAACTAATACTTAGCTTCAGATGGAATGAACTTCTCCTGAGAGTTTGCTTTTTTGCATAATTTCCTTTTGGGTTGGATGTATATAGTGAATCTTAGGCATGTATTGGGAAAGTTTTCTTTATAGAAATTGGTTGTAGGTGCTGAATTGCTCAATCTTTTCGAAAAGGTGAAGATACCTGCCAAAATTTAAATGCCAATCTCTAGCTTGGTTCAAACTTTCATTTCACATTTAAAACACTTTAGTATCATTCCTTCCTTTTCACATTTAAAACACTCAACGAGAAGTTGAATAATGTTAGTTTCTCTTAATTTCTACTTTTGCTTACTAAAAGTTCTCTCTTGCTTCATAAAGGAGAACAAAAGAAATGAAAATATCTATGTGCTTTACCTCCCCACCTCTCTCCACCAACCCCCCCCCCCCCTCCTCCTTATTCCTATTCTTAATCTATAATTGACTTGATTGTCTAAAGAAAATGTCTAAGCATACTTTAGCATAGATGGTATTAGCTTGTGCGTCCTAGAAATTTTTGATTTAGTTTAGCAACAATATGGTCTACCTTATAGATGTAGAAGGGACAATGTGATATATAATAGTTCATTTTTGTTTTCAAGTATTAAGATCCATAGAAAGGAAAATTGTACGTTGCTAGAGCTGTAATTGATATCTTAAGTTAAGATAGTTATTTTGAATCTTTCCTTGGTGGCTTTATTGAAGATGATTTATATGGTAGATGCACATGTTTTCACTTTAGAAATATTAGAGGTTTTCTATGATTGTTTAGCAATGAATTAGTAAAGGATTTGCATTCACTAAAAACACATTTGGGAAAATGTTTGGTGATCCAAATGACTCAGTTTTTTGGGCCAATATCTCAGATGGGTCTGTAATAAAGATGTGCTCTAGTGGATAACCCCTCCAACAGTTGCTATTTTGCAATTAAAATAGATATAATAATGTTTAAAACAATGGTAATTTAATAATTAATGAGGCAATCTTGGGTTAATATTAGTTAATGGAGAAGTATTTGTGCTTTAGCTATTTAGAATTTGTCCCAAAAGATGAATTGTTTAGATTGACAAATGACTAAGCACCAATTATACTTTTCTTGTGTTGAGATGTATCATTGGTTGTGCAGTTAGACACCATTAATGCTTTTAGTTGTGAGTTCTTATACCTTGTTTGCCTTAGAATCAATACATATATTTCACATGTTAGGATGTAGATGATTGGTGATCTAATACTGCTCTTTCCTTTCTAATAATTCTCCCATCTAACTTCAACTTTTAAGACTCAAATCATAGGTCTGAGTCGAATTCTTCCTTTATTATGCTAATCTCATCATATTCTCATCATGATTCTCTATCAATATGGCCTAAAGTTAACTTCTGATTTATTGGTTGCATTTTTGAGGAATCATCCAATTCTCCTTTTGATATACCCAAATATATATTTTTATGTACTAGTCAATATGATATTTAGTGGCCCAAAATTTGCATGTTCCCTTTTCGAATTTGTTGAATTGGTATTTTTTCCATTTTATTTGTAAGAATTGCAATTGTTGTTGTACATATTGTTTTTGAGCTATTAATAGATTGAATTATGTTGGATAAGCTTTTTGTCATAAAAATGGAGATGCCCCACCAGATAGAGAATTATTTACATCTATGACTATTAATATATGGTACATATAAAAAGGTTGGCATCTGGTGTTAAGATTTGGTCCATTAGTTAGGGTTTATGAATAAGTCTACAAGGAAAATGCTTCTAATCTAGTTCCTTGGAAGATTTTATATGAACAAGGGTGATGAATACTTGATGAAATATATGCCATTCCAACATTAGTTGGTATTAAATTAGAAAATATATGAGATGCCCCACCAAATCAAGAATTATTTCCATTTACGTAACCAATGAAATGAAGCATACTAGTGTTTGTCACCCAAAGTTCCTTATTAAGTATGAAAAGTAGGATGTGATGATATTGCTAGCAACATCTTATTAATGCAATTAATTGGTATTATGACTTGCCATAAGTAGTAAGTAGGACAAGGATAGTTTAGTAATTTAGAGGTAATGGGAGGGAAATCTAAATTCTCCCTTTTAAGTTAATTTAATACTTTTTATGTGTCACTTCTCTCTTTGTGAAATGTATTATCTTAATCATTCCAATAATAGTTGGTTTTCTCCTGCCTTTTTTTGTTGTTTCTTTGAATAACCATTATTTCCAACTAATCTAATTATAGTGTTTTCACATGTGAAGGAAACATGGAACATGGAACATGAAGAATATGAACAACATGAAGAACAATCCAGCCCATGTACACTTGTCAAGAAAAAGGGCAAAGGGCCTACAAAAATGGAACATATATTAAGAGAAAGTGAAAGGGAATAAAAAAGACGGTACAATTTAATAGTAAGGGGTAGGCAATAGGTCTTAATGCACATTCTTATGCTAGTTTCATATGCTGCATAGTTAGAAGCATGGTGCCAGTCTCAATGACTGATTGGAGACATGTGTCACCATAATCAAAGATCATCATCATCATCATCATCATCATCATCATCATCATCATCATCATCATCATCATCATCATCATCATCAAGACCTTATCCCAATTAGGGGTCGGCCACATGAATCTTATTCCTGCATTCCACTCTATTAAATACCATGGGTTCATTTAATCCCAACGTTCTTAAATCATTCCTCACCACTTCTATCCACGTTCTTTTGGGCCTTCCCCTTGCCCTTTTAGAACCTTCTACTTGTATTGCCTCACTTCTTCTAACTGGTGCCATTGTTGGTCTCCTTTCAACATGTCCAAACCATTTAAGTCTAGTCTCCCAAGTCTTGTTACCTATTGGTGCTATCCCTAAATTTCCTCGAATATTTTCATTTCTAATTCTATCCTTTCTTGTCTTAGCACTCATCCATCTCAACATCCTCATTTCTGCGATGCTCATCCTATGAGTATGATGTTCCTTAATTGCCCAACACTCTGATTTATAGAGCATGGCAGGCCTTATGGCCATTCTATATAATTTTTCTTTTAGTTTGAGTGGCATTATCGATCACACAAAACTTCAGATGCACATCTCCATTTGTTCCAACCCGCTTGGATTCTCTGGGCAACCTCCCTGTCAATCTCTCCACTCTCATGAATCATTGATCCTAAGTACCAAAAGTGGTCTTTAACGGGGACTTCTTGG
This sequence comes from Warburgia ugandensis, assembly GCA_035236585.1. Lineage (NCBI taxonomy): Eukaryota > Viridiplantae > Streptophyta > Magnoliopsida > Canellales > Canellaceae > Warburgia > Warburgia ugandensis. The sequence continues at coordinate 28,070,243 of CP141130.1, read as the reverse complement.
TTATCAATCTTGACTGGTGTTCTGCTCCTACTCTTCCTGCTAAAATTACATTCCACATATTCTATCATAGTTTGGCTAAATTTAAATCCTTCAGATTCTAATGCTTCTCTCCATAACTCTAGCTTTATGTTTACACCCTCCCCTGTCTCATCAAGTAAGACTATATCATCTGCAAATAGCATGCACCAGGGAATCTCCTTATGCAGATGTTTTGTTAACTCATCCATAACCAATGTGAAAAGGTATGGACTCAATGCCGATCCTTGGTGCAATCCTATAGTGACAGGAAAATCACTAGTCACGCCACTAGTGGTCTCAACATTTGTTACCGCTCCCTCATACATATCTTTAATTATGTCTATATATCCCTGAGAAATGCCTTTACCACCTAACACCCTCCATATTAACTCTCTAGGGACTCTATCATAAGCTTTCTCTAAGTCTATAAAGACCATGTGAAGGTCTTTCCTCCTCTCCCTATATTCCTCTACTAATTGTCTTAGTAAGAAAATAGCTTCCATGGTAGACCTCCCAGACATGAAACCAAACTGATTCTCCAATACACTTGTTTCATGTCGTAGCCTCTTCTCAATCACTCTTTAAGAAAGTTTCATAGTGTGGCTCATAAGTTTGATCCCTCGATAATTAGTGCATCTTTGTATGTCTCCTTTATTCTTACAAATTGGTACAATAGAGCTTTTCCTCCACTCATCAGGCATTTTCTTTGATTTTATAATCTTGTTAAACAACCTACTCAACCAAACTACCCTAATATCTCCCATATGCTTCCAAAAGTCTATTGGTATACCATTAGGCCCCATAGCCTTTCCCGATTTCATCTTTTTCAAGGCCTCTTTTACCTTAGGTATTCTAATCCTACGTTCATATGTATAATATCCCATGTTATTTAGATTAATAGCATTTTCAATCCCTATATTCTCAAAGCCATTGTCATTTAACAAATTTTGAAAATATGTTTTCCACCTTTGTTTGATCTCATCATCTTTGACTAATACCCTTTGATCATTGCTTCTAATATACCTAACATGATCTAAGTCCTTACCCTTCTGTTCTTTTACTTTTGCAAGTTTAAACACATCTTTCTCGCCTTCTATTATTCCTAGTCTATTGTAAAGCTCATCATAGGCTTTAAGTTTAGCCTTACTTACTATTCTCTTAGCAACCTTTTTAGCATTCTTATATTGTTCATAGTTTTCATTATTTCTAATCTTTTGCCATGCTTTAGAACACAGCTGTTTTTCTTTAATAAATTTTTGCACTGTTTCACTCCACCACCATGTTTCCTTTGCTAATAGCCTTTTACCTTTAGATACTCCTAAGACATCTTTTGCCACTTTCTTAATGGACTCATCCATATTAGTCCACATGGTATTTACTTCTGTTTTATAGTTCCAATTTCCTTCTACCATCAACTTACTTTTGAATGAATTTATTTTCTCTCTTTTTAAGTTCCACCACTTAGTTTTTGGATGTGTATTAAGTTCAATTCTTTTTCTCCATCTTTTAATATGGATATCCATAACCATTGACCTATGTTGTGAGGTTAAACTCTCTCCGGGTATCACCTTACAATCCTTACATATAGATCGTTCATTATTCTTAAGTAGAAAAAGTCTCTTTGGCTTTTATGAAGTCCACTTTTAAAGGTTATTAAGTGTTCATCCCTCTTCCTAAAGAGTGTATTTGCAATGGACAAGTTATATGACAAAGCAAAATCAAGGATATTCTCCCCCATTTCATTTTGTTCACTTATACCATACCCTCCATGTATTCTATCATATCCTTCCTTATCTTTTCCTACATGGCCATTTAAGTCTGCTCCTATAAATATCCCCTCAGTGTTGGGAATTTCTTGCATGACACCCTCCATATCTTCTCAAAACTGTCTCTTGATTATATATTGTAACCCTACTTGTGGTGCGCATGCACTTATAACATTAATAATCTGCTCTCCTAAAACAAGTTTTATTATTATAATTCTATCACTAATTCTTTTAACATCCACCACTTTATCCTTTAATTCCTTATCCACTATTATTCTTCCACTATTTCTGTTATTTTTCTTTCTTACGTACCATAATTTATACCCATCTATTTCTCTAGCTTTAGCCCCTTTCCATTTGGTTTCTTGGATACAAGCAATGTTGACTCTCCTACGTTTCATCGTGTCTACTAACTCCAAACTCTTACTTGTTAGTGTCCCTATATTCCATGTGGTGATATGAATCTTATGTTTTGGAGATACCCTATTTACTATTGCCTTTCTTGACCTCCATGGTATGAACCCATGTCCACTTTTCACTGCACCTAGCTTTTGATGCAGAGCGTCACTTCCGAGGGGACGCTTTAGCAGCCTTTGCCCATTTTTCACTACACCCGAGATCCGATGTAGCGCTTCGCTTTTAGGAGAACGCCCTAGCAACCCTTGCCTATTTTTCACCACACCCGGGATACGATGCAGCGCGTCGCTTATGGGAAACGCCCTAGCTTGAGGGAATGTCTATTTTCGATTCATGTCATAGTTGGGGTTGCCTCAGTTTTAAAAAGCTGAAGATGATTTTCATTTCTTCCTTACAAACTAATATATAAATGCATATTCATTTGCAAGCAAAAAAGAAATAACAAAACCATCTTCAGCTTCACCCTTGCCAGCTGGCTACCTGACGCAAGGGTTGCCATATTTTAAGAAGCTAGAGATGATTTTCATTTCTTCCTCAGAAACTAATATACAAATGCATATTCATTTGTAAGAAAGAAATAACAAAATAATCTTCAACTTCTCCCTTGTCGGCTAGCACCTAACGCAAGACCCTCCTCCTTTTTCATCCAGGCGTAAGACCGGCATTGGAGGAGTTTCACCATAATCAAAGATGCAATATGGAAAATGGTCAAGGTATGTAAATGCTTCTTACATATAAATTAATATGTTCATTATCTTGTTTTTCTTCACATCGACTAATGTGGTTCTTTTTATTTAATTTGTAGCCTACCTTTGTTCACTCCACTGATGTCGATCCCCACCCCAGATGAAAAAGGAGGAGAGTCTTGCATCAGGTTCCAGTTGGTAAGGAACAAGTTGAAGATGATTTTGTTATTTCTTTCTACTTACAAATGAATATGCATTTGTATATTAGTTTGTAAGTAAGAAATGAAACTTTTGAAAAGTATGGCAACCTTAACATGACATGAATCGAAAACTGACATTCCCTCAAGTTAGGGCATTCCGCATAAGCTATGCACTGCATCAAATCCATGGTACAATGAAAAATGGGCAAGGGTTACTAGGGTATTCACCCAGAAGCAATGTGCTATATCATATCCTGGGTGTAGTGGAAAATGGGCAAGGACTGCTAGAGCGTCCCCTCGGAAGTGATGCACTGCATCAGAACCCAAGTTCAATGAAAAGTGGGGATGGGTCATACCATGGAGGTTGAGAAGAAAGTTGGTAAATAAGATATCTCAAGAGCACACAATTTGTATTACCACATGGAATATAGGGACATTGACAGGTATGAGTTTGGTGTTAGTAGATGTGAAGAAACATGGAGAGTCAACATCGCTTGTATCTATGAAACCAAGTTGAATGGGTCTAAAATTAGAGAAATTGATGGGTATAAACTCTAGCATGTAGGAAAGGACAATAACAAAAAGTGTAGAAATAATAGTGGATAAAGAATTAAAGGATAAAGTTGTGGACAATAAAAGAATCAGTGATAAAATTATAATAATAAAACTTGTTCTAGGAGAGCAGATCATAAATGTTATAAGTGCATACACACCACAATTAGGGTTAGAAGATATAATCAAGAGACAGTTTTGGGAAGATATGGAGGGAGTCATATAAGAAATTCCCAACAATGAGGGGATATTTATAGGAGCAGACTTTAATGGCCATGTAGGAAAAGAAAAGCAAGGATATGATAGGATACATGAGGGTATGGTATAGGAGAATGAAATGAGATGGGGGAAACTATCCTCGATTTTACTTTGTCATATAACTGGCCATTGCAAATACATTCTTTAAGAAGTGGGACAAACACTTAATAACCTTTAAAAGTGGACTTCGTAAAATCCAAATAGACTTTTTTCTACTTAGGAATAGTAAAAGATCAATGTGTAAGGATTGTAAGGTGATATTCGATGAGAGTTTAACCTCACAACATAGGTTAATGGTATGGATATCTATATTAAAAGATGGAAGAAAGGAAATGAACGTAATAGGTATCTAAAAACTAAGTGGTGGAACTTAAAAGAAGGGAAAATAACCTCATTTACAAATAAGTTGATGGTAGAAGGAAACTGGAACATGAAATAGAAGTAAACACCATGTGGGTTAATATGGCTGAGTCTATTAAGAAAGTGGCAAAAGATGTCTTAGGAGTATCTAAAGGTAAAAGGCAATTAGTAAAGGAAACATAGTGGTGGAGTGAAATAGTGCAAAAAGTTATTAAAGAAAAACAGGTGTATTTTAGAGCATGGCAGAAGACTAGAAATAATGAAAACTATGAACAATATAAGAATGCTAAAAAGGTGCTAACAAAATAGTAAGTGAGGCTAAACTTAAGGCATATTATGATATTTATAATAGACTAGGAACAAGAGAAGGTGAGAAAGATGTGTTTAAACTTGTAAAAATAAGATAACAGAATGTAAGGACTTATATTATGTTAGGTGCATTAGAAGTGATGATCATAGGGTACTAGTCAAAGATGACGAGATCAAACAAAGGTGAGAAACTTACTTTCACAAATTGTTAAATGACAATGGCTTTGAGAATATAGGGATTGAAAATATTGTAAACTTAAATAACATTAGACATTATAAATATGAACGTAGGATTAGAATACTTGAAGTGAAAGAGGCCTTGTAAAAGATGAAATTAGGAAAGGCCATGGGGCTCGATGGTATATCGGTAGAGGTTTGGAAGCATATGGGAGATACTATAGTAGTTTGTTGACCAAGAAGTTTAACAAGAATATAAAATCAAAGAGAATACTAGATGAATGGATGAAAAGCTCTACTGTACCATTTTATAAGAATGAAGGAGACACGTAGAGTTGCATTAATTATTGAGGGATCAAACTTATGAGCCACACTATGAAACCTTTTGAAAGAGTGATTGAGAAGAGGTTACGGCATGAAACAAGTGTATCAGAGACTAGTTTGGTTTCATGCTTGGGAGGTCTACCATGGAAGTTATTTTCTTACTAAGACAATTGATAGAGAAATACAGGGAGAGGAGGAAAGACCTCTACGTGGTCTTTATTGATTTAGAGAAAGCTTATGATAGAGTCCTTAGAGAGTTAATATGGAGGGTGTTGGGCAAGAAAGGGTTTTCATGGGGATATCATCATCATCATTAAGACCTTATCCCAATTAGGGGCAGGCCACATGAGTCTTATTCCTCCATTCCTCTCTATTAAGTACCATGGGTTCATTTAGTCCCAAAGTTTTTAAATCTTTTCTCACCACTTCTATCCACGTTCTTTTGGGCCTTTCCCTTGGCCTTTTAAAACCTTCTACTTGCATTGCCTCACTCCTTCTAACCGATGCCATTTTTAGTCTCCTTTGGATATGTCCAAACCATCTAAGTCTACTCTCCCTCATCTCGTTCCCTATTGGTGCTACCTCTAGATTTCCTCTAATATTTTCATTCCTAATTCTATCCGTTCTTGTCTTACGACTCATCCATCTTAACATCCTCATTTCTGCGACGCTTATCCTCTGAGCATGATGTTCCTTAACTGCCCAACATTTTGATCCATAGAGCATGGTCGGCCTTATGACCATCTTATAGAATTCTCCTTTTAGTTTGAGTGGCACCTGCTGATCACACAAAACTTCAAATGCACATCTCCATTTATTCCAACCGGCTTGGATTCTCTGGGTAACCTCCCTCTTATTCTCTGCATTCTCATGAATCATTGATCATACGAGGACTTCTTGGTTATCAATCTTGACTGGTGTTCCTCTCCTACTCTCCTTACTAAAATTGCATTCCGTATATTCTATCTTAGTTCTACTAATTTTAAATCCTTTAAGTTCTAATGCTTCTCTCCATAATTAAAGATATGTACGAGGGAGCGGTAACAAACGTTAAGACTACTAGTGGTGAGACCAGTGATTTTCCTGTCACTGTAGGATTGCACCAAGGATTGGCATTGAGCCCATACCTTTTCATGTTGGTTATGGATGAGTTAACAAAACATTTGCATGAGGAGATTCCATGGTGCATACCATTTACAGATGATATAGTTTTACATGATGAGACAAGGGAGGGCGCAAACACAAAGTTAGAGTTATGGAGAGAAGCATAAAAGTTAAAGGATTTAAGCTCAGTCGAACTAAGATAGAATATATGGAATGCAATTTTAGCAAGGAGAGGAGTAGGAGTCTAACACCAGTTAAGATTGATAATCAAGAAGTCCTCATAAAAGACCACTTTTGGTACTTAGGATCAATGGTCCATGAGAGCGGTGAGATTAAGATGGAGGTTACCCAAAGAATCCAATCAGGTTGGAACAAATGAAGATGTGCATCTAGATTTTTGTGTGATGGATGGGTGCCACTCAAACTAAAAGGGAAATTCTATAGGATGGCCATAAGGTTGGTCATGCTCTATGGATAAAAGTGTTGGGCAATTTAGGAACATCATGTTCATAGGATGTGCATTGAGAAAATGAGGATGTTCAGATGGATGAGTGGCATGACAAGAAAGGATAGAATTAGGAATGAAAACATTAGAGGAAACTTAAGAGTAGTACCAATAGGTAACAAGATGAAGGAGATTAGGCATAGATGGTTTGGACATGTCCAAAGGAGACTGAAAATGGTGCCAGTTAGAAGGAGTAAGGCAGTGTAAGTAGAAGGTTCTAAAAGGGCAAGGGGAAAGGCCAAAAGAATGTGGATAGAAGTGGTGAGAATAGATTTAAAACCTTTGGGACTAAATGAAGCCATAGCACTTAATAGTGAGGAATGGAGGAATAAGATTCATATGGTCGACCCCTAATTAGGATAAGGTCTTGATGATGACGACGATGACGATGACGAGTCTACCTTTGTCGCCTTTGATGAGTGCAAAAACAATGCTTTATAAGAGGCCAGCAAATAATAGCAAAAATGGAATAGTGAGCTTATAAGAAAGGACATAATTCCAAATGCTAATTATCTATTGAGACTCAACACTATTACAGCTTCATTGACCAAGATTCATGGAATTAATTTGTACATATTAAATTCTCATCTAATTTTGAGGTAATTATAAATAGTCCAAAATTTGATTCATCTAATTATTAAGGTCAATTGTATTTTGATTTAATTTCTTTGATGTGTAGGAAAAGCGTATGAAAGGACAAATGGTGAGTGCAATTAATCGTATGTAGCACTACTTTGGCCACACATAGTTAGAGGAAGAAGAAGTGAGTATATGTGATAGTTCATTATGTCTAAATGTACTATACTTTTATTTCATTAACTTTGACTTAGTGTCTCTCTTAACAGCAAAAGAAGATCGGGACCATGGAGCCCATTGACGACACTCTTCTCTGGAAAAAAACACATTTGAAAGGGCGTAACCCTCAGACCTTCACTAATGAAAATACTACATTAGTTGCATCTTGAATTGTAAGTAGTTTTATGTGTCTACCTTTGTATCTCTTGGATTACATTACATATATGGATTTGATTGTGTTTTGATAACTACATGTGCTGGAAGAGTTGATCCATGAAAGTGCAGTTACAAGGACTTTATGCAGCACTGCTACAAAAGGGGACAGCCTATATAGGGCTATGGGCAACAAGGGTGTGCACCTGGCCAAGTAAGGGGCCAAGGCCGTGATGTGGTTCCTTCCAAGTTCTTTCCTAACTCAAAGAATCCTCTATTAGAATACTTGAAAGAATGGAAGGAGAAAACCTTTGAGGAGTTATATAAGAAGGTGAAGAATGACTTGTATAAGGACTTTTTAAGTTCTAAAAGTTCACATAAGGGTGTTATCCCTCAACCCCATCTGACAATAGCTGCACTCCTTCATTTGAAGAAGGAATGGTAGAGCAAGTCTTTGAAGGAAATTTTCAATCAAGGAGGCATGTATTGACATGTTTACTTTTACAATATTGAATTATGATTATATATATGTTATTTCTCAATTGCAAGTGGGTTAGTGCATATTGCAGCTACATACAGCTGAGAACTACGTTATTGTGACTACACTATATGAGGTTCATTTTGTCACATTGCACTACAAGTTGATGCATCCACACATTAAGTGTGTGAGCATTACTGCAGCCATCCAATCAGATGCCTTCTGCCATTTCCGATACAAGAGGGCAATATTAAAACTGTTGGGGATACAATTGGATATCATGTGACTTGGCAAGAGAAGTATATGGTGTCATAGAATCATTTTCAACGACCTTTCTTATGTCATCTTCTAAATTGTTTAATATTGTTTGCAAAAAGTTGGTTCAACAAAAGTAGCAGAAGGCATCATTGAGGTCGACTCCTCCTTGGTAGCAACTTCTTCCATGATGATTGCCCTGTCTCAAGTATTTATATTTACTTGTATGATAAAATTTAATATATCTGTCTCTCTTCATATATATATATTACTAATTTTTAGAACATTGCATCTATAATGTAGGGATCATGTGGAGGTTTCACCTAATATGCCTCCATTCCTGAAGGGACTATGCAGACTAGTCAATGAAGATAAGGAAATTAGCCCCGTAAGGATAGAGGCCAATGTGCTTGCTGACAACATGGTTGAGGTTCCACTCATGAATGAGGACCACTTAACCATATGTAATATGGCTCAACTGGAATACATGTGCATCATCGTTTATATTAGGTATGTTGTGTAACTATTCTATTAAAAATCAAAATGACATTAGTTGTTTTGTTATTAAGACATGATAATTATTTGACATTAACCCAATGCATGTCTTTGCATGATAAATTGCAAAGATTAGATGTCGAGGATGTTTACAAACTCCTTGAACTTGTTATAATCTTTGGACCAAAGGAGCATTTGCCCATAGAGAAACAAATTGAAGATATCATACCTAGTCTCTTGCATTGTATGAAGGGGCAAGCCTTACTAATTCCCTAAAACAGCGGGTAAGTTCTAACATATGTTACTAAATTATGTCATTTAATATACATGAATATCTATATAATTAAGTTTTGAAACTTTCAATTGAATTAGCATGTTTATAAGTCTCATTGGATGTTGCTAGCTTTGGATGTGCATGGTGGACATGCAATGTTTTTCGATTCTTATGGAACACACATTTGAGGAGAACTAATGAAAATTATCAACAAGTAAGTCTTCATTATTTTATTTATTATAATAACTTGATACTTGATAACTACCATAGTATTCATAATCTAATGCTTTTCACTTATATATGTGTGGTGCATGGTATAAATGGGTTGTGTTGGAAAGTATTGACCACTTAGTAAAACTCAATTGGAAAAAGGTCATGGTTATGTTTACTAATTCTTTAGTATAATTTATAACCTAAACTTATTATACATGATATTTAAACATTTTCTATTATCTTTGGTGTGCAGTACCCTAAATAACAATCTGATTAGGAGCGTGGTTATTATGTTCTCAGATACATGAGAAACCTCATTCACGAAGGATTTACAATCTTACAATTAAGAATGGTAGATAATTACTAATCATTGTTATAGTTTTCTACATTTTTTAACTGATTCCAAGATTGCATGTCTAAACTGATTTAATATATGTTTCTTGCAGGTGGATTTGGGAAGAAGAGTTACTCCCAATTAGATCTAGGTGTTATTATAATGGAATAGACTAAATATCTTATGAATTTGAATTTGTAGTTCACTAATGATATTGAATGTATACATTTTTACTCAAATGAAATACAAAACATAACTTCATTTCTATGGATGTATTCCATTTCCCTTTTGATTGAAGTATGTATGTGATTTCTTTATTTCAATGGGGGAAAATTGGTGTTGAACCAGACATATAGTTGTTTATAGAGAAGTGTGAATGTCCATATGGATTTACTTTATTTATTTCAAAGTGGAGTGTATGGAGAAGTTAAATGTGGCATGTAGGAAGTGAATGCATGTTGTAGAATGATTGTAGCCTACATAAATGAAGTGAATATGTTCTTTTGTCTCATAGTGACTATTGAATTAATGTATTTTGAAAAATATATCTGCAGGAAGAATGTACAAAACAAAAACCAACAAAAGAATACATAAACTGGTTAAGAAGAATGTACAAAGTATGACAGTTTCTAAAATAATTGTCCTATATTACCTTAAATAAAGGATGATTTTTGGGATAACAGTCTTATGCGCTTTTCATAATATAGGATGGTTTTTCAAAAGCCATCCTATATTCTAAATAATAGAGGATGGTTTTTCAAAAACCATCCTCAATCCTTATTGAATAAAGGATGGTTTTTCAAAAATATCCTATATTCTTGATAATAAAATTCTAGTTTTCCATGAATTTTATAATTTAATTTGAATTAAAAATCTAAGAGTTCTACTAGAAAGCAAGACACTTGTGAACAAGAATAATAATAAGAAAAAGTGCCACATGTCACTTTTTGGAACTTGTGTTTTTCTTCAACTTGGAAAAATGCAATAAAGATGCAAAATTCCAATAGAAGTGCCATGTGTCACTCATTATCTGGTACTTCTTGCTCAAGCAAGCAAGTGCACTTCTACCTATCATTTGTCAAAATCTAATTCCAATTGTAAATTTAATTTCAACTAGAAATCAAGTATATATTTTGGGTAAATTTATTTTACTTTTAAAACATGAAATATCATTTTTATGGGAATTAAGAAAGGTTTAGAAAGCAATAAAAACATAAATAGCTTTCTTTGTAGCTCTTATTTCTTGCTAAAGGAGCTTTGACCTTTTTAGGATGTTATACCAAAAGGGCTTTCTTGTGTCTACCAACTAGGGCTTAAAAACCTCTTGCATACGCTGCAATAGTCTAAGAAAGCCAAAAAGACTAGTTGCCCAGTGGTTTGGTAAAAGGAGATTCCTCTTCCATTGATGCTTGGTCATTAGTTGGAGGTTAGCACCCTCCCTCCCATTAGGACATAGATTTAGTAGAGTGTGTGAGTGATTTTCCTTATAATTCTTCTCTTGCATCCCCAAAAGAATGTCGTACCTTGCAAAAGCTTCACTTATGACCTTTTGGATAGTGATATATAGACCCCTTATCTTTTCTCATGTGTGCTTCACTAAATGGTAGGAACAATAGTTTAAAAACTCAACTTAACTTGAAAGGGGGGTGAGACAAGTTAACTTGAAGCAACTCATGGGTGACTTGAAAAATACTAGAGTGGGTTTTTAATAATATTTTAACTGCATTGTTTTATATATTAAAATTTAACATTAATGCATAGATAATGGCTACGTTAGTTTGTTAGGATATTAGATTGTTGTTACGAAGGTCTTGGATCAAATCCTACAAGTGATAATGCATTTTTGTTATGCAACGAGTCAACTTGACGAGTGGCTCAATTTTCTATAGAGTTGAGTACCTTGGATGAGTTTTTCAAGTAGATTTGTGAGTTTTAGAAATGTGATATGAATGACTATGACTCTAAATGGGCCTTGAATTGTGAAGATTCAAATCATTCATAGCATTGACCTTGGCTTAGATGGGATATGTTCTAGAATTCTCATTCATTCATTAATCCTAGTCATTGTGGTTTTGGGTTGTAAAATGAACAATAAAAAGTTTTAGTATCTATTTCACTACCTAAAACAACATTTACTAGAATCATCCAATACATGAGAATTTCAAAGCTAATCTATGTAAATCAAGGGCAACATTGCGAATGAATTGGACTTTTAAAAAACTGAGGGCACCTGAATTATAGTCGTCCTTACGCATTTACTCTGGGTTTGAGGAAGAAAAACCTCACATTTTTCATAAAATAATCTCGTTCCAAATATACTTCATGGAAACGCTCAACTAAAATAATAGAGAAGTGAGTCTATCAACCAAGGGCGTGTCACTAACATTCCCTTTCGGCAAACATTGAGGATAGGAGCGAATTTTCCAATACAATTACCATTTCAGAAAAAACAAGGACTAAGTTAATGTGGAAAACAGGCTTTTTCTCTGTTATATCCTTTTTTCTTATTCTCTCTCTTTAAGAAGTGTAAATTGGCGAGTCAACCGTCCATTCAAAACCTTGAGAGACGCCTAATATTCACGCTTTTTTTCTTACATTTTATTTTCTTAAAAATTGGATTTGCCCAACTACCGCCCTCACCAAATGCAAGTTCATACAATCAAACATTTAAAAAAGTGTGGTTTGCTAGTGTCCTTTAGCTCCAGTTTTCCCTCCGGAGAAATCCAATAACAAGTTCGGATAAAGTACGCGTGGTTCCCAGTAAATCGACACCATCGATCCTTCTGACCAATCTTGATAATTCATCCAGCAGCGGGCCAGGCCCAAGTCTCTTTTACTCATTATCTGCTTGTTGAAGCTGAATTATGATGGATTTAGCGAAGGCAACCACTGCCCTCTAGGGTGCGAGGCATAATCAGCGATTTGAGACTCCTTCGCCCTCTTGAACATCTCTAGGCTGCTGCAATGGGATGTCACTGCTGCCGAGAATTCAAGCTTGCCATTTCATCAGTGAGGGAGCTCTCTCATCTCCCGTCCATATTCTCCCCATGCTGAATGCCAGACGTTTGGAGACCACCACTGCGACAACTCGGAAGCTTATAGACTCTACGACCACGATGTGGTCATGGGGGGCTGGATCTTCTTAATGGCGTTGTTGATCAAGGTGTTGGACAGGCTTTGATATTTGCACTCCCGTTTCTTACGATTGCACTGATGTCAATGGTTGTGAAATTGCATGGAAACACTAACGTTTTTGTCATTTTCCCATTTTAAGAAATAGAAATCTCAAGTTGCTACGCTGGAAAAGGTAACACCATAGTTTATGAAAAATGACCTAACTAATGTCGGATTTAGGTTAAGTTTTAGATGAGCAGGCACTGGATTTTCATAAGAGAAACTGCAAACAGTTGGTAAGGAAACACACCAAAAGAAAAAAGGGGAAATTTACCATTTTGTAAATGTGGTAATTTGTAAGATGTCTGAAAATAATTCTGGCAGGATTACTAACTTTCAACTTTTGAAACCTTCAATGAACAAGATGAGTATAGATCTGCAAAAAATGAAGTAACTTATCGATCAGTTAAAGAGGTCGAAGCACATCAGATGTTGTCCTTAGAGGATATTAACATGCGTTTATTCTTGCATTTGGGTTGTTGGACTCCACTTCTAGGATATAACGACCAATTTCACTGTGAAATGCAGTTTCAGTAGTGGCTAACCGGCAGAGTAACAAGTTACTGCTCAGTTATTCTGTGGGGAGAGAGAGGAACAGAGAATAAAGTTATTTCTATATAGGAGAAGAGACATCTTTATATGATCTCTTCCTAGCTCCTACTGATCAAAAAATATTTTCTCTTAAAGAAAATAATCGTTAGAAAACAGTAGAAAACTATTTGACTACAAGCTTTCTTTTTTTTAACAAGTATCTTCATTTGAGGAATTGAAGAAAGAAACAAATCTTTCCTTTATTTAAGCTTTTAGGAATTGAAGAAAAAGGAGAGGAAAGAGAACAAAAGGATGAAATTTGTAAATGATTTATATTTTTTCTCTTGAAGAAAATGATGGTTAGAAAACAGTAAAAGAATTAAGTTAGAAAATAATATAGACAAATAAACATAGAATGTAAGGTTTAAAAACTATTTGGCTATAAGCTTTCTTTTTTTAACATGTATCTTCATTTGAGGAATTGAAGAAATAAACAAATCTTTCCTTTTATGATAAAAAATGTTAAGCTTTTAGGAATTGAAGAAAAAGATGAGGAAAGAGAACAAAAGGATGAAATTTGTAGCTGATTTATATTTTTTCTCTAAGAGAAAATGATCATTAGAAAACAGTAAAAGAATTAAGTTAGAATATAATATAGACAAATAAACATAGAATGGTAAAGTTTAAAAACTATTTGACAACAAGCTTTCTTTTTTTAATAAGTATCTTCATTTGAGGAATTGAAGAAAGAAACAAATCTTTCCTTTTCGTGATAAAAAATGTTAAGCTTTTAAGAATTGAAGAAAAAGGAGAGGAAAGAGAACAAAAGGATGAAATTTGTAGCTGATTTATATTTTTTCTCTTAAAGAAAATGATTGTTAGAAAACATTAAAAGAATTAAGTTAGAAAATAATATATTCAAACAAACATAGAATGGTAAAGTTTATAAACTATTTGACTACAAGCTTTCCCTTTTTAACAAGCATCTTCATTTGAGGAATTGAAGAAAGAAACAAATCTTTCCTTGTTGTGATAAAAAATGTTAAGCTTTTAGGAATTGAAGAAAAAGGAGAGGAAAGAGAATAAAATTATGAAATTTATAGCTGATTTATATTTTTTCTCTTAAAGAAAATGATTGTTAGAAAACATTAAAAGAATTAAGTTAGAAAATAATATAGATAAATAAACATAGAATGGTAAAGTTTAAAATCCATTTGATTACAAACATTTTTTTTTAACAAGTATCTTAATTTGAGGAATTGAAGAAAGAAACAAATCTTCCCTTTTTCTTGTAAAAAATGTTAAGCTTTTAGGAATTGAAGTAAAAGGAGAGGAAAGAGAACAAAAGGATGAAATTTGTAGCTGATTTATATTTTTTCTCTTAAAGTAAATGATCATTAGAAAACATTAACAGAATTAAGTTAGAAAATAATATAGATAAATAAACATAGAATGGTAAAGTTTAAAAACCATTTGACTACAAGCATTCTTTTTTAACAAGTATCTTCATTTGAGGAATTGAAGAAAGAAACAAATCTTCCCTTTTTTTGGTAAAAAATGTTAAGATTTTAGGACTTGAATAAAAAGGAGAGGAAAGAGAACAGAAGGATGAAATATGTTGCTGATTTCAAGTTTTTCAGTGGAAATTTATCTTTTGAAGCAAATTGAGACATGTTAGATGATAAATCAAAACTAGATATTAGACAAGTGGAAGAAGATTATATGGTGACTAATGGGTCATCAAACTTTTGGAAATAAGGAACAAAAAGGTTTTGATTGAATGGAGATGTGGCCATATCAATTTCAAAACTTCAAGTCCTGCATATTGTAGTGCAAAAACTATGATAAGCTATTTGATAAAGACATTGTCATCTGTTTCAATGCCAATAAGGTCTTTAAGAAAGGAAATATGTGAACAGGGATTTGGGAAGGTTAAGATTGACAAGTCCTAAGAAGAGGTGTGGATTGGGCCTTTAAAAACTTTTCATAACTTTTGCAGGAAGATGCTCAAAAAGTAAAATTAGTTTCATAAGACTTTAGCCTACAAGAAGAGCTAGACATGATTTTATAGTTGTTTGGTTAACCAGCCAAGACACCTACTTCTATTCTCTTAAGGTATTCCCTAGCTTGATCTTTCACTAAGGTCTACAAGATTTTACACATGTTGACTCTATACTAGTCACAAATTAAGGACTTGAGTACTTGTAGCAAGTGTAGCCTTTTAATAAACACTTAAAAAGTGTCCAAGACAAGAGAGCTACATCACTCTCTCAAATATAAAGAATGATTTGAAGAAAAATATTTCCCCCAACAAATTCAATATAAATACAAGAGAGAGAGAGAGAGAGAGAGAGAGAGAGAGAGAGAGAGAGAGAGAGAGAGAGAGAGAGAGAGAGAGTAGGAACCAATTCTTATCCATTGAAGAGCATCCTTATTCATCCAACGGTTAGAAATTCAAAGTTGAATTGATAGTTGACAAACTTGTATCTTATTTAGTTGGCTATTTTACTCAGTTTAGTCGCCTAAATTTCCTTTGTAGTAAATCTATGCTTTATAGTTGAAGTATAGGTTGATGTTCTTCAAGCTTAGTTAACTTGTTTCAACCTATAAATTGAAATCCATTTGGTTCTTCATTTAGTTGACTTGAATTTGGAATTAGAGAACTAATTCCTCTAGCATGTATATAGTCTTGAACTTTTAGCAAACTCTCTCCAATTCAGTCATCTAAGTTCTAAGGAAAATCGTCTATTTCTTATTGGAATGAAATAATTGACTCAATCTTCTAATAGTCAGCTAATTTTTGTATGTAAGTCGAAACACATGTGAAGTCTTCTATCTTGAATCCAACTTCATTTTTTCAATTAATAGACTAAAATCAATATCTTCATGTTTTGTGAAGAGTGAAACATATTAGTTGACTAACCAAATAAGGAGAGTTGTTTAACTTCTAGGAAATACTATTCCTTTGCTTCTTTTGTCATTTAGTCAACTAAATTCCATTTCAGCAAACTCTTTATTATTTTAACAGGCTATATTTTGATATAGTCAACTAGATTTTCCCAACTAGTCAATTAGCTTAACATTTCCTTGCAACTATATCTCATTAGTTGGCTATTTTTCAATTTTAGGAGACTTGGAAACAAAGAGATCCTGATTGCATTTCTATTGAAAGCATTGGTAGATGACTTATTGCTCGTGGTGCTTCATTTCAAAATTGAGAAGATGGTTTCCACAAAGAAATTGACCTAGGGCTCTATTTTAAGTGACATTGAAAGGGACCCACTTAGATGCTTGGGACTCTTCTATTTTCCAAGCCTACTGCAGCAACATATAGTGAGTTCTTGGTTTTGATGGCTCTCTGCAAGCACTGAAAAAACTAGGGGAAGATCATTAGGAGATCCTTTGACAACAATGAAATATCAAGTGGTAAAAGGAAGGAAACCTCAACTGGTGGAGCAAGAAAAGGAATGTTGGATATTTGTAGAGTTTTGGTGGGCATATTTGGAAAGATCTAAGAATTTTGGGATTCTCTCCACTGGAATCAAAATCCTCTTAGTTAAAGTTTGAGGAAGAAGAAAATGCACCTCAAATAGGCTCTTTAGAAGTTATAGTGTTAGCCAGCCCATGGAAGGAAGGCTAAAAAAGTATAAAACTAGAAAGTTCCAAACTTTAAACTTGAAGAGGTTGAAAAGAGAGATAAGGAGAGAGAAGGGGGGGGGGGGGGGGGGTCCGCGATGGGGAGGATAGGGGTGGGGGGTTTGCGCGATGTTTCTCTTGGAAGGGCTCTAGGATTTCATCACTATAATTGGGGTGTCCCATAATTTATATAGTAGTTTAGTTTGGGTGAGTTTCTGTTATAGAACTCCCCATTAAACCTTCACTTTTATGTCCAACACTAATTAGTAATGTCCTTTGATTCTCTCCTCTTTACTTGACTTTCTAATTTATAGCTATAAAAAGTCTAGGTGTCATCTTGTAGTTTTCCCAATTGTGGGTGATTTTTTCTTACTAATTTAGTTTAAGTGGATCCCACCCAACTTAACTCAAATATAGCAATTGTAGGAAATTTGAATTTCTAGGTTACACCCAATTTATCACTGGATTACTAAGGAGCCTCACATATGGGGTCCTCACTAGTGATCAATATGAAAGAGAGAGAATAATATAATTAAGTTGTCTACCACCAATTATATTACATGGTCTTACCAATTAATGAAATTACAATCCTGACCTTTATTATCAAATTATTACCTTTTTGTATAATTTTACTAAATTACCCTCCCTCATGTTCATATTCACTTATGTATTTATGTGGAGCATGTGAATTACATTTAACTGGATGCCCTAGATGCATAAGCTCATGTGGGCTCCATCATTTATCTATGACTACTAAATTAGTTTAATAAACTCCTTTATCAAATACCATTCATGGATTTGTCAACTCCACTTTATGGTGTTCCCTATGGGGGTATGACCTTGTATTGAGCATCCCATACTCTCAATGAGTCCAATATCTATTCTAAAGTATCTGTATATAATGTGAGATTAGATTCTAAGTCTTAATACCTCAAGGATGAATATTAGACCCATTTGAACCTATGGACCCCTCAAGTCTAAAGGCATAGATGGTCATGCTATGTCTCAAACATTTCTTTAGTTGTGTCCATCTAATGTTCTGACATTGTCAATATCATGTTCTATGTACAAATACATTTTTGTATACCATAATGTATGCCTTAAGTCTCTACTTGATAATCATTATCTCCCATCTTATTGGCAGTAGTGCATTTAGTAAGAATTTCTGAATTTGGATTCTTAGTCCCATTCTCACTTGATAACAATTTTAGGTTTACATAGTTTTATAGTTCTATTTCTCATTATCCTATGAATCTCCATCACCTTGAGATGGAATTCCTACAATGTTTCTTAAGAATCTGATTATCATCTTATGGCTAACTAATAAATGTTAACATTAAAATATAACTAGTGGAACCCATAACAAAGAAATGGCATACTAATCAATTTTACTAATTACACAAACATCTAATAAATTAATTATTAGGTCATAAGGGCTTACATCCCCAATAGAAATTGTATGCAAAATTTGATGTCAATACTACATATTGTTGTATCAGTTTTGGTCCCCACATGCAATGCTCACCACACAAATAAGACACTGAACTTCCATATCCTCATTTGGTTATAGAAGGTATGGGAATGATGATTATTTGAGTTTTGAATTAGATAGAAGAAAATCAGCTCTTGTAAACTTGAATTCAGATTGACACCAAAGTCCCTCAATTGGGTGTTTAGAGTTTGAGGTTGTGCATATGGATGTGTATTTTTAGTATAAACAAAAGACTGTATGCAAATTTGGTTAAGGAGAAGAGAGAGTGTGACCAAATAATGGGAAAATTCGTAGTAAAAGCCCTAAACTTTTTCATTTTTTCTATTTAATCCTCAACTTTTCCACATCTCAATTTGACCCTTGATCTTGTGAAAGAGTTTCGATTATATCTTACATCATTGAAAACACTAATAGTGTTAACCACCTACCAAAGTGTCATGCCTAAGTGGCATTCTACTGTCTTGGTTGGTAGTTGACTTGTTTAGGGAGCTTAAGAATATTAAAACCTAAAAGGATGGTAAAAAATATGTGAAATCTCCTCTCTTTTTTCCCAATCTAAAACCCAAAGTTGTTGCTTCTAAGTCAATTAAAATTGCCAAACTCCATTCAAGCTCACAACACATGTAATTTTTTTTGAAAAATTAAAAATTTTAAATGGGTTTCTTCTAAATCTTCAAGGATATCATGGTGTTTCTATTTTAATTTCACCAAATAGATGAGTTTTGTGAAGTGGGATTGTGTTATTATGACTAGAAAATGGTTTCCTTTGACCTCCATACAAATTAAAATTCTAACATGAGTATATATTTCATTTTTTTCCATTAACCTCAGTATTTACTATATAGATAAAAAAAGATGAATGCAATTTGAAACATTATGTGAATGTATTGAACACATGTTATTTTAGTTTTAGCTTTTCTAAATGTCCCACTTCCAATTCTCTTCATATCACTAATAATGGCATATCTTTCACCATATCCTAATTGTAGGTAACTTTTATGTGCCCTGCAATTCAAAAAGGATTTTATTATCTTATCCTAGGTTAGAATTTCTGATTTCATATTGATTAAGAATAAGTTATGAAGTTCATCTGTTTCTTTTTGTTTGGATTAACCTTCTAGTTTTTGGAAGGGAGAGTTACTAGAATTAGCTCAATCTTTTCTACTAGTTTTATTTAAATTTCTAACCTAGATTCATACGAACCCAAGTAGATTATGAAGAAGAGTTGCTATGTTCAATTAAAAGGGCCATAGGATCGTAATGACTCAAATAAGTCGATTAAACTAGAGATCTAAGTTTGACATCTCCAAGAACTAAAGTGGTACAGAGTGCAAACAAACCAAACCCTCTTGTTCTTCTAGGTTGAAAACCTATTTAGCTTGAAATTTTCTTACACTAAATTGATAAACTTGAGTGAGTACATCAAGAGCATCTAGAGTAACTCATTCAAAGATAAAGCACACAGACATTCACATGATAATGAGAAGCATTGATTAAGATAAGCAAATAATGCATCATAGTAAGAATTGGAAACATGCTTATGTGGAAATTAGGAATATTCACTCGATACTAATGCATAAGGCTATATGAGAGACTAGAAATACATGGGTTCCAAGATACATTCTAAGAAACAAGTGAAATATGAAGGAAACTAGAGATGTGATCTATGACTAGGCATGAGAATTAAGAGTAGACTAAAATAGGGATGATTAAGAAACATTGAAAATAAAGAATGAAAGACACTTTCTAAGACTAGAATAATGAAGATGAAGCTAATAATGTAAATAATGACTTAAACATACTCTAGTCTAGAATATAGAACAAACTTGCAATATGCATGAATTAAACATAAGCAAGGAATTAAATGACTTCATGGAAGTTAATTGGACACATTCATAAATTGAATTATATGAGATGGAAACATGAATAAGAAGCATTATAAACATGAGAATGTTTTGATAACTAATTAATGTAACAAGAGACATGGAATTGAAGCTAACTAAGAAATCAAATAAATTCTATAATTGGAAACATGATTACCATGAACAAGGAACAATATAATTGAAAATGTATAAGTGTTTGATGTTTTTGGAAACTATACAGGTTATTATAGTATAGTTTGTGCAAGTACTGGTCAATCCCATGAGGATTCGACTTGAAAAGTAGAGTTTCAATAAAATTTAAATTACTAAAAATTAATAAAAATAAAAAATTAACTAACAATGTACTAAGAACTCAAATTTATTGATTAAATAAAAATTACATAAATATAAATTTAACAGGCAAAGAATTAAACAAAATAAAAGCTAAAATTTCACTTTCCTAGCTCGATAACAACAAAATTATCTACATCTGATCACTTCCAAGTCTATCAACCATCATCAATCCATCATCGATGTCCCTGATTACTGATTCCATGGTTAAATTATGCAAAATTTTCAAAAATATGATGATCTAGATTAATTGATTAACTTGGGATTTGGATTGCTTAGATTGATTGTATGAATTTTAGATGTAAGATCAGGGCCAATGGATCAACTAGGAATTAAACTTAAATGAAGAGATGAAAGTTAATTTAAATTTTGAAAAAAAAAAAAAAATGTTAAGCTGGTCTTGTTGGTTGAAATTGGACCGTTGATTTAGTTCAGTTAAAACAAAACATAGATTAAAATTGCGTAGTTCAGGGAGTTTTTGAGAAAAGATAAAATAGAGAGAAGACAAAATAGGGACATCGGTGAAATTAAAAAAGAAGGATGAAGGGAAAAATAGAATTTTCCTAAAATTTTTAGTTTTACCTAAAGAGGAGAAAACACAGGGAGGAAGACAATGAACAAGGAGGGAGAAAACAAAGGGAAGGAGGAAGATTGGGGAAAAAGCCCAAATTGGATTTTGAGTGAAACACTACAAACTTGTAAAAGGAAGCAAATTTGGAGAATTATGGTGAAGAATTGATGATGAAAATGACTGAAACAGTAGAGAGAAAATAGAGATGAGGGAGGCTAAGATAGACGAAGGAGAAACATGGATGATTGCAAGTGGAGTGAGGAAAAATAGTGACTGGAAAAAAACTGGGAACGAGAAGGGAGAACTAAGGAACTAAGAAAATGACTGGAATGAGATCGAATTCTGGGAAAGAAAGGGAGAAAGAGAAAGAGCAGGGAACAAAGCACAAGAAATAAGAAATAAGAAACAGTGAACAAAGGACAACTAAGGAGATATAGGGAACAATGTGGGTGCTTCGGTCTCCTTCAGTGGAGCTTTTACAGTGGAGAAGAAGCTTCCTTCC
The DNA here is from genome assembly GCA_035236585.1 of Warburgia ugandensis. Classification (NCBI taxonomy): domain Eukaryota; kingdom Viridiplantae; phylum Streptophyta; class Magnoliopsida; order Canellales; family Canellaceae; genus Warburgia; species Warburgia ugandensis. The sequence continues at coordinate 28,048,451 of CP141130.1, read as the reverse complement.
ATGGTGAATAGAGATTTCTTAGTGGAGAGAAGTTTCTTCAGTTCCCTCTATTACAATCCTATGGTGATTTTTACAGTGAAGAAGTGGAGAAGTCTCCTGCAATGAAGCCTCCTCTAGTTCCTATAGATATGCTGTGGTAAGCATCAACTCTAGTTCCTTTCTTCCTTTTAAGCTAGGGTTCTTTCTTTCATTGTTCTTTAGCTCACCAACCGTCCTCTTCTTGGTTCTTTCTTCTTCAAAGCTGGGTTATTCCTTTTACGAGTTCTTTGCTTTTTCTGCTGCCTTTTCCCTCTTTTCTCTTTGGTTTCCTCTTTAAATTCTTCTCTTTTAGTTTGGGTTTCCTTTCTTTCAAACTCCTTCCTTTCCAAAGGTGGTTTCCTTTTTGGTTTGGTTCCCAATTAGGAAACCATCTCCTGAGTCCATCTTACATTATAAGGCCCTTGTAGGGCGAGGATAATTTAGTACAAATCAACTTGATCTGAGTCATCCATTTCTATTTTGGTTAATCTAAAGCACATAAAATTTAATTAGGATCATCTAAACCATGATTTAATCATTTGATTATCTCCAATGATCATCTAGTCATTAAATTTTACCAATAAATGGTTAGATGATCAATTGGGACTAAAATGCACACTTAATGTAATTATGCAAAATTAAGTGGTTAGATGATCTATCTAGATGCTAAATTAAGATTTTTTAGCTAAAATTGAACAATCAACACACCCCCAACCAACATTTTGCTAGTCTTGAGAAAAAATCTTGAAAAATTATTTTATTAAAAGTGATACAAATTGTCATTTTAGTAGGTACTCACGATTGCACTTAGCATATGCAATAAGCCCTTAAACCCCTAAGTTACTCCTAGTGGACGAGTTATGTCTCATGAGAGTTTGAAGAGAATTTATCCACAAAATTCATAAAAGATAGTTCCTAAATTGATCCCTGAGAATTTTCTTTTATTCATACTCAAATTACCACTTTAGCATATTAATAAAAATGAATGAAAAATTCAAAACCCTAATCATATGGTAAAGATATCTCATTTTGTGACATCCATAGTTTTTTTTTTTTCACAAAATCTTTTACAATTGTGGGGCCTTGAATTTGAAAAACTATTTACAAACCAAACAACGAAAAATAAGTTTCATGAGAAGACCTTAAAAATCCCGAGTGTCATTTTTCTTTTCAAAAATAAGGATTTCCAGAGGAATGAATACCACATTTCTAATGAAATTAGGCAGTCTCACTTGTATTTTAGACCCAACACATTTAATGCATGTGATGCAACAACCTGATAAACACAATACATGTGAAATTAACAAAGGAGACTTCATCTTCCTCGAAAATACATCCACACACATGTCTATTTACATTTAAATTAAAAGAAATATTTTGTATTGCTAAAAGGCTAGGAATAAAACCAACATCCCTGTGATGACCTATGTTTTTGTAACACGTTTTGTAATATATTTTGAAAGGCAGGGCCCTTAATAGTAAAAACATTTGGCAAAACAAGGCAACATAAATTCTTCTCTTTAGAACTTGTTTTGTAAAACCCAAGTCATCACTTTATACATAACATAAGTAGAACTTTGTATAAGATAAAATTCCATTGAAGGAATATACTTTTATTAAATTTCAAAATCCATCAAGTGGTTCACAGTACAGCCAAATCCATTACAATACTTGTCCAAATTACATAATCCAAAACTCAAAGCTCACCATACAATGAAACTCTCATTACAATACAATACTCTCAAACAAAGAAAAATACATGTCTTCAAGGGGGAGGCCAAACCATCAAATCATCAAATTTTAAGAAGCGGGAGGCCAAACCCTCATAACTCCTCTAGCATAGCATCCCCCAGGCTTATGCCTATTAAAACAAAATCACAAGCCTCCAAGCTTGCACGAAAATAGATTTCATACATATCAGACAATCTGTCTGTTTACTTAGGGCAGAAATATCTTTTAATTCCCCATTTACTTAGAGTCTAGTCCTTAACCATTTTATATGTGTTTGGTTGGATCATAAGGGTTTTATGGGATTTAATACAAGTATTAACATTACTCTTGTCAACATAAGGTCATGGGTTCAATCATGTACATCCCATGTAAATGCATTCATCAAATCCTCCTACCTTCAAGTAGTGATCCCTTTTCCTAGATCTTTCATAATCCTGACTAATGTATGTAATATGTACATTCATACATACTGTCAATATATATAAATTATGAACAATCCTATTGATCACTAGATCTGATGTTTAGAATGATCTTTAAATCATTTATATCTAAGTATTTTCTATCTCTAAGTCTTTGTGTGTCCATCTCCTTCATCTTGATCTTTCATAGATCTTTTGATCGATCTTCTATCATCTAGTTCTTCTTTGATCTAAGTTCAGTTATTGGATCATCCCTAAGGAGGATGAATCTTGGTTTTCTTCCTTGAATCATCTTTGATCAAGGGTTTGGATTATCTAGTCTAATGAACTAGATTTGATCTATAACATGCATACTAAATACAATACAATATTTTTATTCTTATTGTTCTTGATCTTTCAAGCTCTAATCGATCTTGTTTGATCATCCTTATCTTACTATTATTACTCAACCAGTTAATGTTTTGCTGGTTGAAGGTAACATATTTCAGCCTAAGTCTAGACTGCTACTCTTATTTCCAATTGGCCAAGGCTTACTAGCTGAATGGGTGAACACAAAGTGGTTACTTCAATCCTCATGTAAGGAGGCGTTTAGACCTCACAAACGTCAACGAAAGGTAGGGGAAGAGCAAGGCTTTATTAGACAACCCCCTTAACCACTATGTTCAACATTCACTAGAGTGACCTTAGCTCAACCTTTCATAAGGTTCCTATAAGCATGTTGACCCTAAGTACTCTTTCTAATTGATTTTGCTTAAGTCTATGAACATTTACAATGTCATTCATGGGGTTTATTATGCTCCTAGTTTGGGCCAAGGATTTGATAATCCTTATATTGTCCTACTAACTATAGCCCTTACTAATTAAGTCCAAAATAATCCACTCTTATTTGTGTCATGAAACTCTACTTTCTCATTAGATTCCATTTTTGGTGTTTTATGCTCTTTATCTCATAACAAGTAGATCTACTAATGAAATTTAACAATAAATGAATTATAAATTCAAAGCATAAAATTACATAATTGAACAACTTAATGATAATGATACAAGGTACTCAAAATTACACTAGCATGATTTTTAACTAATATACCATAATAACTCAATTTAAACTAACATGGACCTAAGGTACAATCTCATACTATAGTATAATCTTACATGAAATCCTAGCATGGTCCTAAGTTACAATGACATGAAATCATACTAACTTGGTCCTAAGTTACACTTGCATAAATTCACATTAACATGCTCCTAAGATAATTAAATATAACAACCTATTATAACAATCTAATCACATATCATGCTAAAGTTTAAAAGTTGCACTAGCATGCTTTATAGCATAAATCATATTTAAAATGCTATTATCAATTAATAGAAAATGAAACTAATTACATTAATATTTTTAGAAACCTTTACTTTGATCCAACCATTTGATTTTAGATCTTTTCCTTTTAATCAAAGGTTTTATTACATTTAGGGGTTTTTCTTTATTAAGATCCAAAGATCATATTGCTTTGTTTTTGTCATATTCAATCCATGATCTCCCTGGATTTCATAATATTAACATTCATTCAATCCATCCCAAGGATCTGATCACACTTGATCTCATTGATCAAGTGGGTCCCTTTGTATTTTTAGGATTTTTCTACCATAACGGGTAGATCCCTTAATATATCTCAGATATGTCTAAATAAACCATAGATATCACTTTATTTCAATAGTATATCATTATTAAAATAGATTACCAAGATCTGATCACCTCAGATCTTGAAGATCTTGGAAATTGGAAACTTATTTCCTAAATATAGAAAGTTTCATAAGATATTTTCTCCATTTTATCATTTCATAAGAAACTAGAGGTTGTAAGATTTCCATAGCTTCTTTCCGATCTCAATTTGGAGTTCATATGACTCCTAAATTGAGTTCGGAAGTTCACAGTCCTTCCTAGGTCCAGATTTAATTTGGGCCCAACAGAACGGATGGCCTGGATTCATTCGGGCAGAACGGACTGGACGAAATCGGTCAGGCGGAGCGTTCATTCCGCGCGTGTCACAGGGACGCACGCCTGACGTGCTCGTAGGTAACTAACGCCGTAGCACAGTTGTCCTGTTGGGTCAACGTCTCACGCGAGCCGCGTGCACGGAAATGCTGCTATGCTGCACATTCCCATGCAGCATTTCGCATAGCGTTCCTGGTGTCGGATCTTCTTTAGGAAGATTGGACAGTCCATTTTGTACCGTCCAATCAATTACTCTTAATTGAGGGCCCAAAACTTAATATAATTTCGTGAAACTTTTACCCTAGGGATTTTGGACCCTTCTGGATCGATTGGTATGTTAGATTTTCATCAAGCAACAATAAATATGTCTACGAAGTAGTTTCACCTACCTGATTGGAGAAAAACATTGGTTATATAGTCTAAATTAAGAGAATATTAGTTTGATGCTAAGATAGCCCAAGATCCACTTGTCTTGTGATTTCTGTTGTTTAAGCCATTGGATCTTGAAATTTCTTTGGGAGTTTTGTAGTTAAGGTATGGTAGGAAATTCTATACAGTGCGATATGTGATATTTGATCAGGAACAGAGTGCCTAATTGAATTTAGATCTCATGTTCCAATCTAGAGAGAGGAGAGAGAAAATGAAAGAAAGAGACTTTTGGGATTTTGGGAATGGATCTATGTCTAGTTTTGTAGGGGAAGTCAAGATAATTTCTTGGGAATTTTATGGACATTTTTAGAGGATTTTTGGGGGCGTATTTATAGGCATTTTGGATCTTTTTTCATGATTATGTGTAATGATTATGGTTTATTTTTTTATATTTAATTAGCATTGGATTCTCTACCACCACCTTTTTCTCCACTACCAGCTGGTAGTGGTTTGACTCATGCTTTCATGTGGGCTGGTCATTGAATTCCTTTTTAGGTCCCTTTTGGGCCCCATGTGGGCCCCACATAGTGTAAAAAGATCATTTTGCCCTTTATGTATAAAAATTAGGGTTTATTCCCATGATTTCGGAATTGAGCGTACTTAGTAGCGTTGGATTCATATTTATCAGCACATTCTAAATTTTGATGTCTCAAATCTCGATTATGGGTAAAATTACTATTTTACCCTTTTGTCCATAAAATAAAGAAAATTAAGGATTTATCATCCGAATTTAGAATTTGTTGTGCTTACAGTCATTCTGAAGGGTTCGCTGAGTTCAATTTCAATTATGCATGTCTCCCTTAATTATACTCCTATAATAAGTACATTCTAAATAACCCTAATATTCCAGCCCAAAATTTCTGAAACTCAAACTTTATTGATTTTCTCAATCAATTACAAAAATTGGGGTTATTACAATCCCCAAGACCACTCTAGTCATAGCCACATCCCCATAACTCCAATTTACATACCCATTTGTAAATAAAGCAAAGTCATATTAAGTAAAACACTACACCAGTTTCACAAGATCATTAACTATCATGCAAACGTGTTTGTTATACTTGTCATGTCCTTCTCTTTAGATCTCTAGCACAGTCTTCTACTCCCTTTTCCTTGTTTTATTTCTTCAGACTTAAGAGATTGTAAACAATTTACTATGTCTCAGTAAACTTGGACTTGTATAGGTAGTTTCATAAGCGAATACGAAGTTATGCAGTTTCAAATCCAAATGGGGTACATAATCACATGTTATGTAGTTAAGTCTAACATAATGCATAATGAGTAGTATAACAAAACTCTAATATATCATTCATACTTTACAAATCATTGTCATGCCAAACCAATTCAATTTATCAGTTTTAATATCTGTGCATATCATTATCAAAGACAATAGTAACCTTTGCAAGGTATTTTACAAGATATGAAAGATTGTCACAACTAAGTCATGCATCATCTCTTAAATATACTCATCCAAACTGGATAGTGAATCATCGTCAAAATTAATAGGTGAAAAGAATTTAAACCATGCAATACTTAAATATGATTAATGTATCTCAATAAGTATACATGTATGGATAATACCATCTGAACCTCCTCAAGGTCTCGCGAGCATAGAAACACTCGTAATCCGACCATTTTTCTTTGGTCATGAGTACTCATTATAGACTTGAAATCATAGGGTGCTACACACCTGTACTATCGTACTATAAATACACATCTTAAAATAATGGACCCTCTATACGATGGACAAGAACCAATCAAGTCAGTGGCTATCACACTAATGCCAAGGCAAATAGACTCCCTGTACCATAAGAGTTCCCCAGAGTAGACATCTTATAACTTGACACCCCTCTTGGGACTGCCCACCTGGACCGACCAGGGCCTACAGGTACCCTTTTTATAGCCAGATATCATATATATATATATATATAGTTTTAGTGGGGTGGGGGGTGATCAATCCTCACTCTCCTAGCACAGTGTCCAATGGGCCACCTATTGCCCTCCATAATATAATAATACTAGCATCATCACATGTTGTCATAACATATAAAACCACAAAATTTCATGCACTAGTGAAATCATGAAAATCTATCTCTTTATATGATATAGCCATGTAAAAGCAACCCTCATAAGGGTAAGTATGAGGATTCCTCACTCCTCATCATTTCATAAATCGCAAACTCCATGAAAATTTCAAATACATTTTCATGTACATGTTTTCACTTTAATAAATAAATCAACATGGTATTCCAAAGTGATAAATTGCATGAAATACAAATATACTCACTATATAAATTAGAAATCTCAAAAATCTCAATTGTAACTATTTACAAACATGGTAGAATAGTCATGGATAGTTTTCATGTTTCACAAAAGTATATTGAAGTTAAAACTACCTACGTCCTTGATGAACTTTCTACAAGTTCTTCACTTTTAGTTTAGCTTTAAACTTAACTTCAATTTGGCCAAACTGCACCTAAAACTATGTCGCACATCCAACATCTGAATCCCCACATCAATATATGATCATATTAGCATCTAAATCATGCTTAGATCATGTCAATCTCAGGTAATTTATCTATTAATCAATTAATCATGCACTATTAGATGCAATTCATGCTCAATCTTATCTAATTATAGCTAAAGAGAATATTGATCAAGGTCTCACCTTCACTCCTTTGAAATTTGGTGGCAATCTGATATCGTTTGATCCCGAAAAAGGTAAAGAATGGGTGTCGGTTGTAGAATTTTTGCCATTCACTAGCGTCATCTTCTATGGCTCGATTCTCCCTCGTTACTTGCCCGATCACAATGATTCTTGAGGGCTTTTGATCATGTGATCATGATAAAAAGGATGATTAGCTCAGATCACTGATATACATTGTCATTGTCTCCAGCAACTCCCTAAAATCTAGTCAGTAAACAAAAAAAAAAAAAAAACAATTTCTCCCTTGCCGGCATCGCATGCCTCCACCAACGAGCGGATCTCTCTCTCTCTCTCTCTCTCTCTCTCTCTCTCTCTCTCTCTCTCTCTCTCTCTCTCTCTCTCTCTCTCTCTCTCTCTCTCTCTCTCTCTCTCTCTCTCTCTCTCTCTCTCTCTCTCTCTCTCTCTCTCTCTCTCTCTCTCTCTCTCTCTCTCTCTCTCTCTCTCTTCTTCTCCTCTCGGGTTAGTATCGGGCCTAGCAAAACAAACCATGCCGTCCATTTCATTCAACTTAGCAGGGAGGGGTGCCCGTATCAAATACAGCCTTCTCTATTTAAGCCATTTCGTCTTTTTTTTGTTATCTTATTTTTTAAAAACTCCCTTCATATTTAAATCCTCATATCTTCTCCATTTGTACTTAGATTTCAGCAAACTTAGTGTTGCTGGAATCATCTTTTCGAGCATAATCTAATTATGGAGGTCTCAATACTTGATTTGATGTCTATCAAGTTTTCACTTATAAAAGTCCAAAAATAGGAAATTCAATATATTCTTTTCATCCCATTTTAACATTTTTAAAATTTACTCAAATTGGGATTTAAAAATTAGAGATGTTTCACATTTAGGCTCAGATATCAAAGTGTGGTGTGTAAGTTTACATATATAATCAATCTTAACTTTTAAGTAGACTACAATTCTTAAACTCCATCTGAAATATTTTTCAACCTCAATCCTCACTAATAGACATACACTTAAAAATAAAACTCTTAGAAAAAGGTAAAACATATCTCTCTTTACTATGTAGCAAAATCATCAAGATAAAAAAATATCTCACATATACTCATGAAAAAGTGGGAGTTACTAAGAAATTTTACTAATCCCTTTAAAAGGATGTCATTATCAAGAAAGTTTTAAAATACTGTCTAATTTTTATCCATTCATATCCTCATCAAAACTATATTCCTCTTAGAATCAATAGATCTTGAAGTAGGACAAAATGAAGGATTAGGACAAGGTTATGAAAAGGAAGGGTATATAAGACGTTCAATTTTTTTTTAAAAATAAGTGGAGGTCTTCGGCTAACAATTGACAATTCTTATTTATTTGTACTAAAGTGAACATTCTTTTTGTACTTTTTTTTTATACAATTGTATCTCTTCGAAGAACATTTCTTTATTTTGGTCTCTAACTTATCTTTCAAAGAAAATAGGTAATGGATACTTTATACTGAGTTAACATGGGCAAAGGTAATTTGGTTTACAAAAAAAAAGAACAGCTTATATATAAAAGGCTCAAAAGGGCTAACTGGTGGTAAAAATATCTTTGGGTAGGCTTTGTGCCTTTAGGTTAATAACAAGGATAGTCTAAATCATTTCCTAGGTTACATATAATCTATTTGATTAAATAAACTTCTATAAAATTAAGAGTCATATTCAAATAATGAATCTTGGTAATTGACCAAATCAAAGAAAATAATGGGATCAACTAAGAATTGTGCACGTTAATGAAAATTGAAATTTATTTATAGCACTTAAAAGAATGAATGGTTCTAAACTCGCTTAGATTGTAAGTCTCCGCTAATTTTCTTTAGGATCTCTAAAGTCATAACTATTTATCAATCTAAACTATATACATGCAATTGTATATACAATTGTGATGTGAGATTAGCTTCCATGAAATACTTTAGAAAATGAGTAAAATATGAATTAAACATATACAATTTTTGTTAATAGGCTAAATAAGTAAAGAAATATTATACTTTACAAAATTCAATTCTCATCATTGTATAGGAACTGACCTAAAAACAAAAATATTTTCAAAATAGCTTAATTTTTTTTCAAATTTTCTTCAAAAATAGAGGAAAACAACTAAAAAAGACCAAAATTTGTTAGAATTCTACACCCCCCAATCTAAGTGAAAACATTGTCCTCAATATTTAAAAAGTGGGATGATAGTACTGCATTGAAAAATAAAGAAATGGGAGATGTAGAAAAGGAGAGTTCTTAAAAACAATCGTACATAATTATTACATATTGAAAAATTTTAGAGGAAAAAAATTATAGAGTTCGAAACTTCCTTCGGTCCCATACAAAGTGGGTTGGACAAACCTCTAAAAAGGAAGGGTGAGTAAATTTATCTTGTAATATTCAAATTTATATTTCATCACAATGTAAGACATCAAATTTATCTCAGGCTGGTTCTCATAATTAGAAACAATCTTGGGAGCTTGATGGAGCCTTTGTGGAAATAAAGCAAGGATGTCATATGGCTTAGTGGGTGGGATGTTTTCTTTATCAACAAATTTATCATTTTTTCTAATAGGTTTAGGTACCATTTCAACATTTTTTGAATCAAATTTATTAATTATTTTACCACTATGAAGAATGGTAATTGCCTTTCTTTGTTCCATGGAATTAATCTCACCTACCACCGGCACATTATTAGGGTTTACATTTGGTGGGGTAGGAAATTGTCTTTTGTTAAGGGTTTGTAGCATTTGAGATAGCATGTCCTTCAATTCATTCATGGATTGTGTGCTCTTTTAATTGGGCTTCAAATTGAGTATTTTTCTTCTCCTAGTTTTGAATGAATTGATGAAAGCTATCCACCACTTGCCTCTTAGGTGGGGTAATGTAAGGTCTAAGAGCAAGTGGTCCTCATGGTGGTTGGTAAGGGTTATATTGGGCCTTGTGTGAAGCATTAGTATTATATCTATTTCTCCAATTGAAAATAGGATAATTACTCTAGTTTGGGATTATATGTCTCTAAAGATGCAAAAAAAGGTTGCTTATAAGAGTGGGCTTGATCATGAAGCACATCCTAGAATCCAGGAATAGTAGGACATTCCTAAGTAGGGTGTGTGTTACTTTTACGAATACCACACACTTGTTCCACCTTCTTAGAAGAAATCTTTCCCATTTCTATAACCTCTACTTTTCTATGTAAGGATGCTATATTTGCACTAGCGTTATCTTGTTCAGTTATGGTGTAGATACCGCCCCTAGTGGATGTGATGCTAGAATTGGGTTTATTTGAATATTCAACTCTTTATGAATCATCCCATGATTGTCCACTCTTTGCTGGCCATTCTAAATACTCTTCCACCTCTTCAGGTTGTTTATTTAAAAAGTGGTCATTGCACATTATTTCAACATACTGGCACATATTAGAATTTAGTCGTTCATAAAAGAAGCTAATGATACACCAAGGTTCGTACTTATGATGTGGACATATTAACAATCATTCCTTGAATCTTTTCTAGCATTGATAGCAAGTTTCTTTATACTCTTAGGTAAAATTCATTATATTATGATGGAGAGTATTTGTCTTATGTATAGGAAGGAACTTTTTCAAGAACTTCTTAGTCATTTCTTGCCATGTTCGTATGAAACCTGCTGGTAGTGAATGAAACAACATCTTTGCGTTTTCTTTTAGAGAAAAAGGAAATAGTTTAAATCTTATCATGCCTAATTTGATGTTTTGTATATGTTGGGTCATGCACACTTCATCAAATTCTTTTAAGTTTAGGTAAGGACTCTTGCTATCCAACCTAAAAAAATTAGGAAGTAATTAAATTATTCTTGTCTATAATTCAATTATACCACCATTTTGAGGTAAATTTATACATGAAGATGTACTGATATAAGTAGTTTGTAAATAGTCTCTTAATGTTCTCCCACAAGGATTTTGGTTATGCCACTTGTCCTGATATGTGTGTTGGTCCCATTCCCTATTATTCCTCCATGAGGAAACATCATCATTATCCATGATAAGAGGTGGTTCATCATCATCAAAGAAGGGATTATTCCTTCATGGGGAAATATCATCTTTGTTAATGCTAGGGTGTGGATTACCCCTTCGATTGGTGTGTAGATTTTTCATAGAATGCAACTAACCATGGTGTTATGTTTTAATGGTAAAAACTACCCTAAATGATGCAACATAAATGCTAATGATGGATAATGATAGAGCACATAATTTAAAAAAACCCTAAAGCTAACAAGTAGACAGTTTGATTGTCTTAAATTCGGGTGGGGGAGAAGCTTTTAGATTAACCTAATCTAATGCTCGTCCTCTCTTTCAGATTTGCCCCACCACTTAACAGTTAGATCTTAACCTAACTAATCACTTTACACCTTCCTTAGCTAGTTGTAGTTAATTTAAGTCATTGAATGTGCTGGTAGAACTAGTTGTTTAATTACCAGCATAATTAGTCAGACGGGGGCCACTAGAGTAGCAATAGGTTGCCTCCTTCCAAGAGGGTCCTATGAGTATGTGATGGAATTTATAGATTTCTTCTAATTAATTTTAAATTAATTTAGAATGCCCTTGTGGTGATTATCCTAAGTGGCCCAAGAGGTGGTGATGAAATCCACCCTTGATGTTGTGGGGTTAGGTTCCCTTACTAATTAATTTTCATACTGCATGGTAGTTAAATTAGCATATAAATTAACTTAAAGCAATAAATGTTTCCTTAAATATAATTAAAAAGTAATAAACTAATGCAAGTCCTAAAATGCAACAAGTATAAATAATACTGTCAAATAATGTAAAATTATTCTAATTATACAAACCTTATTCTAGGAATTATGAGTTAAGACTGCTCACAATGGGCAACTAAATAAAATATTCTTATACAAAGATGGGACCTTTTACATTCCACATTCACTTCCAGATTATGATGGTCCACCCTTGACCTATTTTATTACAATATTTTTAAAATGCTAAGTGAATGCAATTCCTAATTTTTAAAATTTTTAATTTTAATTAAAATTTATGAAAACTTCACATGAGTCCTTAGCAATAGTGCCAAAAGCTTGTTTGATTTTTTCACAAGTACACAAGCTATTGTAGTATGGTTTGTATAAGTATGGGTCAATCCTTTTTAATTAAAATTTATGAAAACTCCACACAAGTCCCTCGCAATAGTGCCAAAAGCTTGTTTCATTTTTTCACAAGTGCACAGGCTATTATAGTAAGGTTTGTACAAGTATGGGTCGATCCCATGGGGACTAACTTGAAATGTGGAGTTTAAATAAAATTTAAATTATAAAAAATTTGATAAAAAAAAAACTAAAAATGCACTAAAAACATAGTCTTGTTTCTTAAATAAAAATTACACAAATATGGACTTAAAAGACAAAGAATTAAACAAAATAAAAGCTAAAATTTCACTTTACTAACTTGATTACAACAAAATTCTCTACATCGGATCACTTCCAAGTCAATCAACCCTCATCAATCCATCACTGATATCCCGGAGTACTGATTCAATGGTCAGATTATGCAAAATTTTAAAAAAATAAAATGATCTAGATTAAGGAATTAACTTGATAATTGGACTACTTAGATTGTCTGTATGAATTCCATATGTAAGATCAAAATGAATGAATCAACTAGGAATTAAACTTAGATGAAGATCTAAAAGTTGATTTTAGTTTTGAAGATAAAAAGAGCAAAAGTTAAGCAGGTCATGTTGATTGAAACTAGGCTGTTGATTCTCTTAGGTTAAAACCAAACATGGATTAAAATTGCATAGTTCAAGGACTTTTTGAGAAAAGACAAAATAGGGACACTAGTGGAATTAAAATAAAAGGACGAAGGGTAAAAATGAATATTTTCCCAAATTTTTAGTTTTACCTCAAGAGGAGAAAATGCAGGGAGGAAGATAATGAACGAGGGAGAAAACAAAAGGAGGGAGGAAGATTTGGGGAGAAACTCAAATTAGGTTTTGAGTGAAACACATCAAACTTATAAAAGGATGCAAATTTGGGGAATTATGGTGAAGGATTGAAGATCGAAATGATTGAAACAATGGAAAGAAAATAGGGATGAGGAAGGTTGAGATAGACAAAGGAGAAATGTGGATGATTCCGAGTGGGAGTGTGGAAAAACAGTGACTAGAAAAAACAAGGGAATGATGAAAATAACTGTAATGAGATGGAATTTTGGGAGAGACTAAGAGAAAGAGAAAGAGCAAGGAACAACGTACAAGAAACACCAAGCACAGAACAAGGAACGACGCAGGAGAAATAGGGAATTGGGAATAGTGTGGGCACTTCAGTCTCCTTTTATGGAGTTTCTACAATGGAGAAGAAGCTTCCTTCTATGGTGAATAGTGATTTCTTGGTGGAGAGAACTTTCTTTGGGTTCCCTCTATTACAATCCTACAGTTGTTTTTATGGTGAAGAAGTTCCACCAATGGAGAAGTCTCCTACAATGGACCCCCCTCTAGTTCCCACAGATATGCCATGATAAAAATCAGCTCAGGTTCCTTTCTTCCTTTTAAGCCATGGTTCTTTCCTTCTTCATTCTTTAGCTCACCAGCCTTCCTCTTCTAAGTTCTTTCCTTCTTTAAAGCTTGGTTATTCCTTTTATGGGTTCTTTCCTTTTCCTACTCCCTTTTCCTCTCTTAGTACAAGTTTCCTTTCTTTGAAACTCCCTCCTAGTTTGGTTCCCAATTAGGAAACCATCTCATTGGTCCATCTTGCATTGCAGGGCCCTTGTAGGGTGAGAATGATCGGGTACTGATCAACTAGATCTAAGTCATCCATTTCCATTCCAGTTGATCTACAAAACATAAAATTCAATTAGAATAATCTAAATCATGCTTTGATAATTTAATTAGCTCCAATGATCATCTAGCCATTAAAATTTTCCAATCAATAGTTAGATGATTAATTGTAACTAAAATGCACATTTAATCTAATTATGCAAAAGTAAGTGGTTAGATGATGTATCCTGATTCTAAATGAAGGATTTTTTTAGCTAAAATTGAGCTCTCAGAAATAAACCATACAAGAGGATGGAAATATGTGAAGGATTCGAAGTATGCATTTTAACTATTTTAAGAAGTATTATAGGATTCGTTTGGAGAGAGAGAGAGAGAGAGAGAGAGAGAGAGAGAGAGAGAGAGAGAGAGAGAGAGAGAGAGAGAGAGAGAGAGAGAGAGAGAGAGAGAGAGAGATTCTTTTTGTTTGCTCCTAAAATAATATGTTTGTCATCAAATGTGATGGAAACAAATTCCTTTTTACTTAAAGTTTTTCTTAAAGAAAAAATCAAGTAGGAAGGAAAACTTTAAATATCTAAATTGTCTTCTAATTTGGGGAAAATCATCACTATGGATTGCCACATTTATTTATTTGGAAATGCTTTGATCTTTGAGTGTCACTTTTAAATAAAAGACCATGAGAAAGGGTTCTTCTTTGATTCTCAACTATTAGAAAATATAAATTCAAGAAAATCAAAGAAACTTGTATGAAGTTTTGGGGGATTTATTTAAGAATTCAAGATTTTTGTTCCTTGAACTTCATCTTTCATGAAAACTAACCCATTAAACTAGGGCTCGAGAAACTTAAAATTTTATATCAATATACTTAGACTTTCATCCTAGGGTTTAAGGAAGGAGAGCGAGAGAAAAGGAAAATAAAGGAAAATTAAAATTGAGAAACTCGTTTATTATTCTTAGAAAAACTAACTCTTTCTTATAAGGTTTAGAGAACTTATTTCCCTTCAAAGGGACATTAGAAATTCCACTAATCATCCATACTTGGAAGGAAAGAAAGAAAACTTGTGGTTAATTTAGTAAATATAATGGGAATTCTATTAGAAAATCCTTTAACAATTTCACTAGATAGGAATTGTAATTAGACTATTTTTCTTGGAAAATGCAAGGAAGAGGATGAAAATAAAGCTAAAAAGAAAGGGGTTTCTTCTTTTAAGACTAAGAATTGAATTCCCTGTGATAGAGATTCTACTATCCCCTATGAAATTCAATTTTTGTACCTAATGTGGTTTAGGAATTAGGATTTTTGCTTTAGGATGACCTTTAGAAATTATACCAGAGCTTTTTCTAAATTAAGACCCTAATCCTAAATTTACATATAATAGAAGACCCAAAACTAACTAAGAAAGAGAATGAGATAATGATACAAGAATAGGAATGAAATCTACCTAAAATAAGCTTTTCTTTGATTTTTCATTAATAAAATGAGGTAAGGGACTCTCTATTTATAGAAATCTTGGGTAGCATAAGTGGTAAGTCCAAGCACAAGTAAGGGCATTGAGAAAATTTTGATTTTTAGGTTTTTTACCACTATGTATTTATGATTGTAAAGTTTAGAGGGCTAGATTTTATGAGCATAAAGTGGCCTTGGCCACCATGAAAAGGCTTTTTACTTCATGATTGTAAACTTTTCTGGCATCTTGAGTTTACAACTGTAAAGTGTCGGTGCTTATTTTTGAAAACATCCAAAAGAAAGCTATTGACATACTATATTTGGCATAAAACAAGAGCTAAAATCATCTTAGGGGAGAGACTTTATGATTGTAGAGTTAGACTTTACAATTGTAAAGTCTTAGGCTTATTTTTAAAAACTTATTTTCCAAAGGTTTTGATGAGTTTTTTTAATGGTTTTTGGGGCATTTTGAATCTTTTTTGAAATATGCATTTGCAAAATCAACTGGGGTCCATTCTTGGTGTGGGCCCTTGATAATATTTTAAGTAGTCCAAAATTTGGTCAATAAAATAGCCTGCCTTATGAAATCCTTACCTAGTCCTGTTGCTCGCTAGAAATCTTAATACTTCACTATGACTCATTGAAGATTTCAATCCCTAATATTCAAGATTAGAATTTGTTCTTCTTTGATACATGGAGATTGTAAATTTGGTGCAAGATATTCAAGAAAGAGAAAATTGTGAAGATGGGTGCATAAAAGATTTTGAAATTCTTCTGATTGATGATTCTTTGGGGAAAATGAAAATGGGGAAGGTTTACATTTCTACAACTATTCTTCTCTTTTATTTTGAGCAACAAAAAAAAAAAACCAATCACAGGGACCATTGCAAGTTTAAAAAGAGACGGTTGGATGGTGGAGGTTCTAGATACTATTATGGCTTTGGAATGGGAAGGATAAGTATCTGGCGGGCTAAGTTGAGAATCTAACCACCATTCCTAGAATTTATAGTTATTGTTGTGGATTTAAAACTTCCTTGTGGAAAAGAACAAGATTAGGAAAGATGAAATTCTAGATCTTTAATTTGGAATCTCTACCCATTTCATTGTAATTCTCAAAATTTAAGGGAAAAATTATCGTAAAAATCATCAAATTTTAAAAGAAAAATCATAACATTAATAACATACAAGTGTTCTAACTAGAATGGAGAAGAATTAGTGCTTTTAGATTGCTGTCATGTAGAGTAGGCTATCTCCTCTTATCACATAAAAATTTGTGTCTATTTATTCCTTTCAATCAAGCATATACCCTATTTATGCTTCCAACATTTGAGATCCACGCACATATTGTAATAGGAAATAATGTAATGATTAATAATTACTCTTCCAAAATTTAAATTCACAGATATTGTAATAGAAAATGCTTTAATGATTCACAAATGGAATTACTAAGGAATTCATTATGGTAGCTAATAAGTGTTTAATTTAGGCAAAAAAATACTCCTAGTTTAGCATTTAGTTAGAACATCTAACCGATCAATTTGGAAAATTTTAGCTAAAATATGAATTTTAGATTCAATTGATCATCCAACCACTGATTTGTAAAATTTAATGGTTAGATGATCATCAAAGCTAATCAGATGTGTAATGTATGGTTTAGATGATTCTAATTTGGTCTTGTATTTTGTAGATCAACCAAATTACGTCTCGGTTGTCTTCTCTGTAGGAGAGACCAAACCCATCTCCATCATCCCCTCTTTTCTCTCTAACTCCCTATTCTTTCCATTGTTCTCAGTCGCCTCTTTGTTCACTACCAGTTTTTCTTATCGTTCCTTGTTCTGAATCTCTCATCATTCCTAGTTTTTCCTTCATTCTAGCCAACTCTTAGTCTTTTTGTTCGTTCCATTGGATCATCATTTTTTGTTCACTCTTTCTAGTCCTTCACTCTTAGCCTCCATCATTCTCAGTTTTCTCTCCACTATTGCAATCGTTTTCCTTGAAATTCTCCACAAAATTGCACCAAATTTTCTCCTTTTTACTTCCTAGCATTATTAAGGAGAAAACCTAATTCAGGTTTTCCCGTTTTTTCCTTATTTTCCCTTCTTCCCCACCCCCTACAATGACTTCTTCATTGTATTTTTGTTCTGCAGTTATGTTAAAACCAAAAATTCAAGAAAATTCCAATTCTACCCATTGTATTATTATTTTAATTCCAAGTGTGTCCTTGTTTTGTCCTTTACTGAAATTCATCTTATTCTTATTCTAGTTTTGTCTTATCCTTATGATAACTATCTATGTTCTGTGTTAATCTTAGATTAATCTATGAACTAGTTAATCCAAACCCTGTCTAATTTAAGCTTAATTGATCAACGGTCTAGTTTTAATAAATAGAATTTCTTCATTTCTTTTTCTTTCTTTCTTTTTTTTCATATCTCATTTTCAATCAACTTCTAGATCTTATTCTTAGGACAACTCTTAGTTGATTCTCATCTTTGATCTTCCATCTAAAATCCAAAAATCTGACCTAAGTCATCCGAAACCCGAAATCTTTATTTAGATCAGATCATCAAAATTTTGGAGAATCTGAATAATCAAGCCATTAGATCTTTATTCAGGCACTTTTGTGAGAGATTGATGAAGGTCGATTGACTTTGAGGAAACCAAATTTGAAAAAATTGATATGATTAAGCTAGGGAAGTAGATTTTACTTGATATTTAGTTTAATTTTCTTTCTTTTTGAATTGAGAATTTTGTAATTTTCCTTCATTAAGTAGATCTAAATTTTCTATTCATTTTTATTTAATTATTATTATTTTTTTTATAATAAAATTTTATTTAAACTTCAAATTTCTAAGTAAAGTCTTTGTGAGATCGACCCATTCTTGTATAAACTACACCACAATAGGCCATGCGCTTATAGTAATCAACAAGTTTTTGGCGCCATTGTAGGGGACCTACAACGAATTTTTCATAAAATTTAATACAAAATTCAAAGTTTCCAAAAAATAAAGAAATCTTAAAAAATTGAAACTATTAGGAATTGCATTATTTTAGCATTATAGGAATTTTTAGGTGCATTTTAAAAAAAATTCCTAGTGCATAATCACCCCATTTCTTGAATTTTGGTACTTATTACTATTTTTATTATTTTAGGAAATTGGAAAAGAGGAAAATTGGTAAGTGGATCTTCATCCATTGTTGTTGTTTTAAATAAACTGCAAGCATAAGAATCGTTTGCAATATAGTACGCTAGTGATGTCGATCCCACGAGGAGTGAACTATTGTAATGCTAGTGATCCCTACTTCAAGCTATCTAACCTAGCCAAAATTCAAGTGATTTTTGTCCTAAATTAAGAATGAAAATTAAAACATGAACTTAAAAATTAAGTAAAACTAAGAAATTAAAACTACGAAAAAATAAGAAATGAAAACTAAGCAAAAACAAGAAACATGCTAAATAAAAAACTTTCCTAAAACATGCACTTTCTAAAATTGAAACTTTTCTAAATTAAAAAATCTAAATTTATGAATTTTCTAATTAAAAAATTTCCTAAAATGCATTTTAGAAACTTTCCTAAACATGAAATTAACAATTAATCTAATGAAAATATACTTTAACAAACTACTTTCCTAATTGTGCAAAACTGAGAAAAGTAAGCAACCAAATCAACTATTTTAACAAGTATGAAAATTTTGATTACTTTTCAACTAACTAAGATGCAAACTAATGGAATCTAACAATCAAACTAGAAAAAATAAATAAAAGTAATTACTAACAACAATGAAAAGAAAACTACCAAATTAACATCCATGTAACCATAGAATGGCATGTATGATTCATTGGATATGAGTGATTTAATCAACTACTTTGGAAACCTAAGTATGGAATCTATTTCTAACATTAATTAAGTTATCTAATAGCCTAATTGGGCTCTTGAAAAATTAAGTGAACAAGATTGTATTGTGCAAGAAATTAGCATACACCATTCATACAAAGAAATTCCAATAGTAAGGTAATTGAAACATTCAATGACTATAACAGGTAAAACATGAAATTAATCACTTCTAATGGATTCGAACATTCAAGAACAAAGATAATTTTCTGTTGGACACAAACATGAATTGAAAATTTCAACTAATCTCATTGAATCACATCCAAAAAGTCATCAACATAACATTCCATACATGTAATCTAAATCTGAAACTTAAATGCTATTATAATAGTGTTCACTTAATCTTAATCACTCCTCGATTATAAGCCAAATTCTTCTTCAAATATTCCAACATTCACTCATGAACAAGTATGCTTGAAATCAAGTGAAAATCCTATCCAAAATTAAGGTAACAATCCAATGGAACTTAAGCAACCAAAGCTGGAAAATTCAGAGGGCTTAAAGAGAATAAAGATACAATGAAAGCTAAAGAACAAAAGTAGATTCAAAATGACTTCCCTTGGATGTCACTTCAAAGGAAAAGAAGACTTGAATCTTAGTTTAAAAGCAAGGAAAATAAGGCAAACTAACATGAAAAGAAAGAAATTCCAGCAAAGGCTAAGCAACCTTCAAAGATGAATCAAAACCCCACAAATCCTAGGTTGAACACTTGAGGAAGAAGCATGAACCTTGGAAACTGGTAGCATCACCAAAAAGCATCAGTCAAAAGGAGAAAAAATTGTTGGAAGAAGTGGATGTCCTCCTCCCTAATGGAGGAGGCATCTTTTCTTATGAGAAAAAAGAGTTTGTTTTGATTGGGTTTTGGGCGGGTTTTATAAGAATTTTCCTATCTTTCCTAGATTAACCTAGTAATAAGGTGTGGTGTGGATTAAAGAGGGTCAAATTGAAGGGCCAGGATGTCAATCAAATAGGAAAGTGGGTGGAGCAAGTGGGCTGTCTTAAGGTAGGAGTTAGGTGGGAGATGCTACCTTTTTAGGAAGGGGCGTCTCCCCCCTTCCAAAAAGTGTTGAAAACCTATTTTTTAGGAAAGTGGGTGAGGCTAGGTTAGGAAACTCATGGATAAGTCTCTTGAATCTCCTCCAATCCTAGCCTTCCATTTAGCTTAACTTGATGGCTAAGATGGCTCACTTTGAAGGCTCCATTGACTAAGTTTCATGGCTTGCTTAGGAAACTTCATTGGCTTGTTTTCTTGACTTCAACCCTTGGCTTGAGAAACCCTACTGTAAGTTTTCCTCACTCTTTTTAATTTATTAGTAAAATTGTATTTAGTAATAACTTTGCATTGCTTGGTAGTATAATTACATATAAAAAGAATTTTTTAATAATTGTTGCATTTTTAGGGTTTGTATTAGCTTATTATTTTCCAATGCATTTTTAGTGCACGCTTATTGCTTTAAGGTGATTTATATATTGGTCAAATTTTCATGGATTGTGAAAATTAATTGGTCAGGGCACCTAACACTATAAGATCAAGGGTGGATTTAATCACCACCTCTTAGTGCACCCAGTATAATCACCACAAGCACGCAACTCAACTATTCAAATTAATTTAAAATTAATTAGAAGAGACTTATAGTGGCCATTACATGCTTGTAGGACCCTCTTAGAAGGATGCAATCTATTGTCACTCCAATGGCTTTTGAGCATTGTGGTTATAGTGGATATCTTAAAATCCAAGTGATTTTCTCATGCCTTTGGTTGACGTTAGTTGAGATATAAACACCTCTTGACATGAGGATTGTATTAACAACTTTATAACAGAACCCAACTGGTAAGCAGTACTCAAATCTAAAAGAGAGGAGGAGCGTTAGATTAGGCTAATCTAAAAGCATCTCCCCCACACAAATTTAAGACAATTAAATTATCTGCTTATTAACCTTAGTTTTGTTTGAATTTTGTACTATATCGTTTCCCATCAATAACATTTAGGTTGCATCATGTAGGGTAGCTTTTCCCACTAAAAAAAATTAAAAAAAAAATAGTCAGTTGCATTCAATGAATAATCTAAACACTGATCAAATGGGCAATCCATACCTCATCATTAAAGGTGATGACACTTCCCCATGGAGGAACAATCCCCTCTTCAATGATAATGAACCACCTCTCATGATGGATAATGATGATATTTCCTCATGGACAAATAATCCTCTATTAGATGCAAATGATCCTCCACCTCTATTTAATGATAACATCCATTCATGGAGGAATCATTCTACACCACATGGAACTAGGAAAAGAAATTATAACAAGGAATGGGTTCTAACATCCATTCATGGAGGAATCATTCTACACCACATGGAAATAGGAAAAGAAATTATAACAAGGAATGGGTTCAAAACATAACACATGAGGATAATTGTTATACTCAAAATCCTCAAGGGAGAACATTAAGAGACTATTTATAGCCTAATTATACCAACACACCTTCATGTATAATTTTAGATAAAAAAATTCTTGTATGATTGAATTAAAGATGGGAGTAATTCAATTACTTCCTAAATTTTATGGGTTCGATAGTGAGAGTCCTTACCTGCATTTAAAAGAATTTGATAAAGTGTGCATGACATAACGTACATATAACCAGAAATTAGAGATGGTAAGACTCAAACTATTTCCTTTTTCTTTAGAGGAAAAAGCTAAGATGTAGTTTCATTCACTACCAATAGGTTCCACACTATTAAGGCAAGAATTGACTAGGAAGTTCTTGAAAAATTTCTTTCCTATACATAAGATAAATACTCTCCTCTGAAATATAATGAATTTTACCTAGAAGGATAATGAAACTTTCTATCAATGCTGGGAAAGATTCAAGAAATTATTGTTAACTTGTCCACATCATGGATATGAACTTTGGTGCATCATTAGCTTCTTTTATGAAGGACTTAATTCTGATAAGCACCAATTTGTTGAAATGATTGAGGCACATGAGTATTTGGAATGGTTGGAAGAGAGTGCACAAACTTGGGTTGATTAAAAAAAAAAGGTTACCCAAACAAGCCCAAATCCACCACCACATTAGCTAGGGGAGGAATATATGTCATGACTGAAAAAGATGATATGAATGCTAAAAGTTGATGCCTAGAAATGGGAAAATTTTCTTCTAAGAAAGTCGAACAGGTGTATTATATTTGTGAAAGTAATATACACCTCACTTTGGAATGTCCCATTGCTCCTGCATTCTAGGATGCATTTCATGAACTAACATACTCCTATGAGCAACATTTTTTCCCATTTCAAAGACATATAATCCCAAATGGAATAATCACCCGACTTTCAGTTGGAGAAATGGTAATAACGCTAATGTCTCACAACAGGCCCAATACCAACCTTACCAACAAAATCAAGCACCACCTACTCCTAGACCCTATATACCACCACATAAGAGGTAAGTGGAGGAAAATTTTCATCAATTCATGCAATACAAGGAGAACAAAATTGCTCAAATTAAAGCCTAATTAAAAGAGAACACATAATTCATGATTGAATTGAAGGACATGATGTCTTGAAAAAGGACAATGTTCTATCCCACCAAATGAAAACACTAATGATGTGGATGTGGTAGATGAGATGAATTCTTCAAATTCAATGATGCAACAAACAAAGGTAATTACCATTCTTCACAGTGGTAAAATAATTAAGAAATCTGGTCCTAAAAAGCCTGAAATGGTACTGAAACCTATAAGAAAAAAGATAAATTTATTGATAAGGAAAATGTCCCATCCACTAAGCCAGATGACATCCTTACTTTGTTTCCACGAAGGTTGTGCCAAGCTTCCAATATTATCCCTACTCATGAAAAGCAGCTTGGAGATATATTTATCTTGCCCTACGATGAAATGAAACATTCAAAATTGGAAGATAAATTTGAACACCATTCCTTTTCAGAGGCCTATTTAGCCCATTTTGTATGTGACCAAGGGAAGTTTCAAACTCTATAAATTTTTTCCTCTAAAATTTTTCCATCTTTAACAATTATGTACCATAGATTTTTTAGATCTTTCCTTTTCAACATCTCCCATTTTGTTATTTTTCAATGCATTATTATCATCCTACTTTTTAAATCTTGGGGACAATATTTCATTTAGGTTAGGGTGTATAATTCTAGTGAATTCTAGTTTTTGTTAGTTTTTTTAATTTTCTAAAAAGAATTAAAATTTTTAAAAATGTGAACATTTTTAGGTTAATACCTACACTATGATGGGAGTTGGATTTTTTGAAGTATAGTCTAGATAACTTTGGCTTATTAATGAAATTGTATATGGTTAATTCATTATTTTACTCATTTTTTAAAGTATTCCATGAAAGCTAAGTCTCATATCACATCTGGATACATAGTTACATATACATGGTCTAAATTTATAAGTAGTTATAACTTAGAGATCCTGAAGAAATTCAGTGGAAACCTATAACCTAAGTGAGTTTTAGATCCTGCATTCTTTTTAAGAGGTTGTAAAAATGTGCCTAATTTTCTTCAACATGCTTAAAGAAAAATTCGATCCCACCAAATTTTTAAATTTGTTTAATTACTCGAATGATTAGAGTATTACCTTTAAAATTCTAGAAGTTCATTGAATCTTATTGATTATAAGAAACCTAGAAAAGGATTTAGGCCATCCTTGTTGTTAACCTAGAGATAGAAATCCTACCAAAAAATATTTTTGCCACTAGTTAGCCAATTTGACCCTTTCATATAATTCTTTTCTTTTTTCACCCAAATTAGCACTTTACCCATATTAACCCAGTATAAATTATCCATTGTCTACCTTCTTCAAAAGATAAGTTAAAGATGAATGAAGATATACTTATTAGTTGCAATGAAAGTAGAAAAGTGAAGGTAGAAGGGAAAAGAAAAGTAATTCAAAAGTACTTAAATACAAAGATTCTAAAAAAATTTGAAAAAGAAAAAAGAAAAAAGGAAAATTAGAAGAATGTAAAAAAGTGGAAAAGTGGATAAAGAAATATTCACTTTAGCAAGTAAGTAAAGAAGAATTGTCAACTATAGTAGAAGACCTCTACTTATTTTTGAAGAACTTTGAATACCCTTTGTACCCTTTCTTTTGTACCTTGTTCGAAGCTTACATTTCGTCCCAATAAAAGACCTATTGATTTTAGGAAGAATATAGTCTTGATGACGATATGAAAAGATAGAATTAAAGAGTAATATTTCTAAGTATTCAAAGGTAATGGTAGCTTATCCATTCTAAAGGGATCGAAATTAAATTCCTTAGCAACTCCTATTCCTTCATGAGAATATGTGAGAAAATTTTGCTTTTATTGACTCTACTCACATATTTGAAAGAGAGATATGATTTGAACCTTTATCTGAGTGTATGTCATTAGTGAGGATTGAGGGGAAAACATATTTCAGGTGGAGTTCAAAGGTTAGAAGTCTACGTAGAGATAAGGATTATTGCATATGTAGACTATAGACACACACTATGAGATCTGACCTTAATTGGAATATATTTAGCATATAGGTAGGGTTTTGAATTTTTCATTTATTTTTATTAGTATGTTAAAGTTGATAGATTTATTGAAGATAATACTCAGAGAAAAAGAGTGGAGTTGACTTAAAAATAAATTTTTGGAATTTTGTAATTTGGTTTTTCGCATGTTTTGCTTGGAACTAACAAAATACTGGTTGGGGTGTTAAGTCTTTAATTTTGGCCAAAATACCCATACTTTAGCATTTAATTAGAACATCTAACTGATCAATTTGGCAATTTTTAGATAAAATATGAATTTTAGCTTCGATTGATCATCCAACTGTTGAAAGAAGAGAAGATAACATCATTCACAAACAAGTTGAAGGTAGAAGGAAAGTGGACCAATGAAATAGAAGTCAACACCACATAGACTGATATGGGTGAGTCCATTAATAAAGTGGTAAAAAATGTCCTAGGAGTATCTAAAGGTAAAAGGCAAATAGTAAAGGAAACTTAGTGGTGGAGTGAAAAAGTGAAAAAAGTTATTAAAGATAAATGAGTATGTTTCAAAGCATGACAGAGGATTACAAATAATGAAAACTTAGAATAATATAAGAATGCTAAAAAGATTGTTGAGAGAGTAGTGATTGAGGCTTAACTTAAGGCATATGATGATCTCTATGATAGATTAAGGTTAAGAGAAGGTGAGATATATGCTTTTGAACTTGCAAAAATTAGAGAATAAGTTGTTTTCCACAAGTGCACGGTCTATTGTAGTATAAATTGTGCAAGTACAGATCAATCCCACGAGGACTTGACTTAAAAATAGGAGTTTAAATAAAATTTCCCTCAGGCTACGGCATTCCCTCTAAGTGGGGTGCTGCATCAGATCCTAAATGAGGCGGAAAATGGACAAGGGCTATTAGGGTGTTCCCCCTAGAGGGATGCTCTGCATTGGATCCCAGGTGTAATGGAAAATAAGCAAGGGCTACTAAATTATTCCCTTGGAAGAGATGCATTACATCAAAACCCAGGTGCAGTGGAAAGTATGCACGGGTTGATGCACCATTCGAGAAGTGCATAGGTAAATAGGTTAGGTCAAGAGAACAAGATTCGTATCACTACATGGAATATAGGCCCATTGACATGTAAGAGTTTAAAGTTAGTGCGTATAATGAAATGTAGGGGAGTCAATATCACTTGTATCTAAGAAATTAAGTGGAAAGGGGCTAAAAGTAGAGAAATCAATGGGTATAAGCTCTGATATATAAGAAAGGACAATAATAGAAATGGCATAGAGATAGTGGTAGATAAAGAATTAAAGGACAAAGTTGTAGATGTTAGAAGAACCAATGATATAATTATACTAATAAAACTTGTTCTAGGAGAGAAGATTATAAAATTCATTAGTGCATATGCACCACAAGTAGGGTTAGAAAATAGAATCAAGAGACAAGTCTGAGAAGATATGGAGGGAGTCATGCAAGACATTCCTAACACAGAGGGGATATTTATAGGAGGAGATTTTAATGGTCATGTAGAAAAGAAAAAGAAGGATATAATAGGCTACATGGGCAGTATGGTATTGGATAAAGAAATGAGATGGGAGAAGCTATACTTGGTTTTGCCTTAGCATATAACCAAGCTATAACAAACACATACTTAAGAAGAGGGATGAACAATTACTAACCTTCAAAAGGGGACCATATAAAAGCCAAATAGACTTTTTCCTACTTGGGAATGGCAAAAGATCAAATTGTAAGGATTGTAAGGTGATACCCGGTGAGAGTCTAACCTCACAACATAGTTTATTGATTATGGATATCTATATTAAAGTATGGAAGAAAGGAAATGAACTTAATAGGTGTCCAAAAACTAAGTGGTGGACCTTAAAAGGAGAGAAGTTAGCATCATTTACAAACAAGTTGATAATAGAAGGAAACTAGAATAATGAAATAGAAGTAAACACCATGTGGACTAGTATAGCTATGTTCATTAAGAAAGTACAAAATATGTCCTAGGAGTATTTAAAAGTAAAAGGCAACCAACAAAGGAAACTTGGTGGTGGAGTGAAAAAGTGTAAAAAGTTATTAAAGAGAATCACATGTGTTTTGAACCATGGAAAAAGACTAAAAATAATGAAAACTTTGAGCAATAAAAAAATGCTAAAAAGGTTGCTAAGAGAGTAGTAAGTTGAGGATAAAATCAAGGCATATGATAATCTTCATAATATATTAGGATCAATAGAAGGTGAGAAAGACGTGTTTAAACTCACAAAAGTAAGAGAAAGGAAGAGTAAGGACTTAGACCACATTAAGTGTATTAGACGTGATGACCAAAGGATACTAGTCTAAGGTGACGAGATCAAACAAAGTTGGAAAAGTTACTTTCAAAAATTACTAAATGACAAGTATCCTAAGAATATAGGGATTGAAAGTATCATAAACCCAAATAACAATAGACATTATAGATATGATCGTAGGATTAAAATATATTATGTGAAAGAGGCCTTGAAAAAGATGAAATTGGGAAAGGCTCTAGGGCCTGATGGTATACCAATAGAGGTTTGGAAGTATATGAGAGATACTGGGGTAATTTGGTTGACAACATTGTTTAACAAGATTATAAAATATAAAAAAATTACGGATGGATAGAGGAAGAGTTCTATTGTACCAATTTACAAAAAAGGAGACATACAGAGTTACACTAATTATTGAGGGATCAAACTTATGAGTCATACCATGAAACTTTTTGGAAGAGTGGTGGGGAAGAGGTTATGTCATGAGACAAGTGTATTGGAGAACCAGTTTATTTTCATGCCTAGGAGTTCTACCATGGAAGCTATTCTCCTACTTAGACAATTAATAGAGAAATATAGAGAGATGAGAAAGGACCTTGACATGCTCTTTACTAACTTAGAAAAAGCTTATGATAGGGTCCCAAAGAGTTAATATGGTGGGTTTTGGGTGAGAAAGGGGTCTCAAGGGGATATGTAGACATAATTAAGGATATATATGAGGGAGTGGTAACAAACATTAGGACCACTAGTGGTAACAAGGGGCTATCACTATAGGATTGTACCAAGGATCGGCATTGAGTTTGTGGATTTTCACTTTAGTTACGGATGGTTAGAAAAACATGTGCGCTATGATATTCCATGGTGTATTTTATTTGTTAATGACATAGTTTTGATTGATGAGACAAGGCAGGACTTACACATAAAGCTAGAGTTATGAAGAGATGCATTAGAATATAGAGGATTTAAATTTAGTCGATCTAAGACAGAGTATATGGAATTCAATTTTAGCAAGGAGAAGAGTAAGAGTGGAAGACCAGTGATGATTGATAACCAAGAAGTTCTCCTAAAAGAACACTTTTGATACTTGGGATCAATAATTCATGAGAGTGGACAGATTGAGAGGGAGGTTACCTAGAGAATCCAAGTGGGTTGGAACAAATGGAGATGCGCCTCTATAGTTTTGTGTGATAGGAGGGTGTCACTCAAAGTGAAAGAAAAATTCTATAGGATGGCTGTAAGGCCAGCCATGCTTTATGGATCAGAGTGTTGGGAAGTTAAGGAACAAAATGTACATAGGATGAGTGTTGTTGAAATACAAATGTTAAGATGGATGAGTGGCAAGGTAAGAAAGGATAGAATTAGAAGTGAAAACATTTGAGGAAACTTAGGAGTAGTGTCAATACGTAACAAGATAATGGAGATGAAACTTACATGGTTTGGACATGTACAACGTAGACCAAAAAGGGCACTAGTTAGAAGGATTGAGGGGATCCTAGTTGACAAATCTAAAAGGGTAAGGAGAAGGCCTAAAAGAGCAAGGATAGAAGTGGTGAGGAAAGATTTAAAAACTTTGGAACAAAATAAAGCCATGACACTTAGAATTAAAAAGTTAAATGACAATGGACTTAAAATAAATTCAAATTTATTAATTAACTAAAAATTACATACTTTTGAATTTAAATAAAAAATTAAACAAATTAACAAATTAAATTCAACTTCACTAGCTTGATTGCCGTGTCACATAGGGAACAAGGATTAAAACTACATAGTTCAGGGACTAATTAAGAAAATGACAAAATAAGGAAACAGACAAACAATGACACAACCAGAAATTGAATAGGAGAACAAAGGGTAAAACTAGAATTTTTTAGTTTTTCTGGTTTTAACCAAGACATAGAAGATGACCCCAGGAGGAAGAAGATGCAGGGAGAAAAGAAGGGGAAAAAGGTGATTTTGGGTAAAACCCAAATTAGGTTTTCCTTGAATCAATGGAAACTTGTAAAAGAAAGGAAATTTGGGAAATGTGTATAAGGAATTGAAGGGAATGATTAAAACAATGGAGAAAAAATAGGTGGGAAAAATTGTAAAAAATCACATGTAAAAAGAGGGGATGGAAAGTGATGGTAGAGAGTTGAGAATGAGGAAGAAAAAATTGGGAATGAAGGAGAGAAATTGAAAACAATGGATGTTAGGTTCAATGATTGAAATAAAGGATGATAGGAGGAATAGGGTACAATTGGAACAGTGAAGGAAAGCAGGACTGAAAACTATAAGACACAGGGTGAAACAAAGGAAAAATAGGGATTGAAACATATGGGGAAATCGACGATGAAGCTATTAGAGAAACAAGGTAAGGCTGTAACATCCCTAATTTTTAAATCTTAATTTAAGTAAATGTTGGAGTTATGTTAAATAGGGATATATATGGGGAAATCGACGATGAAGCTATTAGAGAAACAAGGTAAGGCTATAGCATCCCTAATTTTTAAATCTTAATTTAAGTAAATATTGGAGTTATGTTAAATAAGGATGAAAAGTGAATATTGAACTTCCTTTTTTGGAGTTCTAGAAAATAAATTTTTTATAAACATGAAATCAAATGTTGGGCCTCAAAATTTAATTGTACTTGAAAAGACGATTGCAACTATACTTAGAACATTGAAATCAGAGTTCAAAGGAAGAAGTTGTGACACTTTAAATATGAAGGGCATCTTAGTAATAATAATATAGAAAATAATTTGCTAAAATAGAGGGGGGGGGGCCGTATTTGATATTGGCACCCCTCCCCACTCAAGTGAATTGAAGAATAGACCTAACGATCTATTCCCAAACTAGATAGTGTAAGGGAAAAACCCGATGGGGAGAGGGAAGAAGGAAGAGAGGAGAGAAAAGAGAGTGGGAGCGGGAGTCCACAAGATGGAAAACCCAAACCACACCGATGAAAGAGAAAATTAGGGTTTTTGTGTTAGTAGGAAATGCAGGGGTTTGCTAAAGAAGATGACGGCTCAAATTGTTGATTGGCTCGATCGATCTCTTCAACGCATGAGCAAGAACCAAAACCCTATGGTTATGGAGGGATCTGTGATGATCTAGACGGTCTATTGAAGAATAATTAAGGTCAAACCGCCTCATCCAAGGGTGGGTGAAGCACACAAACATGCTCTGAAGGTAAGATCTAAATTCTCGATTTGATGCATTTTGCCAAATTCATATGATTTCATCCTAGATCTAGGTTTTATGGGTGATCTAGCATCAATTTCTTAATCCAAGCCTAAGAATAGGTAAATAAGTGCCGAATAATACTTGGATTGGTCTAAGATGGTCAATTGAGGATGGAAATTGATCGGACAATCATAGCCGTCCGATTAGTAATATGAAAAAGGTGTTTAATGTTGTCTGATTGATAATCAGACATGATCAGTAAGTTTAGTGACCTGAAATTCATGTAGAATGGATCAAATGTGTTCATTCAAGGGTGAAATAGAGCAGACAAACTAAGCCATCCAATTTGTAACTATTTAAATAGTAAGTTCATGCTCTCTAATAAATGATCAGACACCACAGATGAGGTATAAAACATTGAAATTACTAGTGTATGATAGAAATTGAAAAACCTACATGGAAAATTGATCAAATAATCTCCACTTTTCAATCGGACAATAAAGAAGTAAGGACCTGACTATGTTTGATTGGTGATTAGATCACCATCCAATGATTGTAATACAATAACCTAAGAACATATATATTGCATAAGATCTACAATAGACATATTGAATTGAGTATTGATATGTAATTTAGGTTGAAATATGAATGGGAGGTTTATGTACAATGCAAGTCGAGTTATAATCCCAACCAAGGTTAAGAAACGATTGGGAATTGAAGATGTTTTAAGAGGTAGGTAATCTGATACTACCAAGTTTCAAATGAACTTGAAAATGAAGAAATAGTTGGTGAACTATTGTCGAATTTGAATGGTTTGATTTTAGCAATTATTTGATACATATGTGTGTTATTTATCATATGTTCCATGTTTGACATTCTGATAAATGGTGCATGCAAATTGAAATATGATTTTAAATCCATATTCCATACCTTGAAAGGAATGCTTGAAAATGCATGGTTTTGCATAAGGTATGTATGTCTTATGATACAAATTGAGATGTATGAATATGAAGACGAATTGATTTGACTATTGAGTCATGCTTTGAAATAAACACTTGAGATACATGACTTTATATGAATTATTAAATATTAATGTATATTAGTATTAAAGTAAAGATGTAAGAGTTGAAGACTAGTACTAGGTAATGTGTAACTACTTGTAAGAGTTGAAAACTGGTATCAGGTAATGTGAAATGACTCATAAGAGTTGAAAACTAGTACCAAGTAATGTGAAACGGCTCATAAGAGTTGAAGACTCGTACCAGGTAATGTGAAACAACTTGTACGAGTTGAAGACTGGTACCAGGTAATGTGAAATGACTTATAAGAGTTGAGGACCAATACCCAGTAATGTGAAACGACTTGTAAGAGTTGAAGACTAGTATTAGGTAATGTGAAATGACTTGTAAGAGTTGAAGACTAGTACTAGGTAATTTGAAATGATTCGTACGAGTTGAAAACTGGTACTAGGTAACGTAAAACGACTCATAAGAGTTGAAGATTGGTACCAGGTCATGAGAAACAACTCGTAAGAGTTGAAGACTAGTATTAGGTAATGTGAAAAGGTTCGTAAGAGTTGGAGACTGGTACTCAGGTAATATGAAATGACTTGTAAGAGTTGTAAGACTATGAATATCTTGTGACTTTATATGTAGTAAGAATGTTTTTACATGCATGATTTGAATTGGTTTTAGCATGGATTGCTTGTGGTGAGCTAATATGCTCAGAGTTATATTTGGTATGGATTTGCCTATGCTGACCTGATATGCTCTAATTTGATGTGGCATTGATTTGGTTGTGATTGAATGGGAAAGTGATTCGATTATTTTATTATTTTATCATGGAATTGTGAATACTAATAGCATGCGTTATCCTTCATAAAGATATCTTGTGAATTTTATGTGGACTGATGTTGTACATAGATAGATTAAATCCCTGATGGGATTTCTATTAGGCTAATTCAATTGCATATGTTTATAATAGGCTCTGAGTAAATTATGAGCTATTAGAGTTTGAGATGATTTGATATAGATCTACCTATATCATGAGTTGATATATAATGTAATGATATCATATGAGATTACTTGATATGAATTATGATGTATATGATATGAATATCATCATATGTTGATGGCTGTATGATTGTATAATGTTCCTTAGAATAGATATGTGCACAGTAATAATGTTATTATCAGTTTGAAATGGATGACTTTTAGATTAACCAATTACTACTGTGAATGTTAAAGTAATTACATGTTACTTGGTTTGTCAAGTATGATGCCAATTTTGTGGACAATATACACACATATATGTATACCTGCATAGGTTTGCTTATAATGCATTCCATGTGATGGCTTGTGGCCAAATGATTATTTATCAGAAAAACCTTTCTTCAAATCATTATGTGTATGTCCTAATCTTGATTTTGTAGTACCCAGATTATCTACTGAGTATGTTGTATACTCACCCTACCTTTTTTTACCATAGGTTATCTCGAAAAGAATTAGAAAGGAGATTAAGATTCTAAGAAAATTGCTTGAAGATTTCAAGAACATAAGAAGCAAGGTAATCTAGAGTTTTGTTAAGATACTCAAGTTACGTTGACTATAGGTAATATTTCAATATTATATGTGATTTAAAGTATTACTAGGTTGTGTTTGATAAGTCTTAGGAATGTTGCATGTTAGATGTTTTTGAAAAGGTGACGAAGTCTCCAATCTTATTTTGAAATAAAAAATAATGTTTATAAAGTACTTCACAATGACATTCTTTAAATGTCTTATGTCCAAAAAACAGCGAAAACTCTGTTGAATTTTTAGTAGAAATGTAGTGCTCGTTTCACCAAGAATCCTTTTTGAGAAAAGAGAAATGACACTCAAGGCTTTTAAGAATGAATTTAAAAGAAAAAGATTCTTCCACTGTTATTTGATTTTCAAAAAATGGTTTTCATTGAAGATTGATCTCATTACATAAATGTCTTTTGTATGTAAAAGTGTTATAAAAAACCCAAGTCGTTGCAGTTGGTATTAGAGCTCAGATTCATGTCATTCATAGCTAATTACAAATGAAAAATCATGAATAGTAAACAATATTAAAAGAAATTTATGTCCTATTGTAAGTAATTAAAGAAAACACTTACATAAGATTAGCATAATCTGAAAGAAGATGTCATATTGAAGACAAGGGTAACTAGAGTATAAGTACTCACTTAGGGTCGTGTAAGTGTGAAATTTCAGAAATGCCACATAGGCAAAATAGAAGTTTGACCTTAGGAATAAGAGTAATTCTACAAACTCTCTCGAGTAAGTTCCATCAATTGAATGTATAGACGTTCATGCAGCATGTAGATCAGTTTTTCCAGAACAAGATACAAGCAGAAACAACAACTAGAACTATAGATTTAGATAATACTGATGAAAGAGTGGATACTCAATTGGAAAGATTTAAGAAGTTGGTCCCATCATTCTCTGGAGAGGATGAATCTTACTCAGAAGAGAAGTGAATTTTTGGAATAGAGCAAGGTCATGGAAGTAATGAAAAATTTCATAGAGTATCTTGACAAGAAAAGTTGCCCTTAGTTGGCAACAATCGAGTAAGTAAATTTTGAAACACAAGACGAAAGAAATTATGAATTTGGAACAAGAAAATTCTATAGTAACATAATATGAGAATAAATTCACTTATCTTCATAGATTTGCACCCATGGTATGTACCATAGAGGCCAAGGCTGCATAGAAATTTGTTGATGGATTAAACCTTAGTTTGAGAAATAGAGTTATAAGGTTTCAGCCTGATACTATGGCAAAGGCAGAAGAGTTGGCTTCTTTTTTTTAGAAGGATTATCAAAGGACATTAGAAGACTGACAAAAATGGAAAAAGGATATTAGCATATCTGAGCACTTCAACAGAGGAAAATGACTAATACAATCCTCAAGACCCCATCATCCACAAAAGTGGCAATTTGAAAACAAGAATAGATCACTAGTACAGAAAACATGTCCACGGTGGAGGAACCATCATCTAGGCAAACAATGTCATAGCATCAAGTGCTACATTTGTAGAGAGATGGGACACATTGCCATGCACTATCCAAAGAAAGAGAAAGAAGAAAAACCTCAATGGAATCAGACCCCTTGAAACCAAGATCGTGTACTTGCTACCACTTTAGGGCAAGCATAAACACTAGATATAGAGACAAAAGGTGGACTTCACATACATATAACATGCCTACTAAGATGCATCAATGTATACAGATGGAGAGATTGTGTGTTTCTAATGGGCATGAGTTTTCGTATTGGAGGTAGGTTGTTCTGACATTTTTAATTTATCCATGTATTTGGACTATGACCAGATTATTGGTGTAGTAAAATAACATGTATTTAGTCAAATACATGTTGTGATAGATTTTGATGAATTGATAAATGATATGATTTCAAATTGTGAATACATCATTCTTCAAGGATTAAATAAGATGGAATATATCTTCCTTTGATGATGATGGTATTAGACAAGTATCTTGGTATGTGAACATGATTGGAGATATGTGAATTATAATGATATATGGATGATAATGAGACATATGAGCAATAATGATAGAGATGTGGAGTATCCATAATCCTTAGCTTGGAACTCAGTTAATCCTCTCATAGCCAACTCATCATGACAAAAAGAATACGATCAACCAATGAGTGTAGGTTGGTAAGTTGTGAGTTACAGAGATAACTCATATAGGTAATGTTGATCAATGAGAAATAGACTCTACATATGAAGGTTGACATACTTTAAGAAAACAAGTGATTTGGATTTGCATTTTATTTCAAGAAAGATTCTCAAATTATCTATTTAAAAAAATCAATTTTGATATTTGAATTTGTATCTGAATTTGAGACATGTTCCATCGGTTATTTAATTTGTTAGACTGCTAGTTTACATGACTAGCATTTGATAAATGCTATGATTTAGACTCTTCTAATGAGGAGTATTTGTTTATACCTAGCGGTTAGGTGATTTGAACCTCATCTAATAAATGGGGTAGGGTACTTAGTGAATCGTATGTTAACGGTATCACTTATGAACTAGATCTTTGGATCTTTTGGCCAATGATTGATCAACATTGGATTTCTGATGTTTGGACTCCTTGGATGGGAGAATTTATGTAGCCCCGCCTATTTGGTATTTTGAACCTTATTTGATCAATAATGTAAGTGAACTCGTTTGGGTTGTATGCCAGTGGGGATCATTGGAAATGTCTATACTTGTATGTATCGATAGAAACATTTCACTATTAGTATTTGAAAGTACGATGGTGCTATATCTATATTTGAGAACACCAATGGTGTTATTTCCATATTTGAATGTGATTCCACAATTAGTGTGATTTTAGTTATTCATTTAATGGTGTTAGTTTCGCTTTGCATCTAAGAAACATTGAAGGTGCTATTTCTTTGAATTTGAATACACTAAAGAGTGTAAGTTCAATGATTAGATTTTGATTTGTACAAATGTTATCCTGAGAATTTGTATTCAAAAGTTCTCATCTAGACTTTAGTCAGAGGGTATTATTTCTGACTATATGAATTTAAAGGCTATACATATTATTTCAGTAAATTAGAATTTGGGAACATCAAAGATGTTCTTTAATGTAAAGACAATCTCTTTATTTTGGATTTGTGAATTCTAAATAATAAGTTTGAGGAAATCTATTCATGAATACAATTGAAATATTATGATATTAATTGGAATTTTATCTTAAATGATTATTTGAAGAAATGAAAAAATTATTTGACCTGAACATATATGAAAGTTAGGGAAAATTAGTTGTGAAAGGATATGATTCTAGAACTGAGATAAGGACGTCTTTTTAGTATTGTTTGAAAGATATCATGAAAATAATTTCAAGGATGAAATTCCTCTGAGGGAAGAATGTAACATCTCTGATTTTTAAATCTTAATTTAAGTACCTGTTGGAGTTATGTTAAATAAGGATGAAAAGTGAATATTGAACTTCTTATTTTGGAGTTCTAGAAAGTGAAATTTTTATAAACATCAAATCAAGTGTGGAGACCTCCAAAATTGGATTATACTCGAAAAGGCAATTCCAATGATACTAAAACACTGAAATTGGCGTTCAAAGGAAGAAGTTGTGACACTTTAAATATGAAGGGCATTTTAGTAATAATAAGATATAAAAAAATTGGCTAAAACAAAGGGGGGCGTATTTGATACTGGCACCCCTCCCCAATTAAATGAACCAAAGAATAGACCTAATGGTTTGTTCCCGAACCCGATAGTGCAGGGGGAAAACCCAATGGGGAGAGGAAAGAAGAGAAAGAAGAAAAGGAGAAGAAGAAGGAGGGAGGAGAGAAGAAAGGAGAGAAAAGAGAGAGGGAGTAGGAGTCTGCATGTTGAAAAACGCAAACCATGCCGGTGGAAGAGAAAAATAGGGTTTTTTTGTTCGCAAGAAATGTAGGGGTTGCTGAAGAAGATGACGGCTCGGATTGACAATCTGAGCCCATCAATCTCTTCAACGCATGAGCAAGAACCAAAACCCCATGGTTATGTGATGATCTAGACCATTGATCAAAGAGAAATCAAAGTCAATCCATCTCATCCAAGGGTGGAGGAATCATAGAGACATGCTCTAAAGGTAAGATCTAAAAGACCTTGTTCTTGATTTGATGTATTTTGCCAAATCCATAAGATTTCATCCTAAATCTAAGTTTTATGGGTGATCCAGCCATCCATTTCTTAATCTAGGAATAAGTAAATAAGTGCCTAATAAAACTCAGATTGGATTGAGATGGTCAATCGAGGCTAGAAACTGATCAAACAATCCTAGTCGTATAATTAGTACTGTGAAGATGGTGTTTAATGTCATCTGATTGATGATCAAACATGATCAGTAAGTTTGGTGACCCAAAATTCATGCAAAATGGATTAAATGTGTTGATCCAGGGGTGAAGCAGATCAGGCAATCTCAGCTGTCCAATCTATCATTATTTAAAGAATGACTTCATGATGTCTGATCTATGATCAGAGACCACATATGAGTTCTAGAACATTAAAATTACTAGTGTATGACAGAAATTTAAAAATCTACATGGAAAATTGAGCAAATAATCTCAACCATCCAATCAGACAGTAAAGAAGTAAGGACCCGACAATGTCTGATTGGTGATTAGATCACCATCCAACAATTGTAATGCAATAAACTAAGAATAGATGTGTTGCATAAGATCTACAATTGACATATTGATTTGAGTATTGATATGTAATTTCAATTGAAATATGAATGGGAGGTTTATGTGCAATGCAAGTTAAGTTGTAATCCAAACCAAGGTTGAGAAACGATTGGGAATTGAACATGTCATAAGAGGTAGGTAATCTGATACTACCAAGTTTCAAATGAACTTCAAAACAAGGAAATAGTAGGTGAACCATTATCATATTTGATTGGTTTGATTTTAGCAATGATTTGATACATACGTGTGTTCTTTGAGCGTATATGATTTTCATGTAGATCCATGATTTGTCATATGTTCCATGTTTGACATCCGAATAAATGATGCATGCAAATTGAAACATGATTTTAAGTCCATATTCCATACCTTGAAAGGAATGCTTGAAAATGCATGATTTTACATAAGGTATGTATGTCTAATGAAACAAATTGAGATGTATGAATCATCATTATCATCATCAAGACCTTATCCTAATTACAGGTAGGCCACATGAATCTTATTCCTTCATTCCTCTCTATTAAGTACCATGGCTTCATTTAGTCCCAATGTTTTTAAATCTTTCCTCATCACTTCTATGCACATTCTTTTAAGCCTTCCCCTTGCCCTTTTAGGACCTTCTATTTGAATTGCCTCACTCCTTCTAACTGGTGCTATTTTCAGTCTCCATTGTACATGTCTAAACCATCTAAGTCTAATCTCCCTCATCTTGTTACCAATTGGTGCTACACCAAAATTTTCTCTAATATTTTCATTCCTAATTCTATTCTTTCTTGTCTTACCACACATCCATCTCAACATCCTCATTTCTGCAACACTCATCCTATGAGCACGATGTTCCTTAACTACCTAACACTCTAATAGAGCATGGCCATCCTATAGAATTTTCCTTTTAATTTGAGTAGCACTTGCTAATCACACAAAACTCAAGATGCACATATCCATTTGTTCCAATCCACTTGGATTCTCTGGGTAATCTCCCTCTAATCTCTCCACTCTCATGAATTATTGATCCTAAGTATTGAAAGTGGTGTTTTACAGGGACTTCTTAGTTATCAATCTTAACTGGTGTTCCACTCCTACTCCTCCCCTTGCTAAAATTGCATTCCATATATTTCCATCTTAGTTGGGCTAGTTTTAAATCCTTTAGATTCTAATGCTTCTTTCCATAACTCTAGCTTTATGTTTACACCCTCCCTTATCTCATCAAGTAAAACTATATGCAAATAGCATGCACCATGGAATCTCCACGTGCAAATGTTTTATTAACTCATTTATGACCAACGTGAAAAGGTATGGGCCAATGCCAATCCTTAAGCAATCCTACAATGATAGGAAAATCACCGGTCTCGCCATTAGTGGTCTTAACAGTTCTTACTACTTCTTCATACATATCTTTAATTATGTTTATATACCCTTGCGAAACCCCTTTCTCACTAACACCTGCCATATTAACTCTCCAGGGACTCTATCATAAGCTTTCTCTAAGTTGATAAAGACCATGTGGAGATCTTTCCTCCTCTCCCCATATTTCTCTCTCAATTGTCTTAGTAAAAAAATGGGTTCCATGGTAGACCTCTGAAGCATGAAACCAAACTGATTCTTCGATATACTTGTCTCATGATGTAACATCTTCTCAATCACTCTTTCAAAAAGTTTCATAGTATGGCTCATAAGTTTAATTCCTTGATAATTAGCGTAGCTCTGTATGTCTCCTTTATTTGTATAAATTAGTACAATAGAGATTTTCTTCCACTTATTAGGCATTTTCTTTGCTTTATAATCTTATTAAACAACTTGGTTAACCAAACTATCCCAATATCTCCCATATGCTTTCAAACCTCTATTGGTATACCATCAAGCCCCATGGCCTTTCTTGATTTCATCTTTTTCAAGGCCTCTTTCACTTTAGGTATTCTAATCCCACGTTCATATCTATAATATCCAATGTCATTTAGATTTAGAGTATTTTCAATCCCTATACTCTCAAAGCAATTGTCATTTAACAATTTTTGAAAGTAAATTTCCCACTTTTGTTTGATCTAATCATCTTTGACTAATACAATTTGATTATCACTTCTAATACACCTAACATGATCTAAGTCCTTGCCCTTTAGTTCTCTTACTTTTGCAAGTTTAAACACATCTTTCTCACCTTCTCATATTCCTTGTCTATTATAGAGCTCATCATATGCCTTAAGTTTAGCCTTACTTACTATTCTCTTAGCAACCTTTTTAGCATTCTTTTATTGTTTGTAGTTTTCATTATTTCTAGTCTTCTGCCATGCTTTAAAACACATCCATTTTTCTTTAATAACTTTTTGCATTGTTTTACTCCATCACCATGTTTCCTTTACTAATTGCATTTTACCTTTAGATACTCCTAAGACATCTTTTGTTACTTTCTTAATGGACTCAATAATATTAACCCACATGGTGTTTACTTTTGTTTCATAGATTCAATTTCCTTTTGCCATCACCTTATTTGTGAATGAGGTTATTTTCTCTCCTTTTAAGTTTCACCACTTAGTTTTTGTATACCTATTAAGTTCATTTCCTTTCTTCCATCTTTTGATATGGATATCCATAACCATTAACCTATGTTGTGAGGTTAAACTCTCACTCGGTATCACCTTACAATCCTTACACATTGATTGTTTAGTATTCCTAAGTAGAAAAAAGTCTATTTGGCTTTTATGAAGTCTACTTTTAAAGGTTATTAAGTGTTCATCCCTCTTCTTAAAGAGTGTATTTGCAATGGCCAGGTTATATGATAAAGCAAAATCAAGGATAGTTTTCCCCATCTCATTTCATTCATCTATACCATCCCCTTCGTGTATTCTACCATATCCTTTCTTTTTCTTTTCCTACATGGCCATTTAAGTCTGCTCCTATAAGTATCCCCTCAGTGTTGGGATTTTTTTGCATGACTCCCTATATTTTTTCCCAAAACTATCTCTTGATTATATCTTCTAATCGTACTTATGGTGCATGTACACTTATAACGTTTATGATATGCACTCCTAGAACAAGTTTTATTATTATTATTCTATCACTAATTCTTTTAACATCCACAAATTTATCATTTAATTCTTTATCCACTATTATTCCTATGACATTTACTTTATTATACTTTCCTACATACCATAATTTCTACTCATCGATTTCTTTAGCTTTAGCCCCTTCCACTTGGTTTCTTGGATACAAGTAATGTTGACTCTCCTACATTTCATCATGTCTACTAACTCCAAACTCTTACTTGTCAATATCCCTATATCCTATGTGGTGATACAAATCTTATGCTCTGGAGATATCCTATTTAGCAGCACCCTTTTTAACCTCCATGGCATGAACCCATGTCCACTTTTCACTATACCTGGGTTCTGAGTAACGCATCACTTTTGAGAGGATGCTCCAGCAACCCTTGCCCATTTTTTTACTACACCCAAGATCTGATGTAGCGTGTTGCTTCTGGGGGAACACCCTAGTAACCCTTGCCCATTTTTAACCGCACTAGGATCTGATGTAACACTTCACTTGTGGGGAACGTCCTAACTTGAGGGAATGTTAGTTTTCAATTCATGTCATGTTAGGGTTTCCATACTTTCAAGAAGTTGTATATGATTTTCATTTCTTCCTTACAAACTAATATACAAATGTATATTCATTTACAAGCAGAAAAGAAATAACAAAATCATCTTCAACTTCTCCCTTGCCGACTGGCACCTAATACAAGGGTAGCCATATTTTAAGAAGCTGGAGATGATTTTCATTTCTTCCTTACAAACTAATATACAAATGCATATTCATTTGCAAGAAAAAAAAGAAATAGCAAAATCAACTTCAACTTCTCCCTTGTCGGCTAGCACCTAACACAAGACCCTCCTCCTTTTTCATCTTGGCTTAGGACCGACATTGGCAGAGTTAGATGTATGAATATGAATACAAATTGATTTGACTATTGAATGCTTTAAAATAAACACTTGTGATACATGGCTTTGTATGAATTATGAAATTTTAATGTATATTAGTATTAAAGTAAAGATGTAAGAGTGGAAGACTGGTACCTGGTAATGTGAAATGACTAGTAAGAGTTGAAGACTGGTATCAGGTAATGTGAAATGACTCATAAGAGTTGAAGACTGGTACCAAGTAATGTGAAACAACTCGTAACAGTTGAGGACTAGTATCAAGTAA
The DNA here is from genome assembly GCA_035236585.1 of Warburgia ugandensis. Lineage (NCBI taxonomy): Eukaryota > Viridiplantae > Streptophyta > Magnoliopsida > Canellales > Canellaceae > Warburgia > Warburgia ugandensis. The sequence goes on along the minus strand of CP141130.1, from coordinate 28,006,708 downwards.
TGTGAAACAACTTATAAGAGTTGAAGACTGGTACAAGGTATTGTGAAATGACTCGTACGAGATGAACACTGGTATAAGGTAATGTGAAATGACTAATAAGAGTTGAAGACTTGTACTAGGTAATATGAAACGACTCATAAGAGTTGAAAACTGGTATCAGGTAATGTGAAACAACTCATAAGAGTTGAAGGCTAGTATCAGGTAATGTGAAACGACTTGTAAGAGTTGAAGACTAGTACCAGGTAATGTGAAACGACTTGTAAGAGTCGAAGATTGGTACTCAAGTAATATGAAATGACTTGTAAGAGTTGTAAGACTATGGATATCTTGTGATTTTATATGTATTAAGAATGTTTTTACATGCATGATTTGATTTGGTTTTAGAATGCATTGCTTGTGGTGAATTGATATGCATAGCAGTATATTTGGTATGGATTTGCCTATGGTGACCAGATATGCCCTGATTTAATGTGGCATTGATTTGCCTATGATTGAATGAGAAAGTGATTCAATTGTTTTATCATGGAATTGTTTTATTGTTTTATCATGGAATTGTGCATGTTATAAACATATACAATGCATTATCCTTCATAAGGATATCTTGTGATTTTTACGTGGGCTGATCTTGTACATGGATAGATTAAATCCTTGATGGGATTTCTATTAGGCTAATTGCATTGTATATGTTTATAACAGGCTCTAAGTAAATTATGAGCTATTAGAGTTTGAAATGATTTGATATAGATCTTACTACATCGTGAATTGATAACTAATGCAATGATATGATATGAAATTGCTTGAAATAAATTGTGATGTAAATGATGTTATTATTAGTTTGAAATGGCCGACTTGTAGATTAACCAATTACTACTATGAATGTTAAAGTAATTACATGTTACTTGGTTTGTGAAGTATGATCCAGATTTTGTGGATGATATACATACATATATGTATACATGCATAGGTTTTCCTATAATGCATTCCATGTAATGACTTGTGGGTAAGTGATTATTTATCAGAAAAACCTTTCTTCAAATCATTATGTGTATGTCATGATTTCAGTTTTGTAGTACTTTGATTATCTAGTAAGTATGTTGTATACTCACCCTACCATTTTTACTGTAGGTCATCTCAGAAAGAATTAGAAAGGAGATTAAAATTCTAAGGAAACCTCTTAAAGATTTCAAGAAGATAAGAAGCAAGGTAATCTAAAGTTTCGTTGAGAAACTCAAATTATGTTGACTATAGGTAATATTTGGATATTATATGTGATTTAAATTGTAATTGGGTTGTATCTAATAAGTCTTGGGAATGTTGCATGTTAGATGTTTTTAAAAAGGAGATGAAGTCTCCAATCTTGGTTTGAAATAGAAGAGATTGTTTATCAGGTACTTTGCAATGACATGCATTAAATGTCATATGTCCAAAAAATAAAGGAAACTCTGTCAGATTTTTAGTAGAAATGTAATGCTCATTTCACAGAGAATCGTTTTTGAGAAAAGAGAAATGATACTCTGATTTTTTAAGAATGAATTTAAAGAGAAAGATTCTTTTGTTGTTATTTGATTTTCAAAAATGATTTTTAATAGAGATTGATCTCGCTATGTAAATGTCTTTAGTATTTAAAAAGTGTTATAAAAACCCTGGTCATCACCAAGGCTAAGAGAGGTTAGAAGGGAGGAGAGGCTGGAAAGATCGTTCATGGAGATGGCGGGTTCGATCTCTACTATGGTGAAGAGCTCAATGTCTTCTTACAATAAATAAAAAAACAATGAAAGTGGAAAAATATTGAACGAAGGAAAGATAAATAGCGAACAAGAGAAATAAATTGTAGGGAAAGAATGAGGGAGCTAACAAAAGATAGCAGGGAACAAAGATAAGTTTTGAGAAAGACAGAGAGAGATTGACAATGACAGGTAGAGAATTCTAGGGAAGAGAGGTAGCAAGAAAGGAAGGCAAGGAGAGAGGGCTTAGATGGGTTTTCTCTTCTTCGAGCATCCTCTTCTCTACGTATTGTCCTTGCTTATTTCCTCCTTCTTTTATAGACATCTTTCCTCTATCAATTTCCTAATTAGGAAACTAGTTTTGAGTTCTAATAAGCTTCTTAATCCACATGTAATTCCCTTTCCAAATTTAGTTTCCTTCTGAGGAAACTATTTCGTAAGTGTCTTCACCTCCTCCTTAAAAGCAATTTTTTCCTAAATTTCATCTTGCATGATCTAGTACCATTAATTAGATCCAAGTTATCTAATCCATTATGGTTGATCTACAATGCATAAAATCTAATTAGATTCAAGTTAATGATGATATATTCATTTGATTTGCTTTGATGCTCATCTAGCTGTTAAATTTTGTTAAATAATGGTTGGATGATCAGTTGGAGCTATAATACATGTTTAATCTAAATTTTCATATTTGACTAATTAGATTATCTATTGAGATGCTAATTTAGGGGTATTTTAGCTAAAATCAGACACTTAGCATACCCCCAACCCCCATTTTGCTAGCCCCAAGCAAAATGTGGAAATTTATTTTGTTGAAAGTGATACAAATTATTGCTTTTGTGGGTATTTATAATTGCATTTAGCATATGCAACAAGCCTTAAACCCCTAGGTTACCCCTAGTAGATGAGTTTAAGCTTTGTGAGGGTTTGCAATGAATATATCTACAAAATTCAAGAAAGGCAGTTCTTAAATTTATCTTTGAGAATTTTCTTCTATTCATACTCAAATTACCACTTTAGCATGTTAATACAAATGAATGAAAAATTCAAAGCCCTACTCATATGCTAAAGATATCTCATTTAGGTTCTGATCTCAGAGTGAAGTGTGTGTGTGTGTGTGAACTCAGAAAGGAAGATTATCTTTTGAACTCCATCTGAAATATGTTTTGACCTTAATTTTCACTAATGACATATACTCAAAAATAAAAACTCTTAGATAAAGGGTTCAAACCATATCCCACTTTTAAATATGTGAGCAGAGTTAATAAAAGAAATTTTATCTCACATATAATCATGAAAGAATGGGAGTTACTAAGGAATTTTACTAATCCCTTTAAAAAGGAAACCATTACCAAGAAAGTTAGAAATAGTACTCCTTAATTTCTATCCATTCTTGTCCTTATGAAGACTATATTCCTTCTTAAATCAATAGGTCTTCAATTAGAATAAAATATAGGCTTAGGACATGGTTATGAAAAGGAAGGGTATATTGGATATTCAAAATTCTTCAAAAATAAATAGAGTTCTTCTACTGACAATTGAAAATTCTTCTTTATTTGTACTAAAGTGAACATTCTTTTTGCACTTTTTTCTTCTTTTCTTTTTGTTTTATTTTTTTAGAACTTTGAAATCTCTTTAAAGAAATTTTCTTTTCTTAATATTGACTTCTCTACTTGTAATGCCCCGAGCAATTTACGCTATTGAATTGGGCATTCTATAGGAAATGAACTGTGTTAAATGTTTGATTTTATTTAAAATAATAAATGAATGAACTTGCAAGAAAACTTGGTACCATTAGATTTTACTCGAAAAATGGAATCCAATGCCTCAAAGAATGCCGAAAACGGAGTTTGTATGAAGAAGTTACGGCCGTTTAAAGATTAGGGCATTTTTGTAATTTAAATAAAAAACGAAAAAGACAGAAAATGCAGGGGGCCTTTTTGATAATGGCACCCCATCTTCTTCTTCCTCTAGATTTCTCCAGAAACCCTAGTTTCCAGAGAAATCTGCCACCGCCATAGCAAGGCTATAAAATGCCCTATCTCCCCCTCTCCAAATCATGATTTTTCTGGCTATTTTGGGACTGGGGTTTCCGGCAAAAATCAAAAACCCGTCTCTCACATTTCCCTACACATTCCGGCCAGGCCCGAGTCAGGTCGGCCATTTCCCCTCTCTTCACCTTTCCCCCTTTTCCTTTGGTCTCACAGGAGATCGATCTGGTTTCCCCTTCTTCGAGTTTTCCAGCGACCAAGGGTTCAGGCAGGCATTAAAGGAAAACTACCAGGCGGGAGGAGCACCATCTCCGACTGCCCAGGTAAGCTCTCACCTCCCTCTTGCATTTTCTCCTTTTTTCGGCCTAGATCCATGCCGGATCTGGTGGGTTCCGGCCAAAAATCTGTGAGTTTCTGGGGAAGGAAACCAGACGGGTGAAAAACCCGTCCACAGTAACATGTCCCAGGGATGCACGGGCGTCCCTGGGGTGTGGGCATCCTAGGGTGCACAAGCATCCCAGGGGTGTGTGGGCATGACGCGCAACCATGCCGAGCTCCCTGGGGTGACTGTCACATGCGTGCCGCGCACTGACAGATGCCCGACTCGACTGAGACGCACGAGTGTCCCAAGAACTAGGACGTGCATGCAACCCCGCCTAAGACTCATCTGCGCAACACCGTCCAGGACGGGCACCCTAGCACAGCATTCAGATGTGCGCACCGCACCATTTGGACAGACGCATGTGAGCTAATGTGGTTTAGGTACAACCAGGGCACACATGCATCCTAGAACCTGTGGCGCAGGGCCCTAATTGACACATCTAGGTCGTCCATTAAGGTGCGCACACATCTTGGAAACCATGATGTGCGGACCTAATGAGACTAGAAAGTTAGGATCAAAGGATAATTTACAGAGTTAACCATTGAATAGTAGATCCACACCATAGGATCTAGCCTAACAAATAAATTAGGCAAGGACCCATGGACCCTAAAAGGCAAATCTAGCGATCTAATTTCTAAATAGATTGAAATTGATAAGGACTCCTTATATCCATTCATATCCAGGAGTTTATAAATGAGACTCAGGGACGGGTTGAGTGATAAAGGATGCGACTCCAGGAGACTTTGAGGTAGGTGCTCTATCACTACTAGACTTTTAAAAAGAGCCATGATTGTTTCAGAATGCATGTTTTAAGTATAAGATATATGACTTGTTTAACATGACTTAATTTTATAAATGAATTCAGCATGCATATGATAAATACATTATGCATAGGCATGTTTTGCAAATGATTGCATAAATTGCATGATTTGTGGTTATTGAGTTTTGAAAATTTGCATGTCCTTGAGGGTTACCAAAAGACGCTGGAGTGCCCAAAAGATGCTGGGTAGGCAGTTGTGAGGGACCCAAAGAGGACAGGTTTTGAAAAAGAGGTTTTTGCTTGATTGATTGTATATGATTTGGGCTAGTAAGCTCGTGGGCGATATGCTGAGAGGTCTGGGGTGGCCTCCCAGCCTCTACCACTATTAGGTGGAAAGAGTACTACACCAAAAAAAGGCATGTCCCTACCTCGACTGCATGTGGTACAGGGGGCTACCACTGGTGTCACGGCACTAGGTCGATGTGTGATATGCCCCGCGGAGGCTATGACCGAGTGTCCCTAGGTACCCGGGGACCACACGGCAAGGAGGTCGTGGGCATAGTGGGCCCTATGGTTTGAGGATTTACTTGCATTATGCATATGGCATGACGGGAGGTTGGTCGACCATATCATATATCCATGAGTTGGATTCAGTTGAGCATCTTATGCATATCATTATGTTTATGATATATATATATATATGATACTTTCAACTTAGATTATGCAATTCTTTAAGTCGTCAGTATTCCAATTCGACAATGGTTTTTAATATCGATATTGAACATGATTGTTCGAACATGCACATGTTTTAAAGAGCATATGATTTTAAACATAGCATGCATTGTAAAACTAGTAGTGATAAACTCCTACTGAGTATAGTGTATACTCACCCTATCCTTAACATTTTTCAAGATAGCTCCATCCACGAGTAGAGGACGCCTATGTTAGTGCTACGAGCAAGTAAATCAAAAGGACACAATCATACATGTAAGTAAACACTCTACCCTTTGGACATGTATTTGTATTTATTTACAGTTGGGTTGTGAGCTGTGACTGGATAGACCTAGGAAAAACATTTATGATTTTTGAAGTTTTTCAAAAACTACTTTGGTTATTGTGAAAGCGAATGACACTCGGGGTTTTCAAAATGAGTTTAAAACAAAAGATTTTCCGCTGCATTGCATGGTTTTCATAAAATGGTTTTCAAATAGGGATGCATCCCACCTTAGGAATTAGATCTTGCATTTAAAAATGCATGGGAAAACCCGGGTCGTCACAGTTGGTATCAGAGCCCAAGTTTTATCCTTTCACAGCCAGTCCACGATGTCCAAGGGTCATTGACAATCGAGAAAATTAAGAAGAAGTACTAGAAATAGAAATAGTAGAGATGACTAGCATATTAATGCTCAATGCATTTCACCATAAACAAATAGGTGGAAAACGAGATGGGTCTGGCAAATACTTAGATATTGGATGGCTTAAATCTTATCAATAAGGATTGTTGTGCAGTGGTGCAAATAGGTAAACTCATACATAAATTACATTATGATGAGAATGATGAATGAAGATGTTAGTGGACTTGTTAGTAGATAGTTTCTGAGTTGTAATAGATCAATCTCACGAAAGATGAGAATATCGAAAAACCTAGATAGCTACCTTATCATCATAAAGAATATCAGAATATGAGTACACTATCACAAGGATATGATATGAGTATGATAGGGGATGTAAAATACGGACTTTGAGAAGATTTTGATGATAATCTAATAGGGATGAGCATACAAGATGATACTAGGAGATAACTGTGACTCGTACTAGATCACAAAAGTATGGATCCTGAAGGACATAGCTCAATTTTGGATACCTTAATTGGAGTCTTATAAAGAGTGAAGTGCTATCAAATAATAACTACTTGAGTATTATGGAGCAAATCAGAAGATGTATACAAGTGACATATTATGTGATTAAGAGGAATATAACACGAATATGATAGGGAACTATATTCGACAGTGTTACCAAAATATTTTGACGATAATATTGGGGATGATAGATCTGTGATAATAGATTGATCCTAACATGAACTTGTAAGAAAAGTATAGCATGATCAAAACGTCAATGTCATTATTAAGACATTGTATGAATTTTATTGAGGCTACAGGCAACTGAGGATTTCAATGATCTTAAGACAGTTTAGAATTTCTGAGAAGCATTCAGTTTATCATATCTGTTAAGTAAAGGAGTAGATGTAGTATCAATTATAAGCAACAAAGCACATGAAGACATTGATCTAGGTAGACAAAAATGAGGATTTTGAAGAAAAGAAATAAAGAGATAGAGATGTAACTACCAGTATTCAATGAATATTGAATATTCAAAAGAAGAAGATCGTGAATTTATGAAGACACATACAAATCTTTCATCTTGAATCGAGTGGGAAGATAAACCAATCAACTTTGAAGGAATGATGGTAGATGAGTTGGTGATCTTATTGTAAAAGAGTATAAAAGAGAGAAAGCATATGGGGTTTAAGACTTTGAGTAGAGTATAGAATTTCATAAGATTATGCGACAAGAAATTTTCAAAGAGGAATGGTGACCAACTAGAAATTAAATTCTACAAATGGTTTGATATCAATTATTACAATTAGATTCTTATCGGGTCCATTAGCTTATGGGGAACACTAATGGATACAATCCATAAAAAGGAAAATTTGGTGATATCCCACCTTGCCAATAAAGTATATTGAAAAAGGAATTAAGCCGGGATAGTGACTTATCCATTTAGCAATTAGGGTACCATCAAAGATCGAATTGAGGCTTTACTATCATAGATTGGAAGAGCAAATATCTTAAGACCATTATTTAGTCATTACCTTTAGAGTACTGTTGACTAAATAAAGGTATGCCACCCTATTTGATCAAATATGTTAGTAGTCGAAGTTATATACTTAGAGGAATATTATAAGTATTTAGAAATAAGTTGTCCCTAAAAGAGGTACTTGTTAGACTAAGTCATTTGAGGGTATAAGGTTAGTTGATTAGGCCACATCATGAAGGAGCTACGAGTACGATGAGGACATTAGGAACTTAGGTAAGAGCAAACATAAGAAGTGATCTAAACCAATGTGAAAGATTTTCCAAGCCTGAATAGATACCATGACAAACCATAGAAATCACTGTGGGTCTAAAAGATACTGCTGACTTGGATTGAAAAGAAAGGTAGGTAAGTACCGATCACTTTAGAGACCCTTGAGCTTATGACATAGATATATCTGGAAAGAGATCAATAAGTAATCAAATAAAGTCTTTCTATATGTCTATGAAAATGTTCCATGCTTACCTGAGTGTTTTTCAAATTTGATGATTTAACAGCTTCAGCATAACGTGATGTAGTAGCTATTAAACGAGAATTGCTATTATGAGCTAAGTATGAGGAAGCATTTGGAAGATAAAATTTGAGGAATTGAGAAAACCACTACTTATGATGATGATACCCCCTGACAATTAAGACAGAATAGTTGACGATAAAGCATTAATAAAAGATTGAACAACATATTGATATGGGGAATGGAAGGAGAAAGTTGAGGTGGCCAGCACACTATAAGGTGAAGATTTAATGTTACGTTGCCTTTAGACAAATAGTTAGTTGTTATGAGCATATACCAAGTACGAAAAATTAATTGAAGGAATTTCCTAAGGACTAACCCTACTAGATTGAGTATAGAACTTTTGGACTGAAAGGCTACGAAGAAAACCATCAAGCAAAGAAAGGACAAAGAGGATGATGACAAAGGATTCAACCATGACCTAGTAAGGGTACTCGGTTATGAATAAGAGACTTTTTGCTTTGCATAAATGGGAACATTATTGAAAATCCTAATGACAAATTGATGTGAATAGTGAGATAAGGCCTCTGGACGAGAACATTTGACCCATGATGATGAATAGACCATTAACATTTGGCATGAGTTTGGATAAAATCTTCACGGAGAAAAGCGTTTAATGAATTCAATAGTTATGAAACTGGATATAGAGTTAGGACATTTTACTTTCAGTATATGATAAGGTCCTCGATGGAAGATGCTACTAATTGACTTTCATGATTTTATTTTGAATGTAATTTTGGTCGAGGAATCAAGTCATTCAAAGTTAATCAAGGGTTTGGCTGTAGAACACATAATACCATATTAGTTATTGAAGTATCTTGGGGACGAATATAAAAGATAAGAAGCAAAGTTAGACACAATAGAAAGAAGGTAATTTTTTGGACTCTTACTAATGACATATAACCAACCATAAGAAGGAGATATGGATGATGAAGAGATCACCAGATGAAAGACAAGAAGAAAAAGGGATTATCCTATGATATTCAAAATGAAATAGGAGAAATAAGATCATATGATCTCAAAGAAGTATGGAGTAATTTATACATGAATAAAGAAGCATGATCCTACAAGGAGACTATCCTATACATGATGAGAAAAGTATAGGCATCTAAGGATTTCAAGATAGATGAATTACAGTTAGAAATTGGTATTGTTAAACTGGCACGTATGGGAGTATGCATCAGAGTACGTAGCGAAAGTGGCCCTTATAGGTAAGGCCTTGTAGAAGGAACAATAAAAATGATAAATTAAGGTTGAGCCTAGATTTGATTCCTACTAGGAGAATGCATTCACTAAGAAATTATCTAAGAGACAAAATACCTTGAAGATGATAATTGATGAAATTCTTTTAAGGGGGTAATAATGTAATACCCCAAGCAATTTACGCTATTGAATTGGGCATTCTATAGGAAATGAACTGTGTTAAATGTTTTACTTTATTTAAAATAGTAAATGAAGGAATTTGTAAAAAAAACTTGGTACCATTAGATTCTACTCAAAAAATGGAATCCAACACCTTAAAGAACGCCGAAAACGGAGTTCGTAAGAAGAAGTTATGGTCGTTTAAAGATTATGGGCATTTCTGTAATTTAAACAAAAAACGAAAAAGATAGAAAACGTAGGGGGCAGTTTTGATAATGGCACCCCGTCTTCTTCTTCCTCTAGATTTCTCCAGAAACCCTAGTTTCCAAAGAAATCTGCCACCGCCATTGGCAGCACCGCCATAGCAAGGCTATAAAAAGCCCTATCTCCCCCTCTCCAAATCACGATTTTTCTGGCTATTTTGGGACTGGGGTCTCCGGCAAAAATCGGAAACCCATCTCTAGCATTTCCCTGCACATTCTGGCCAGGCCCGAGTCAGGCCGGCCATTTCTCCTCTCTTCACCTTTCCCCCTTTTTCCTTTGGTCTCACCGGAGATCGATCTGGTTTCCCCTTCTTCGAGTTTTCTAGCGACCAAGGGTTCAGGCAGGCGTTAAAGGAAACCTACCAGGCAAGAGGAGCGCCATCTTTGGCTGCCCAGGTAAGTTCTCACCTCCCTCTTGCATTTTCTCCTTTTTTTGGCCTAGATCCATGCCGGATCTGGTGGGTTTCGGCCGAAAATCTGTGAGTTTCTAGGGAAGGAAACCAGACGGGTGAAAAACCCGTCCACAGTAACATGTCCCAGGGATGCACGGGCGTCCCTGGGGTGTGGGCGTCCCAGGGTGCACAAGCATCCCAGGGGTGTGTGGGCGTGACGAGCAACCATGCCGAGCTCCCTGGGGCGACTGTCACATGCGTGCCGCGCACGGACAGGTGCCCGACTCGACCGAGACGCATAAGTGTCCCAAGAACTAGGACGTGCGTGCAACCCCACCTAAGACTCATCCGCGCAATACCGTCCAGGACACGCACCCTAGCGCGCCATTCAGATGTGCGTACTGCACCATTCGGACAGACGCATGTGAGCTAATGTGGTTTAGGTACAACCAGGGCACGCACGCATCCTAGAACCTGTGGCGCATGGCCCTAATTGACACATCTGGGTCGTTCATTAAGGCGCGTACATGTCTTGGAAACCATGATGCACGAACCTAATGAGACTAGAAAGTTAGGATCAAAGGACAATTTACAGAGTTAACCATTGAATAGTAGATCCACATCATAGGATCTAGCTTGAAAATTGAATTAGGCAAGGACCCATGGACCCTAAAAGGCAAATCTAGCGATCTAATTTCTAAATAGATCGAAATTGATTAGGACTCCTTGTATCCATTCATATCCAGAAGTTTATAAATGAGACCCAGGGATAGGTTGAGTGATAAAGGATGCGACTCCAAGAGACTTTGAGGTAGGTGCTCTATCGCTACTAGACTTTTAAAAAGAGCCATGATTGTTTTCAGAATGCATGTTTTAAGTATAAGATATATGACTTGTTTAGCATAACTTAATTTTATAAATGAATTCAGCATGCATATGATAAATACATTATGCATAGACATGTTTTGCAAATGATTGCATAAATTGCATGATTTGTGGTTATTGAGTTTTGAAAATTTTCATGTCCTTGAGGGTTACCAAAAGATGCTGGGTAGGCAGTTGTGAGGGACCCAAAGAGGACAGGTTTTGAAAAAGAGGTTTTTGCTTGATTGATTGTATATGATTTGGGCTAGTAAGTGCGTGGGCACTATGCCGAGAGGTCTGGGGTGGCCTCCCAGCCTCTACCACTATTAGGTGGAAAGGGTACCATGCCAAAAAAAGGCATGTCCCTACGTCGACTGCATGTGGTACAGGGGGCTACCACTGGTGTCAAGGCACTAGGTCGATGTGTGATATGCCCCGTGGAGGCTATGATCGAGTGTCCTCAGGTACCCAAGGACCACATGGCGAGGAGGTCGTGGGCATAGTGGACCCTATGGTTTGAGGATTTACTTGCATTATGCATATGGCATGACGGGAGGTTGGTCGACCATACCATATATCCATGAGTTGGATTCAGTTGAGCATCTTATGCATAGCATTATGTTTATGATATATATATATATGATACTTTCGACTTGGATTATGCAATTCTTTAAGTCATCAGTATTCCAATTCGACAATGATTTTTAATATCGATATTGAACATGATTGTTCGAACATGCACATGTTTTAAAGAGCATATGATTTTAAACATAGCATGCATTGTAAACTAGTAGTGATAGACTCCTACTGAGTATAATGTATACTCACCCTATCCTTAACATTTTTCAGGATAACTCCATCCACGAGTAGAGGACGCCTATGTTAGTGCTACGAGCAAGTAAATCAAAAGGACACAATCATACATGTAAGTAAACACTCTACCCTTTGGACATGTATTTGTATTTATTCTGATTGAAATTTGTGAGGTGTATTTGGATAAACCTGGGAAAAACATTTATGATTTATGAAGTTTTTCAAAAACTACTTTGGTTATTGTGAAAGCGAATGACACTCGAGGTTTTCAAAATGAGTTTAAAACAAAAGATATTCTGCTACATTGCATGGTTTTCATAAAATGGTTTTCAAATAGGGATGCATCCCACCTTAGGAATTAGATCTTGCATTTAAAAATGCATGGGAAAACCCGGGTCGTCACTACTTTCATTGCAACTAAAAAGTATTTCTTCATTCATCTTTAACTTATCTTTCGAAGAAAATAAATAATGAATGGTTTATATTGGGTTAACATTGGTAAATGATAATTTGGGTTTAAGAAAGAAATGACTTATATATAAAAGGTTCAAAGGGGCTAACTAGTGGTAAAAATATCTTTGGATATCTTTTATGTCTCAAGTTTAATAACAAGGATGGCCTAAATAAATTGCCTAGGTTTCATATAATCTATCTAATTCAATAAACTTGTAGATAATTAAGGGTAATATTCAAATGCTAAATCTAGGTAATTGACCAAATCAAAAAAATATTGGGATCAACTACAAATTATGTTCGCTAAAGAAAATTGGAATTTATTTATAATACTTTCAAAAGAATGAAAAGCTCTAAAACTCAATTACATTATAAGTCTCCTCTAATTTTCATCAAGATCTCTAGTCATAACTCCTTATCAATCTAGAGTATAAATAGGCAACTATGTGTACAATTGATCTGAGATTTAGCTTTCATGAGATACTTTAAAAAATTAATAAAATAATGAATTAATCATATACAATTCTATTAATTAGATAAAGATGAAAATTAAATATTAGAATTTAGAAAATTCATTTGTCATCATTATAGAAGAACTGACCTTAAAACTCAAAAGATTTTCAAAATAGCTCAAAACATTTTTTTTAATTTCAAAAAAAATTATTCTTTTTTTCAAAATTAAAAGAAAATAACTACAAAAAGACCAAATTTCATCATAATTCTACACCTCCAACCTAAGTGAAACATTATTCTCAATGTTTAGAAAAATATAATGATGATAACGCATTGAAAAATGAAAAAATGGGGGATGTAGAAAAGGGGAGTTTTGAAAAACAATGGTAAAAGATTATTATTGTAGAAAATTTTCAAAGAAAAATTTATAGAGTTTGAAACTTCCCTCGCTCCCATATAAAATGGGCTGGATAGGCCTTTGAAATGGAAGGGTGAGTAAATTGATCTTGCAATTTTGAATTTTCATTTTATCAGAGGGCAAGATATCAAATATATCTTGATGCTGCTTCTCATAATTAGAGATAATCAACAAGCTTGATGCAGCCTTTGTGGAAATGAAAGTAAGGATGTGAGAAGGCTTAGTATGTTAGATGTTTTCCTTAAAAGCAAATTTATCCCTTTTCTAATAGGTTTTGATACCATTTTAGCCTTTTTAGGACTAGATTACGCAATCATTTTACCACTATGAATGCTGGTAATTACATTTTTTTGTTCCATGTTTGTAATTGAAGAATTAGTCTCACCTATCATATGTACATGAAACTTTGGGAAAGAGTGATTGAGAAGAGGCTATAACATGAGACCAATGTATTAGAAAACCAGGTTGGTTTCATGCCTAAAAGGTCTAGCTTGGAAGCTATTTTCTTATTAAGACAATTGATAGAGAAATATAGCAAGAGGAGGAAGGACCTCCACATGGTCTTTATTGACTTAGAAAAAGCTTATGATAGGGTCCCTAGAGAGTTAATATGGTAGGTGTTGGGTGAGAAATGGATTGCACGGGTTTATAGACATAGTTAGGATATTTTTGAGGGAGCAGTAATAAATGTTAGGACCACTAGCAAAGAAAACAATGATTTCCTAATCACTATAGGATTACACCATGGATTGACATTAAACCTTTATGTTTTTATGTTAGTTATGAATGAGTTAACAAAACATTTGTATGAGGAGATTCCATTGTGCACTTTATTTACAGATGACATAGTTTTAATTGATAAGACAAGGGAGGGTGTAAACACAAAGTTAGAGTTGTTGTGAGATACTATATAGTTTAAAGAATTTAAAATTAGCCAAACAATGACATACTATAAGGAATGAAATCTTAGCAAGGTGAGGAATTGGGTTGAAGGAAGGGGAGCCTATGGTGCAACTATTGTTGTCATTGTGTTCTAGGCATGGAAATAGATTCTTACAAAAATGCAAGATAAGGCTACATACTATAAGCATTCTATTATTCACCCTTCCTTGAACCCTGAAAACATGACAGGTTTGTGCACTAAGCTGCCCCCTTCTTTTTAGGATTGGGAGTGAGCATCAATAAAGATTGATAACCAGGAAGTCCCCCACAAAGACCACTTTCAATACTTGGGATCGGTAATTCATGACAGTGAAGAGAATGAGAGGGATGTCACCTAAAGAATCCAAGTGGGTTGAAATAAACATGGATGTGTCTTTAGAGTTTTATGTTATCAGTAGATGCCACTCAAACTTAAAGGAAAATTCAAATGGATGGCTGTAAGGTCAGCCATGCGCTATGGTTTGAAGTGTTGTATAGCTAAGGAGCAACATGTACATAGGATGAGTGTAGCCAAAATGAGGATGCTGAGATGGATGAGTGACAAGAGAAGAAAGGATAAAATTAGAAATGAAAACATTAGATAAAACTTAGAAGTAGCTCGAATAAGTAGTAAGATGAGGGAGGGAAGACTTAGATAGTTTGACATGTCCAACAGAGATCGCAAACGGAACTGATTAGATAGAGTGAGGTGATCTAAGTTAAAGGCTCTAAAAGGGCAAGAAAAAAGCCCAAAAGGACATGGATAGAAGTGGTAAGAAAATATTTAAAAACTTTTGGACTAAATGAGGCCATGACACTTGAGAAAGGGGAATGGAGGAACAAGACTCATGTAATCGTCCTCTAATCAAAATCAGGCTTTGATGATGATGAGTATCCTTATGAATAGGTGAGGATATATGTATAGTTAAATTCCATGTTAAAGTTTTTTTTTGGGAGAAGACAAATGTTATATTACTTAAAATTTTAATAACATTGTAACGTGCATCATCTATTTCTTTTCAAAAGTTTTTATATGAGGTTGAATGTCGTTGCCCTTCTATTCATTTCTAACTTGGAAGTTTAGTTGTTGACCATCATTGACCATGAGGGAATAGGAAACAAATGGGATACTTCAATTGTGATGACCTAGGTTTTGATAACACATTTTATAATACATTTTGTAAAGACATGGCCTTAGTAGTAAAAAAAATTTGCAAAACAAAGCAACAAAAATTCTTTTCTTTAGAATTTGTTTTGTAAAACCCAAGTCACCACTTCATACATAACATAAGCAGAGTTTTATACAAGATAAAATTCCATTGAAGGAATATACTTTTATTAAACTTTAAGATCTATCCAGTGGTTCACAGTACACAACCCATTGGATCCTTACAATACTTGTCCAAATACACAATCCAAATTACAAAGCTCTAAATACAATACAAGCTCTCAATATAATGTTTCAAGGGATATACCCTGATTACTTATTCTTCAATAGTTCTTCAAGTCTTGAGCTCCTAAGTCTACTTCTCTGTATCTGAGATATTGTAAACATTCAAACATTTACAATATCTTAGCAAGCTATGCTTGGTAGGGGATAAAAATATATGTTATTGACAGTATAATCACAATATTCAATTATCCCATGATTTATTCTATATTAAATGCATTAATGGACCACTATCATTTATATGGATATCTCATTTCTTTGTCATTTGTGTTCATATTTATACATACATATGGTATACGAAAAAATCCATTAAAATTGTGAAAATAGTTAATAATCATTTCCATACTAAGCTGATTAACTCCTTTCACTATAGGAGATTTGTATCTCAGCCAATTACTATATTAGGATTTCCTTTCTTAGGAAAAATACTGGTAATATACAATTACCTGACATTTCATCATACCATCCCTTAAGGCATTTCATTATGCCAATTTCATATGCATCATAATGCAAAATAATCAAGGACTACTATGCTTGTAGTCTGATCCATACAACACGCTCGGATAACTACTCTATAATCCACTTATACCATTATCAATGGAAATTACAATATCCACGTCCGTATGGGGAGGTGGTAAGGCTAATCTGTAAGCCACTAGACCAATTCTTTCTAATATTTCAAATGGACCAATGAACTTAGGACCGAGTTTTCCTTTAGTTCCAAATCTCATGACCCCTTTAACTAATGATATTTTAAAAAATACATGCTCTCCCACATCAAATTTCAGATTTCTATGTCTTTTGTCTACGTAACACTTCTGACAACTGTGTGCTATTAACAACCTCTTCTTTATCATTCTAACCTTGTTTGTACACTATTCCACCAATTCTGTCTTCATTAGTTTCCTTTCTCCAACGTCACTCCAACAAATTGGTGATTGGCATGGTCGTCCATATGGTCTCATACTAATACTTGCCTAAAAACTATTGCTATATGCAAATTCTACTAATGGAAGATGTTCATCCCAATTCCCTTTCCAATCTAATGCACATGCCCTCAACATATCTTCTAAGGTCTGAATAGTCCATTCGGATTGACCATCTGTTTGGGGGTAAAATGCTATACTGAATCTAAGTGAGGTTCCCAATGCTTATTATACGCTCTTCCAACATCATGAAGTAAATCTCCCATCTCTATCAGAGATGATGGATAAAGGAATCCCATGAAGACTTACTACTTCTTTTATGTACAACTTAACTAGACTGTCAATTGACTAGTTTTGTCTAATTAGAAGGAAATGTGTTGACTTTGTTAATCCGTCCACAATCACCCAAATCATATTATGACCTTCCCTTGTCTTTGATAATCCTACCACAAAATCCATAGTGATATTGTCCCATTTCCATTCTAGAAGTTCAAGTGTTTGTAACATTCCAGCTGGTCTTTGATGTTCAGCTTTTACTTGTGACAATTTAGACACTTAACCACAAATTTTCCTATGTCTCTTTTCGTACTGTCCCACCAAAAATTTCTTTTCAAACCTTGATACATCTCTGTATCCCCAGGTTGTATAGAAAATATGGACTGATGGGCTTCTTGTAATAGTTCTTTTTTCAAGTCTATGTTTGAAGGAACCACTAATCTCTCCTGAAAATGTATACCCCCATCTGTACCCTTACAAAACCCTGTCTTTGTACACAATCCCTAAGTTACTGTATCCCCTTCTTAGGCCTTGAGGACTCTTTCTACAAAAGATAATTTAATGGTGATGTTTGTAAGTATAGCTCTTGTTTGTCTACTTAATGTATCGGTGACTACATTTACTTTTCTAGGATGGTAGTGGATGGCAAAATCATAATCTTTGATGTATTTCATCCATCTCCTTTGTCTCATATTCAAATAAGCTTGAGTGAAGATGTATTTGAGACTTTTATGATCTCTGAATACATTGAATTTTTCTCCATACAAATAGTGTCTCCAAATTTTTAATGCAAAAACTATAGCTGCTAATTCTAGGTTATGTACTGGGTAATTTATTTTATGCTTCTTCAATTGTCTAGATTAGCAATTACCTTTCCATTTTGCATCAATACACTCCCTAACCCTTTGCCTAAAGCATCACAGTATATTTTGTATCCCCCACTTCCTGATGGCAGTGTCAAGACTGGTGCTATAGTTAACCTCTTTTTCAGCTCTTGGAAATTATTCTCACATTCATCTGTCCAAGTGAACTGTACCCCTTTTCTAGTCAATGAAGTCAAAGGAAGGGCTATACGAAAAAATCCTTGAATATTTCCTACAGTAGTATCCTGCCAGTCCTAGAAAACTACGTATTTCTGTTAGAGTCCTAGGTTTCTCTCAATTCATTACTGCTTCAACCTTGGTGGGGTCCACTTCTACTCCATTCTTGAAAATTACATGACCTAAGAAATTGACCTTCTCTAACCAGAATTCACACTTACAAAATTTATCAAACAGTTTATGTGTTCTGAGGGTATTTAATACAATTCATAAGTGTTCTTGATGTTCTTCCATACTGGTAGAGTAAATCAATATATCATCAATAAATACAATCATGAATTTGTCTAAGAATTCCTTGAAGATTTTGTTCATTAGATCCATAAACACTGCAGGTACATTGGTCAGCCCAAACGACATGACTAGATAATCGTAATGCCAGTACCGAGTTCTGAATGCTGACTTGGGATATCTTCATCTTTAATACTCAATTGATGATATCCTGATCTAAGGTTGATTTTTGAAAAGTCCTTAACAGATTGGAGTTGATCAAAGAGATCATCAATGCAAGGTAAGGGATACCTATTTTTCACTATGACATTGTTCAACATTCTATAATCAATGCATAATCTCATAGACCCATCCTTCTTCACAAATATTATTAGTGCTCCCCGTGGTGAACAACTACTTGGTCTAACAAATCCTTTGTCTAACAATTCCTGTAACTGACCCTTCAACCCTTTCAATTCTACTGAGGCCATCCTATAAGGTGCTTTAGAAATTGGAGTTGTACCAAGAATTACTTCAATGGTAAAATCAATTTCTCTATATGGGGGTAATCTTGGAAGCTCTTTTGGAAAGACATTTAGGGTTGTTCAACATCCAAAGCAACCACTGTTGCTAGAAATGCCTGACATCCTTTGGACATGTGTTTGACAGCCTTCATATCTAAAATAACATATTTGTCTAAGTCATGTTGTTTCCCATATAATACTACTACTTCCTCACTAGGTATGCTAAATGTGATTTTTTTCTTGTTACAATCCATAACTACCCAATATGATGTCAAAGTTCACCATGTTTAGTAAAATGAGATCTACATCCATTCTTTTCCCTAGTACTTCTAATGATACATTATGAAGGTATTCTTGTAGTCTAATTGTTTTACCCATCGGAGTTGTTATATCTAGATTGAATCCCAAGTTTTTCACTGGCAATTGTATACTAAATGCAAATACGCAAGATATAAAGGAATGCGTAGATCCAGAATCAAATAGTACTTTGGCATGGTTGTCAGATACAAGTAATGTACCTTCAATCATCACATTAGATAGTCTAGCCTAGCCGTTAGCGATAGCGAGTACCCTTCCTTGGTGATGAGGAACATTGTCTAGTTTTGCCTCCTTAACAGCTAACGGTTTGTTACAGTTTGCAAATATATGCCCAAATTCTCCACAATTAAAATATCTAATCGAAGGTCGTTGTTGTATCGGGGTGGGACACATAATTCTAGGATGGAATCTTCTACATTTAGGACAAGGCCTTCTTTTTGTATGATTCCCTTGATTTCTAGGGGGTTTGAAATTGTTAAAAGGTCTCTTTCCCTTCGGAAAAGGCCTTTGGTTGTAATTTCCACCTCCTCCAAACTTAATGGGTTGAGTCTTCTTGAAATCTTCTTCAAACCTGGAAGCCTTTTCTACACAGCCGATCAGAGTGGTGGGTTTAGTACCCATCACTTTCACCTTCAACGCTAGCTGTAATCCCTCCATTAATCTGTCCACAGTGTGCCTTTCTGTGTCACACATGTGTAACAAATGTCTTTAATTGGGTGAACTTGTTATTATAATCCACCACTAATAAGTTCCCTTGTTTAAGTTCCAAGAATTCTTTCTCCTTCCTTAATTTTACATGGATAGGAAAATAATTATTATTAAAAACTTCTTTGAATTCCAACCAAGTAGTCCCATCAGAATTTGAGAAGAAGGTGTCGTTGGCTGATCTCCACCAAAAAGCAGCCTCTTGTTTTAATAGATATGTGGAAAAATTAGGGCTCCAACAGCGTCAATGGCTATCAATTGACCAGGTAAGTCTCACCCCTTATTTCCCCTTCCAATTACAGAGTATAAAATGGATTTTTGCGTCAATTAATGCTGAAAAACAACATGGGTTTATAATTTTTGGGCAACTTTTTATGCCTTACTGTTGGGGTAGAAATAGGTTAATAAAACAATGTTAAAATGGAGATTGGACCGTCCATCTAGTGAATAAGGAACCTAAGAACAAACCCTTTAAGTTTGAGGAGAATTCGACAATGGATGACGCTGAAAATAGAGAAGAATAGTACGTAGAAAAATTTTAGGAACATGAGAAAATAGAGTAAAAACCCCAAAATTTGGCAAAATCAGTCAAAGGGAGTATTAAAAATGGAAACTACATGAAATTATGAGCAAAATGGTGCAAAATTTGTGAAGTTTGGGCACCTGTGGAGTCATTGGCGACGACCGGACCCTAGTCGTCTTCCCCGGCGCCGACACCCCCGTTGGCGACTTAGTGTTGACGCTGGGACGCCAAGCAAGATGCCCTAGTGGGAAGGCAACGCAGGCACACATCATCATGTGCGTGGGGCATGAGCGAGCGGGAGCACTACACGCATTGTCACAGACGGCCGAGTGTCATCGCCAGGCGACCGAGACACACATGGCGGTGCATCCTTGGGCTGATCCGTCTTAGTGATGTTGGTTTGCACCAGTGTAAACTAGGGTAAACCCGGACTGTCAGTGCAAACTGGTGCAAACACACTATTTTATGAAGTAATTTCACAAAAAACTTAATTTTCAGAGCTACAGAGGTCCAAATTACGATCGAAAAGATCCATTGTGATCGTCTTGATGATGCGGACCTAAATTTAACTTAAAAACTTATAATTGACTACTTTTAATTTAGGAAAAATTATAAAATAGTATTGTGGTATGGACAGGTACATCTGAACGTTTAAGAAAAGGGGATTATACGCTCGAGTTGAGTGATCTCGCATTGTGGTAGGTGACGACATTTAACGTTATGTTTTGTTTTTTAAAAACCTTGTATAATCATAGCATCATGATTGATTGTGATTTAATTGCACTTATTATTAGTCTGTGATTTGGTGAGATTTAGAGTTTTATGTTATGGTCGATATTAAATTTAATAATGTATTAAATGGATTTATGATTGATGAGTCTTAAAATTGATACTTCATATTTATGCATAATTAGAAATTTTCTTTCCTTATTGCATCACTAAAAGTGATGGGTTTTCATAAGAAAAGTGGAGGCTTGGTGGCTGGTCTTTTTAAAGGCTAACCCCAGGATGAGGAGTGTGCCTTGGGGATTGCGAGCCATGAGTGCTCTTAGTGTAACACCCTGGGGTTCCAACAATCACAATATTATCTGCTTTGGGGCACCCATACATCCCTCACAGTTTTATTCTTCCCTAGTTTTCTAGGGAAAACACGTTGTAATCGTTAGAGTTCCCCAAACTCTTATAAACAGCCTAGTTTCCTCTCCCCATGCAATGTGAGACTAACTCTCTGTCCCTCACCCCAGCCTAGAAGCCCGTCAACCTTCTCTTGACCCACCCTCATCATCCCAGGGCTTCACATCTTCCCCCCTTAGGGAACACGCGTCCCCGAGTGATAGCCACGACCAGGCTCCCACGTGCGGCTAGCCACCACACCACAAAGGAAACTGGCTCTGATACCATTTATAACGCCCCAGGGTTTCAACAATCACAACATTGTCCACTTTGGGGTGCCCATACACCCCTCACGGTTTTGTTCTTCCCAAGTTTCCTAGGAAAAACGTGTTGTAACCGTTAGAGTTCCCCTAACTCTTATAAACAACCTAGTTTCCTCTCCTCAGACAATGTGATACTAACTCTCTGTCTCTCACCCCAGCCTTCTCTTGGCCCGCCCTAATCGGCCCAGGGCGTCGCATAAAAAAATTTCTATGAAATAGAGATCTAGATGGTTCATAATTCACATATGGAGCCCACTGCACCATAGAACGCAGCTTTTTAGTGGTCCACAACACAACTCACAAGCCCATATTTAACATCACAAACCCATTTTTTTTAAAAAATTGCAACATGTTTTCAAAGTGGATATACAAATTTTAAGTGCACTACAGGACCCACCATTAGTTAACGAGCCTGTCCTTGATATGTATAAATGGCCTCCAAACAATGTCTGTTTAGTTCCCACGTTTTTATATGTGAGCATGATCCAGCATAATGAAAACTTTAGCAATGTTTGACACACGACAATTTATTTTGTCAGTGCGTCATGTGTCTAAACATTGGTAGGTATCTGGGCTATTTAGTTTTATGCATTTAGTTGCTAAATAGATCGTTTGAAGTAATGTGCATGATTGCTATCAAATGATTAGATATCATATTCATGGTCCATACTGGTTTGCTCAGTTCCTTGCATCTAATCACTATTAGATTGATCAGTGGCTTGTGCTTGGTCAGTGCTAGATCTTTAGGTGCCTTGCGCCTAATTCAAAATCAATGTGTCACACAATAATAGATCAAGTGGTGGGAAATATGACAATCAAGTCCAGTGTGTTCCGCAGTCTATGAGTCTAGTGCGCCACACAGCTTCAAACTGTTAAGTGCATGATGCGGCTTGCTTATTTTGGTTTTGCATGTTCTTGCAAGTTGTTGGGCATATGGTGTAGCCACCATGATCAATGCGCCACACACACACTTACAAGTTGTTAAGCGCATGATGAAATGAGTGGCACAGTTATCATCCGTAAGGTGTAAGAAATTTTATCTTATTTGTTGTATTACACAATTTCATTTCTAAGGATCCATGCATCTAATTTTTACTTAGTGTAAGGTGAAATCCAGTACCATATGATACTATCAGCCCAAAGTCCCCATTAGATTAACATTCATCACATCAGATCTAACCGTGAATTCTTTGTGTAACCAAATTTTAAATTCAAACAATCAAAATCTAAATGGTCCAATCATAGCTATGACCTTCATTTCTAAAACACTCCAAGTTGGTTACATCATGTACATAATCACTGTCCAATGACCATGCACCAAATTTTAACTTGGTGCTTGGTGTGACTGGTATAATCTAGTACATTCATTGTCAAGCATGACTACCCTATCTAACTATATTTAATAAAATCAACATCTCATTTGATTTCCTGCATAACATAATTATGCATCATTTACCGAATTGAAAATCAAAATAAAAAATTTCTATTCTAAACATATATCCATGGATAATGCACAACTATTCAAGAAAGATATCTAATCTAAACATTTACCATGTGATTATCGTTTAGAAATTTATCAAGCATATATGCATTCAAATTCCAAGGAAATTTCAATGCAACTTCATTCCAAAACAATTTACAAGGATCAATATATATATATATATATATTCAAAAGAAAATCACGGTCTAGATCTAGATTCCCTACCTCAAAAATGCAATTTCCTTCAACACAAATTCCGCTACTTCTAATCAATTTGACAAAAATTCCAAATCTAAGATTTTCTCCCATGTTCTTTTCCTTTTTCTTTCCTTTTCTCTTTTCTTTCTATCTCATGCACTCCCCTTTTTCCACTCCAACTATTTCATGTTTCTAACCCTTCTTTCCATTTTTCTTTGTTTCTTTTATAGATACTTTCCTTATAATAGTTTTTTTTTTTCCAATTGATTATATATTTATAACTGCTCAAATTTTAATTGTGTATTTACTCCTAACCATTGGATTATCTTTCAATAACTCCTCAATTGATTAAATTCATTTCATAACTCTTGGGTCACCATCCATCATTTTCATACATTTTGTTCACATGGAAACCCTCCTTCCCCATGTGGGTTTCCTTATCTGATTTGTCCACTTATAAAATTCGTAATAATTAAATAATTAATTACTAAAATAGCATAAAATATCATTTTCCTCTTAAAAATTGTCAAGGAAGTGACTTAAAGTTTAGACATCACCTTGACAAGCTGTACTTGGGACCGCTTAGCCATTCTTAGCTTAGGTTGTCAATCCTTATCAAATTAAAGTTTTATTATCACATTCTAATTACACACTATTTATTTAATGAATTATGATTTGAAATTTTGTTTAAGCCTCATTTGAAATTATTTTTACACCATAGTAGTTAATAATTGACTTAAAAATTTTCAAAAATTATAAATATAAATTTAACTCAAATCTTTATATGTATGGATATTACTTGTATTATCCAATATGATGTCATTTTAATTATTAAATAATTGGTTGATATGAATTGAGAGGTTACGATGTGACAATGACATGTTTGATAGTACATGTATACGTTTTTTTAAATAAAAAAAAAACTTGCATAGCAAGATTTTCAGAGTTTTTGGCTAGGTTTAGATTTTCTACTGGGTAATTCATATTACTCACCAAGCTACCCTGCAGGTGAAAAGCAGAAGGAAAAGCTTGAAATTGACATGAAGGAGATTGATTAAACTCAGAGTTTCAAAGTATGAGGAACTAGAAATAGTTTTAATTTATTTGAAGACTTTAGTCAATTTATAATAAATTAAAATATTTGAACTTTATATTGTGATTTAACTTAGTAGTGTTTGTGCTGTGACTAGCAGGTCTTGAATGGCTGAAAAAGATGAACTATTATTTTGAATATATTGTGGAGATTTATTTGACGTACTTGGGTTAGAAGAAGTAGTTCAAATATATTATTATATGTAGTTGAAAAAAATCATTCAATGAGTATGGATTGAATTTAACTCAGATTTTTATATGCATGGATATTACTTGTATTATCCAATATGATGTCATTTTAATTATTAAATAACTGGTTGATATGAATTGAGAGGTTACGATGTGACAATGACATGTTTGATAGTACACGTATATGTTTAAAAAAAAACTTGCACAGTAAGATTTGCATAATTTTTTGCTAGGTTTAGATTTTCTACTAAGTAATTCATATTACTCACCAAACCACCCTACAGGTGAAGAGCATAAGGAAAAGCTTGAAATTGACACGAAGCAGATTGGATAAACTCAGAGTTTCAAAGTATGAGGAACTAGAAGATGTGAAGCCCTGGGCTGATGAGGGCGGGCTAAGAGAAGGCTAGCTGGCTTCTAGGCTGGGATGAGGGATAGAGAGTTAGTCTCACATTACTTAGGGAGAGGAAACTAGGCTGTTTATAAGAGTTCGGGGAACTCTAATAGTTACAATGCATTTTTCCTAGGAAACTGGGGAAGAACAAAATTGTGAGGGGTGTATGGGTGCCCCAAAGCGGACAATATTGTGACTGTTAAACCCCAAGGTGTTATAAATGATATCAGAGACAGTTCCCCTCGTGGTGTGGTGGCTAGCTGCACGTGGGTGGCTGGTCGTGGCTATCACGAGGGGACACATGTTCCCTAAGGGAGGAATATGTGAAGCCCTAGGCCAATGAGGGGGGGTTAAGAGAAGGCTGGCAGGCTTCTAAGCTGGGGTGAGGGACAGAGAGTTAGTCTCACATTGCTTGGGGAGAGGAAACTGGGCTATTTATAAGTGTTCGGGGAACTCTAACGGTTACAACGTGTTTTTCCTAGGAAACTTGGGAAGAACAAAATCATGAGGGGTGTATAGGTGCCCCAAAGCGGACAATATTATGACTATTGGAACCCCGGGGTGTTATACCTAGTTTTCGAGATACGTGTTTTTCATGTTTGGGGTTTTATGACAAGTGCTTTCACCCCGTGGATGTCATGCTAGGAGAGAGTAGGGCCGGCCACCCACCCTCTGAGATTTGTGATGTGATTGTGATATGATAGACACCTGCCCACAAATGGCTTTCAGTAGGAGTTTGGTAACATGGATAGTCCACACTACTGGTTCGAGCCTTTCTATGGGGACGGATGTCAAGTCTCCCGTTATGGTGTTGACGGGTAGTGGCGGTAGTTGAGACCCTAAAGAGTTACCACTGCGGCATGACGATCCATACTCTTATTCTGTGTGCTTGCATGATGAGCATGGAGATGTGATTATATGTCTGGGTGTGACAACACTCAGAAGAGTGATATGAGTACTCATGATCTGTTTATACGAGTGTATGGGACACTCATGGGACCCACATACCTTAGGGTGCGTTGTTATTATTGTATGCTCATTTACATTAGATCGTATCATGTTTTAAATCGATGACATGCATGTTTTATCATACATGATATTTTGAGATTATGTTGGCATTGCTTATAATGATTTTATTTTCATAGATGATAGAACTTCTTATTATATTACCACTGTTATTCCATTATTCTATCATTATTACATTAAATGTCTATGTACCTACACAAGCAATAGCTTGCTGAGGCATTGCTTTGTTTTGCAATGCCTTAGATCTTGAGCGTGACAGTAGGAAGGGTAAGACTATTGAGAGACCGTGATAGTAGTGGGAGTACTTTGACAAATAGATAGTGACATGAGTTAATAAACGAACTACCATTGATTTTCTTTATGGACTATATACATTTAATTTATGAATTTGATTATGATAGTTATACATATGATGGACATTAAGGTGGGATGTTATGATGGATAGACCCTGGGCTACATTATTATTATGTTTTGGATATTTATTGTTTTGAAAATAAAGGCGCCGATGATTTGACATTGGTTAGACTTGTGTATTGTTTCATTTGTATCACCGTAAAATTTTAATTATGTCTTAAATTATAATCGTGATGTTTTAGAAAAAGAAAATAACACCCAGAGGTTTTCAATAAATGTTTTAAATAAATAATTTATAGAATCTTTTTATTTTGGGATCCCGACTACGACTATTATTATAAATAAAAAAAAAATCTGGGGTGTCACAATATGCATCATAATGCAAAATAATTAAGGACTACTATGCTTGCAGTTTGATACGTACAACTTGCCCAGATAACTTCTCTATAATCCACTTATACCATTATCTATGGAAATTACAATATCCATGTCCGTATGGGGGGACCATGGCGGTCACAGTGGTGGCCTTCTCATAATTGGCCCACCCGACTTTCAGCCTTTCTTAGGCTTGGTATTCAATATCATCAAGTTTTGAAAAGTGGGTGACCAAACCTTTGTAACTCTCCTAGCATAGTATCCTCAGGCCTACGCTTGTAATATTTTCTACTCCCCTATTCACTTAGGGATAGTTCTCAATTCTTGACTTAACCATTTTATACTTATTTTTCTCATCATTTGGTTGGATCATATTTAATTTTGAGGTATTTACCACAATATATTGGTATTGTACATGTCAATACTTCAAAACATAAGATCATGTATTAAACATGTATCTTCATATAAAGGCATTCTTAAAATCCACCTACCTTAATAAGATATTCTTATTCCTTGAAATCTACCATAGTCTTAATCAACATATATCTGTCAAATCATACGTATAATGTCATCTTTCTAGTCAAGGGCACATATTACCTGGTCTTTTGATTATACTTATGTTGGATGATTTGAATCTTTCTTCCTTAAATCATATATAACCAAGGGTTCAGTATCTTCTAAACAAGTACTATCTATATCATACACAAACAATCTAATATAGATTGCTCCTCTTATTTCCAATTAGTTAAGGCTTACTAGCTGAATGGGTGAATGCATAGTGGTTACTTCAATCCTCATATAAGGAGGCATTTAGACCTTACAAATGGGGAAGAGCGAGGCTTTATTATAACACCCCCTTAACCACTATGTTCAATATTCACTAGAGTGACCTTCGCTCAACCTTTCATAAGGTTCCAATGAGAATGTTAACCCTAAGTACTCATTCTAATTGATTTTAATTAAGTCTATGAACATTCAAAATGTAATTCATGGGGTTTATTAGTCTCCTAGTTTAGGCCAAGGATTTGATAATCCTTATATTTTCCTACTAACTATAGCCCTTACTAATTAAGTCTAAGCTAAATAATTCACTCTTATTTGTGTCATGAAACTCTACTTTCTCATTAGATTCCATTTTTGGTATTTTATGCTCTTTATCTCATAACTACGTTAACAATTAAATCTATTAATAAAATTTAACTATAAATGAATTATAACTTTAAAGCATAAAGCTACATAATTGAACAACCTAATGATAATGGTACAAGGTACTTAAGATTATACTAGCATGATTTCTAACTAATGTACTTTATCTAATAAACTCAAATTAAACCATCAAGGACCTAAGGTACCATCTCATACCATAGTCTAATCTAACATGAAATCCTAGCATGGTCCTAAGTTACAATTATATGAAATCATACCAACATGGTCCTAAGTTACAATTCATCATTCATGAATAATTTTTTGGACATTAGAAATGAAGTTATATTAAAATAATCTATCATGGACCCTTTATTAATGAAATAAATCAAATGAAATCAATGCATAACTCCAGCTAACGAATTTCTCATTATTAAAGCTTTTACTTATGATCCGACTATTAGATCTTAAGTATTTCCTTTTAATCAAGGGTTTTAATTAATTTTAGGGCTTTTACTCCATTAAGGTCCAAGATCATATTCCTTTGTTTTTTGTCATATTCAATCCATGATTTCAATGGATTCCATTATAATATCATTCATTCAATCTATCCAAGGGATCTGATCATACTTGATCTCATTGATCAAGTGGGTCCCTTTGTATTTTTAGGATTTTTCTACCATAAAGGGTAGATCCTTCAATTTATCTTAGATCTATCTAAATAAATCATGGATATCACTTTATTTCAATATTATATCATCAGTAAATCAGATCCCCAAGATTGGATTGTCTTAGATCTTGAAGATCATAAAAAATAGAAGTTTAATTCTTAAATATAGAAAGTTTTATGAAGAATTTTATAAATTTTATGATTTCATAAGAAAATAAAAGTTATAAGCTTTCCATACCTTCTTTATGATCTTAATTTAGAGTTTAGATAACTCCACAATTGAACTGTGAAGTTGACAATTGTTTTAACGGTCTAGATTTGATCTGGCCATTAGAACAGGACAAAATAGGAGAAACCTGCAAAATCAATCATCCTGCCCTATTTTACTGGTGACCACCTGTGGAAATGGGGTGGTGACCTGTAAATGATGAGACGATCCAGATTAGGCCGTCAAATCACCATCTCCCTTTTCTCCATTAAATTGGGCCATCAAATCTCTACGAAATTGGTTGTTATTTCAAACCTAAGGATTTTGGACCCTTCTGAATCTATTGGATGGCTTAGATTTTTCATTTGAGCCCTCCATGATGCAAGTATGGAGGTTTTTTTACTAGAACTTGATTTTCCCAGAAATTAATAGAAAATCAAATTTAGTAAAATTAAAAATATCAAACAAGACATAAAATGAATATGGGATGATATCCACCTTCTTGATTTGCTTATAAATGAAGAATTGATGCCAAAATAAATAAATCCTTGCTGTATGTCATAACTCACCAAATAAATCTTGATTTGTGCGTTTCCGTTGATTGAACCATTGGATCTTGAAATTACTTTGGGGGTTTTGTAGATCCAAGAATTTCAAACAATATGGATGGTGAGATTTGTGAAATTTTATTTAGAACGGAGTGGCTAATTGAATTTAGGGTTCTTGTACTATTCTAAAAAGAGGAGAGAAAAAGAGAAAAAAGGAGATAGATTGGGGAAAATGGGGAGGATTTTTACTCTTATTTTTCAGGGGATCTAGGGAATTTTGTATGAAGTTTCAGAAATTTTTGTAGAATTTTTAGAGGTATTTATAGGCAGTTTTCATAATTTTTTATTTTAATCTAAATTCCACTCAAAATATTAAAATGGGGAGTAGAAATTCTACTACCTCCACTACGGGCTGAGTGTTGGCTGATGCTTGACTTGCATTATTACTGATCTCAGTCCTTACCTAACTTTTATGGGTCCCACTAAAGAGTGAAATGGCTGTTTTGCCCTTTTATTTCCAAAAATGGAGAAAATTAGACATTATTTGTCCGAACTCAGAATTTAGTGCACTTAGAGTCATTTCGATCAAATTTTCGAGCTCATTCCAAATATTTATGTTTTAATTCTTGGTTATGAGCAAAATTATCATTTTATCCTTTTATTTAAAAAATTAGGGATTTTTCATTTTAACTCAGAATTGAATGTCCTTAATGTTATTTCGAACAGTTTTTCAAGTACATTCAAAATATTCACATTTTAAATCTTGGTTTAATCTCTTTAAAAAGAGAATGTTTAATAACCTAATATTCTAACCAGAAATTTTTGAAAATTCAAACTTTATTAATTTTCGTCAATAATTTACAAAAATCTTGGATTATTACATCTATGGAGCAAATAAAAATTCAAACCCGTTTAAGGAAAAGAAGCCAAACTATTGGGTATTAGTCTAAGACTCTTTTATTTTATTTTGAGTTTTGCTATGTCCATGAATAGATTTGCTAGTAACAAAACCCTTTATATTGACCTATACTATATATAATGAAAACAATCCATGAATGACCCAACTTGACAAAATGACCACAAAAGCAATATATCATGTTGACGTCGAACATTGAAAGGTGGATATATTGGGAATAAGAGGAAGTGTAGTTTAGGTAGGCAGAGAGTATTTTGAGAATAACAAAAGCTGGTGGCAAGATTCCTAAATAGAATGAGAAGGGTATTTAGAAAAATGAAACCTTAGATGGACTTTGATCTATAGGTCTTGCATCTTGATCTAACTTGCACATATGCATGTGTACGTGTCCATGACTATTGTATAAAGGGCATGGTGCTTCCATTAACTTTCCTAGCAACTTCACCCTTTTCTCAAATTTTATAAGAAAATATCATTTTCCATGGTGACAAATAGTTTTCCAAAAGATAGATCAATGAGAGAAAAATTAAAGAGAAGCAGGTTAAGAATTATTTGTTTTCCCATTATATAGTTCAAGAAAGACGACATACATGCAAATATAAGATGTAGCCGTCCTCTTACTTCTTAAGCAAGCTTCTACCTTTGATATCAAAATCCTTGTTCAAGAAACCACTCTCTTAAGTTTCTTTCCCTCCATATTCCATGACACTCTTCCCATCTATCTCTCTTATGTTTACATGGACCTTTTGCTACCCATATGGGAAATAAGGGGTCATGTTACGTATGTCCAATAAAATTAGGTAGATATACTCCCAACATAAGCTTTCCCTTGTGGGACAACTCTAAGAGATTGATTTGTGGAGCTTCACTAGCAATTTTTGAACACAAACCGTGGTTTAGAATTTTTCCATGCCAGTGATTTTAATTTTGGGCATGATTCATCTATCGCACTAGCAAGCGGATAAATATTTGATCCATGAAAAACTTTATACTTCTTTTGACCTGTCATAAATTAGAAATTTGTGTGTGAAAATCTGAGTATTCCTATTAAATTGTTGATGTTTAACCACAAGTGCGCGGGCTATTGTGGTATAGCTATGCAAATACGGGTGGTCTCATAGGGACTACCTTTACAAAATGGAGTTTAAAATAAAATTTAATTAATAAAAATAACAAATAACAAATAAAATAATAATAAAATAAAATTTTAGATTTATTTAACTGCTGCAATTTGCAGAATTTCTAATTCTAAAAAAAAAATGAAACTAAACAAGCAGTCTTTGATAACACTGTCCCTAGATAGGCAGAATGCGGGTAAAGTAAAACCGGAATAGTTGGGGACACAGATATTATTACCAAAAAGGACAAAAATGAGATTCTTACTAAGTGCTGAAGGGCAAAATCAGAATTAGTAAAAAAAACCTTTAAAACAAAAAAAAGATGAAGAATCCGAAGGAGGGAGGAAGACGAGGGGGAAGAAGGAAGAGGAAGAGGAGAAAGGATGGGGAAAAAGAGGAAAAGAAGGGAAAACTCCTCTTGGCCAGCCGGTAACAACGTTGAAGCTGGAGAGAGAGCCGGCGGTCTGTGCGACGGTGATGGAGAAGAAGGTGAGGAAAAAGGGTAGAGCCGGAGCTAGGACAAAGTAGTGTGATGAAGGGGTCTGGGCTGGTCAAAGAAGGAGGGATTTTGGCCGGAGATGGAGAAGAAGGTGAGGGGAAAGGGGAGACGCCGAAGCTGGAGAGTGCGTCGGGAATTCTGGGCAGTCCGGCTGGTGAAGGACGCTAGAACAGAGATGAGGATGGGGATACCGGGAACTGGGAAGACGTCACCGGTGAAGGGTCCGGTGAGTGGTAGACAGAGGAAAACGCCGGATGAAGGGGACACGGTGGTAGCATGGTGTTCCTTCGGCTCTGGGGGGAACCGTTCTGGTTAGGCTGGGTGCTGAGCACTACCGTGCGGAGCCGTGCGGTGAAGGGGCGTCGTCTGGCGTTTCTAGGGAGCAGTGGAAAATAGTGCGTGAGAAGGACTGGTGCTGGGAAGTAAGGTGTGCAACCGAAGAGGGGGTGGTCTGCTTGCCTCTTCGGTCCAGCCAAGAGAGAGCTGGGAGAGAGAGAGAGAGAGAGAGAGAGAGAGAGAGAGAGAGAGAGAGAGAGAGAGAGAGAGGTCTGCCTCTATGGTTCCAGCCCAGGTGAGGTGAAGAGAAGAGAAGCCTGGAGCAGAGGAGGAGAAGGGAGGCTGGAGAACGGGAAGGTACGGTGAACCAACAGCAAGAGAGGAGAGTGGAAAGAGAACCGGCCTAGAGAGGGATGAGACGTGGAGGAGGAAGTTGGTGATGGGGTAGGCGACGGAGAAAGCAGAGAAGGGATAAGGCGATGACTATGCTGAGGAATAGAGGTGGGTGCAGAGGCGATGATGAATAATGATAGAGAGAGAAAGAGAGAGTTAGAACGTGAGAAAGAGTGTAGAGAAGGAGAGGGAGAAGAGAAGAGAAGAGAAGAGAACAGCTGATGGGAGGTCATTGGATCTACCTCGTACGTCCAGCCTAATGGAAAGAAGTGAGGAGCGGGAGAAGAGAATGGAGAGGGAGTGTGCCGGCCAAAGATGAAGAAGGAGACGTGGAAGATGAAGAGTGGAGGAAAGAGGGGGTGAGGACAAGAGAGGAGAGT
This sequence comes from Warburgia ugandensis, assembly GCA_035236585.1. Classification (NCBI taxonomy): domain Eukaryota; kingdom Viridiplantae; phylum Streptophyta; class Magnoliopsida; order Canellales; family Canellaceae; genus Warburgia; species Warburgia ugandensis. The sequence goes on along the minus strand of CP141130.1, from coordinate 27,973,803 downwards.
GGAGAGAGAGCCAGCTTAGAGAGGAAGACGAGAGAGAATGCTGAGAGAGATAGAGAGTAGGAGATGGGGAACTAGTGAAGGGAAGAGAAGGGAATGGAGAGGAGGAGAATGAAGAGAATTTCCAAAACTTTGCAAGTCTTCAAATTTTATTTTATCCTGGGAGTCTTTAGAGTTTTCTCTTTTCAAGAAGCTTCATCATCCTCATCTGATCTCCTTGATTTGATCTGAATCATCCAAGTTTGAGTTGATTGATCTGCATTACACAGGACTCAATTAGAATCATATAATCCATTCATTACTCTTCTGAGGAACTCCAATGATCATCTAACCGTTAAATTTTGCAATTCAACAGTTAGATGGCCAATTAAAGCTAAAATAAAATATTTTATGTAAAATCTTAAAATTGATGGCGTAGATGCTCTAATTAAATACTAAATTGGGGTATTTTAACCAAAATTGAACGCTTAACATAAATGCCACACAACTTCATGAGTTCAAATAGTGAACTCCATTTCCTAACAAGTTCCTAGCCTAGTTGGTCATGGACAACTCGCCATCTTTGCTTGAAGTATGCTTGGTCATAAGACTTGAGTCCCTAATTTTTTCTTTGGCTGTGAATTAGATTTAGGAGAGTGTGCATGAGTTATTTGCTTATAAAAAAGAAAAAGGAAAAAAAAGAAGAAGAAGTGAAGCTTATTTACTCTTTTAGAAAGAAATAAATTCACTCAGACTTAAAGTGGGAACATCCTTCTCTGTTAAGAATAATGATTTAAGAAATTAGAGGCCATTGTGAGATGTGGGCGCAATGACAATAATGATACCATGGGTCTCTGTTATTATACCATGTCATGTGTACAATAAGCTACAACTTGTTTCTAATCATAACTCTCTTTACAATATGCAAATTAATCATTGTGGGACAATGTTATGCATGTCTTGCACTGCTTTGAAGTATTCTTGTTCATAGGTTTTGAGTTTCTACTTTTCTTTTAGTCTAGATTAGATTTAGGAGTGAGTGAGTGATTTGCTTTATAATTCTTCACTTGTGTATATAAAGTGAAACTTTTACCTATAAACCAACTTAGTTCACTTTTGAGTTTAAATTTGGTCACAAATTTATCGACATATAGCCATCCAATTCAATGTTCTTTTAGATCATTTGACCCACTAGTAAGTTTGGCAAGCTACTTTTTAAAAAAAATACGTTTATCCATAAGTGGCTTCACTCTTTTAATAAGAATGCATTGATGACACCAACTAGTATCTTACACAATGGCGTATATTTGGTAACTAACATAGAAGCTGAGACTCTTCCAATGACATTAAATTTTTTTCATGTATAGCTAATGTTGAGACCATAGTCACAATTTTTTTGAATAATAGAAAAGTTTTTAAAAATGCCCAACTTTTTTATGCCTCGACCTTTTCCTGAACGAATCATGAGTTGATATTTTTTTTAAATTTAAAAAAAATTCAAGAGATTAATACAAATTTATCTTGGAAAAGTCAAAATTCACAAATAATTTCCAAATTCTCAAATATTTTTAAAATGTAATGAAAAGATTAAACTCATATATGAAAAATGACTCTTCCTCAAAATTTTCCTCAATTATTCAAGAACATTTGGTCAATTTTGCAAATTTTTGCTAAGACTTTAGCTTATATGCCTCTATTAACTCAAAGTAACCCACAAGTGACTGAAAAATATTCAAAGTCAAACTTTGTAATAATATTTATTTGAGTTCTAGTAGTTGTATACACTTTTAATTTTCCTAAGAAATAGATATTGCCTTTCCTCAATTGGGGTAATTATGTTTTACAAATCTAAGCTATTCATTATTTTTAGAATAGATTAGATAGGCTCGGAATCAAATTTCATGACTATTGAATGCTTTTAGCATAAGTTTCTTTGAGTTAGAAGTCAAGACCATTCATTTCTTTAGAACTCTTCAAAAATCCAAAACAATTGGCTAGGATTGTCCAAATGCAATAATTTCTTGTGGATTAATTGATTTATACATTTCTTTCATGATGAATAGCTTGAATCTTCTAGAAAAATGCTCTAGGATAGCATTTACTCAAAATGCTTAGAAGTGTCTATTTATATATGAAACATTCACCTCACATGAGCAAATTAAATTTAGTTAAGCTAGTTTGGATGCTTTTAAGTTATCCTTGAGGTCTTGAGTTCAAGTCATAATTTATATAAAGTTTTTTCAATATGCAGTGAGTTGGCAAGTTGACTCAACCAGAGTTACCCATTTGACTTGCAAATCCGAATGTCATAAACATGTTAGGTATGTGGACATTTTATGACCCACGGTTAAAATGAGGTCACATAACTGTGAAGACCGGCCATTTGATACCTTGAATCTCGGTATATGACCCACGGGTAAAACGGGTAGCTCAACCATGATGATCCACCCATTTGACACCTCTAGTCTACACTTTTTTGAGAGAGAGAAAGTCTATGCCCTTTTTTTTCCAAGGGTAGTAAAGCTTTATTATATAGATCTAAGCTATTCACCATATTTGAAATGGCTTATATGTGCTATATATTAAATTTCATATTCATTGTATGCTTTAGCCAATATTTTCATGATAAAAAAGTAATGACCATCCATCTAAGCTGTCATCATATTTGGAATGGCTTAGATAGGCTAGAGATCAAATTTTATATTCATTAGATGCTATTAGCCAAAACTTTCATGATAAAAAAATAAAAAAAAAGATCATACATATCTACTAAAAATTTCAAAGACCCAAAACAAGTAGCTAGGATCATCAAAATGCATTAAGTTTTATTGGGTTGCAGATTTTTAATATGAAGCATATGATGAACAACTTAGGCCTACAAAGAAATTCATCATATATGAAAAAGGAAGGGCATCAACTTCTTCTCTCCACTTACACCTATCGGGACCTCTATCTGAAAACTAAAAGAATTCAGCTAAAAATACATGTAGGGCCCAGCTGTTTTGATCCAAGTTGCTCATCAACCATGCCTACCTCCAGAAAGCAGGCCATGATCTTAATGTCTTCCCGATTAAATGGTAATCGAACTAGATAATCCTATGATTAAGATCTCTAGGGGAATGGCACACGTACTCTTAGCATGAGAAACCATACTTTTTATACTATGGGTTTCACATTTGGTTGTAACCAAATTCTGAACCATTCGATTGATTTCTTCAAGATTGGACACATAGAACAAGCCAATTGGAAAATTCTCGGATCCTAAGAAATCGAATTTTCGTTTGCCGAATGTGAGCCGATGCCTATATAAAGGTTCTAAACGTCCATTATCGGATGACAAAAGTGTCGTCTATTGGCTTGATGATTGGAGTACTTAGATATCCAACATTGGAAGAATCAGATAGCTAGTGCCGCGAACGGTAGCATTCGGCAACCTATACATACATAATGTAATATGTATTGTGCAGATGGAAAAGCGCGAAACAGAAAAAGAGAAGCGAACAAGTATTCCATGCACTAAACAGGAGAAAGAAATAAAAAGGCCATGAAGTTGGCGCGGTCTAGAAATTGGAAAGTCAGGGAAGCCAACGGTCGTCGTAAGTCAAGCAAGTCGCTTTTACTTTCACTTTCCCCACACTCCGTACAATAAATGAATTCTTCTTTATTTTCGTCTCTGTCGTTTCCTTCGACACCAAGTTTTCCACAGTTTCCAAGCTTATTAAAGAGGACAGCCATCTAACAAAGTCTCTTCTGAGAGAGGAGGGACGATTTCTACGTTGTTGCTGAAGAAGCAGGGTCTGCCTTTTCTTTCACTTCTCATCGGGCATTTCTTGGAGTACACATGGAGGATATTACGCCGAGAGAACACATAGAACAGATAAGGCGACAGAAGTTCTCAATCGGAGGGGAACCGAATCCTCAATCAGAGGACCTTCACCACGCCGTTGAGTTCCTCTCCGCTGAGCTGTATGCCAAAGATGTCCATTTCCTCATGGAACTCATTCAGGTAGCCTTCGCATTTCCCACTCCTCTTTCTTTTCTTCTGGAAACTTTTTATTTTTATTTCTTTCTTCGGTTCTTGTTCCTCTGAATAGCTCTGTATTGGCATCGTTTGCTGTTACCTGATTTGGATGTTCACTATAGGAATGGTACGTCTTTGCTTTTTTCCCTTTTTTTTGTTAGGGGATGACTAAGCTCACTCGCGGTAGCAGCGGACATGGTTTTTATTTTCCTGTTCGCAACCGTGGAGTATTGAGTGTGTGGGGTAATGTGTTAGTATAAGCTGTAACAGCAGATATCTTCCGCTGTAATAGGGATTACAGTAGATATTTTTTGTTATAATCATGTTAAATTTTTTTATGTATATGTATATATATATATATATATATATATATATATATATATATATATATATATTACCCTTTGATAATTAATTAATTCAGTAATGATATAGGTTCTATAATAAAATCAGACGTATGAGGCTAAGATGATCAGATCTGACGCGCTTCTTCTTCTTTGTATTTCTACGTTCTCGATCTCTACTGCAACTCAAGATCGATTTGAGAAGACATGCTGATGCTGCTTTCGTAAACGGAACATGATTTGTCTTTCGTAGAACCAGAAATCCTCGCATAGGGGAAATCTCAGCCGTCTGATTGTTTTTCCATTGCTTTTGTGTTTGATTTATCCTCCTAGTATGAAGAGTAGTCCGGATGCACCCAGACATGTAAAGGAGAAACTGGAGAAGATGCGCCCCATGTCTAAGAATGACATTATAATGGCTGTAACTTTGCTTCTTACGGGGGGACCCTGGATCGAGTGAGACCACAATTGTTGAGCGATTGAGCCCTTTTAACAGGGGTTGGCGCTATGTTTCCGAGTGTTTACACTTTTACAGCCCGATGCTCGTTGGGCTCTCTGTCTTTGCATTTCTTCATGATCGAAGAAAGTATTTAGATAAAGCGTGGTCTTTATCGATCTGAGCAATTGGCAATTGTGGTGCTATCGAGATTTATGTGTAAATGGCTTATGGTTGTTAGATCTCAGTATTGACATTGCTTTTGACAACCACATGAAATATTGACTTTGCTTACAACAAATTGTCGCCGACCCCATAGGCAATATTAGTAAGCAAGGGTAGGCTACTTTGAGTATCCTACGATCATAGTCTATGATCGTGAAGATCATCATGTTCGATCTTGTTAATCGTACCCATGATTGCCGATCTCTGATTTTGTCAATTGTATTTACAATTTCCGATCTCCGATCTTAACGATTGAATCCATGATCATCGATTTTAGATCTTGTCGATTGCATCTATGATCACTGATCTAAGATCTTGTCGATTGCATCTATGATTGTTGATCTTTGATCTTATTGATCTCATCTACGATTACCGATCATCGATGGTCTTACGTGGTATGCCTCGACCACTGCCAATCTCACACAATCTACCTTGCTCACCATAGATTCCGTCTTCAATTGACAATCCCTTTTGTGTTGTTTCAATTGAAGGTCGATGCTCTTCCAACACCCAATCGCCCAAGCCTCTCAATTTCTCCAAACACTGTCGACGTGGAGGGATCACGGCTCATGAGGGAGCTTTGTTATCGTATTTTCTTATCAAGAGATCAATTTCATAAAAAATCGTTTGAAAAGCTTGCAATTTTACATCCTTTTGCACATTAGGCCTCCCTCTATCATTAATCGTCTAAATATTCTGATGGATCGCCTTGAATTGCGTCAACCATCATCCGATTTTGCAATAAGTACTCAAGGATATGATGCCTATTACAAGGGATTTTTTTGTTCGTCAAAATATAATCAAGATGGGTTCATTGAAGAAGACAATGGTGATTTCGGATCTACTTCCAGTTATAAAGGAAGTTTGGATTGACTTGAGATTATGTTTTTTTAGTTAATTATTAGAGAAAATCCTTCACTTATGGTATTTAATTGGCGAGTTGAAGCTAAAATTATCTTTACATCAACTTGAGGGGGTGTTAGGATAAGTAGTAATCATAGGATTCACGGGATTATATATGATATCTTTTGCTGTAATTATGGGATTACAGCAGATATTTTATGCTATAATCACGGTGGGAGTTCTCTATATATATCTGTGTTACCCTTTGATAATTATTCAATTTAATAAAGATGTAGATTCTATTAGAATGTTAAACTACACATTGGAGTCTAGCACCACATTTTGACCATTGGTTGGTAAGAATAACCACGAGTGACACGCATTGTAGGCTAAGATAAAATATAAAAAAGGACTTGCAAAATCTACAGAAGAAAATTTAGGAGAAAAATCAGAAGTCCAATAGTGTTTGTCTTTTGATTCTAAATAGATGCTCCGTATGAAAGCTTTTAATTAACAACTTTCCTGAGTCCCCCATGCATGATTTGACTCATGCATGTGTTTGCTCTAGCTCTAGATATCTGATATATAAGAAAAAGCATGTGAATTAGAGCATTGTAGCATCTAAAAAGTTGTAATTGGCAAGAGATAGATGAGAAACTTTGACTATCAATTTGTGATGCTAGAATGATCCAATCAATGTGCTGTTTGATCTATTAGACATCCAAAGAATCACGTGTAAAATCTGATCATCATGCAATGGTGGGCTCTAGAAAGAGTGGTGCCTAAAATGCTTCCATGTGGAGTGTCTATTTAGCAGTTCTTGGATAGTTATTAGAGGTCACTTTTTTTGTTTCTTTTCTACCTGAGAGTTCGAACAAATTTAATAGGTTAGATATTTGATCATTCCAAATTATCCTAAAATCATGAGAGGAATGCTAAACTAACTCAACTATATATATAAGCTGTTTTGTGACCACATTTTATGAGGCCCATATATGAATGATCCTTAGTGTTCAGTTCATCTCGTTGGTCCAGATTTAGAGGTCTTTTGGATAAAAGAAGCATATGATTTGGATAAACTTTGTAAACACTACTCAGTTTTTTAGAATTTAAAGTCATCCAGACCATATGATTTTTACCTATAAAATTCTAAAGTAGGAGCAATGAGATGGATGATTCAAATTGTGTGGCTCCAAAAGATATGTATTACAAGCCATATTGTCAAAGGCTATTTTAAGTGTGAATGTACAAGTGCCCTTTTTTCTATTTCTTTCTTCCTAAAATCATTTTTTCAAGATGAACAAAGTAACAGGTGGAATGCTAACTCAAAGCTCTCCAACTTGTTGCATGAAGGATCCCACTTATAAATGATCTACCTAGTTTATCTTAGTCCAAAATCATGCAAATAGGATGATTCTAACATGTAAAGAGTTCTTCTTTATGTCATCTGTAGGTGGACCTTATTATACAAAAAGTTGTAGCACCTTGATTCAGCATCCCTCAAATAACAGATTATACGAGCAGAGCTTAGTTTTGTGGCTATACTTATTTTCGTGTCATCTGCTGATCCATCATTGAATAGTATGTCATGCCCTTATATTGGACTTTTCCATGGAGGGACCCACTTTGCTTGATGTTGTCTGGTCATATGATTTATCAAAGTTCAGATATCCCATAGTCCAAACATGTGTGGATTGCTAGATTCTGCACAGGTTTGGGCATCCAATAGCCTAGTTAGAGGACCTCTCGTTTTGTGGTAGGTCGTAAGGTTGGGCACATCATTTAACTTTTTAAATACTTTGTTACTAGCATGTAGTACGTTAGACTTGCTAAGGGAGTTAACTCGATGAGCTTTTTTGGGACGACTCACTTATTTTAAACTAGGATGTATACATGTACTGGTTTTTGGTGCTAAAGAATACATTTCTCTCGATGAATTAGCCGAATGGGCAAGGTCAGTAAAGAGTTGGCCTTCTTGGAAACTAGCGGACCCACATAGTTAATAGCCATGATGAAAATTACATTTCTCGTTTGGTTGAGCATTCCTCATTGTACAATTCACTTCAATTTTCCATCTTAGGCATTGGCTATTTTTCCACAAATAGATAATTAAAAAATGAATATGACAAACAGTGGGACACGCATAGACAAGTGTAAGAATGTTCACCTGAGAATAGATGTGAAATTTGATAAGATTTGGTATGCTAGGAATCATAGGATTTGCTAGAGTGGTTGGACGAAACTTTCGATTAGAAGAGAAATATTGAGTGGCACTCATTCATTTGTAGGTTTCTCTTAAACGCGCAAGTTCTTTGCTCCTTACATTTTTTATACTTAGACTGTGCCAGTTTTGTCATAAACTATGCACGGTGGGCTAATAAAGAGAAGAAAATATGTGTTTTTGGAGTGGATTTGAACCCACAATGTCTTGGTCATGTGAGCAGGCACTTAACGAACTTTTTCTTATTGTTGCTCTGTTCTTTTCTTTTTTTTTAAAGTAAAACATCCATGTTATTTCAAGAAAAAGCATATTCTCCTACTATAAAACTTCTATCTATTATACTAAGAGAATACCCCTCCTACTTTTAAGGGTTCAAGCCTGGTTTTAAGTTATATATAAGCTAGTTTATCTTAAATTTCATTTATTTTGCATCTAATTATCTTTTAGACATAACCATAGATGATATATGTATAGATGCATTTAAGTGCAAATAGAGTTCTCTTTCTCACTTTGAGGTGGTTGCCAAAACTACCACCTTGAGTGCAAACGTCTCTCCTCTTATTCTCTCCTACTTTTAAGGGCCTAGAAAAACTTAATTGGTGATGGTTTCGCAACCTTAAATAAACAAAGTAACTTCTTTTTATCTTTCTAGAAACCATCTATAGAAATGGTTCTAATCTCACCTTTAGTGTCGTTCTTCCATTTTATTCTTTACCTATCTTTCTTCTTTTTTCATAAGATTATATCACACTCTTATGAATTATGCTTGTCTATTAAGGATGATGTGTTACTTATTTATTCCGTATATATATTTATATGTATACATATATGTGAGTGTATATGTGTGTGTGTGTGTGTGTGTGTGTGTGAGAGAGAGAGAGAGAGAGAGAGAGAGAGAGAGAGAGAGAGAGAGAGAGAGATTCTTCTTTTTTTGGCCTCACCTTTGGATGATATGATCCATTCATCTTGTTCAACATCCCCAATTTAGTCTACTTGTGAAATTTTATACCCATCGGAAGTTTCTTTATACTAGATTTTGTAGTTGAAAATTTAATGGTCATGATTTAAAAGCACCTAGCTTGACCTCACCTTTAGATGATCTCATCTATTCAAATTGCTCGACTTGCCCTATTTAGGCTACTTGCGAAAATTTATGCCCATTGGATACTTTTGCCTACCAATTTTTTAATTAAAAAAATTCAATTTTCATGATTTAAATGATCTTTCTGACTATTTTGCTCCTTAAAAAATTTATGCCAATGGCACTTGACACTATTTTGTAAGTGAAACTGTGAATTGTTAAAAAAAAGTCTTATGCAAATACACTTTGAAACATGAGGTCCTTAAGTGAGAAAAAACAACAAAATCAGGATATATATGTATATGCATGTGTTTATATATATATTTGTATGTATGGGAATGAAATTTCTTGAGAAAAGAAAATGATTAATGTGAGGTTCACTTCATTGGAGGGCTTCAAAGATAATCCTTTGGAATAGTTCTCTCTCCATGTATAGTTCTTTTTAAGATCATCCAATTCCAGTGTGTGGTTCCTTGGTGCTATCTATCTTAATTGAATGGTATGGTCATGCTTGTAATGTTGTCGGCCCAATTATGGCATCTCTTGCAAACTCTTAATTTAGAGGATCATTTGGCAAAAGATTGAAATGGGGTTAGTCCAACAAGAGTTGAGTCGATTTAGGAAGAGTTTGACTGGTTTTCACCTTATCTTGCTAAATCATGCTAGTCCAACAAAAATTTACCTGATTTTCACAAAACTCTTTCTAACTCAACGTTAGTCTAGCATGATTTTTGTCAATTATTTTTCTAACTCAAGTTAGTCCAACAAGAGTTTTCATGACTTTATCCAAACTCCACCTAACTCTCCATTAGTCAACTACTTCTTAGCGTAGCTAGATTTTGGTTGATTTTAGTTGTTGGGACTATTTATAGTATAAAATGAATTACAAACTTTCCTCAACCAAAAAAGTGAGGGTTGTCTTTTTTGTGAAGTTTGCTTTTGGTTGGAAAATATGTGTTGAACTTATTACTGTCCATTTTGCAGCTAAAAAGAGGAGTATCTAGAGTGATCAAATGGATGAGATTTTGAGTCCATGAACCATCTAGCCCATGACAAACATTGTGAATGGTCTTGATCTTCCAAAACCTTGGTCTATTTGGAGAAAAAGATATTTGTACCATATGGTCATGTTATTAGTCTTCAGAGTTGACGCAATGGTAGATTCTTTGTGTGAGTGTGTGTGCACGTGCGTACAAAACTAAATATCTTTGCAAGTAGGATTCCAAATATGTTATATAAGTTGGCTATATTGCTTATTACTAGCTTATAGAGTGTTAATGGCCATAATAGCCCTTCTAGAGGACAAGGGCCAGCCCCATATTTAGTTTCTCATAAGTGAGCCAAATAGGATGAGAGTATAAATATGGTTTCAACAAAGCTTAGCCCATCATAATATTTTATTGTATAATAGTAGGTCACCTTAAATTCCTACTAGCTGACTATGTCTATTATATTATATAAACCTTGGGTCAAACTCTCTCTAACCCTGGTCAAAATCATGCAAACAACTAGGATAATCAATTGTCATATATCTTACTAAATCAAACGAAAACTAAATTTTGAGATCAAACTCTTACTACTCTATGAGAAATTTGGTCAACTTGAGGTCTAGCAAGCTCTAGATAAATCAGGTGTCTTCCACTTCAACTAACATGCTGTAGTTTAGCAATACAACTAACATTTCTATTTATGTGTAAGAATAAATTTATAACAACTGATAATACATTGAAAGAACTAGTGGGTTTTTTTTCTTTCTTTCTATCTTTCTTTTTTTTTTTAAGGTTGATATGGATGTGTATAGTAGAAGGGGAGCCTTGGCACAAGAGTTGTCATTGTGTGACCTTGAGGTCATGGGTTCAAGGCATGGAAATAGCCTCTTGTAAAATGCAAGGTAAGACTGCATACTATAGACCCTTTGTGGTTCAACCCTTCCTTAGACCCCTCATACACAGGAGCTTTGTGCACTAGGCTGGCCATTATTATTATTATTATTATTATTATTATTATTATTATTATTTATGAATGTTTACACTCTGTATCAAAATGTATTATATTTGGTTAGTATAACCGAATAAAGAATGAATAATGGGTTTTGAATTTCATGTGCACAACATGTGATGAGCATACAATGCACGTGTCAAGATCTTAGATTATTATTCATCACATTTTGCTACTTTGGGATATATTAGTGATGCATGCATTTGCAATCTCTTCAAAATGAAATCACGTTGTTGGATTCGTTATGTACAGAATGCCGAAGATAATGAGTATGATCATGATGTGAAGCCATCGTTGGAGTTTATAATCACATCAAAGGATATTACTGCAACTGGAACAACTGCAACTTTACTTATTTTCAACAATGAAAAGGGTTTTTTCAAAAAAAATATCGACTCCATTTGTAGTGTGGGACGGTCCACAAAGAAAGGAAATAGGCAATGTGGATATATTGGAGAGAAAGGTAACTCCAGTTCACTCAAGTATTTTTTCTTATTTCTGTAATCTATGTTCCTTTGCTTTCGCATATATTGTTTGGATTCAATCCTTCATTAAGAATGCATAAGAGTGCATCAGTCAATCTGGTTTACTCATTATTGTCATAGTCTTTCTTGTGCATAGGAGTGAATTACTTATGCTGGCTTTTCCCGTGGTTTTGTTTGTTCTTGGTGATGTTGGTGCTTATGCATTTGGACTTGAATATGCTATCCTCTCAACCTTATATCCTATGATGATGTTGATACTTTTGCATTTTGGACTTGAATATGCTGTCCTCTCAACCTCATATCCTATCTTTTTGTTTACTTTAGTTCTAACTATGCAAAGTGAAGTTGTTTGCTGCAACTGATTGTTTGAGATTGGCGGAGCTTATTTTGTTGCTATAGAAATGTTTTGCAGTCTGTCTAATTGGTGAGAGACAGAGTGATGCATGTAAGGTCTGTATGCGGAAAACCTCTGCAGAGATGAACGTGTAATGGAGAGAGTTACTAGAAAATTTATTGCTACTGAATATTCAGCCTCTAAACAAAACGTTCAGTTGTTTTTGTGTGTACGTTCCTGTGTTTGTAATCATGAGCATGTGTGTTTCTGGCTGCATGTATGAATAAGAGTACAAAATTTCAGATGTGCAAAGGAAATTCCAGCCCACTTTCATTCCAAGTGCATTGTATGTGCTTATAAAGAAACAGTGCAGCAGCAAGAACTTTTCCCTGGAGTCTGGAATAGCTTTGGGAAAAGAAAGGGAATGAGAAACATGAATATTTGATTTCTTGCCTAAACCCTTTCAATACGACAATTGCATGTGACAAGTATAATGTAGTAACAAGAATAAAGTAGAAAACTTCATAGACGTGTAAGGACCAAACTATTCTGAGACAAATAGAAAAATTTGAATTCATTTTCTAAAGCTTACATTCAAATTCGAGGATAGATGTCAATCATGTGCAACTTGGATATCAGAATATATATAATGGAAAATAGGATCACTTGAAATATGACCAGCTACCTCACCACCAGAGTATAAGATTTTTAAGGGCAGCCCAGTGCATGAAGCTCTTGCTCATGTGGGGTCTGGAAAGGTGCGGACCACAAAATGCAGCCTTACTTTTCATTTTGTAAGGGGTTGTTTCCATGCCTTGAACTCATAACCTCCAAGTCACATGGTGACAACTCAACTATTGCGCCAAGGGGAAACTGTGATCTCATTGTGCAATTTGAGGAATCAAATAAACTCAGAGACTATTCTAGTCATATTGCATTACTTAGCTTCTCTACTGCATTAGGCTATAACGTATAGTTTCTTTGTTCTCTCAAGACTGAGGATTTTTGTCAACGAAAATGCAATATCCTATAATTGAGCCATGATGAACCGGTGAACTTGGGCTGTCAGCATGTTCATCTTACATGTCAAGATGTCTATTACCATCGTATTTCAGTTCAAGATTTGTTGGTGACATTATTTGCTGCAGAATTCTCTAGACAACATTGGGATAACAGATCCTGACCTGTGACACTGAGCAAAGGCAGTTTTAGCTCAATCGTAAGACTTCCATTAATAACATATATTGCTAGTAACAAGGTATATTGCTAAACTCCGCCAATGCTGGTCCCAAGCCGGAATGAAAAAGGAGGGTCTTGCATCAGGTGCCATTCGGCAAGGGAGAAGTTGAAGATGATTTTGTTATTTCTTTTTCAGAAATGAATATGCATTTGTATATTAGTTTGTGAGGAAGAAATGAAAATCATCTCCAGCTTCTTAAAATATGGCAACCCTTGCGTCAGGTAGCCAACTGGCAAGGGTGAAGCTGAAGATGATTTTGTTATTTCTTTTTTGCTTGCAAATGAATATGCATTTGTATATTGGTTTGTAAGGAAGAAATGAAAATCATATCCAACTTCTTAAAATATGGCAACCCTTGCGTCAGGTAGCCAGCCGGCAAGGGTGAAGGTGAAGATGATTTTGTTATTTCTTTTCTGCTTACAAATGAATATGTATTTATATATTAGTTTGTAAGGAAGAAATGAAAATCATCTCCAGCTTTTTAAAACTATGGCAACCCTAACATGACATTCCCTCAAGCTAGGGCGTTCCTCATAAGCGACGCGTTGCATCAGATTGTGGGTATGATGAAAAATAGGCAAGGTTTGCTAGGGCATTCTCCCAGAAGAGAGGTGCTATATGGGATCCTGGGCGTAGTGAAAAATAGGCAAGGGCTGTTAGAGCGTTCCCTCGGAAGCGATGCGCTACATCAAAACCCATGTGCAGTGAACAGTGGACATGGGTTCATGCCATGGAGGTCGTGAAAGGCGATAGTAAATAGGATATCTCTAGAACATAAGATTCATATTGCCACATGGAATATAGGGACATTGACAGGTAAGAGTTTGGAGTTAGTAGACGTGATGAAACTTAAGAGAGTCAACATCGCTTGTATCCAAGAAACCAAGTGGAAAGGGGTCAAAGCTAGAAAAATAGATGGGTATAAATTATGGTATATAGGAAAGAAAAATAACAAAAATGGAGTAGGAATAATAGTGGATAAGGAAATAAAAGATAAAGTTGTGGATATTAAAAGAATCACTGATAGAATTATAGTAATAAAACTTGTTCTAGGATAGCAGATTATAAATGTTATAAGTGCATACGCACTACAGGTAGGGTTACAAGATATAATCAAGAGACAGTTTTGGGAAGATATGGAGAGAGTCATGCAAGAAATTTCCAACACTGAGGGGATATTTATAGGAGCAGACCTAAATGGCCATGTAGGAAAGGATAAGGAGAGAGGAAATGAACTTAATAAGTATCTAAAAATTAAGTGGTGGAACTTAAAAGGAGAGAAAATAACTTCATTTATAAATAAGTTGATGGTAGAAGGAATTTGGAACTATGAAACAGAAGCAAATACGATGTGGATTAATATTGCTGAGCCTATTAAGAAAGTGACAAAAGATGACTTAGGAGTATTTAAATGTAAAAGACAATTAGTAAAGGAAACGTGGTGGTGGAGTGAAACAGTGCAAAAAGTTATTAAAGAAAAACGGATGCTTTTTAAAGCATGACAGAAGAGTAGAAATAATAAAAACTATGAACAATATAAGAATGCTAAAAAGGTTGCTAAGAGAATAGTAAGGCTAAACTTAAAGTATATGATGAGCTCTATAATAAACTAGGAACAAGAGAAGGTGAGAAGGACTTAGATCATGTTAGGTGCATTAGAAGTGATGATCAAAGGGTATTAGTCAAAGATGATAAGATCAAATAAAGGTGGGAAACATACTTTCAAAAATTGTTAAATGACAATGGCTCTGATAATATAGGGATTGAAAATACTATAAATCTAAATAACACTGAATATTATAGATATGAACGTAGGATTAGAGTACTTGAAGTAAAAGAGGCCTTGAACAAGATGAAATCAGGAAAGGCCATGGGGCTTGATGGTATACCAATAGAGGTTTGGAAGCATATAGGAGATATTGGGGTAGTTTGGTTGACGAAGTTGTTTAACAAGATTATAAAATCAAAGAAAATGCCTGATGAGTGGAGGAAAAGCTCTATTGTACCAATTCATAAGAATAAAGGAGACATACAGAGTTGCACTAATTATCGACGGATCAAACTTATGAACCACACTATGAAACTTTTTGAAAGAGTGATTGAGAAGAGGTTATGACATGAAACAAGTGTATCGGAGAATCAATTTGGTTTCATGCCTGGGAGGCCTACCATGGAAGCTATTTTCTTACTAAGACAATTAGTAGAGAAATATAGGGAGAAGAGGAAAGACCTCCACATGGTCTTTATCGACTTAGAGAAAGCTTATGATAGAGTCTTTAGAGAGTTAATATGGAGGGTGTTGGGTGATAAAGGAGCTTCTCAGGGGTATATAGACATAATTAAAGATATTTATGAGGAAGCGGTAACAAATGTTAAGACCACTAGTGGCGTGACTGGTGATTTTCCTGTCACTATAGGATTGCACCAAAGATCGGCATTGAGCCCATACCTTTTCATTTTGGTTATGGATGAGTTAAGAAAAAATTTGCACGAGAAGATTCCCTGGTGCATTATATTTGCAAATGATGTAGTCTTACTTGATGAGACCAGGGAGGGTGTAAACGTAAAGATAGAGTTATGTAGAGAAGCATTAGAATCTGAAGGATTTAAAATTAGCCGAACTAAGACAGAATATATGGAATGTAATTTTAGCAATGAGAGTAGAAGTGGAACACCAATCAAGATTGATAACCAAGAAGCCCTCGTAAAAGACCACTTTTGGTACTTAGGATCAATGATTCATGAGAGCGGAGAGATTGAGAAGGAGATTACTTAGAGAATTCAAGCGGGTTGGAACAAATGGAGATGTGCATGTGGAGTTTTGTGTGATCGGCAGGTGCCACTCAAACTAAAAGGAAAATTCTATAGGATGGACATGAGGCCGACCATGCTCTATGGATCAGAGTATTGGGTAGTTAAGGAACATCATACTCATAGGATGAGCGTCGCACAAATGAGGATGTTGAGATGGATGAGTGGTAAGACAAGAAAAGATAGAATTAGAAATGAAAATATTAGAGAAAATTTAGGGTTAGCCCCAATAGGTAACAAGATGGGGAGATTAGACTTAGATGGTTTGGACATATTCAAAGGAGACCAACAACGACATCGGTTAGAAGGAGTGAGGCAATACAAGTAGAATTTTCTAAAAGGGTAAGGGGAAGGCCCAAAAGAACGTGGATAGAAGTGGTAAGGAAAGATTTAAAAACTTTGGTACTAAATGAAGCTATGGTAATTAATAGAGTGGAATGGAGGAATAAGATTCATGTGGCTGACCCCTAATTGGGATAAGGTCTTGATGATGATAATGAACAAGGTATATTGCTAGTAATAATGAGATGTCTGGCCTAGTAATAGTTAGTTAACTATTTTACATGTTCTGTTCCATATTTGTGGATACTTAACAATCCGTTCATTTTTCTATCTTTCTTGATTAGCAGTGATAAAACAATCCTACCTCATCACTGTTAACTCCCAAGACTATATCATAGAGTAGCCAAGTCAGTAACATCAAAGCTGTACCATATATGGAACAAAAAGCAGTTAGAAATTTTTTTCCCTATCAAATAACATAACTTGGGAGTTCCATTTTGTTTGCTTCCTATGACGGCATTATTATTTTACATACCAGAACAGAAACTGTGCCTCTAAAGAATGTTGGATAAATAATCAATCCTCAATAGTCAAGTTAACTTCTGACAAACTGAAGTCTTAGAATACTTTTTAATCCATAAAGTGATTGTTCTTTTTATTTGGTCAGTATGCCAATAATTTTTTGTAGGGAGGTAAAATGTAACAGATTTCTGCAAAATTTTTTTTTTCCATGTCTGCTTAAATACTTGTTAATGACTAACTTTCATCCTGGGTGATGTGCAGGTATAGGGTTCAAGAGTGTATTTCTTATTACCAGTCAGCCTCACATCTTCAGCAATGGCTACCAGATAAAGTTCAATGAAGAGCCTCTTCCAGACTGCAATATTGGCTATATTGTCCCTGAATGGGTTGAGGATAAGCCAACCCTCTCTGATATACAGAGTATATATGGTTCTGATCGGAACCTTCCAACAACAGTTGTAATCCTGCCTCTGAAATCTGAAAAAGTGGAAGCTGTGAAGCAACAGCTTTCAAGCATACATCCGGAGGTCCTATTGTTTCTTTCAAAAATCAAGAGACTCTCAGTCAGGGAAGATAATGATAATCCTGAGCTCAATACAGTCAGTGCCGTTTCTATTTCAAGTGAAACTGACTTTCAAAGAAGAAAGAACATTGATGCAGATTCCTTCACACTCCATCTCTCAGCAGAAGAGATCTGTGAAGGAAAAGAGAAAGAATGCAGCTACTTCATGTGGAGGCAGAAATTCCCTGTTAAATTGGAAAACAGAGAAGAGAGGAGAATTGAAATCGAAGAATGGGTCATTACCCTTGCATTCCCATATGATGGGCGGCGTCTAACTAGAGGGCTTAGCTCCCCTGGCATCTATGCGTTTTTGCTGACGGAGATGATCACCAACTTTCCATTTATAATTCAGGCCGATTTTGTTCTAGCATCATCAAGGGAAACAATTCTCTTAGATAATAAGTGGAACAAAGGTATTTTAAATTGTGTTCCTTCTGCTTTTGTCAATGCTTTCATCTCACTGGTAAAAGCAACAGAAAGTGCACCCTTGTCTTCTCTGCCACCTATGTTCGAGTACTTGCCAGTGATGGCGTCCTCATACAGAGAGCTGAATATTGTGAGAGATGTGATAAAAGCCAAAGTGGTTGCAGAGCATATCATACCATGCGAGTCATACACACATCAAAAAGTTTTCTGCAGGCCCAATGAAGTGGGTAGGCTAATGCCTTCATTCTGGAATATATTGGTCAAGGCAGAGAAGCAAGGATTGAGCTTGCAGACTTTGTCATCCCATGGAACATTTGTTCTCAATTACGCATTTGACAAAGCCAAATATGACTATGTTTTGAATTTTCTGGAAGTGGGGCTCATCGACAATGAATGGTATGCAAAGTGCATCAAGAGTTCCAATCTGGTATTGGGTGTTGCCGAGGATGTTTATATGGAGCTGCTAAGCTTTTTTGCTGTGAATTGGAACTGTTTTGCAAATACCAATGCTAAGACAATCCCACTTCTTAAATGTGTGGATCAGGATAGCAAAGTAGTACTGTGGAGTATTAATGAAGCCACAGAGTCCCAGAAGAAATTATGCTTATCATCTGATCTTAAGCATATCTCATGGCTTATCGGTTGGAACAGGGATTTTAAATGTGCTGGAGGTCTGTTTTTCATGCCACAATGCACACAAGAGGTCTTGAGACAATTTTCCCAATGGCAGACTATACAGGAATGGCTTGGACGTCATGCTTGTGTGAAGGTTGTAACTGTGAATGATTATGGTGATCGTGTTCTCAATGCAATAAACAGTGACAGAAGGCTTGTGATTGCTTTTGCTCATTTCTTATATCACTCTTTGGAAAAGAACTATCTCTCGCAATGGGAAGTCAGTAACTTATGTAAGGTCATGCCACTTGTTGATAGCTATGGGCGTGTGAGTACATTAAGGAGGGGTGTACTTGTCCCTGCAAATGGAAGTAAGTGGGTGCAGTTGTTGGGTTCAAACCCGTGGAGAGGACAGAACTACGTTCAATTAACAGAAGATTACATAAGAGAAGCTCGTTTTGCCATTGTATATACTCATGCAAAACAGTTATTATCGTTTCTGGAAAGTTATGCCGACGCATTGGACATACCTGATTTATGTCCTCCTAATGCTGAGTTTGCTACTGTGGCTTCTCCATTGAACAAGGAAAACACATTTTTGCTACTTGATTGGATTCGAAATCTAAAGCATAGGGGCATTCAGATTCATGAGAGCTTCTTGAGATGCATAAGACAGGGAAGCTGGCTAAAGACATCTGTTGGTTACAAGCCTCCATCTGAATCATTCCTCTCTAGCTCAGACTGGGGAAGTTTACTGCCGATGGGCTCAGTACTAGTTGATATTCCTTTGATTGATGAGGGATTCTATGACTACAAAATCAGTTGTTACAAAGAGGAGCTGAAAACAATGGGTGTCATGTTTGAGTTTGGGGAAGCGTGTGAGTTCATTGGCAAGCATCTCATGTCATTGGCTGCTTCATTCAGATTAACCAGGGTCAATGTTCTTTCTGTTTTGAAATTTATAAAATACTTGAGGGAGAAATATTTGTCTCCTGAAGATTTCATCTGCAGTGTCAAAGGTGGAAGATGGCTAAGAACTTCGCATGGTGACAGTTCTCCAGTGGGTTCTGTGTTGTTTGATCCTGAATGGAAAGCTGCCTCACAGATTAGTAACCCTCCCTTCATTGATAAAGACTATTATGGTGATGACCTCCTTAACTTCAAAACAGAGCTCCAGTTGCTTGGTGTTATAGTTGGTTTTAACCAGAATTACAAGCTTGTGGTAGACAATCTTAGACTTCCACCATCCTTAACTTCTTTAACAGCTGAGTGTGTTCTTCTGATACTGAAGTGCATTCGGCATTCAAGGTCATCCCAGCTCCTTGGTAAACTAAAAGGCCAGCGATGGTTAAAGACAAACCTTGGCTACAAGTTGCCATCTGAAGCTTTCCTGTTTGATTCTGAATGGGGATGCCTTCTGGAGGTATTTGACCGGATCCCCTTGGTTGAACAAAAATTCTATGGAAGTAGTATCAGGAAATACAAGAACGAGTTAGAAGAGGCAGGGGTAATGGTTACATTTGAGGAAGCAGCAAAAGCAATTTGTCGTCATTTTAAGCAGCGTGCATCTACAACTTCTATTGCAAAGGAAAATGTGCTTTCCTTGCTTTCTTGTTATAGGAAGCTCAAGGAAACATGCCATGGGTTCCCCGGAGAGCTGCTTAACTGCATTCATCAAGAAAAATGGTTGCGAACTCGTCTCAGCTACAAATCTCCAAAGGAGTCAATTCTGTTTAGTGCAGAATGGAAATCTATCTCCTCAATTGCATTTCTTCCATTTATTGATTATGGCGAGTCAGGCTGTGGAAAGGATATCTACGAGTATAGAGATGAACTGAAGTCTTTCGGGGTGGTCCTTGAATTCAAGGAGGGAGCAACATTTGTAGCTACCGGTATTAGTATTCCAGGGACTGCAAGTAAAGTAACTCCTGCCAGTGTGTTTTCGCTGATGAGATGTGTTCAAGCATTACAAGATACAGTCAGCCCCTTACCTCAGGATTTCCTGAAAAAAATTGATAAAAGATGGTTAAAAACGCATATGGGTTATAGGTCTCCACAGGAGTGTGCACTATTCGATTCAACTTGGAATTCCCTCTTGCAGAAGGAAGATGGCCCTTTCATTGATGAAGAATTTTATGGCTCTCTAATCACATCCTACAAGCAAGAGCTTAAAGCAATAGGAGTGGCTGTGGATTCTCGAAGATGTTGCTCACTGCTTGCAGCCAATATCAGTTCTCATTCTCAATTTGATGTTATAGTCAGAATCTACACTTACTTGAGCACAAATAACTGGGAGCCTGAAAGTAAGTCTGCTAGCTGGATTTGGATTCCAAATGGAAGTCACATGGGAGAATGGGTCAGCCCCGAGGACTGTGTTCTTCATGACAAGGAAAATCTTTTCGGTATGCACTCGAATGTTCTAGCAAAACACTATGAACAAAAACTGCTGAGCCTTTTCCACATTGCTTTTGAGGTAAGGTACAGTCCTAGTATTGAAGATTACTGCAAGCTTTGGAGCGATTGGCAAAATTCCCGAAGCCAATTGACGTGTACAGAATGTACTGCTTTCTGGGTGTATGTTGCAAAGCACTGGAATATGAGCACCCAGGAACTTCTTTGTGCTAGTGTGACAAAGCTGCCTGTGTCCTCAGTCTCGGGCAAAATTCTTTTACATGATAAGCAAGACGTCTTCATTCCCGATGACCTGCTACTGAAGGATTTGTACGTGAAAGCATCTCCAGAACCTGTATTTGTTTGGCATCCTCAGCCAAGCCTGCCTTCAATTTCTCTGAGTAAAATGTACAGCATATACAGAAGTATTGGTGTTAAAACTATTTCTGAAGTTGTACAGAAGGACGAGTCTTCCATTCCGGTTGGCAATCAATTCAAGAAAGTCAATCCAAGCAAAGTGCCAGTAGGAAGAGGATTGTTCAGAATTTTACTTGGGTTTCTTGCAGATTCTTCTCTGGAGTTCTCTGTAGAGAAGAGGCATCAGACTGTTAAATCCCTTATCGATGTCACAGTCATTGAAACAGATGAGCCCGTGACAGAAACTTGTACCCTGCCTTTGTCCGGCAAGAGTATCAGCACAAAGGCAATTCGAATGATTCGTTGGCTCAGAGAGAGTTCGAAGTTGTTCATTCAGAAAATAGACAGATCATCAGGCCATAAAGCAAACATTGAATTTGCGACCTATTTCTGTGAAGTAATATCCAATGGTCTGTTATGGGACTATCCTGATCACATTTCCCCACTCGCTGAGCTTATCAAGCTGGGTTGCCTGCTAGACTTTGAAGAGGAGGCAGTTGACTTCTTGCTCAAGGCCAAAAATCTGCAACTTTTTGACGAGGATGAGCACTACCTCTCATCCATGTTTCACTCCAATTAGAGGTTTGTGTCATGGCGTCCTGATCTATGGGTTGATTGCTAAATATCCTTTACTCATGTGGTTTCTTTTCCTTTTTCTTTCTGTTGATCAGTTGAAGGTTTATCTACTTTTTTGTGTTTGATGTATATGGTCCTAGTCTGCTAATTATGCCAAGAACAATCACTTTCTGTAGGAGTTTTTGGTCTTTTATTAATATTAAGATCAGAAACTGCTGCCCAATACGTTTTCTTTTGATGTTTCTTTCTCATGATCTCTGGAGTTCCTGGGCTGAGTTACTGTAATTGACTTCGTGATATTCTGTACCAGAGTGTGATAAATTTGTAAAAGATATTTATTTCAAGATAAAGAGACTTTGTATATTCCTCCTCTTGCTATGGGGTGTATCTGATACATAGTTGTTTCTTATTTTTCAACCTTATTTTTGGTAAATTTCCTATAGCTTGTGTTCATTCTTGAAGCATTCTGAATATGATGGGAGTCCCGTAGGCGTACAAGAGCCTGATAAGAAATCCACGCCCTTGTTATTTTATATATGAATTTTTTATTTTCTTGCGGTAAATCTAAGCCGGTAGGTGTGCCTATACTAAAAATATAGGTAACTCATTTCAAGTCAGTGCATTTCGATGACACTAACAAATATCCTTGAAAAATTAATAAGAATGGATGTCATTTGTTACTATTTGCTGCTCATGACAGAAGACCACCTCTACATCGTAAGCATAGATGCGGCTGACGAAGACTCACAAATGAAAAACTGAGACCCCTTTGGGCTTCAGCTTTTGTTTGGCCAATAAACTCTTTAAGTTTTGTTTGTAAGTAGCCCCCTATCATGTGTTTATCTATAAGTGACCCTTCATCTTAGGAAAACTATTTATTATGACCCTTGTTGGCGAAAATCATTAGATGGACCATTTGGAGGGGTGGTTTTGGTATTTTAACTGCCTCCCTTAACCTTTAAACAAGGAGAATGATTTGGAAATCCAGAAAAGTAATACATGATGGAAATGAAACTTGATAGGCCTTGTATTTGGATGATTTGAGTCCATTCCTCAAGTTCAGCTGGCCTTAGATTGGTTAGGTTACAAAATTCATGATCATCGAATAATTTTACCTATTTTATTTAAAATGATTAATCATGACCATTAAAATTTTCAACTAAATAAACTAGCAGGTAGAACTATCCAATGAGTATGAATTTTCACAAGAAGCCTAAAGCTAGGCCAAACAATGTGAATAGGTTTGATCATCCAAATGTGTGGCCTATTTTTATTGCATTTCCAAATTTGTCATTTTCACATCACTCTAGTAGCTTTTTCCAACAAAACTAGTTGCAAAAGAAAAAAACTTGATTTGTTCTTCACAAGTGATGTGCACTTTGACCTATTAGACCATATAGGATACACAATTTTATCTGGTCTTTGATCTGCAAGGGAGAGAAGGCACAAACAAGCATGAAGTTGTAGCTGTAACCGTCACCAAGTAGCAAATGATATTTTCATCAATTTCTAGATTGTGTCCTAGTTTTGTGTAAACAAAGTTCTTAATAGATAGTTACATAACACGTTATAGAAAGTAAGACCTAGTTAAGTGGATAGGGAAAAAATTCAATGGTCATGTTTTCAATATAAAGAGACGCAAGCTAAAAGTATATGATGGACCTGAAATCTTGTATTTACCCATCTAAGCCATCCCCAAACAAGATGAATTTAGAAAATGGCTGAAAAATAAAGGTGTGTTAGGTTCACGGTCTCCCGCTACTATAATATCCATAATATAATAATCAATTGGACACAAACTATTTCATACGACCAGTTGTACCAAATGCGTCTTAGATAATACAAGTCACTCCACTTTCTAGAGTTTCTTAGTGACCTAACATTTCATTTGATTTAGAATGCATCAGATTTAAGGTTCTTCTTGGCCTTTTTGAGGTTCTTGGTGGACTTTATTATTAAACTTAAAGAAATATTAGTCCTGCATCGACTATCTCTAAGAGAAATGAGTATAGGCACCTCCATATAAAGCTTTCCTCCCATTAACTTTGTACCTAGTTAGAGTAATGTATGTGCCTGGTGCCTCTAGACTAAGTGATTAATATATGTCGGCCCGTTGCTACAAAGATGATCTAGGTGCTACAAGGATCAACTCTCCCCAGTGCTAGGATATTTTTTGGAAGCTTGAGACAATTAGTTATCTTGTCTACCAAGCAAGATATAAAGGGTGTGGCCTAGGCTATTCCTTTTAATACTCTTGTTCCAGAGTTTCTGAACTAGGGAAGCTCTTCTTGAAACTTTAGATTCTTAATCCATTTTGATCATGTTCCAGAAGTAAATAGAGTTTTGATATTTTTTTAAATTGAGAGTTTCATTGTGACTTGAGGAGAGAGATTTTGAAGATTTTAATTTATGACATTCATGTTGAAGACCAAGTATGGACCAATTCTGACCGTGCAAATTAGTTGAACCATAGATTAAGTTTGGCTTAGTTGAATTCGGAGATAGAGCTATCATATCTCTTATACTTATAAAGAGGCTTCAACTATCTTCAAGAAGAATATTTTGCTATATACCTCTAAGTTGAGGTTCATTGGATTTTTGTTTTTGTGCAATATGAAAGTTTTCTATATTTCTAACAATTTAAAGATACATTCTCTCCATGGATTCTTTGAACTTTGCAAGGGGCAAAATCTCTTTAACCATAACATCATGATTTTTAATTAGCCAATGATTGGTGCATCAAAGTTTCTAGAGATTCATGGTTGATCTGTGCAAATACATGGAGGAAAATAGATTTTTTCTATATGAAATCTAATGAATTTAATTTTATTCAATTTGAATATATTTCTATGTTTTCCTATTTTTAAAGAAATTACTTAATAAGGAAGAGATTAGGATTTTTTTTTTCCTTCTAAAGCCCAAAACATAAGACTAAGATATGGGTATTCCAACTATGATAAAATATGTGTTCTTCTAAATTTTCATGTTTTGGGACTAGTAGTTTGAGAGGAAACAAAATTTCAATTCTTACTATTTTGTGTAAGTATTGGATAATTTCAATAAATTGGATTTCATGGATTTTTATTTCATGTGATGAAATTAGATATACCCTTAAATCAATTTTACACGTTGGATAGTTTGACACGGGTTTATTTTATTTCATAATATATGTTTATGTGTAAAATGAATTTGATAATGTGATAATTATTTATTTTCTAATTATTTGGATGGGAATAAAGTTTCACATATTTAATGATTAAATCTAGTTTTAATGGGAAAGATATTTCTTCCAAAAGACTTCATATATATTTTTTTAGAGAGTATATTTATGGGATTCTAGAAACCAATTACCGAATTCTTTAATTAAAGGAAAGGAAAATATAACATGTTAGAAAAATTCCAAATTGAGAATTGTCCCAAGTTTAATTCTTCTATAAAATATTAGCCTAAATTGTTTGAAAGCAAGAGAAAAGATACTTAGTATTTTATTACTTGATTTAAAAACATATTTATTAGTAAGAAAAATTGTAGCTTAAGATTTGTATAAGGCATGATTTTGTGATTGCAAATAAGAATTGAAAATGTACGGAATAGTGAACATCATAACTATGGGAGTTGTTAAGAAAAATTTTAGAGGGATTATATTACATCTATCATGGTTGAATAATGAAAGGTTCACCTCTTGAAAAATGTCAATGACCTTAATTTAACAAGAACACATGCTAATTTTGGTAGCAAAATCTGCTTTTACTATTTTCAAATAGTGTTTGTTGAAATGTGAAAATTGGGACACAGCTACATATCTATATAATAGGAGCTAAAAATGGTAACTACGAAAGATAAACTAGTAGAAGCCAAATGACTAGCTTAGATTAGCATTAGTTTTTGCTTGTTTATGCAATATCCTAAAATTTTGTATTATTTTTACGATCAATAAAAATCTAGAATTTATTTAGAATCCAAATGAAGATTTTAGAAACTAATTATTTTGACAATGAGACATCTACTGATAAATAGAGCTTGGAGAGAGCTATATTATGACAGTAAGATAGTTAAAATCTAATGGTGGAGATTGAAGTCATGATTACGTTGATAGTGGACCCAATTAACTACTAAATTTAGATTAAGAAACATCTAGATAAGGGACCTACCTAACTGCAAAATTTAAGTAGCCAAGCTAGCTAAAACATCTAGATTCATTAAATCTTATAGGGAGACATTTTTAGTTAGTTTGGAAGGTTTTGGGTAATCAAAATATTGGATGGAATTAGTAAGTGTAATCAAAGGAAAAAATAAATTAGAATCAGAGAATACATCTTAGGAAATAAGAAAGCTTAGAATATATGTGATGATAAATAATTAGAAGGACATCAGAATTAAATGAGAAACAAATAAGAAAGGATTTGAATCAAGAGAGAAGCAGTCCATGATGTCTAATAGATAGGGATGTTTTAAGCTAGGGAAAGAAGGAGAGAAAGATGGAAACAAATAAATTTGGAGAGGAAGAGAGGAAGAGAGAGGAGGAGACATCCCCTCCCCCCGACTAATTGGAAGAGTGATATGAGACATTGAAAAGCATGTAAAAGGAATGAGGGAAAAACTAGTCAAGGAAAATGCAATAGATTTGTCAATGAGGTAGGTAGATCTAGGCAGCAAAGCTTTCAAAGTTTTGGAGAACTTAAATCTTCATTTTAACATTGTGTATTGAAATTTTAGATGCCATTGCAATTTTATTTTCATGTTTGATTCAATCTTTGGTAAGTGCGCATCTATTTTCACATGATTAGATAGAAATGTTTATGAATGTTTGTAAATGCACATCACGAAATGATTAACATAATATAATAGTGTGATTTTATTGCATTGAAAAGCGTGTTTTCAAAGCATTTTGTGTGCTGGATCATGTGATTTTTGAGTTTGTGGCATCTATTGGGTATGTTGTAAATTAAAATTAAAATAAAGATGTAGATTTATTGCCTAGGAGTGAGGAGAAGAAGACCTCATCTATGCCTAAGAAGACAAAGGGAGTAGTTGCAATGTTTAGAATATATTTTTATTTATGAGAAGACTATTTATATAACAAGGCACAAGGTCCCATACTTTATTTATACTGATGAGTACATTGATATTGTGGTTTGTGATTGATTCATCTTGGGAATTCTTATTATATTGAACATATAATAGAATTCAAATGGCTTAGACATGGGTGTGTTTTATTAAAAAGGATAAAATATTTTGAAAGAATACCACTCAGAGTTTTTAGAAAATAAATTTTCAAGGAAAATGATTTTTTTGATGTTTTGTATTTCTAAATGTGATTTTAAAAATTGAGATCAATTTTGTCTTTAGAAAATAGAATTTTGAGAAAATTGTGATTTTATAATGTAAGTCACCATAGCGGGTACCAGAGCTCAAGTCACATCGCTCACAACTAATTACTAGATGGGAAGTCATGAATAGTCAAAGAAATTAGAAACCTTAGGTCTTATTTGATTAATTAGCGAAAGTGTGTACATATGATCTCACTATTATAGAACTTATTCCACTTAGGAGACAAATATGAGATATTCCAAAATTCTCAAATATCCCTTTAGCTCCTCACATCAGGGGAAGGCAGCCAGAGATATTATCTAGTTTTTGGTGCAATAGTGGGGGCAATTCTTGCAAAATCAACCCCAAAGAGTGCAAGCCAATGGAGTGAGAGCACCAGGAGGTAATATTGGTAGGCCTAAAACCCTACTTGGAAGTTGAGAAACTCCTTAAGGGGATGGAGGTCCAACATGGTAAGAAGATGGTCATGGTTACCTTCGTAATGATAGGTGAAGCTGCATTTTGGTGGTAGACAACTGAGCAGACCCATTTTGAATGTGTTGAGGCCATACCATGGGGAGTAGTTTAAGACCATATTTTCCTTTGACAATCCAAATTTTTATAATACTGTTTAAATACTTTTTGAAATGCAGGGCCCCTTGTGTGAAAATTCCTTTCGAAAATAAAGCAATAAAAAATTTTGTTCACTGAAAAGTATTTTAAAAAATTTGGAGTGTTCTTTCTTTAACAAAGACAAGGACTCTATGATGGAATGAATATCTCATTCCTATAAAAAAATTTGGTAGAATTTCCTCTATTTTCTGTACAGACACTCATTTGAGGACAATATAAATCATCTTCATTGTTTTGAAGACAAATACACAAAAATTAATCACATCACAATACTGTCCAATGTTCTTAGATAGGTCTAGCACTCCTGGACTTCAACAACATATCACACAATCTTTAACACACCTTGACAAGGTCCAACACTCCTAGACCATCATCAGGCCTTATAGCTACTCAATAAGCACATGCCTCATAAAGTAAAACCTTGATTGGTAAATCCTCAATAATGAAAACACAATAAGAGATGCCTTATGAGGAAAATAATCAAGGTTTTGTAAATATGCTTGTCAAATCATGCAATATCTGTACATACACATGGGGCAACCCTTTTAGTCCTGTCACGAGGACATTGGCACACTTGTCCTAATAGTAGAGACCTCCCTACTGTCACATCACAATATTATCCAATGCTCCTGGATAGGTCCAACACTCCTAGACATCAATAATACATCCCATAGGGTCTAATGTTCCTAGATAGGGTCTAATGCTCCTAGATAGGGTCTAACACTCTTGGACCATCATCAAGCCTTACAGCTGCTCAGTGAGAACATGCCTCAAGGTCTACCTATTCAGCCACTATTGAGCAATTTTTTCCTAAATCAAATCAAAATCTCACAAGCTTTACAGCTACTCTAAGAGTGCTTACCTTAAAACATCCAAACAAATTGGTAAATCACTTTCTAAATCAAGTATAACTTGAAATATAGAAAGGTTCAAGTTTAAACCATCTGATGCATAAGTGAGAAATCTCAAATGATTTCAAAGTGTAGGATTTTTTTATGCATAGAGCCATGATTCATGCATCATCATAGTTTCAAAACCAAGTCCTACAAGTAGTAGATTTTTTATGATATTCCACATGTCTTTCTTGCTCACTTATTGTCATAAGTAAGACTAAAAAGAAAAGCATAAAACTCAAAATATCACATGTTTCCTACACTTCCACACACAACCACAAGTGATATTAAATAGAAAATATTAATGGAACAATAAATAATCAAGTAACCACTCAAATTCATTCATTTCCAAGGTATGAAAACCTTATATCAACAAATTATAAAACATAGTTTCCATGAGCTTTTAAGTCATGTATTCACATTCATTTGGCATGCACTTTATATTCAAGAGCAGGCATCCCAAATCCATTTAATAAATGATAAAAGTCTAATCATTCATGCTTTTCTCATAGATCATGACTTTTGCATTCAAATTCATTTGATAATGCACTTTATATTCAAAAGCAAGCATCCCAATTTCCTTTTAAGAAACCACAATAGTTCAATCATTCATTATTTATTCATGACTCATGATTATTTACTCTCTTATGTATAGTGCGATGCTTTCTCTTGTTTCACATAAGTCAACTATATATCCAACTCTTATGGTTCTATATATGACAAACTATTGACACATGTAATGAAGTGAACTATAATAGAATCCATGGTAAAGTCTTTATTAATAATAGTAAACATGTTATCCAAGTTCTATCTTAGCCGATGTCCTTGATTGATGTAAGATCAAAGTTCTCAGTTTATTATTCAATCCTTCTTTCATATACTTTAATTCCGCTAGTGTTCTCAAATACAGCTAAGTGAAATGGAGTTACTCCTTCTCAAGTTATTCATGTTGTTAGTTAATCTTCTTTCTATTGGCCACTAAATACCTTTTATTTAACGAGTCACTTCACATGTGCTATTAACATACTTGCCCATTGTCAAATAGTTTTTCTTATAATCAGTATAACATCATCTATACCCTTTTATGAGTTAACTACAATGAGTTTAAGACCCAAACACTAGAGTTGAGGGGGATTCTATCTTGTGGAAAGGTAAGTTTTCCTATGTGTGATCTTGCTAGTAATGCGGGGATAGTTTTTTTTCACTACATCATGTTGAGTCTGTGTTGTACACTTATGGTTCTCTAAGATGGAACTCTAGTGTTCCATACTTGAATGATAGTGCATACATGTTCTTACTATTTTAAGTAAAAAATAGTCTTTCTAAGTCTAGTTAGAATCTAAAGCTCTCAATGTATTCCTACAGACCACAATAGCATCCTAAGTGATCTAAGTACAAACCATGTTTTAATGTATTACAATGTCCACTATATATAGGCATATGTATATAAGTTTTAGTCTAATGCGGTATTTCATACTCTTTTACTTAGGGTATCATAAGTAGGATAATGTTGGCATTTTCAAGTTTAAGTTAATCATTCAATTCATCATTTTGATGAAACGAAATGTATCACTAAATATCAACTTCATTTTCACACACTTTCATGATTTTGTAATAAAAGACAATACACATGTAAATCATCATTTGCATAAATTCATTCTTATCAAAACATATAAGTTTTTAATCTTTCCAAGATAGCAAATCTTAATCCACCTACCTCTGCTTGAGTGTTTCAAACTCACTAACACGAATAACTATCTAGTTCGCGCATATACTAACAGCCAATCACACATCTATAACAACATAATTAAACATTTAGATCTACGATCTAGGTTTTCTTTTAATTTTCTAAGGTTAAGAATTTACCCTAGGTTAGTCTCTAGCATTGGTTGGTACAAAGCAATGTGATTGTGCTCATCCATGGCATTAAACTATTGATTGTTAATTGAATGATTAATGACTGTCAACTTACCAAATACACATCATTGATCATTGATCATTGATTGGCTATCTACATCTCCTCTTAAGCACCTAGAGTTTTTAACCTACGAGATTGCAAGTTACTTTCATGGATTAGTGGCCATAAACTTGATCCACGACCAGATCCAATCTTGGATAGTCGGATCTAGGGTCCATGTACTCTTGATAGTCATAAGTGTTTAAATTTTGAGTTTCTAGTCGATCCAACCTTTGGATTGAGTTTTACAGATGGTGATTAATAGATCCATTGTATGTGTATTTAATAGAAATTCAACAATCCACATCCGTCGAGATATGTATGAGATGAATTAATCTTGAGATATAAGGTTACATGTCTAATTTGGTTGATCAAACAATCTAAGACAAAAGATTTAACCTACAAGATATTAATTATGTACAATTATCCATAAAATTTATAGAAATTACATCACATACAGTAAAATTTATGCTAAAATTGAGATCTACAATAAATTAGAGAAGATTGGTAATGATCTTACCTACAATTGCATTAATCCTCACCTAAATTATTGTTAGGAGTGTCATAACATTGGTGGATGGTCACAAATATGTGCAATCTTGGTTGTACAATACAATTGTATTTGAATCTTTATTGGATCAACTCCAGTCATCAATTTCTTTGGGGTTTTGTTCATGATGTCAAGAGGAACACAATGAATTGGTTGAATTGCCAATCCAATTCATTTTCACCTTTGTGTGCATAATAACCTATGATTGTTCACTATCACTAGAGTTCTGTTGCTGGTGATAGAAAAGAAGGGAAGCAACACTATTGGAGGGAGAGAAAATTAAGTGTAGCTTGTTGGATTAGGTGAGCACATTGGTTAATTGCATTGATGAGGGAAAATAGCAGAGGGAAGAAGGTAGAAATGAAATGGGTTTTTAGGTCTTGATCAAGCTTCACTGGAGAGAAAAATAGGGAAAGAAATACACTGGTTGCTAGAGATGGGGCTTGGATCATTTACAGTAACACATCAGGCAATGTTGATGGCTGTCTCTAGCAATCAGCATGTGGCTTTGGTGAAGAAAAGAAACAAGAAGAGAGGAGGAGGAAAGTGGAGGTGACCGCCCAAGTCAACATTCCTCATTCAATTTTAGAGAATAGGTGTGAAGGGGAATGGAAGAATGGGGAAATGGTAGAACGAAGGTCGCATTCCAATCTAGTCACATCAGAGAAGGGAAAGATAGGGAGAAAGGAGGTAGAGTTGTTGATCGGTGATGACGTGTTAGTGACCATTAGAGGGGGTGTTGATGGTTTTCGGTGAGCTGGCAGGAGTGAGAGGGGAAAGAGTGAAGGGGAAAACCCATCAGGTTTTGTTTCAAAAAGATTTGTCCTCTAGTTCTTTATTAAAGATTAGTGATTTATCTTTAAATCTTCATTGCTTTTGAATCCTTTTTAGTTCCATGCTTAGGAAGTTGTCTTGCCTTTCCATTCTTTTGCATCTTCTTGTTTAGATTTGAGGTTATTTCCCATTGAAGTGATTGCCATGGAAAAATCACCTTGAATCTATTCTTTACTTTACTTTTCATTGCCACTAGATCTCCCTTTGATTAATTCCATTGATTTCCTTC
Organism: Warburgia ugandensis; assembly: GCA_035236585.1. Lineage (NCBI taxonomy): Eukaryota > Viridiplantae > Streptophyta > Magnoliopsida > Canellales > Canellaceae > Warburgia > Warburgia ugandensis. The sequence continues at coordinate 27,941,594 of CP141130.1, read as the reverse complement.
TTGCTTTCCTTAATTTTCCTCAAGCTTGCCTTTACTTTCTAGTGAATTTTTCATTGGTTTCAATGCATGCTTAGTTAGGATTAATGTTAGAATATTGAAGAAGGTTTAGCATGTATTTTTGGGTTGTTTAAGATCAAGTAGCATTCATTGTACTAGAACACAAATTTCAGATTTGGATTACATGTATGTGCTTACTATGTTGATGTATTTTAGTGTGATTCAATGAAGTTATTAGAGTTTTTGGTTCATACTTGTGTCAAATAGTTAATGATCTTAATTCTTGAATGTTTGATTGCATTAGAAGTGCTTAATTAGATGTTTTCCATGTTCCATTAATTGAATGATCAAAATAGCATGCTGCTGGAATTTTTATTTACTTTTGGATGGATTGTTATGTTTAATTTCCAACACTCTATATGTCATGTTTGCTCGATTTTTTGAGGACCCAATTAGAGTGTTAGATTGTTTAGTTAATGCTTGAATTAAATTGCATATTCTAGGTTTTAAATTTAGTTAATTAGACTCATTCCTACCCCATGAATCATGAGTACCATTCCATGGTTATATGCATGATGCATGGGTAGTTCTCCTTTGACTACTTGATTAGTGATTGTTTTCCTTTAGTTTTCTTGTTTAGTTGTAGTTTAGTTAGATTCCATTGTTTGCGAGTTTGCATCTTAGTTAGTTTCTCATTTTAGTTTAGGAAAGTAATTGATTTGTTTCCTTACATTAGTGGTAAATTTCATGTTTAGAAAGTCTGTTTTAGGAAAGTTACTCAATTTCAATTTTAGGAAGTTTTCACGTTAGGAAACTCATAAATTTTAAAAAATTTCATTTAGAAATTTTTTATTTTTAGAAAGTGTGTTTTAGGAAAGTTGTTAAGTTTTAGTTTGAACATCTTTTATGTGTTAATCTTTCATTTTTAGTTTATGAAAAAGATTTCCTTAATTTGGCTAGGTTAAATAATTTAATTAAGGACCAATTATATCATAACCATTCAATTCCTTGTGGGCTCGACCACCTTGCTTGAATTGCTATAAATGATTCATGCGCTTGTGAGTTAAGACTTTAAAATCACAACAACCATATAAGATGACTCTAGCTGTACTAAAGTTGGAGTATCGACGTGAATTATTGGATCAAGGGTTTATTAGTCCCAGTGTGTCAGTAAGGGGCATAGCATTCCTCTTTGTAAAAAAGGAGGACAGGTCAGTGAGACTCTGTATTGGCTACATAATGGTTAATGAGGTCATATGAAGAACATATATCCTTTACCTCATGTTGATGACATGCTTGATCAGCCGCAGTTGCTAGAGTATTTTCTATGATTGATTTGAGGTCCACATATCACTAGCTCAACGTTAGAGAAGAGGGCATCTACAAGATAGCATTAGAACTAGATATGGTCACCATGAGTTTGAGTTATGCCATTTGGGCTAATGAATGTCCTAGCCACTTTCTTGGATCTGATAAATAGGGTGGTCAAGACCATTTTGAATAAATTTGTCGTAGTGTTCGTGGGTGATATTCTAGTTTACTTGGAAATGAAGAATAGTAGGAGCACTTGTGCATAGTGTTGAGCACACTCAGAGAACATTAATTGTAAGAAAAATTTAGCAAGTGTGGATTCTAATTAGAAGATGTTAACTTTCTGGGTCACATTATCTCTAAGAATAGAGTTGCAATAGACCTAGTAAAGGTAGAGGCAATAAAGAAGTGGGAAACACCTAAGACAGTGATATAAATATAGAGTTTCCAAAGTTTTGTAAGATCCTGCCATTTATTCATTGAAGGTTCTCATGAATTGCCTTGCCATTGACCAAATTGACATGGAAAATTGTAAAATTTGTATGGGATGGTGCATGCTAAGAGAGCTTCTAGGAATTGAAGATGTAACTCACATTGAACCAGTGCTCACTTTACCATCAAGCAATGGAGGTTCCATAGTCTACAGTGATGGCTTAGGCAAAGGAATAAAATGTGCATTGACATATAATAGAAGGGTAATTGCCTATGCTTCTAGAGAACTAAAAAAGCACGAGGTAAATTATCCTACCCATGACGTAGAGCTTAGTGTAGTAGTCTTTGCCTTAAAGATATGGAGACATTATCTATACAACAAGAAATTTTATATGCTCACTGACCATAAAAGCCTCCAATATATCTTCTCATAGCAGGATCTCAATATGAGGCATAGAAGGTAGATGGAATATCTAAAGGATTATCATTTTCCTATTCTATACCATCTAGGAAATGCCATTGTGGTGGCTGATGCACTGAGCCAAAAGACTTGAGGTTTGTAAACATGTTATCAAGGTGGAATTTTCTACATGAGGTAACAAGTTGTAGACTAGAGATTCAGTGGGGTGAATCTTTCATAGTTAACTTAGCGGTGGTTGTTGAGTGTTCAATATTGTATAAAAAAATCTCAAATTTTATAGTACTATAGTGAATTAGATTAATCATTTTACTCTTATATAATGGATTTGCTCTAAACTGGCTAATTTTCATCTAACTATTATTTAGTCCATTTATAGGGTTATATCATCATCCAAAAGTAAATATACTTCAAATTATTTGTAAAATAATACTAATTAATATTTTTCTATATTTTGTTAGCTGTATATTAAAATCTAAGTGGAGTGATCAAATTGATTAATAATTTATCTCACTGATCAAACTCAAATTTATATGGATGGCCCAAATTGATTTAGGATGAAATTTTGATGAATCATATCAATTGAAGAAGAAAAAGCACAAGTTTTTGAGGATCATTCCATGTATTTCACCACAAATCTCATGCAAGCCCAAATTAATCACACTATGGAGTGAAGTGGAAGATCATATATGGGTCTTACTCATTCCTTTGTTCTTACACACATCAAGGGCCCACAGGTTTGAAATTGTATAACATATGGATGCTAAGGGAGTGCATGGGATATCATGTGATGATAAGGGATTTCATATGATGGTTTCTTGAAGTGGAGATCAAGTATAAAGCAAGTAATTGGAAATGAACGGATGGATGAAGAGTGGAGATAATTAAAGATGGCAGCTCTATGTTGCAAGGAGGACTGCTAGTTAGAAGTAAGCTATTTCCTTGACTTCTTACAAAAAAGAAGTTGCTACTAAAGCCATGGAGAGAAAGCACTTATAAGCCTTTTATTTTCATAAATGGATTGCATGATTGGAGGATCATAATTCAATGGTAGGTGAGTGGGGAGCTTAAGGAAGAAGAGTAGCTACTCCTTGCACTTTATACAGAGGAAAGGCCTAGACAACCAAGGGAAGGAAAGGAAAGGAACAGCTATGTATCCAGCTAGAGGCGGGAGAAACTCCAACTCCCTAATTAGATTCATATTTGTTAATGAGTTGTTTCTTACTAGTGTGTAAATTTATGTAGTTGCCTTTGTAGTTGCTTTGAGCCAATGGAGTGAAGTTGACCTCTAGAGGTCTCTTTCTCCATTCTATCCTACCTTGAAGTTCATCACATAACATATTTGGTAAATTTTTTTTTTGACTTCACTTTTTGCTACTACAATTATAAATTTTAGATTCTATGAATGGTTGTAGGAAATGGGTTATATGCAAAGATTAACATAGGAGAAGTTAGCAACTTTTTTTTTGGCCTTACCTTGAAGAGTTTCTGTAATGACCCCGAATTTTTGTAAATTATTAAGGAAAATTAATAAAGTTTGAATTTTTAGAAATTCTGGGCTGGAATATTAGGTTATTGAAAATTCTCTTTTTATAGAGATTATATTATAAATTAAAAAATAGAAATTATGGATGTACTTGGAAAACTGATCGTAACAACATTAAGTACGTTCAATTCTGAGTTAAAATGAAAATTCCTTAATTTTTCCATTTGGGGGTAAAATGGTAATTTTACCCATATCCCATATCCAAGAAATAAGACCTCAATATTCATGAAGTACTTAGAAATACGATTCCAACGCCACTAAGTACGCTCGATTCTGAGTTCGGACAAATATTGCCTATTATTCCTCAATATTAGAGTTAAAAGGGCAAAAAGGTCTTTTCACATAAAGTGGGCCTACAAAGTGGGCCAAGTTTTCTAGAAGCACCAATAATTTCTCAATGCATTATTGCTGGTAGTGGAGATAGTAGTGGAGATTGTAGTGGAGTGGAGAATGCATTAGTAATTAAAAATTCTAAAGTAATAAAATATCTTATCAAAAGAAATGATAAAAATTCAAATTTGGCTATAAATATGTCCCAAAAATTTCCAAAAATTTTCACAACCTTAACCACGAAATTTCCAAACCTTCCTGGAATTTCAGCCCAAATTCCCCCTTCATCCCTCCCCAAACTCTCTTTCCTTATTTCTCTCTCCTCTTTCTAATTGGAACAAGAGACCTAAATTCAATTAGGCACTCCGTTCCAGGAAGAATCTCATCAATTCTACCGTCCATAACATCCTATACTACAGTATATACAAAATCCCCAAATCAATTTCAAGATCCAACGGTTCCAACAACAAAATCACAAAAAGGTGGATAATCGGGCTATATTATCATCAACCGGTAATTCTCTCAAATTGGGCATCAATTATATTGTTTTTCTCCAATCAGGTAGGTGGAATTACTTCCCATTCATATTTATTATGTTTTAGTATAATTTTTATTTTTCTGTAATTTAATTTGAATGAAAAATGGTAAAAATAAAGTAAATACCAGCCCCTTCAAATTATGGTGATAGAGAGCTGATTGAAATTCTGAGCTTTCCAATCAATCCAGGAGGGTCAAAACCCCTAGGATACAATTTTCAAGAAAATCTAACAAGGTTTGGACCCTCAATTGAGAGAGATTAATTCTGGTGGGCCCAGATCAAATCTAGACCCTAGGAATGGCTGAAAACTTCAATTTAAGATTGTGGAGTCATATGAACTCCAAATTGAGATCAGAAAGAAGCTATGGAAAGATTGTAATGTCTAGTTTCTAATGAAGTCATAATATTTCTAAAATTTATTTCTGTATTTTTCTGTATTTTTCTAAATAAGTGTCCAATTTCTAAGATCTTCAAGATCAGAGGTGATCAGATCTTGGAAATTTATTTTAGTGATGATATAATAATATAATAAAGTAATATCTATGGTTAATTTGGACAGATCTTGGATAAAATAAGGGATCTACCCTTTATGGTATGTGAACCCTAAAATAAAAATAAAAATATACAAAGGGACCCACTTGATCAATGAGATCAAGTATGATCAGATCCTTGGGATGGATTAAAGGGGTGATATGATGATGGAATCCAGTTAGATCATGGATGAAATGTGACAAAATCATGTGGATATGATTTTTGGATCTTAATGGATTAAAAGCCCTAAAGTTAATTAAAACCCTTAATCTAAAGGAAAACACCTAAGATCTAATGGTTGGATCATATTTAAAGGTTTATAATAATCTTAATAAAATTAGTTTAATTGTCTTTTATTGGATATATAAGTTTAAATGTGATTTATGTTTTAAGTTTTAATTGTCTTTTATTGGATATAGAAGTGTAAATGTGATTTATGTTCTAAGTTAGAAAGCATGATAGTGTAATCTTTAAATTTTAGTATGATATGCCCTAAATGAGTAATTTTTTAGTAGATTTGATTATCTTAGGATCATGTTAGTGTAAATTAGGATTTAAACATGATTTCATTATGATAGAAGATGTGTTTCATAACTTAGGATCATGTTAGTTTTATTTCACTAGCTTAAGTTATATTCGTAGGAAGAATGTTAGTACTTAGTTGTTAAATTTATATTTGATTTATGCTTTCAAGTTGATGATTTACTTATTGTCATATTTAATTCAATTGTTAAGTAATTGTTAAGATATAAGGAGCATAAATCACCAAAAATGTAAACTAATGAAATATAGAAATTCATGGACAACTAAGATGAATGAATGATTTTGACTTAGTAAGGGCTATAGTTAGTAGGACAATATAAGGAATGATTTATCATTTCCTTGGCCCAAAATAGGAAAATAATGAACATCCATGGATGACATTGTGCATATCCATGGAAATTAATTAAAATCAATTAGAGAAGGGACTTAAGGTAAAGAGCTCATAGGAACCTTGTCAAAGGTTGAGCTAGTACCACTCCAAAGGGACTCGAACATTGTGGTTATAGGGGGTATACAAGAGCCAAGTGCTTTTCCCTCACCTCCCATTGACGTAAGAAAGGGTCTAAACGCCTCCTTACATGAGGGTTGTATTAACCACTTTTTGAGCAGACTTTAACCTGTAAGTACCGGTCATCCCGAAATAAGGAGGAGTTGTCTAGTGATAGGAAGAAATAAATTATCTTCAACCAAGTAAGACACTAACTGGTTGAATAATAATAAGAACATAAAACATAGCAAATTATCTAACCCTAATAAAAATAGTAAGTGAGATAAGGATGATCAAACAAGATGAGATCTTGTATGATCAAAAACAATAAGGAAAAGAAACATCTAGGTAAATTAGATTGTTATGTATGATATAGATAGTATTTGTATAGATGATATTAAACCCATGGATATAGGATATTCAAGGAAGAAAAGATTCAGATCATCCTACATAAGGATGATCAAAAGACCATGTAGTATGTACCCTTGATTAGAAAATTGACATTATATATATGATTTGACAGATATATGTTGATCGAGACTATGGCAGATTTCAAGGAGTAAGAATACCTTAGTGAGGTAGGTGGATTATTAAGAATGCCTTTACATGAGGATACATGTCTAATACATGATCTTATGTTTTGAAGTATTGACATGTATGATACCAATATATTAAGGTAAATACCTCAAATTAAAATATGATCCAACCAAATGATGAGGAAAATAAGTATTAAATGGTCAAGTTGAGAATTGAGAACAACCCTAAGTGAATAGGAAAGTAGAAAATATTCCCCTAGATAAACAGACAAATAGTCGCATGTATAAGTATTATTTTACATACAAGCTTGAAGGCTTGCTGTTTTGTTTTAAACAGACATAACCCTGGGGATGCTATGCTAGGAGAGTTAAGAGGGTTTGGCCACCCACTCTCTGAAACTTGATGATATTGAATACCAAGCCTAAGAAAGGCTAAAAGTCGGGTGGGGCAATTATGGGAAGGCCACCACTGTGACAGCCATGGTCCTCCCATATGGACATGGATATTGTAATTTCCACTGAGAATGGTATAAGTGGATTATTGAACAGCTTATCCGGCCAGACGGATCGACCGCAAGCATAGTAGTCCTTGATTATTTTGCACTATGATGCATATGAAATTGGCATAGTGAAATGCCTTAAGGGATGACATGATGAAATGTCAGGTAATTGTATATTACCAATATTTTTCCCAAGAAGGGAAATTCCCTATATAGTAACTGGCCGAAATACAAATCTCTTATAATGAAAAGAGTTGATCAGCTTTGTATAGAAATGATGCTTGATTATTTTTACATTTTTAATGGATTTGTCCTTATACAATATGTATGTATAAAGGTGAACACAAATGACAAGGAAATGAGATGTCCTTATAATTAATAGTTATTAATGAATGTGTTTATGATAGAACGAATTATGGGATACTTGAATATTGAGATTATACTGTCAATCACTTACATTCTTATCCCCTACCAAGCATAGCTTTACCGAGATATTGTAAATGTTCGAATGTTTACAATATCTCGTATACGAGAAGGAGACTTAGGAGCTCAAGACTTGAAGAACAATTGAAGAATAAGTAATCGTGGTATATCCTGAAACATTGTATTAGAACATGTATTTGATTTTGAACTTTGTAATTTGGATTGTATATTTGGACAAGTATTGTAAGGATACAATGGGCTGTGTACGTCAGAACCATCGGATGGATCCTGAAGTTTAATAAAAGTATATTCCTTCAATGGAATTTTATCTTATACAAAATTCTACTTATGTTATGTATGAAGTGGTGACTTAGGTTTTACAAAACAAATTCGAAAGAAAAGAATTTCCGCTGCTTTGGTTTGCGAAAAATTTTTACTCTAAGGGCCCTATCTTTACAAAATGTATTATAAAATGTGTTATAAAAACCTAGGTCGCCACAGTTTCCTTAGGGAGAGAACAGAAAATTAGGAGGAGAATCATGTTTCTCACCCCTATTTCATCGCTACTATCCTACATACAACATGTAATAGAATCAGTATTTCTCACTTGTATCTACTTCACTTTAGTTTTTTTTATTAATTAAGACCATGGATAGGGCTCTTATCTATCCCAGGAAGAAGTTTGAGTCATGTCTTATTAGTGTGAAGAAGTACAAGAACAAGAAACTCTTCTCTTGCCTCCACTTATCCCTTGTTGCAATTTTCTACATATGATAGATTCTATTAATTTTCTCCCCTTCATTTCATATATTGATTCTTTTTTTCTTTTTTTTTTTTTCCTTTCTTTTTTTATGATATAAACCATTCCAAATGTTCTATAAGTCTTAGGAAAAATTTCACATTGATTTCTAGAAATTTCATAGAGGTCTAAGGGTGATGTTTTAGAAAACAGTAATAGGTATTGTTATTATTTGTGATAAACCTATCATCTTTATGATTGAATATTTCTAATTCTATAGGTTTTCCTAGATCTAATAGTATCATTGCATTCCTTGGCATCCAATTATGTCATATATGAAATGTCACTAACAAAATTCAATCTAGAAGTAGGAGAAACTAATGGCTAAAGTAATGCACTTCATTATATGCTCACTGGTTCATCGGGTGCAATAATAAACTCACCTAAAACTCATGATTGCTAATGTCACTTGCAGTTTAAGTGAATTTTCATATCTCACTCAATTCTTTTGTGTTTCTAGTGTATAATGGCTAGTTTTCAAGAAAATAAAGTAAAGAACATTTATGAGTGTGAATATCTAGTAGACAACCTAGGTTCACTCTAGAAATTTAAATATTATTTTCTATAGGATATGCTAATAACACGCTTTGAGTTACTATAGCACTAATTGCAGGTGTAAGTTCTATTCTGATTTCTTTTTTGATTTGGATGAAATTTAAGGTGGAGATCCTTGGCTACAAGTAGCACATGACACATCAAGTGAATGTTAAGAATCTACTCAAAAGTTAGAAAATTTTATAATGTCACTTTTCTTTGTAGTTTTCTTTTTCTCAATCATTATAACAATCAAGTAAAAAATAGTAGAAAAGTAGATACTATTTAGCATAAATTTTGAAGTGGTTCTTTTCTTTAGTTGTAGATTAGTTTAATTTATTTAAAAGGTTTATTATTTTAGTATAATATATTTGGTTAATTCATGTTTAAACACCACTTATTAATTTTAAATATTTTGAACACCTTAGAAAATTTAATTTGATATTTATCTCAATTTGGAAAAAACAGAATTATGTTTTTATAATTCTTTGATCCAATGATATTACCTTTCATAATGAATACCTAGAATTAATCCTTAATTTATTATAGTTATGTTTTTTTATAGAATACTTAGGATTTGGTAATCTATCTAGCTATTAATGATCAAAGATTTTTAAATTATATTTTCAAAGAAACCACATTCTAAGCAAATGATAGTAATTTTGATCTACTTCTTGAGTTATAAAAAGGAATAACAAGTGGTATATCCTAATGCTAATCTAGGTGATCTTTAATCCTAACCTTCAATCGGAAGTTAATTCTCTTAATTCAATCTCATCTCATCCATTTGATCATTTCATTATCTCATCTTGTAATCTTTCTAATATAAATCTTTTTGGATCATTATAGTAGAATAATTTAGTGCTTTAAATTCACACTAAATATTCCCTGTAGAATTGACCATGTAGCACTACAATTGACTAACTATGCACTTGCAAGAAAACTCTCAACAAGATTTTGGCACTATTGCTTGGGCAGGTGATCTTATGATTGATGCATCATTAGATTAGTTTATTTTTCTTTTGAATGGAATTGTAGTGAGGTTGACTTGTTTATATCACAAATTCAATTAAAGTGTTGCAATAATATAGGTTAGGTGCAAACCATCATTGCATGAAAGTAGAGGTGGCTTGTCCTCGTATGAGAAGATTTAATTCCATGGCCATACTGTAAGGCCTACTCAATCTTTTATTTTTCCTGAATTTAGGATTTGCATTATTAAAGTAGTTTTGCATAATTGTTTGGTAGTATAATCTCATATAGGTTGCATTCATCTTTAAATTGTTGTATATTTTTAGGGCATTACATTAGACCTACTTAACAAAGGATAGCCTACACTCAGCTATAATCAGTAAGACATAGGCTATCTTGTTTATAGTGTCTTGTTTGTTGAGGCTTTGACCCTTTATGTGAGTAGCATATAGTTGGTTGCATTAGTGTACTATTTTACTTGCATTCTAAGGACATATTTATTTGCTTTAAGAAGATTTACTATGCCATGATGAATGAAAATAGATTAGTAAGGGCATCATACCCTACAAGATCAAGGGTGGATTTGATCACCACCTCTTGGCTATCTAGGCTAATCCTCATCTACTATGTACCCTAGCCTTTCATTTTAATTTAAAAGTTAACTAGAAGAGACCCACAAAAGCCTTCAAGCTCATAGGATCCTTGTAGAAGGAGGTGAACCACTTTTCCTCTAGTGGCGTTGAGCTAAATCAATGTGTTGGTATTTAAACAATTAGATTTACCAACACATTCTATCACTTAAATTATCTGCAACTAATTGAGGAGGGTGTATAGCATTTGATTTAACAAGAATCTAACTGGTAAGTAGTAGGTCAAGTCTGAAAGAGTGGAGGTTAGGTTAATTTAAAAGCTACTCCCTTTATAGAAAATCAAGATAATCAAAATATCTTTTAGCTTATTAGTAATGGGTTTGTTAACTATGTCCTTTATTAGCACATCATTTGAAGTTGCTTCATATTGTTTAGATTAAATATATATATATATATATATTTTAATGTATGCATTAGAAGTTTAGTAAAACCACTCAAACGCAATATATAATGAAATCAATAACCCATATTGGTAGATTAAGTTGATTAAGGGGGAATCCATTCCCCACAAATAACAAAGATGAAATTTATCCTCAAAATTCTCTTTAATGATGGACCACCACTTGACATGGATGATGAAGATCTTTCACCATGGATAAATAATCCACCACCATATAGAGATTTGAGAAAAAAATCAATAGTAGGAATGAGACTTAAATAATCAACATGAGGAGAATTGGAATAACCAACATCCTCATGGAAGAACATTATGAGATTACCTTCAACATACTCATGCTAGCACACCACCATGTGTCAATTTACCTCAAAATGCTAGTGCAGTTGAGCTAAAGACGAGTAATTCAATTACTCCCTAAATTTCATGGGTTGGATAGTAAGAATCGTTACCTACACCTAAAAGAATTTGATAAAGAGTGCACTAGGGAGCATGCATAAAACATTGGATTAGGTATTGTAAGGCTCAAGCCATTTCCTATTTCATTAAAGGAAAAGGCTAAGATGTGGTTCAATGTGTTGCTAGCTGGTCTAATACTAACCTAGCAATACATGATAAGGGAGTTCTTGAAAAAGCACTTATCAACCCATAAAACCAATACTCTTCATTAAAACATCAAGAACTTTACCCAGAAGGATAAAGAGACCTTCTACAAATACTAGAAAAGATTTAAGGATCTATTGTTCATGTTTCCGCATCATGGACACGAATCTTGACACATTATCAGCTTCTTTTATGAAGGACTCAATTATGAAATGTGATAGTTTATGAAAATGATGTGTAATGGTAATTTTTTGAATAAACAACTAGAGAAGGTACAAGAGTACTTGGAATGGCTAGGTGAGAGTACTCAAACTTACACAGATTAAGAGAAACTAGATTACCTAGATAAGCAAATCCCACCACATTTGCTAAGAAAAGCATTTAGTCATGAATAAAAAGGATAACATGCGTGCAAAGTAGTGACCCTATGGATGGTAAAAGTTGCTTTTGAAAAGGATGAACAGTTATGTGGTATTTGTGAAAGTACCACACACCCTACTCAGGAATGGTCTATTGATATACATACATACATACATACATACATACATACATACATACATACATATTACACAAATACCTCTATATTTAGTAGATTTTATAATTTTTTTTTATAAATAGCACTAATTAGGGTTAATTGTACATTTTACAAATGAGAAAAAATAGTATTTTTGGTACTTTTAGACCTAAAAAGAGCAAGTTTATGTCCATGTAACATCATGGGTCCACACATGCCAAATATGAAGTTTGCGAGTTTGGACTAAAACTTGGGTGCCTTTGTCAAAGTAGTCAAAAACCCTAGGAGCAACATCAACCTTATTTGTACTAAAGAGGGTGCTTGTATCAAAAGTAAGATGCCATAGATTTTCATGCATTCATGCATGCATGCATGCATGCAAGCTATCCACCACCTTGGGAATCTTCTAAGGGAAGCATAAATCATATCCATTAGAATCACTTACTATGAGAGTTTTTTTGAATAAAACAAGTCAGAAGATCGAAGCCCACATGAGACATATTCCTTAGACACACACACTCTCTCTCCTACTCAACCAAAATTGGGGACCACTTAAGAAGCCACACAAGTTTTTCCATGTAAGGTGGTGAGTCACTCAATCCCATGTGATTACATGAGAAAATAAGAAACATAAGAGGAGAAAATAAAGGAGTGAAGAGAGGGACAATTTATGGGAAGTATATAGTTGGAAAACATCCTTAACTTTCAAGCTTTGAAGGCCAATATTTATTCTTGTTCAAGCATATCCTAAGAAACCAATGAGAATAAAAGTAGACAAGGATGGATCAATGAGAAGATAGACTATAATGAAGACTAGAACTAAGTCCCATTGGTTAAGATTTTTTCGGTGGGCTGCCCACCTATTTTTAAGGAAAAAACATAGCTTACAAGAGGGAGACACATCCCATCCTCCTCACACCTCATTGGTTAGAGAAAATTATGGTGGGCTAGGAGAAAAATAAAGGGAACAAAGAGCGAATAAAGAATTCTCAATGCAATCTAAGTCATCTACTCTAAGTCACCTCGATCCAATGGTGGAAAGAAACCAAGCCCTTAAAGAAGATCTTTTGGATAAGAACACTCCAACTAAATCTCATCCATCCCAGCTAGAATAATGATGATCCTAGGTCTAGGAATGAAATAAAGAAAACTTACAGACCCTAGCCACCATTCTCTTATTGAAAAGTCACGTCAAAACCTTAAGGAAGAAAAGATCTCCACCATCCATTCTAATCCAATGGCTCACATTCTTATTAGAGTTTTTGAACTTCAAACACACATACCAAATGCAATTTATGCCTTCTCTATCATGGCTTTCCATTCCCATCTTCATTCCTTGATTTTCTCCCATTTCTTTCTATCCTTTTTACTTCCTACCTAACCTCTTTCCCTCCCCACTTATTCTCTTTTCTTCCACCCTTATCTCCTTCCTTCCCCACATCCATATCTCATCTCATTGCACCCCATGTCCCATATCTACCTCCATAATGGATTCCACACTTCTTCCTTTCTTCCTTAAATCCTCACAATTGTTCACTCCTTGCACCCTATGATCCTAGCCATTCACCTCTTAGGGATGCCACTTTAAAACTCTATAAATAGAGGAGAAGGATAAGGATAAGGGGATCTCCTACCTTTTCCTAGACCTCAAAAGCTAAACCAAAGAAACACAGAGAGAGAGAGAGAGAGAGAGAGAGAGAGAGAGAGAGAGATAGACAGAGAGAGAGAGAGAGAGAGAGAGAGAGAGAGAGAGAGAGAGAGAGAGAGAGAGAGAGAGAGAGAGAGAGAGAGAGAGAGAGAGAGAGAGAGAGATGGCCCTTGCCAAAGCTCCCCCAAGATAGCACATCTCATGCATTGGAAAAGAGGTAAGGAAGCTCAACCATTCCTATTTTCCATTTCTTTCTTTCCACACCTTCTGCTTCTTCCATCTTCCCTCCTAACTCTCTTATTACACACAACACTCTCCACCATCTCATATCTCTTTTGCTTGCAACCTTCTTGTGTTTCCCTTAGGTATCATATACATAGCACCCTACCATTTTTCTTAGCACATATCTTCATTTTGCATCATCTCCATGTTCCATCATTGCATGTTTTACATGTTGTTCCCCTTTATTCATACATGCATAATTTTCTTTAGCTCTCTTGCACACCACGAACACTTGTTATCCACCTTTCTCCTAGTCCTTTCCATCTTCTATTTTCCTTCTTTTCTTTTCACTTTTGGGATTTGGGAATATAAGAAAGTAAGAGAAGCCTTGTGCCCTTCTATGGTAGCCAAAGGCTCTTTCCAATCCTAAAGTAAGTGTTGAGGATTAGATTAGGATTGTGGCATGTAGAGTTAAGGAGATGGGAAAAGAAAAGCCATAGCCTTAGTACACCTTAGGTTGAATAGAAGTGTATAGACACTTGTTGAGTGACGCAAGGAGAAATTTGTATAGCAAATTTTTAGGCCAAGAAGAAGAAGAGGATGTGTAAAGGGCCTTGTGGGTGACACAACGAATGACTGCCACAGGCAGACACTTCACAAGGAAGTTTCTTTATTTGCTTTCCTTTATTGATGTATTTTCTTTCCTTCATTATCAATTGTAATTAATGAAATATTTGATTTCCTTTTCTTATTAGTCTCTTTTCTTGCTTTGTTAATAGCTTTATTTCTTTAGTTGCTTTAATTTTTAAATATTTCTTTTCTTTGGTTAATTACTTAGATTTTTTTTTTTTTTTTTTCCCTTTCATGTTGCTTAGGTTAGAGTAGAGTAATTTAGGTTGTAATTAACTCTCTTTATTACAAATGTCCTTGAGCATCGACCTGTATTTATTGATTCTATACTCCAATAGTCATGCACTTATGGGGATTATTAAAGCACATCACCTTCAATCCCAACATTCCAAGATGTGCTTCATGAATAGGTAGATGCCTTAAATTCATATAAATGAATATTTTTCCCATATTCAGAGACATACAACCTCAATTGGAGGAATCATCCCAATTTCAATTGGTGAAAGGGACCAAATGCTAACATTTCACACAAGCCCCCCCTTCTAATCCCACCAAGGACTGTCCACTCCGGGATCATAGTGGTCATTGTAGGATAATCTTTGGCAATTCATTCAAAGCCAAGAAAGGAAAAATGCCCAACTTGAAGCATTTATTAGTGACATGAGAAACATGTTCCCACAATTCATGCAAACCCTAAAAAAGGGAAATTTCTTACCTAACCACAGGAAAACCCTGAAAACATGGAACAAACTAGTTCAATCACCACTCTTCAATATGATAAAGTGCTTCAAAAGAATGTTCCCACTAAGTCTGATAAAACTCAAGAGACCCTTAGGCTATGGAAAATCCTATCATTGAGGATACTACATAGAAATGTCTCCATCCCATTAAACCATATCCCATCCCACTTCAATTTCCACAATGGCTATGTTAAGTTCCCAAGGTAGCTTATAATGATGAGACCTTGGATATTTTTAAACAAGTTAAGATCAACATTCTTATCTTGGATGTCATCAAATAGATCCCATCATATGTTGAGTTTTTGAAAGACTTTTGACTGTCAAATGAAAATTGATGTGTACAAGAAGGATTTCTTGACTGAAAAAGTAGTTCAATCCTTCAACATCACAAATCACTTGAATATAAAGATCCAAGTTGCCCAACTCTCACATGTATAATTAATTGGCAACTACAAGATAATCAAGCTATGCTTAAATTGGGATCTTGTGTGAATGTACTATCGTATTTGGTATATGAGCAGCTAGGTTTAGGAGAACTTAAACCTAGGCCAGAATTAGAACAAACTAACTCCTAAGCTATGCTAGAACTAAGCATGAAAAACTATTGTAAAAACAAGCATAAAAACTGCCATAACTTTCTAGTATTTGAAACATGAAACATAAACTAAAAATAAGAACAAAATACTTTCTAAGATTCAAAGAAATAAACTTCCATTAACATCTAATCCTTTGACAATTAGATAGCATGAAAAGTGCAAAAAAAAAGAAGAAGGAAAAACTAAAGAAAATAACATGGAACTTCTCAAATTTGAAGAGGGAAGCCTAGCAGTCCTTGATGTGTCATTCATCATGAAAGTCCCTTAAGATCAAGAGAGAGGCATCTCCAACAAAATAGTAGCAATGTGTAGTCAAGACATTAAACATGCAGCAGCCAAAGACATTAAGTAGCCATCAACATAAGCTTCAGCTAGTAATGCCTACACCAACTATTTTTTTAAGGAGTAAAACCTAGAAAAGATCCCGTCCTACTCGATGGCTTCCAAGGAGATCTTAAGTAGAGAAACTAGTAAGATAGATATTGAAAAGACCTACAACCAATAGCTCTCTAGGTCTTCTACCAGCGCCAATAGAACAAGATTCCAATAGATCTAACAGTTTAGAACTAGAAGCAGTGGTCCAAGGAAAATATTCCCACCCACTAGCTTCCATTCCTTCACCAAAAATGTTTGACGGAGCCCCTTACATCTAGTAGAGAGACCTCTATTATATAGCCCAATTCATTCCAAAGTTTGGTTTCCTAAGTAGGTATCTATCTACGATTCACCTTTTCCAAGCAGGTGCATCACTTTTCTCAACTTCCAATCCTTAGCCTTTTCTATATGCAACATGTCACTAGCTTGAAAGGAATGTTTCCAACCATCCTTAGTAGAAAATGATGTTAAATCTTCTAATTGGTTGCTTCCCCTTTTAGAACTTGTTTTCATCTTACTTTTATATCACCTCCCCAAACATAATCATATATAATGTGTGTATGTAAGTATTTATGCATGTATGTATAGGAGCTCAAGATCTAGTCTTACTAATTAAACATGTCCATTACTAGGAAACCATCTCAACCACTACAAAACTCCTTTTCATATCTTTATGGATGTCTCCACATGTTATTCTTTGCTCTCCAAGACATCTAGCAAACTACTAGCAGCAGTCTTCCTTCCTTTTTAATAAAGAGAAATTTTAATACCTTCTACTCTTCCCTAACATCTCTTTCTATATATTAGCTGCCCACTTTCTATTATAGGAAATCTAGATTTCCTCAATTTTGTCCCAAAATTTTAAGTAGCTCCCCATATTGTAAAACATTTCAAACCTTAGTAACTTCAAAAAATATGGAAACCATGAGATGCCTCTCTCGTCTCAAGATAGCTCCCTTCTAAACCATCTTAGTCTCCTCCTTGGACCCCCTCTCCAAGTAAAACACATTTCCCTCAAGTGGTGGGCCCTTTATGTAAGAAAGTGAGAAAGAGTAAGATAATTGTGGGTCTTAATTGCATGGGTCTCTAAATTCAAACACTTGGTGGGCCATTTGGGCCTTGTTGTGAGTTTGCATGTCTTCAAGTGGAAACTTTATGAGGTGGTGATTTGCATGGAAGTTTTGAATGCATTGAAAATGATATGGACACCATTTTCATTTGGAAAATATTGGAACTAAAGCCATTGCTTCTAAATTTGATATAGTTCATCAAAATTTCATGTAAACCTTTTATTTTCATTTGAGCTTGATTAGTGACTTGAAAAGTTGACTGGCTTGAACTAACCATTTATTCCCTTGTAGCTTTAGATCTACAATACCCATGTAACTTTTGAAATCTGGGTTTGAGGAATTGCTTGGATGATGGACTAACACCTTTTTAGGGTCTCAAATCACCATAAATTGCTTGAATTGCTCCATTCAACCCTAATCCTGCAATATGCAAAATAAACCCTAATTAGTGACAAATTAAGTGATTTAAGGGTTTACAAATGCAATTTCTAAGGGTCTTAATTGCAATAATTATGTAAATACCATAGCTTCTTAAGCTTCTTGAGTGAAAGTATGACCACATTACTATGAATTGCATAAGGGGGCTTATCCAAGGCATCAAGTGGATATGATGTGATATGAGTGATAGTAGATTGGTTGACAAAATCATCACATTTCCTTCCCATCCGACAACATTAGCCTACAGACAGCTTGGCTTATATATCAAGGAGATTGTAAGTTGGCATGGAGTACTAGTGACCATTACTTCTCAATTCTGGAGGCATGTACATGAGTCTTTAGGATCATAGCTTTGTTTCACTTTTGCATTTTATCCTCAGATAGATGGTCAATTTGAGAGAATAATCCAGACTATAGAGAACATGCTTAGATCATGTGCCATTGACTAGAGGGGAAATAAGGTGAATGCTTATCTTCGATTGAATTTGCCTATAATACTAATTTTCACTTATACATCAGTATGGCTCCATAGGAGGCACTATATGGGACACCTTGTTGCTTATTGATAAGCTAGAATGAGGTTAGTGAGAACAAGATTATCTAATTTGAGTTGGTGGAACAATGCACCAATAAGGTGAGATTAATATAGAAAAAAACTCCTTGCCATCCAGAGTAGGCAAAAAATTTATGCTAACAATCAACACAAAGATCTTGAATTTGAGGTTGGTAATAATGTATTTTTGAAAGTTTTATTGACCAAGGGATTTGTGACATTTAGATTGAAGGGAAATATGAGTCCTATATATATCAACCTCTTTGAACCCTTAGACAAGATCAAAGTGGTAACATATAGATTGGCCTTATTGCCCCAGTTATCAAAAGTCTTCAATGTGTTTCATGTTTCCATGCTATGAAAGTATATCCACGATTCTTCACATTACTAGAGTAGGTGTTGGTAAAGCTATAGCTAGATCTTACTTTTGAGATTACACTTATCTGAGTTCTAAATATAAAGGATTGAAGGGTAAAGAACAAAGAGATTACCTTAGTCAAAGTTACATGGTAGAATCTTTGGTCGAAGAAACCACTTAGGAACTGGAGTTAGATATGTGGGCTAAGTATCTAGAACTATTTGATAATTGAGGTTGAGAGGAATTTCAAAGATACAATTCTTTGAATGTGGTAATGATGTAATATCCCAAAATTTTGTATCACTTTTTTGATCAACAAAAATCCAAAGTTTATTTAGAATAAAAATTTAAGAGTTTCAAAATTAAATATTTTGACAGTGAGACCTCTACTGATGGATAGAGCTCAGAGAGAGCTAGCCGACAACACTAAGATAGCTAAAATCTAATAGTGGAGATTGAATTTATGAGAAAAATAAAATTTTACATTGATAGTGACACACCTTTCTAAATTTATGTTAAAAATGTCAAGGTAGTGGACCCACTTAACTATCAAATTTAGGCAACCAAGTCACTTAAAACATCCTCATTCATTGAATTTTATAAGGAGAGGTTTTTAACTAGTGTGGAAGGTTGGGAAAATTATAATATGGATAGAATTAGTAAGTGTATTTAGAGAATAAAATAAATAAAAATATGAGAATCTTAGTCTAGGAAATAAGAATACTAGGATATTTGAGACTATAGTTAATTAAAAGTAGATCATAACTAAAAGATAAACAAATTAAGAAAGGATCTGATTAAAGAGAGAAATAAAATAAGACATAAAAAAGACAGGAACATCTTAGACTGGGAAAAGAAGGAGAGAAAGAAAGAAAGAAAGAAGTACAGAAAGAGAGAACGAGAGAATGAGAGAGGGAGAAGGAGAAAGGAGGAAACTCCCTACCTTGACAGATTATTAGAGTGATTCGAGATGATGAATGAGACAATGAAAAAGCACACAAAAAGAGCGAGGGTAAATCTATAAAGGAAAACATAGTAGTTCCATCAATGACATGGGTGAATATGTGATGTGAAGCTTTCAATATTTTGGAAAACTTAAATCCTCATTTTAAAATAGTGTATTGAAATTTTATAAATCTCTAGCATTCATTGATCATTGTTACATTTCTATATGAGTATTGTTATGCGACTAGTTTTAATGCCTAATATGCCTATCTCAACTCATGTTTTATGTTATAGAGGACCTTGTTTTGAGCACTTGATGAGCAAATTCTTAGAACATATTTTTGGGTTGTGTATAGTTTTATTTCCAAGTTTGATTTCAATATTTGGATAGTGCACATCTATTATCTCATGATTGATTTTGTAACATGACTGGTTATAGCACATTAGATTAAATGGTCTAATGATTTGAGCATTCTTGATATCATAATTATAAGTATAAAATGTTATATTGTTGAACATCTTCTAAAAATCTTGAAAGAATTTATGACCAGGCATATGGAAAGAGTGCATGGTAGGGGTGTTCTTTTCCAAATGCAATACCATGAATGGGTGCATGTAATGGAGTTTATGCACAATGTTCATTGATGACTCCATCTCATTAATTGGGTTGTTTGTTTTTAGCTTGGTTCTAATTGATACATACATTGCCTATGACCCATGAGCCTACTTATACAAAATAGAAAGTTTATTCACCATGTTGAGAACAATGTACACACACTTTTTGATTTGAAGTATTTCAAAATGAATCACATGGATTGAATTATATGCATAATCTAGTAGCAAAAATTAACATGTTCAATAGATTGAATCAACACATGAAAACTATACTAATGGACCCATGTGCCTCATCTTTGAACTCTAGTAGCTTATTAGACATGTTGTTTTAAACTTGATTTGACAGGTTGCACTATTTGAAATAGATGATTGAAAATGAAGCCTTCATAAACTGATGTATATCTCAAGTTGATTGGTGAGGTAATAGGCCTTGAGAGTAAAGTTTCTAAAGTTGAATTATACATGTAAGTAACAGGTTATTCAAGGACAATGTGTATTGGTTCCTTGGATGATTGATATTTCTCCATGATGAGGAGATTTTTCAAAATAAAGGCAGTAAGAAGGGAGTGATTTCCTAGTTTCAAAAATTTTGCATGATTTCTAATAATTCTAGTTTTAAAAATTTGTTTCATTTAAAAGGAATGATTGGGTTCAAAACTTTATCATTTTGGTAAATGTAACATATATATATATATATATATCATGAAACTACAAGTTTTAGCTTCTGTAAAAGATGGAAAAGCTATGTTTTTACTTGCCAAACTTGCTTTGAGAAAATAACAATTTTCTTATATTTTCAAAATACATAGAAAATCAAGATTTGATAGTGTAAGTTGTTTGAGTTAAATTTTGTACATAAGCATTGTCAAGATGCATGTCTTGGATTGTGCTTTTAGTAAGTTAGATACACTTGCAAAACATTGTTTTGGAAACCTCTAAAAGAGTAGCATTCTAGATGTTCTTTTGAAAAGCTTTGATATGCCAAATAATATGGTGGGATTTTATCTCTTGAAAAAGAAACAATTCCAAATCATATACTTGATGAGATTTTAAGATACGAGGCATTAGGTATAGTGATACCCCTAGACATGTGTTTTTAATAGGCTCAAATACTTGGTGGGGTTATGGGTTGGCCTCCCAGCATTTGACCACTAAAGGGTAGAATGGTATCCAATGCTAAAAAGTGGCACATTTCTTGATTGGTGGTAGCGGCTCCCTTTTGAGATAGTCCATAGGCACCATGACAATGCAATCGAAATCTCCCTAGGATACTAGTAGACACACGATTCATTTAGATTCCATGAGATTTCTTTTTTGGCTCTAGGGATTTAAATGATGGTTTTACATAAGACGAACCATGGTTCTATGTAAGGAAAATCTAGGATGGTCACTAGATGAGTACTCATGACTAATTGGTAGATGTATGTGGCAAGGTGCCAATGGGCATGAGATATTTTGTTGGCTATGGTGCTGATGTTGTGGTTTTACCAAGCTATTACTTTAAGATTTTCATAATTGTAATTTACTTGACTTATGAAAGTGTGATTATTTGTTTATATGAACTAATGATTAGTAACACAACTTGCTGCACCATTTTCCTTGCGCTTTCTACATCCCCCAACTTTAAGTACGCCGCAAGTGATTTAAAACCCTCATTTCCCCCATTTCTTCTTTTTCTTCCCACTCTTCCTTTCTTCTTCTTGTGGCTTTGCTCATCTTCCATTGGAAATTGAAGCTTTCTTGAAGATATTGAAGGTAAGAAGTTACTGACTTATGTTGGCTTTTTCTCAATTATTCTATTTCTTAAAAAAATGCTAAAAATAGTGTTGGATTCATTTTTAATGATCAATAATTTATTTGTCTAAAATTTCAACATATCTACACTCTAATGCTAAAAATGCAAATTTGGTTCCATCATTTCCATTTCTTTTCATAGATTTAATATAGTATTTACTTATTTTTTAGTTTCATGTATCTTTTATTGAAAATTATCATATATATTGGTATTTTTTTATTCTCCTTTTATTTTTATTTTTATTTTTTTTGTGGAATACATCCATAGACTTTTCATTATATAGCTAAAATTGAGATTTCCATGGTCTTGTTTCATCTCCCTTTTTACTTGTTTTTCTTTTTTGTCATTATTTTTAATGAAAACCATAAAATAAATAGTACATAATACAAAATTTTTTGTTTGTGCTTTTTTTATAGTAAATATGTAAAATTTTCAATTATAATACTAAAATTGACAATCCCATATCAATGTTTTCATATTTTGCATGTTTTATTTACTATTTTTTTATTACTTTCTTCTAAAATTCATAAAATACATTTTTTTTTTGTTAATTTCATTACTAATGTTAAAAAAAATCATCGAATGCTAAAAAAATGAAATTACATATTATACTTTTCATAATTTGTATGATTCTTTTACTACTTTTTAATATTTTGTTATTTTTCTAAAATGCATAAAATATAGTCTACTTCTTACATTCTTATATAAGAAAAGGAACAGATGTGTATTTCCATTCTAATGCTAGAAAATGATAAACCCATAACATATTTTTCATATTATCTATATTTCTTTTAACTTTTCTTTTATACATTTTTTAGTTAATTTCATCAGTTTGTTAACTTTGATTATAGGGTTTAGCTTAGGTTTCTATCGTACAAGTCTACAACTATAATATGTCTTCATCAATGGGTTCCAATAATGCATTGTCCAAATTAATAGATCTAGGATGGGAATGTGGAGAGACAAAGGATCAAATGGTAAAAATTTAGCTTGGTGCAAGCTATGTGGAAACAGGTATACTAGTGGAATATTTAGATTGAAATAACATTTAAAAGGTAAAATGCAAAGAAATGCTCTCTTGTCAGTCTTGAAATATCTTAGAAGATATTAGATTACATGGATGAATCAAAGTAGAATAAAGAGGATAGAGAGAGAGAGAGAGAGAGAGTAATAAAGGAGATAGAGTGGCTAGAGAATTTATTTGGCATGCACGATGATGATGATCATGATGACGAGGTAGAGGAGATTGATAGTACTATGGCTGTTGGTATTTCTATTAGAAGCAAGAAGTGTAAGGGAAAGGCACCTACACAACAAACAACAAAGAGGCTTGTTTACCATCTCTTTGCTCCCAACCTTGAGGACCAAGGTGAGAGAAAGGGGCCCATGCAGCATACAACAATGAACAGAGCTTATAAGAAGGAGTTTAGGAGAAGTGCAAGTGATTATATCTCCTCTTAGTTTTATGAAAATAGCATTGCATTCAATGTTGCTATTGTCATTCTTTTTAGACTATGTTAGAAGCAGTTGCATAACATAGTCTAAGTATATGTCTTATACTTTTAATAATTAATACTTTAATACTTACTTTAGCCTTTTACCTATTCTTACAATCTAATAATCTTAGCGAGTAAGGTTTTAAGTGTAATGCCCAAGTGATTTACGCTATTTTTAACAAAAATTGGACATTCTATGAGAAATTAATTGTGTTGAATGTTTGATTTTATTTAAAATAGTAAATGAATGAATTTGTGAGGAAACTTAGTACCATTAGATTCTACTCAAAAAATGGAATCCAACGCCTCAAAAATCACCCAAAACGGAGTTCGTATGAAGAAGTTACGACAGTTTAAAGATAGGGGTATTTCTAGAATTTAAATAGAAAACATTTAAAACAAAAAAGGGCGAAAAAAGCAGGGGGCCGTTTTGATAATGGCACCCCCTGTCGTCTTCAACCTCAAGAACCCTCCAGAAACCCTTGATCCCGATTTTTCTAGAGGATTCTGCCACCTCCAAGGGTGGCACTGCCATTGGCAGCACCGCCATAGCAGGGCTATAAAAAGCCCCATCTCCCCCTCTCCAAAAACCCAAGTTTTTCGGTGTTTTTCCAGCCGTTTGAGACTGAGGTTTCTGGCAAGATCGAAAACCCGTCTCCTTTGCATTTTTCGGCAACAGCTAGGCCAAAGTCAGGCTGGCCATGCCATTCCCGTCTCCCCATTTCCCCTCTCTTCCCTTTTACAAACTTGCTCGACATTGAGGTTTCCCCTTCTTCGAGTTTCTAGCAACCAAGGGTTTTCAGGCGGAAAGGAGGAACCGCACCACCTGGAAAAAAGGGCGTCCCCAGGTAAACCCTCCTTCCCTTTCCTCTGTTTCACTTCCCCCAGGCCAAGATCCATGCCGGATCTGACCTTTTTCCAGCCGGATTTCTGGGCTGGAGGACGTTCCCAAGCCGTTCATATGGCCCTACACGAACACAATGCCCCGAGCCAGGTCCAAACGACTTGTACGAGGCAAGCATCCCAGGGACGCCTTGCTCCATGGGCACCTGGGACAAGGTCCCAGGGATTGGCTCCGGGCGTACGACAGTGCGTACACTATCCCAGGAGCGGCCCTCGAGTGCGCACGTGACATAGGGCATGGGTCCTGCCTCGACTAGGGTGCACGGGGTGCCTTGGGAACTAAGACGTGGCATGATACAAGGTGTGCCCATGCGATGATGCGTGTCATAGCGCGTCACCTGAGCATGCATGTGCGTGTGTAAAAACGCGGTCCCTGACATGGCCTTTAGGCACTCACGCACGTGAGGGAACTGGGACACGTGGACCCAACAAGACTTTAAAGCTAAGATTAAAGGACAACTTATAGCGTTAGCTATGAAATAGTAGGTCCACATCATAGGATCCATCCTGACAATGAATTAGGCAAGAACTAGGGACCCAATGGGCAGGGCTAGCGGTCTAATGTATAAATAGACTGAAATTAATTAGGACTCCTTGTATCCATTTATACCCAGGAGTTTATAAATGAGATCCAGGGACGGGTTGAGTGCTAAAGGACGTGACTCCAGGAGACTTTGAGGTAGGTGCTCTATCGCTACTAGACTTTTAAATAGAGCCATGATTGTTTTGAATGCATGTTTTAAGTATAAGTTATACGATTTGATTAGCATAACTTAATCTTATAAACGAGTTCAGCGTACATATGATAAATGCTTTATGCATAGACATGTTTGCACATAATTGCATATACATTATGCATAGATATGTTTTGCAAACAATTGCATACATTGCATGATTTGTGAGCATTAAGTTCTTGTAAAAATTGCATGTCCTTGAAGGTTACCAAAAGACGCTGGAGTGTCGAGCGCCAGGCAATTGTGAGGGACCCAAAGAGGATAGGTTTTGAAAAAAAAGAGAGGTTTTTGCTTGTTCGATATGATTATGATTTGGGCTGATAAGCTTGTGGGCGCTATGCCGAGAGGTCTGGGGTGGCCTCCCAGCCTCTACCACTATTAAGTGGATGGGTACCACGCCCAAAATGGGCATGTCCCTACGTCGATTGCATGTGGTACAGGGGGCTACCACTGATGTCAAGGCACTGGGTCGATGTGTCATATGCCCCGTGGAGGTTATGACGCTGTGTCCTCAGGTACCCGGGGACCACACGGCGGCGAGGTCATGGGCATCGTTTGGGCCCTATGGTTTCTTGGATTTACTTGCATGCATATGGCATGACATGAGGTTGGTCGACCATACCATACTAGATATCCATGAGTTGGATTCAGTTGAGCATCTGATGCATATCATTATGTTTATAATATATGATACTTTCAACTTGGATTATGATATTTCTTTAAGTCGTCAGTATTCCGGTTTGACAGTGGTTTTTAATATTGATATTGAACATGATTGTTCGAACATGCATATGTTTTTAAGAGCACATGATTTTAAACATAGCATGCATTGCAAAACTAGTAGTGATAGACTCCTACTGAGTATAGTATATACTCACCCTATCCTTAACATTTTTCAGGATAGTTCCACTTACAAATAGAAGACGCCTCAGCAGATATTAGTGCTACGAGCACGTGAATAAACAAAGGAGACAACTATACATGTAAGTAAATTCTCAACCCTTTGGATATGTATTTGTATTTATTTACAGTTGGGCTGTGTGCTGTGACTGGATAGACCTGAGGAAAAACATTTATGATTTCTGAAGTTATTCAAAAACCACTTTGGTTGTTGTGAAGGCAAATGACACTTGGGGTTTTCAAAAATGAGTTTAAAACTAAAGGTTTTCCGCTGCATTGCATGGTTTTTATAAAATGGTTTTCAAATAGGGATGCATCCCGCCTTAGGAAATTAGACATTGCATTTAAAAATGCATGAGAAAACCCGGGTCGTCACATTAAGACGCCCTCGTATTATGAGTTGAGGATGAGTCTTCTTCAAAAGCACGTAGAGAACACAAAAGAATACATAGATCAGTGCAAAGCTAATTGGTTTAAGTATGTGTTGAATGTTCTTTTTCGCACCCTTATATATTCCTCTAAGGTAAGAATGAACAACTTGTAAGCATTTTCAATTATGCTTTTAAGGTATGCGTATTCCATTATGTCAGATTGGTGGACCAACATGCAAGGGTCGCATCCTTATCAACTTTCTAGTGAACTGTCCAACTCGGATAGTTTTTCTAAAATTTGTTGATTGGTTTATGCAAATAAAGAGTGCAAACTTAATACTTGACATGCTAGAGAAGGTGCAAGATGATGTTGGAGAGAACAATGTGGTTTAGGTAATTGTTTACTTTCATATTGATAGTATGTTATATATTAACTTGTTTATGATGTAAGTGAACCCTAGTTAATTTTATCTTTGTCTATTTTAGGTCATAACTTTCAATGCCTCCAATTAATTTGTCACAGGAATGGAGTTAATGGTGAGGAGGCTTCAACTATGTGGGACTTCTTGTGCGGCACATTGCATAGATTTCATGTTAGAGGACAACAAATTTCCAAGTGTAAAGAAACCTATGGCAAAAGCTAGGGCAATGATGGTGTTTATTTATAGCGACAGACATGTCCTTCATCTTATGAGATGATTTACAAAGGAAAAAGATTTGATTAGACCAATAATGATGCACTTTGCCACCTAAATCTTGAGTTTAGAAAGCATTGATAACTCGAAAGTAGAGTTGAGGGCAATGTCCTACTATTCGAACCAGATGAACAGTGGATGGCCAAAAAGGCTTAAAGGTAAAAGAGTTGAAAGAATTGTGTCCCATGCCAGCTTCTAAAACTAGGTCCTCTTTTGTTTGAAGACCATGGCCCTACTTACAGAGGTTTGGAGGGTGGTAGATAGGGGGGAGAAGTTGGCAATGGGATATATTTTCTAGGCCATAGCCAAGGTGAAAGAAAAGATTCAAGTCGATCTAGTAGGGGATGAGTGTTAAGATACCCATACTTGAGGGATCATAAATAATAGATGGAGTTCTTAGCTTCATTAGCCTTTGGATGCAACTAGATATTATCTCAACCTATCTCTCTACTATGACCATGATGTTGAAATTAAGCACAAAGTGACATCAACAATGGTCTAATGCATGCCACCAGTAGGGTGTATGAGGAGAAGAGGTTGGCATGGTGGTAGAGGAGATATCTATTTATAGACATGCTAGAGGCTTGTTTGGCAATGACTTAACAATATGCAAGAGAAAAACCCTAGCCCTATAAGTGTTTTATACTATTCTATGTTTTAACATCTAAATTTTATACTATTCTAATTTTATCATTTTTCTAACTTTATTTTTCTTCAACTTTTGTAGGCTAATGGTGGTTTAACTATAGGCTTGAAGCCCCAAATCTTCAAACATTTTCCATTAAGGTCCCCTCATAGATATGTAGTACATCTCCTTATGATCGTAACTAGAGTGCCTTTGTGAATATAAGCTACATCGATACTAAGATTTAGTACTTATGAGTTATTTATTAGTTATTTAGTTATTATATTCTAAATTAATAAGAAGTTTTCTTTTTAGATCCACACTAAGAAGAGGAATATGTTGCATACTAAGACAATGAACAATCTAACATATATTCAATACAACCAGTGCCTTTGTCATCGACATGAGGACTATTTGAAAATCTAGACATAAACCGATCTTGTTCTATTATAAGAGGTCAATGAAAGTGATGAATGGATTGTTCAATAAGATGCTAAAGATGATATGGTACATCCAGGTGATGATCTCAAGTGTTTGGATGTTGAGCTTTCTAAAAGATTGAGGGAAAGTGATCTTCCATCCACTAGGTAGTACTAGAGGCAAAGGAGGGCGTAGTGGGGCAGCCACATTTCACAGTTTCAACCACATTTCTCAGTTTCAACAAGAACTAGAGGTGGATGTTGGAGAAGAGCAAGACAATGTAGAGACTGAGGAGGAGGATGCTTATATCCCTTATGAAGATGATTTTGATGATGATCTTGATCTTCCTGATCAGGAAGAGGTGCAAGAAGATGACTTTTAAGTCTTAATAGTTAACTCTAACATTTATTTTACTTCATTTATGTAAACATTGTTTCATTTTTTATTGTTCCTAGTTTTATAGGAAGATGGTGGCGGTGATGATGTGGCCACGTGGGACTGAGGAGTAGAAACTAGTAAAGAGACTATTATTTGTATAGTATCACTATCATTGTATTTGTATGTTTCTAAACTTCCTTCTTTGATTTGAATATGAAGCATTTAATTGCTGTTGATCGTTTGGTTTGACCTTAAATTAACATGTTGTTTATTACTAAAAGATTCCATTTCACTCATTTGACTAGTATTTATTCATATGCTTATATTTCTATGTTTGTCTTATTTTTTTGGTAATTTTGGAATTTATTTTAATATTTTCTTTTAAAAAAATTAATTAGTTATTTTTGTACCTCGTGAACTAGTTGTATGACTAGGGGTGCCTAGTATCTCTAGGCATAAGTTGCACGCCTTTGGTTTGGGTGTGGATTGCACCTACGACTACATAGGTTGGATGCTGTTGTTTTCAAGTTTGTAGTCTAGGTTTATCTATTGGATATGGTTTATATTCAACCTAGAACAAAAACACAAATGTATTCGTGAAAAGCTTGGGATCAAGGAGAAGAGGACCTCATTCATGCCTTAGAGGATAAAGTAAGGAGTTGATATGTTTAGAGTATATTTTTATTTTTGAGAAGATTATTCATATAATCAGGTAGAATGTGCCATACTCTATTTATACTGATGAGTAAATTGGTAATGTTGTGTGTGACTAGTCCATCTTGGGAACTCTTGTTACATTGAACATATGGTAGAATTCAAATGCCTCAAATATGAGCTTGTTCTTCAGAATAGCATAAAATATTTTAAAGGAAAAGCTCTTGGAATTTTTGGAAAATAGTTTTTCAAAGAAAATGATTTTCTAATATTTTGTATTTCTAAATGTGATTAAAAAAATAGGGATATATCTCAAATTTGGAAATAGAATTTTTTGAAAATTGTAATTTGCAAACATGAGTTTCCATGGCTTGACTAGCTATTAAGATTCTGTAATAGGATATTGACAAAAAGGTTGTATCTTTTGGGTACATCTTGAGTAGCAAAGGATGTATATATCTAAATTTGAAATTTTGTGACTATAGCTAATATCAGTTTCATTGAGAATTCATTTCCTTCCAAAACTACTTAAAATAAAGTAGAATAAATTGCATCATATACAATAAGAAGTTGAATTCTTCATAGACTAATGTTACTGTATTGTCATAAACGATGATCCTCCATATTTGCAACCTTACCATATTTGCAAAAGCAATGACTTGACAAATGATGAAATAAGTGACATAAATTGATGAGTTAATTAAAGAATTTACTTAGAATATAGAGTGAGAGTGTATGATGATGGATGTGCAAGATTTACACTTTTGGACATGAAAATTAATTTTTTATTTAAATCTTGTTATCTGAGAGTAGAAAGCAACACCAACATGAGATCTTAAACTTTATGAGCTCAGTTATTGTTATAGATATAAAGGTGGTACACAAATTCTACAAAGTGTTATGAATCATATTTAGCACTGAAATTACAAATGGATAGTGAAATGAGTCTAGTTATTAGGTTCGTTGTGCTTTGGCTACTTGAGTTCAATTATGTTACTACAAATTTAGTTTCCATGAGTTCAGATAGTGAGATTTGATAGGACATGTGAGATGAAAGCTAAAGATTCCAAACATTTGAATTTGATCAAGATATTGAGAATTGATTAAGATACTAATGCCTCACTGATGAATGATCAAAACATTGAAGTCTAATTCAAAAGGCATTTGAAATATTTGAATTGAGTATGTGACATTTATTTTGAAAGTGTGGGGATACCTTGCATTTCTGACATTGCAAGTGAAAGAGTTTAACTTTTGGATGTTGAATCACTACTAAAATTGAGACTATTTTAGACGGCTAAAAGAAAATGATTTTTAATCAACCATCTTCACAAAAATAATCCAATAAGATTTGAGAAAAATGTCTTTAAAAATCATACATAAGTAGTTGTTTCTATCAAATTGTCTTCTTAAGTTTGGTAGGAAGAGGTTTTTTCCATGGGAAGAGTTGAAGAAGTTACTTAGAAACAACTGCTTAAAAGTTGGTTTTCCCTAGTAGAATTTAAAAACTCTCTTACATATGTGACCTTTTACAACTATCTTTGGTTTTCTGTTTTCCACTATTTTCATCTATACTAGCCAGAAACTCATTTATGTCCTTTTTTTCTTTGGCTAGCTTCAACTAAATCACTACTGCTGAATAGAATTTACACACACACACACACACACACACACACACACACACACACACACACACACACACACACACACACACACACACACACACTGTTGGTGTTTTTCACAAGTGCATGGGCTATTGTAGTATAGCTATGCAAATAGGGGTCGATCCCATAGGGACTCGCTTTAAATGTTGGAGTTTTACATAAAATTCAATAAATAAAAAAATAAAATAAAGCTAACAAATATAATAGAAATAAAATGACAATAGAATAAAAATTCAGATTTATTCAACTGCTACAATTTATAGAATTTTTAAATCCAAGAAAATATAAAATAAAACTTAATAAGCAGCCTTGGATATCATTGTCCCTGGATAGACAGAATAGGAATAAGGTGAAACCAGAATATTCAGGGACACATTTGTAAATAAAACAGGGACTGAGATAAGATTAAAATGGGTATACAAACGTAATTAAAATGAGGACGTAGATGTAATTAACAGAAAAGAACAAAAATGTAATTGCATTTAAAGAGGAAGGGTAAAAATGAAATTTTATTAAAAAATCTGGTTTTTAACAAAAACTTTACAAAACCTAACAAAGAAGAAGAGTGGAAGAGAAGATGGTAAAGCCTACCGGATTGGGGCTGTCGGAGATATTGGATCGTCTAGTGCGGAGCTAGACGATCTTGGTTTCTAGGCCGGCGTCTGGTACCGTCCAAAGTAGATGGTCGCCAGTCAGTGATGATCCACAGTGAAACGAAAAAAATGATGCCTTTTTTGGGTGTCGTTTTGTTCGTTTGGTTTAGGCAGTGTGGAATGGATTGATCAAAAGATCAGCCTTGGGTCGTTGAAGTAGATGGAAGCAGGGGCCAAGGAAGACGTCGTCTGGCAGGTTGATGCACTATAGGCTGAAGGCGATCTGAGCAAATGATGATGAACTGGGGGAAAAGTACAGACCCAGCTGGTTGGTGATGCAGTAGTGGAAGAAGAAGAGTGCAGCAATGAAGGAGACGTGGGAAAGGCTGGGGCAAGCAGAATTGGGTTGTGCGCTCTAAGGCTATGCGGTTTTTGTTTTCTTCCGATCTGGGTTTGTAATGTGGATAAACAAGGAAGGTGAGGCAAAGAGAGGGCAAAGTGAAGGGCCTTGAGCGGTGGTGTGATGGATAAAAGAGGGATGTGAAGAAGAAGGTGGTGCGGTAAACAAAACTGGAAATAGTAAACAAAAAAAAATTGAACAAGGAAGGTGCGGTTGATGCGGTGAATGGAGATGGGTAGATGTTAGAGAGGGTGCTAGGAAGAAGAAGTAATGTGAAATAGCTAAGGAAGATGAGGTGAATGTAACGAGATGAAAGGAGATTAAGAGAAAAGTATAACCAAAGAACTTAGGCAAGTAAGAAAAACTGAACAAAGAAGACAAAAAAAACCCAACTCTCAAACTCTTAAGGAAGAAAACGTGAATGAGAAACAAAACAAGGAAACTCCAACTCTCAACTCTTAAAAAAAACACTCCCCCCCACCTCCACGGTTCTCCTTTTTATAATAGTTTTCTTTTCCTTATTTTACTCTAACAAACTGCTCTTCTTCCCATCTAGGACTCTTCTTCCTTAGGAAACTCCTTTTTCAATTAGGACTCTTCCAATTAGGAATCCTCTTCCATTAGGCCTCTTGCCTTCTTGAACTTCACTTGATCTGCACCGTTGATCCTTGATAGATGATCTGTACATTGATCCTTAGCCATCCATGTTTCTTTTAGTTGATCTGCAAAAGAAAAGACTAAATTAAAATCATCTAAACCGCACATTAATCATCTAATAAACTCTAATGATCATTTAATCATTGATTTTGAGAAATTAAGGTTTGGATGGTCCTTTTGAGTTTAATGTAAAAATCAAGCTAAATTTTGCAAATTTGAACGGTTAGATGATCTAATTGAATGCTAAACTAGGGGTCTTTTAGCCAAAATTAAACACTTAACACACACACACACACATACATATATGTATGTATATATTCTCAGGGATATCGATTTGAGTGTTGGTTAGTAACTTTCTTTTCTTATAGTTAATTTTCCCTGTGAATGGATCTTTCATGCTTTTCATCAATCTTTACTATTAATTAGAAAAGTTTCCAAATGTTCTTTCATGTAATTTATTTTTTTTCAAACATTTTATAATTCACATACAACTAGTTTTTGGTAAAATTACTAAGTGAGTTCATTAATCTTTTCTATTTGTCCATTTTTTCAACAAATTGAAGCTTAGATGTATTTGAACTCAATTAGGGCAGGGAGTGATTGTAATCGCATATATAGTCCATGCTTGAAATGTGAAAACTTGGAAAAGGTATTACTATAGGGGAGTTGAGCAAAAATTTGTGCTTCAATAGAGATGAGAAAGTTAGCACCCCAATATTTGGCATGGAGAAGAACTTCCTCATGGACCCTCTACGAAGTAAGAAGATGTGAACAATATGAAGATACTATGAGAAGTGTTGCATATAGTACACTTACACAGATGTTTCAAGATGCATATGATGACTTTCAAGAGGACCCATAACAATTCCATACTACATTAGAGGAAGTTGAGCCATTGTATGTTTTGTGTATAGATTACACTAAATTGTTTGTAGTGGTAGAACATTACAATATAAAATTGAGATTTGGTTTTTTAGATCAAGGTTTTATAGAAGTGTTGAAAGACTGAAGGAGAACTAATTGGTCAAGTCCAATTGAGAGGCAAAGAAAACCCTGGCTACACTAGGGTTAAAGTATGAGAAGATACATGCTTGTCCTAATGATTACACCTTGTACTAAAAGCAGCACAAGGATAGAGCTACATGCTCAACTTGTGGATAGTCAAGATCAAGGTTGAAAAAGAATTCAATTGATCAATTGAAAGACAAGCCTACAAAAGTCCTATGGCATTTCTCTCTCATTCTAAGGTTTAAAAGAATGTTTTGTATTGCAAAAATAGCAAAGAAACTAGTATTTCATGCTGACAAGAGAGTAGCTGATAGCTATGTACACTATCCAACACATAACCTAGTGTGGGAGCTTGAGACTTTGTGTAGCCTAGTTTTGGAGTTGAATATTGAAACCTATGACTTGTAATATCTAAAAACAAGATTAATCCTTATGGTTCTATGTGTAATAGGTAGAGTGGTTGGTCTATTATAATGGTTTGTTACAACCTTCCACCATTTCTATGCATGAAGAGGGAGTTCATGATGTTAACTATGTTGATATTAGGTCCCAAGCAACTATGGAATGACATTGAAATGTACTTGGTCCCATGATTGATAACCTTAAGACATTATGAGATGTAGATATTGAAGCTTAGAATGCATACAAAAAAGAATTGCTCAACCTAAAGGCTATACTATTATAGAAATAAGTGACTTCCATGATATGGTAATTTTTCTAGATGCAGTGTGAAGGGATACAATGCTTGTCTTATCTATAATAAGCAAACATGTGCCATATGACTTAAATGTGGTAGGAAAATGAAATTTCTTTGCCATAGAAGCTGGTTGTGTAGAGACCATCCACACTATTCTAAGAATTGGAATATAATAGTAGTGTAGAGATAAGGACACCTCCAAAGATGTTGATAGGATGATGAGTATTGGAACAAGTTGAAAACCTTAATGTCTTGTGGGGGAAGAAGGAAGAAACTAAACATGCAGGTGATGTAACTGTAAAAGTTGTTGGAAGAAGAAATCAATATTCTTTCAACTTGCATATTTGAAATCCCTGTATTTGCACCATATGCCTAATGTCATGCACATTGAGGAGAATATGTGCAAAAGCTTGGCCAATACCTTGCTATGCGAGGAAAAAAAATGATGGAAATTTAGCTTGAATGGATCTTATGAAGATGGGTTTAAAGAGAAGGTTGCATTCACAAGATAAGAACAGTCGAGGAACATACTTGCCTAAAGCAAATTATATACTCAAACAAGAGGAGAGGAGAATAGTGTGTAAAACCCTATTAGAGCTCAAAGTATTAAAAAGTTACTTGTCAAACTTTAGAAACATTGTCTCTATGGAAGTGCTAAAAGCTTTAGGGATGAAGTCACATGATTACCATGCATTAATGCAAGAACTCCCACCTATAGCAATACATTATGTTCTACTGAATGAAGTTAGAGGATCTATTATCAAATTTAGCTACCTCTTCAATGCTTTGTGTAAGAAGATAATAGATGTTTTAAAATTACAAGAAATTCATCTAATGACAATTTTATGTGAGCATGAGACAATCTTCCTACCATCCTTCTTTGACATCATGATATACTCAACAATGCACGTCATTGATGAGGTCAGACTCTGCGAGGTAGTTTATTTGTGCTAGATGTACCCGTTTGAGAGGTACATGAACATTTTAAATGGTTACATATGAAATCATAATTGGCTAGAATGGTGTATAGTTGAATGTTACATTGCAAATGAAGCAATGGAGTTTTGCAAAGAGTACTTATCTAGAGTGGATGTTATTAAAATCTTCAGAAAGAAATAATCACTTGGGTTTAAAGATCCTAGAGTTGGTGAACCTCTTTCAAGTGGTTGTGTATCTACCATTGACCATAAATAGTGGGACCAGGTGCATTTTGTCTTGCAAAACAAAGTTGATGATGTCCAACCATACAATGAGTAAGTTGATAACACTCGACTCTTTCTCTCTCTCATTACTTTCACTTTTTCTTTTGTTTTATATATGCATAAAAATTAATTAATGGTTAGATTTTATTTGATCTCTCCATTAATTTGTATATATAATTAGCACATTGATGTCTTGAAAGCAAAGTATTCAAGTTATGAAAAGAAATATAAGTGGTTACAATATAAGCACTATTGCACTTTCGATACTTGGCTCTTCAGAATTTAGCATGAATTAATTACATTTCTTATAAATATCATACTATATATTACTATACTTAACTATAACAATCATATCCCACTTAACATATTTATATATGTATACACATACATACATACATACATACATACATACATACATACATACATACATACATACATACACACATTGGTTCATGATTAGTAAGATGTTCTATAAAATGGTATATCAAAATCTGTGAGCTGGATGGTAATGGGACCATGACCAGAAGTGATGAAGTATGCTGGATATTCCATCAATGACTATTACTTTTACACAAAATACCATGGTAACTTAAGATCACAATAACTTATTTGCCAATGCTACATTCTTTTCTAATTTAAGGGATAACAAGCCAATAGCTACAAATGATACTTATTATGGGTTTATAAAGGAGATATGGGCCTTGGATTATACTTGTAAAACTATCATTGTGATTACGTGTGATTGGGTAAAACATAATGAAGACAACATCAAAACTGATGCCCTTTGATTGACCTCAATAAGATTGGTTACAAAAATGATAAGTTTATTTTAGCATTGGAAGCAAAATAGGTATTTTATGTGTAAGACAAATGTGATAAGAGATGGTTAACTATTTTATCAACCTCCTCAAGGGATTTTTAAGATGAAGATAACCTAGGCAATACTTCAATAGATTACCCTTGTATTACCAAAACAATTCTATCAATCAATTTACTTGATGGGATTGAGGATTATTTGAATGATAATGGTGAGTATGCATGTAGTGGCCATTTCAGTTTTAGAAAGAAAGCTGCAAAGATTTTCCAGTGTGCTTTTTATTGGCCCACTATTTCCAGAGATTCACATACTTACTGCATAACATGTGCTAGATGTCAATAGCTAGGGAGTCTAGGAGAAAGAAATATGATGCCCTTAAACCCCATTCTTATTATTGAATCTTTTGATGTGTGGGGTATTGATTTTATGGAACCTTTTCCTAATTTCTTTAGTCATCTATACATCCTTGTTGTCATGGATTATGTGTCTAAATGGGTAGAAGCTATACCATGCAAGACTAATGACCATAGGGTGGTGGTCAAGTTTTTCAAAGAAAATATATTTTCATGCTTTGGTACTACTAGGGACATAATTAGTGATGGAAGTAAACACTTTTTCCATAGAGTTTGTGAACTTAATGAAGAAATATGGTGCTACTCATAGGGTTTCTACCCCTTATCATCTTCAGACTAGTGGATAGCTAGAAGTGTCAAATAGGGAGATAAGGAGAATCTTAAAATAGACATTTAATCTAAATAGGAAAGATTGGTCTTTTAGATCTTGCGGCACATTATGGGCTTATCGTACTGCATTTAAAACACCTTAGGCATGTCACCCTACTGCTTGGTCTATGGAAAGGCATGCTACGTACCTCCCTATAGAATTTGAGCATAAAGCATATTGGGCCATTAAAAGGCTCAATTTTGACCTAGATATTGCTAAAACCCATAGAAAACTCCAACTCAATGAGTTGGATGAACTTAATAAAGATGCATATGAGTCACCCAAGATATCCAAAGACTGCATGAAAAGCCATCATGATAGACACATCATGTGAAAGTCAAGGAGAAAAGGTCCTTTTGTATAATTCTAGATTACATCTATTTCTTGGAAAACTACTATCTCGATGGACTGGACCATACATAGTATGTACTATTTACCCTCATGGGGTTGAAGAGATAGAAAAAGATGGAGATATTTTTAATGTCCAAGGGCAAAGGTTAAAACCCTATCTAGAATTGTTCAACCTTGAAGTAGAGGAGATATTGTTAGAGGAACCTATATACCATGACCCACCTTAGCATGTCCCCTAATACCAGCACTCATCATGACAGTTGTCACTATCATTCATCATTAAGTAGCATTGCATGTCTAGCTGAAGATGTTAAACTTAGCACTTACTGGGAAGCAACCTAGGGTTTTGAGAGAGTCTTATTATTCTGTATTACCCATTTATCATATAGGGTCCTATGTTTTGAAACATTGGGGACAATGTTTAGTTCAGGGTGGGGGATGTAACTATGCATGAGATTTTCGAGTTTTCTTGTATTTTGAAAGATAAAGAAATTTTTTCTTTCTAATTTTTTGAGATTTTAAGGTCAAAGTTCCTTTACTGTAATGAAAATTGGATTTTTAGAATCTTAATATTTGACCTATTTTAACTTCTTAATAGAAATACATATAATTAATTCTACATCTTATTCATGTCTTGAAGTTTTTTATGAAAGATAAATCTCAGAACACACTTTCACCCAGTGCATAGTTAGTTACACCTTTTGAGCCTCTTGGTACCTTTTCTTTTCAAAACTCAATCTACTTTATCCCAGAAACCTAAATATAAAATATCAATGACCTCTCTTTCAAAAATGAGTAGAGATGGTAGACAAAGTATATAAAGGAGAAAAGTTAAAGAAGTGAATAATATTGAAGTCAATATGAAGGGAAAAGCCTTCCCCTCAAAGAAGATATAAAGGAAAGTAAAAAAAGAAAAGAAAAAAAGAGAAAAATTATGAAGAGAGAAAGGAAAACTAGAAAAGATATTCGCTTCAGTGTACACCAAAGGAAAGTTGTCAAAAGTTAAAGAAGACCTTTACTTTGAAACCTGAATCCTTTTTACCCTTTCTTTTACAACGATTCCCAAGCCATTGTTTCATGATATATAAAGATCTATTGATCTTAAGGTGGAAGATAGCCTTAATGATCATGAAATAGCATAGGTCTTGGTAATGACATCCATTTTTAAGGATCACATTCCTTTGTCTCATTTGTGGTCATAAAATTATGTGAACCATTAGTCTATTTGGATTCATTCACATAAAGAGAGAATTTTGTTTGACTCCTTTCTATGATAGTTTTATTTCTGAGTGTATACTAGTGAGAAATTGAGGTCAAAACATCATTCAAATAAAGTATAAGCATATCTATTTAGAAGTCCTAACTTACATAGCTACTCACACACTTCACTCCAAGATATAACTGCAATAAAATGGCTTTGGTATGCAGACAACTTATAGAATTTTTTATTCATCTTTATTAAGTTGTTAAAGTTAGTACAGTGCTAATGGATGAGAATTCTTTAAGATAAAATAAAAGCACTTAGTCTTATTGAATTTTG
Source organism: Warburgia ugandensis (assembly GCA_035236585.1). Lineage (NCBI taxonomy): Eukaryota > Viridiplantae > Streptophyta > Magnoliopsida > Canellales > Canellaceae > Warburgia > Warburgia ugandensis. The sequence continues at coordinate 27,902,723 of CP141130.1, read as the reverse complement.
TGGGTACATTTACTACAAACCCTTCTAGGCTTAACTTGTCCACTTGGGGTAACCTAACGATTTAAGGGCTTGTTGCATATGCTAATTGTAATCGTGAGTACCTATGAAAATGACAACCATATTTGTTTTCATGATTTTTATTTTTTACATGTTTTGCTCGGGACTGGCAAAATACTGGTTGTAGGGTATGATAAGTATTCAATATTATATAAAAAATTACCCAATTTGTAGTTTATATGTTATAAATTATAGGCATTATTCTAGGCTTTTTTTTAGAATTTATAAATATGCATTTTTGACCTAATAATTCAACAGTCTATAATTGGCAGGTTTAGGAGCTAATCTAGAGTTTGTGAATAATCATAGTTTCCTAGGATTAAATTAGTATTTGTACTCTTTGGTAGGTATTGAGAAGATGATCTAATGTCCGAGATGAAGTAAGATATGATTTGAAGGTCCTGATCAAAAGAAGGCCAGAGACTTAAATTTCAATATTCCAAAGCTAAATCAAGGTTGAAGATCATCTTAAGGCCAGAAAGAAAGCAATTGGAAGATTAAAGGTGACTAGAATTGGCCCGTGCAGAAAGCCATACAATTCCACCACCTTTGCATGAGAATTGGAGCCATACATGAAGTTTCTTAGTCTAACACGAAAACCTAAGTAAGCCAAGCCTTTCAAGCTTTGAAGTAGCCATTCAAGCCATTAAGCATTAAGCCATCAAAGTGAGCCACTAAGCCACATAAAGTCACACTATTGGACGAGACTTTTCAAGAAATTATCCATGCTAAATAGTGAATTTCAAGGGATAATTAGAAAGGAATTTGGGCAGTAATCAACATGGTAGGATATGCATGCATAAGTGGACTAATCAAGAGAGAGACCAAGTCTAAATTCCTTATTTTTTCCCACTCTTCCCCACCCCCCTTTCTCTTTCCAACTCATCATATTACATAATTAGAAAGTGGGGAATTCAACATCACCTTCCTTGAAAGGTGATGCCTTCCTCTCTTTCTCTACTAGTGACATCCAAGAGAAACAATAGCATGAATCCCTTTCGTTTACCTCTTAATGTTCTCTTGTTTCTTGCTTTGATCACTTTGATTTTCCCTTGTGCCTTTGCTAGTTCATTGCTTCTTTTCTACATCTTAGCCTTTTATTTTAGCTCTTAAATTCACATGCATGATATCTGAGTTTTGAAAGGGATTATTGGAGTATGTTTAATTTTTGATTTGAAGTTGAGATCTTGCTTACTAATAGTGTGTAATTTTCAGCCTTGTTCTCAATGCACATGTTCACCACTTTTTTATATAATTTCAAGTCAATTAATAAACTTGTTTGATGAGCATTGTTGCTAACTAATTTCAATAGTAAAATACTTCAATTATTGAGTGTTAGATTTCATGAAAAGTGCTTGTTAATTTGCTTTCCATGTCTTAATTGATTTGAGTTTCGTATATACCATGTTGCTCGATTTTTTTCATCTCATATTTCTAGCACAATGTCAAGCAGTCCATATACTTTGTTTTCTTGAAATCTTGTGAACCCATTTAGATTTTTAGTTAGTTTAGTGAGTACTTTGATTAGTTTGCATGTTAGTCAGCTTTTAATTCTTAATTTCTAGCCATCTTTCACTCCATGAACAATGTGCACACTTTCATGGTCATGCACATGGTGATTGAAGTTCATGTCTAAATTGTTTGTTCATTCTTTTATTTGGTTAAGTTTAGATTTTAGTAATTAATTATTTTACATCATACATTAAATAGAAATGTTCTAATTTAGTTATAGAAATTTTTATTTTTACAAATTTTTAGATTTACGACAGTGTTAGTTCAGGAAAGTTTCATTTTTAGCAAGTTTTCTTAAATAAAGTTTAATTGATGCGTTCATTCTAGTTTTGCATTAGTTTCTTTTCTTAAATACATGTTAGTTAGGAAAGTGTTTAATTTCATTAAAAATATTTATTTTTAGAAAGTTTCCTTTAGTTCATGTATCTAATTTTATGCATGTTGGCCATTAGATGCTGTTTAAATCCCTAGTTTAATCAAAACAACCTCTCTTTGGCAAAGACAAGCAACTTAAATAAGATCCAATCAATTGAAAATTCTATGATATTTTCATGGGATTGAACTCTCTCCCATGCAATTACTACTTTGATTTGTGTGCATGTGATTAATTTTAAAGCTACACCACCTTTCATCCCTCTCTCTCTCTCTCTCTCTCTCTCTCTCTCTCTCTCTCTCTTAAAACCTTTCTTTAAAGTCAGTATGGAATAATCAAATTTAAAAACTATTTAAATATTTTTCTCTAAAGTCAATTATCCATTTGAATTTTAAAATCCTACTCAAATTTAATGCAAAATGAAATTTCATTTACTCACCACTTGCACCTCTTGCCCACCATAGATCTCTTTGTGTATCGCTACCACACTCCCTTTGAATATGTCCTTCAATTTTGCCAATGCAGAAGTTTCTCTCTCTCTCTCTCTCTCTCTCTCTCTCTCTCTCTCTCTCTCTCTCTCTCTCTCTTAAAAATTGTTTTGAAGTCAATATGAATAACCAACTTTAAAAACTATTTTTAAAGTTGCTTCTAGAAATCAACTTTACAAACTCTTTCTAAAGTTGGTTATCCATATCAATTTTAAATTTCCCAATTAGATTTTATACAAAATAAAATTTCATTTACCCACCATTTCACCTTCTTGTCCATCAAAAATCTCTATGTATCACTGGGTGTCCCCTTAGAATATCTGTTTTTGCCAGTGATGAGGTAAGTCTTCTATCATCACTCTCTCTCTCTCTCTCTCTCAGAGTCCATATTGGTTGCATATGGTAGAAAAAAGAAGCTATGTCTGACCCCTCACCCTCCTTTCTCTCCCTCTCTCCTCTCTATTTGTCTATCTTTTTGTCCCTATCAATCTTGCATGGCCAGAAAAACCAGTCATGCATGACCCCTGCCCCCTTCTCTCTCTCTTGGTCCCTGTTCATAGCACATGACCGAAAAAGTAGCCATGTACGACCCCCTCCCCCCTCTCGATCCCTATCAATCTTGAATGGTTGAGATCACTTTGGACTACATTTGGATTTCTTCTTATTGCTTTGGATGATGCATGACTAGTTAGTTCCTTGTAATAGAATATATTGTATAATTTTTGAATTGCTTAGAGATAGATGCCCAACATGTTGCTTTTCTAATGGTCGAAACCTTTTTTTCTTCTTTTCTTTATGAATGGTCTTACAAATTTTCTTTAAAGGAAAGATTAAAGCGAAACCAAACTCTCATAGAGGACAAGAGAAAAATGAGTGGTGAAAAATCCTTGGATTGGAAGTTATTGACCATATGTAGATGATTTGGAACTCCAAGGTTTTCCAAAGACATGTATGTGGCTCACCATTAAGATTGTGCATACTCTAGTTTTGAACCTCTTGACATTATTCTAGTTTGGCTTAAGACATCGCCTTGCAAATGCAATTTCTTGCTTATTATGGAGAATAAGATACTACTCTAGTAGCTTATTAGGAGCATTTTTAGGGTTAGAATTAAAATTCTTATCTATTAGCTTGTTAGAAGGCACTGTAAAATGGTTGTGTTACAATAATCTGGTGACATGAACATGCCACTTAAGCAAGAATCCCAAAACTAAATGAAGCATGTTGGTAGGAATTATCACTTTTGCTAGAGAAAATAATGCAGCAAGTAAAAATTGCATGCTTGCATAATAGAAATAGAAGATATGTGGAAGTATCTCTAATTCTAGAAATCACAAGTTCTTGTAAAAAGCCTAGGCATAAAAATCCAAGATACAAACAAAATGATAAATACTTTAAACATTGCAAAATAGCTTAAGATGAGTTCACACTCACCTGATTACCAATGTGAGCAAGATTTCTAACCTCTTGGTGTCATAGGCACATTAATGTAATATTAAGGCTATGCTCAAATACTAAATTTAAAAGATGCACCCAAACCCTTACCCAGAACATATATTGCCAGCATTTATTATTATATGGTACTATTTTTTCAATATATCAATGTTTTTCTTTTCAGATGAACATTGCATCTTATTTGATGCGTGGCGTGACATGCACCATCTTTCATATCTTGGATGATCAATGTGTTTTTGAGTCTTCTATCATGTTTTGACATTTAAACCCTTGTTTGTTCACCCTAGTTAAAGATCAACCTTTAGCTAAAATTTCTACGATTCACTAATCTCATCAAATTCTCATAGTTTTGAATACGATAGAACCACAGTTGTTGTGGTCAAACTTCTACTTTTGGCCATTTTTTGGAAATTTTTACAATTATGACATGATGTTTTGTTACATAGATGAGGAATATTTTATAATTTATATGATTCTTGTCCATGTTAAAGGGATTTTTGCACATAAAGTAGATTCTCCATTCCAACAATCTTCAAAAGAATCTTGTTTCCTATATTTCTTTTTCATAATGGACTTTTTTTATTTTATTATTAGAATGTTATAGGTGAAAACAAGAAAACATACAAACAAAAGCTTGGAGTGTCAAGCAAACACAAAACAAAAAAGGTTAATGGTATTAGAAAGAAACTTTATCCAAGTCTAAGAAGTTATATGCCCAAGGTTAGCTCAAAGAGAAAGCATAGGAAGTTAACCCCTCACAACTTCCAAAAGATCAAAACCTACATTTTCTAGGAGGAATACTATATTTGAGGTGCCTCATGAATTCAAGTAACTTATGGAAACTCAAAATGAGCATTTTGTCTATTTTTCTTTTTCATTTTATGTGGATGTGTGTATGGCAATGAAGTATTATTGAGACAAGAAATACTAAAAATGAGCAAAAGAGAGTGAATTACCTGTCAAGACAACTAAAACAAGAAAAAACAAAATCAATAATAAACCCCTATCCCCTAAACAAACAAAAGCTGTAATAAACTACTATCGTCCTAAATTGCCATGGTATCTGACTAGAACTCCTAAACCATCCATTGACAATCAAAGAGTCCTCTCAACAATCAGAAGCGCAAGAGTTCACAACCTTTAAAGCTTAATGTCAGTATTACGATTGGTAACTTCATCTTGCAACAAGTCTACATATCCACACATACCTGGATGCTGAAAAAGGTGAGTAACCTTGTAGTTCCAATATAATCTTCTAATACTCTTATGTTGCTAATTCAATTGTGTGTATTGCGATTATTAAGATTTTGCATAAGGTCATCAATTGAAATGAAAAGATATTTTTGTTTCTAATTTCAATATTTGAAGTATATGGATAATTAGGATCTTTTTTCAACCTTAAGTGCATTATGATATGGTTTGTGGTAATATATGCTAAGGATTGAATAATAGCAAATGGTTGGTATTAAGTCTAGGATTTTAAAGGTTTATGTAGGCTTGACAATTCCATGAACATGTCATAGTTGTATAGTTGATTTCTCTTGTTCTCTTGTTGTTTTTTGTTTAGGAAATGTTTTGGTTTTGGTTTTCTCCATCTTAGGTATTGTCTCTGAGTTAGTTGGGGGCTCACAACAAAATTCTCACATCTAACAACCTTCAAAGGAGAGGCTAGTCTATTCTGAATAGGTATTTCTGTGTAAGAATGTCTCAAAAATAAATAATCATATTTCCTCCTTTGTAATTTTTTGCTAAAGTGTGCAAGATATTTCTTAATCTTTTTAGGTCTTTTGGGTTTGGCCAGCCATGGTTTAGGACCTCACACACTAGCATTCCTTACATGTTCCTAGTCTCTTGAAAGTTTCATGGCAAGCAACAATTCCTACAGTGCTTTGATCATTGTGGAAGGAAGGAAATAATAAATGCTTCAATTCTATGCAAAGAGTTCAAACATCCACCATCTTCTTCATCAGACCCAAGTGGTCTGATTGATAAAGGCACACGACCTCTGCTAGCTCAACCCAAATTCCTAGTCATTAAAACAAGATACATTCTTGCTCTAATATGAAAAATCACCCTAAAACCAAACTGGTGATGATCTCTTAAATGATATTACATGAAATTGATTCTACTGTGTTCTTTAAATGCATTACATAGACTATTTGATTTCATTATGTTCTCATTTGAAGTAAAGATGGAACATGAAGAACATGAACCATAGACTAACTTGAGCAGCACTTAAAAGAGAAAGAGCATAGGTGAACATCAATTAAAAAGGTTATTAAGAGAATGTTAAAGGGAATAAAAGAAAATGTCCAGTACAAAGTAAGGGGTAAGAGATAGGTGACAATGCAACATCCTATAGTAGTTTCCTTTACTCTAGAGTAAGAAGCATGGTGCTTATCACAATTGATGATTGAAGACATGCCACCAATAATCAAAGATTCCATATGGGAGATGGTGAAGGTATGCATATATTATGTATTATATAATATAGTATATATCTTATCATCTTATTTTCAAATATAGTAACATGCTTGTTCATACTATGTAGACTACATTTGAGGTATTGGAGGAGAAGAATATGTGTGCATTGCAATGAGCTTGTGAGAAATGGAGAAAATGGAAGAACTATCTCTCCAAGTTGTTCACAATACCTGTGATTTATTCCAACATCATTGACCAGGATGTGTGGAATGAATTTGTAAAGGTCCACATGTCTACTAAATTTTAGTTATGTACTACAACAATGTTTCATTGAATTAATTATATATGGCATCCAATTTCTCTTAATTATATGTTTACAAATAAATGTGTAGGCAAAGAGTGCAAAAGGGGGAAAGATGCATGACACCAACATATGCAATATCACCTCTCCTATTGGACTATGCCCATTTAAAAGAAAATGAAGTAAGTATTAGTGACAGTTATAGTTATGTATGTTTCATTACATAACTATTGTGTCTTGCTTGGTAGTAAAAGAAGTCTAGGACTACAGATCCCATTGACTACATCGTCTTGTGGAAGATGGCACATTTGGTTGGTCATAATGCCGAAAACTTCAAAGACAAAGCTACTATAGATATTGCTACTCACATTGTAAGTGGTTGGACATGCTTACCATTAACAACCTTAAAATTTGTAAATTAATTAATTGAATTGATCATGTCCTTCTAATTAAATTTTGTAGGACATACTTACCCCCAAAAGCATAATAGCAAGAACATTAAGTAGTATTGTTGCCTATGATGACATCCTATATAGGGCTATAGGGCAATAAGGACCACCCTAGCCGAGTAAGGGACCAAACTTTAGTTGACAATTACTTGTAGTTGTTGACAAGGATCCCTATGAAAAGATGTGTGAAGAGCTAAATATGGATGTCATTAGATAGTTCCAGTAAGGAGATTTAGAGCTAGTTCCTCATACCCCTATACCACAATAACATGGTAGCTAGAACTCTCTTACTGAAGAAGATGATGAAGGACAACATGTGCCTTGAAAGGAGAAATTCTGGCCAAGTAAGTATATACATAGACACCAAAACTTTTTCATTGTCCATGTAATTCTCCTATCTCAACCTTTCTAATGTATGACATATTTCTCCTTTATAGGGGGACCAATGCCTATTGGCCTTAAATACTTGTCTAAACATCATAGAAGTAAGTTCATGCTATGAGCATGAATCAATTGTTTTACCCAAAAAATAGTATGCCTCCACATACTAAGCGCGTGTCTATTACCATGGCTTTGAATGTGAGTGCCTACCTAGCATTTCCTTTAGAAATGGACAATATTTTTACCATTGGGCAGGTCGGTGCATATCACATTGCTTAGTTGGAGGAATTTATAATTCCCATAGAATCCAGCGTATATATCATTTCATACCACCATCTAAGGTTAATTAGATGCAGTAGAAAGCGCCATCAAGGTCAACTACTGCTGTACTTTCAACCGTCATTGTAACAATAGAACCGGTATTAGTATTTATTTTTTTCATCTTAAAAATTTGGTACTTAATAGCAACCATCTAAAGATCACATGGAAGTTAACATCTCCTCAATCCCTAAGGTTACTCTATGGACTCATCGATGAAGATAGGGCAATCAACCCTATATGGATCAATGCCAAAGTGCTTGTTGATAACATCATTGAAGTACCACTTACGGGAGAAGAACTATTAAGATTTCACTAATGAGATCAACTCGAGCACCCTCACATTGTCTCATACATAGGATATATGCAAATATCTACTTCTATAATGATACTCGACATCACATGTTAATTTTTTTATGGTAAGTAACCTTTATGCATCTTCTTGCATGATGCAATAAACCTTTTTGAGGTCTAGGATGTACTCCACTAGTTCCTTAACCTTGGGGTAATTTGTGGAGAGGTAGAGCCATGGCTAATGGAGAGGCAAGTTGAAGATACATTAGCATGATTATTCCAATGTTCAATGGGGCAAACCTTAATGACATCTTGCAATAGCATGTAAGTTTTAATTTTTTTTTTCTTTCTAACCTATGCTCTATACATAAGGATTGTAAACTTTAATTGAAATTCTTATGATTGTATATATAGGTCTCATTGTATAGTACTAGTTTTGGATGTGCGTGGTTGGCATGCATTCTTTTTTTCTTCTTGTGGATCACACATTCAATCCTCGCTCATGGAAATCATAAATAAGTAAGATTTTAATCTTTTCACACATTATATATAGGAGATAACCAATATTTTATCCATATCTAATGCATTTGAATTATAAATTTGAGAGCATGGTTAAGATGGGCTAATATAATTGGGACTATGCAACCAGCAAAACTTACTTGGAAGAATGTCATTGTAGGAAAAATAGTTAATTACTCTATTTTATAAACTAAACTTTCAATATTACACATGCATGTTTGGTATTTATTGATCCTATCTATTTTCTTTATTGTATAATTCCCTAGACATCAATCTAATTGGGAGTATTGGTACTATGTGTTGAGAACCCTAGTATTTGATGGTCTTCATGCCTCACAACTTAAAAAGGTAAGACAATTTTTACTGGTCAAAAGAATGTGTTAATTGAATTAAATATATTGTATTATAGCTGCTGTGCTTTCTGAACGGGCAAACAAGAAGAGTTACTCCAAAGGAAATCTCAACAAAAAAACAAGCAAATGGGTTGACTATGTAATGAGTATTAATTAGAACAATTATAATGTTTACATTAATATAAATTATCTTATTCATTAATAAAAAATACTAAATTTCTTCATTTATATGCATGTGCTCTTCTAGTTTTCATTATTTTCATAGAAATATATATTTTTTATGGGATGAATTAGGGGAAGTTGGAGTGTGAAAGTAAATGAGTGTGTATAAAGAAGTGTGGGCTTAAGTACTTGTGAACTTTTTTTTTTTTTTTTTTCATGTCTGTCAATCTCTTACGTTGAAAGTGAATGAATGATTATGTTGTAGTTTCCAAAGTCTTTAGAAGATTGTAGGAAGACTATAATTCTAAGAAGGTTATATACTTTACACAAAAATGTGTAGTGATGTTGAATTTGGATGTTGTTGATGATGTTTGGATTCATTTTAATATCTTTAAGGAATGCAGGAAGATTATAGTAGTATCAATACATTGAATTTATGTAGAAATGTAGTTTAGGATTGCAATGTAAAGTAATAAAAAAAAAATTGTGACTTTTCTAAAGTCGATTTTCTCCATCTAAGTTTAATAGCCCCCAACTTTTAAAGTCAATATCCATTACCGACTTTATAAGATCTTTAAAAGTCCTATAGATTATCTCATTTCAAAGTTGAAAATGGTAAATTGACTTCAAAAGTTTGACACTTAAAATTAGTTCTAGTAAACCAACTTAGTTTAAGTCCTTTTAAATTTGGTTAGTGTAAACTAACTTTCAAAGTCTTAACTTTTTAAGTGGTTGCTAACCGTTTTCTTTTCATAGTGATTTTAAAAGGCGGTTCGACAGAAGACAATTTTGTAACTGTCTTCTATATATGTTTTCAACTGATGTTAAAATCTTATTATAGACTAGTAGGTAACTGATTATGTTTTCATTGATTATGATTGCAAGTCCCATAGAATCTATATTTAGAAACTTTGCATCCAAATAAGATTGTAGAAATATTGAAAGATTGTACATAGATGAAGAAATCTCTATACAAATTTTGTTGATCCATGGATACATAAAAGCAAAGGGACTTAGATTCTAAATATTAATTTTTGCTTACCATGATAAGATGGTTTTATCTTTACAGTTCAACTATTGGTTACAAGTGACAACTACTATGGTACTAATGAGTATATTGATTATGTGTTAACAACTATGGTACTAAAGAGTACACTGATTCAAACAAGCATTAAATTATGTTCACAAAAAGTTATTGATTATTACTATTTAATAAACAATATTGAAAATTTTATGGTGATCGATATACACATAATTATTACAGTTAATACCCCTAGAAATTGCATTTGTAAATCTATGAATTACTTAATTAATCACTAATTAGGGTTATTTTGCATTTTGGGAGATTACGGTTGAAAGAAGAAATTTTATGCATTTAAGCTAACCGGCCCCACAACTCAAAATACAAGAGCATAAGATTTCAAAGTTCATTCAAGGTATCCATACCACTTTCAAAGTAGTTAGAAACCCCATGCATGCGACCACCTTATCTACATAAGATGCATAGTCATTATCAAAACTAAAGGTGGCAAAGATATTCCATGTATGTAAGCAAGCACTCACCATCTGATTATGCTTCTAAGTGAAGCCAAAAAATTCCATGAAGGATGTTAAACATTTCCACTCTCTTTCTGAGTTTAGAAAAACCAAGAAAGTTGGGTCTGACTTGCAAATCATTCTCATCCTCACTTGATCAACATAATAGCATGTTTTTCTCCCTATTTTATGCAAGAAGAAAAAGAGTTTAACCAAATAAGAAAATGTGTTTTATTTGGAAAAAAAATAGGAATGCAAAAATGTCTAAATTGGAGAGGAAAAAAGAGAGGGAAATCTATGGCTGAAAATAATCAAGAAATGGAGGAATCAATGACTAAGATTTGATGCATATTTAGGCGGTCCTAAACTTCCAAAGAAAATGGATATCTAGGAAAGGTGACTGAGTTGGAGAGAGAGAAGGAAATAGACAAAAGGGATGATGAATGTAGACATTTCAATAGAGAGTATTAGAAAAATTCTAGAATATGGGAAAGATACTCAACGAAGCAATTCTTATGTGGACCAGTGGGAGTATGACACAAGGAAAGTCATCCAAGCAAGAAAGAATGTAAAGGCTTACTAGGATGGAGAAAAATATGATTTGATTATTTAAAAAGTTGGGATAAAACATGTTTTAAAAAGTGGGGGCTAAGACATTTTTCTAGAAGTGCATTGTGAACCAATTCAAAAAGATGAGAGGAGTGGGATGTGTTTTCACTTGGGAGCTAGGGTTTAAAATGTTTGCTTTTAGCACAAGAGGAGATGTGCTTCTATATTTAAGAGTACAAGGATTGAACATGTTTTGCATGCAAAGGGCGGTTGTAGTGTGTCACACTTAGAGAGAAAGGCACCTCGCATTAAGAAAGGAAGGAGTGAAAAAACATGCTTTGGAAAGGAGGGAAGCTTCACTTGGAAAGACTTTTTTATAAAGGGGTAGGAGGTTTCTTGGGGATATGACACGTTATATTAAAAGAAGGAAACAAGAGACATATTTCCCAAACAAAGACTAGAACAAGTCTCATTAAAATAAGAGGAAATAAATATGTGTTGTGGGTGGCTTGTCTGGAAAGGAGATGCTTTTGCTAATGAATTAACATGTTGTATAAATGGGGGAGGGAATGCTGGGAGGAGAATTTTTTTTCTTTTATTTTTAAGTAACTAAAGCTAGACATCTCTTAAGGAGTAGTGCTAGGAATCTTATCTCTTGTGTAGGTGTGTTTCTTTGAAGGTGCTAGACATTTTCCTCTCTTGGGGACTTCACTTGAGGCTTACCATTTTGAGGAGAGGATAATAACAAGGGCTGCTTGGGATGATTATGGATATTGGAGTTGTTGGAATAGATACGCCCTTCTCCTTGAAGCTTTTCTTGGCTGCTTTGGGAGTTCTTTTTTCTTGATTAGTGACATGTCAAGGAAGATACAACTTGTCTTGCCTAGTTTGGAGCAGATCCTAGTGGGTTGTTGTTGACTAACACATCAAGACTTTTGGGCATTGATCAAATCTAGAAAAGCTTTGTAATCTTTTCTTTTTCATCATGCTCTTATAATGAAGCAAAGTTTAATTTCAATAAAGTTCAATTAATTTTTGCTTAGTTTAGATCCTAGATTTCATACTTTTTTTTATCTAGTTTAGTTTAGGATTTAATCTAAAGTTTCAGCCATAACATATGTGTTTTGTCTTAAATTAGTTAGGAGTTATTTTTATGCTAAGATTAGCCTAGGAGTAAGCTAAGATTGTAGCCATCCTAGGACTAATTTCAATATTCCTAAGCATAGATAGAAACCTTGCTAACCTAGTTATTTCATGATAGCTTCAAGCTAGAATTTGATTGATTTTTAGGATGTTTTCATCATATTTTAGGGAATCTTTTTTCATATTTTTTTCTACTTATGTCATGCTTCTTGTATAGCTTAGATTAGTGATCTTAATAGGTTAGATGTAGGTTATTTTTGGAATTTTTATCTTATTATTTAAAACATTTTTTAGGTTAGATTTAACCGTGTTTTTCATATAATCATGAGTAACTAAATCATATATCTAGAGAGAGGACAAAACTGCATAAAATTAGGAATTTTTTCATGTATAAGTGATCACTAGATTTATAAATTTGAACTATTAATTCATATGATTTGCCATATATCTTAATATACATAAGTAGTGCTCTTTCATGGGGTTTATGACATACTTTTAGTAGTTTATGAACTAGTTATTGTATGTTAATTAGCTTGATATGTATGGATTCTCACATAATTTGTGATCTTAAAAAATACAAGCTATGCTTTGAATATATATAGATTAAGCTAGGCAAATCATTAGAATTGAGAAAATACAAGAATTTGGACTTTTAATGCACATATCTTCCATATTATTATTTCATTATTGTTATATTAACATGTGTTGTATTAAACTAATGATACTTAGATATTAATGTTAATAATTAATAATGTGGTGGATTCCAAAACCCTAGATTTCATAGTTTTGTTAATTTATTCATTTTTAGTGCAACCATAGTTAATTTAATTGCTTGTCTAGGTTAGGATAATTTAAGTTAGATTTTGATTAATATTTTTAATTTTCAGATTGAGTCCTTGAGGGATGGACCAATATTTGCATGTATATACTTCAATAGACCCATGCACTTGAAGTATTCTTTTTAAAACAAGCTTAGTGTGGACAAAAGTCTCTAATGACATTTGTGACAAATGGATATTTTCTATTAGCCTATTATGTCAATGTGAGAATTGGAATACACTTCGAGGCAGCAGCTTACAAAGCTAAGTGATATGACAATATCCAATACATTTCACCAAATGGTATGGATACTTTCCTATATAGTAGGCATGATGAGTTCTGACACTATGCAATTCATTTTGATCTTCAAAAAGGATTTTACTGAGTAACCTTGATACAAAATAGTTTGATTTATGACTTTGGGTGCAAATAATGAGAACCTAGTCAAAAGAGATAATGGCTAGTTCTTGCACTATGTAGGAATTGTGAAAATATTCTCACAAGATTTAGTTAGCTTATCTTATGACATACATCCTGATTATTTAATGGAATGCTATTAAAGCATAATTTAGAGCTCATTGATTTAACTAAAGTACTACAAGTTCATGGTGGCCTAATACAATATATGATTCTATATTCACAGATAGAAGATACAATTAATCCAAATGAAGAACACACATATTTTTGTGAAAACTAGCACATTTTCATGAGGCCTAATTTCACTACACACCCAATAGGCTCGTGACCCAATTGTCATTACTCATACAGGGGATTCTTGCCCAACCCACTATGGAAATCCCAAGTCCAAATTCTAAAAAGGGAATTTGTAGAAGTCCTTTAGAATATTCATTATTCCAGAGGATGATAGAATAGTCTAGAATAATGTAGACTAATCTAACACTGTTGGATAAGTGACACTTGTACATTATCTAGACCATTGATTGTACCTCCCCAAGCCTATAAAAGGGGAGAGTTTCTCATTTGTAACACAGAGGAAGCTATCTGAGTTGTAATACAAGTTCTCTTTAGGCAAATCCCTTTTGGTTTCTCTTGAATTCTCTCATTGCTTCTAAGAGTGAGTGAGTGTAGCCCTAGCAAGTGAGGGTGGGCGTGAAGGTTGATTTATGTTTTGCTGAGGAGTCATGAACAAGTACCGCACGGGTTGGCATAGGTGAAATTGTGACCCTATGATAGTTGGTATCAGAGCAAGTTGGTACTAGGTGTTGGTATCAAATTGACGGTTCATTGGTTTGGGTTGGGAATTGCTTGTGGAGATTGTGTAAACCTCATAACAACATCATGGCAAGCGAGTCTGGAGTGAGCAATGTGCCTATGGAAGCCAAGGACAGGTCAAGGAGGGAGAAGTCCAGAGATCCATCAAAGGCATTGGCTTTGGATGCTCACCTCATTACATTTGAAGAAAGGTTTGGTAAGTTTGAAGAAGCTCTTTTTGATTGCTTGAAGAAATCTAGTGACTATGTGGATGCTTTACATAGTCTTCAAGACTACAGGCGAAGTACCTTTGAAGTGGTTAAGACTATAGATTCCAAGACAACAAAAAAGGTGGAAAGCATGTTAGGTCACCTTGAGACTATAGAGGGAGAAGTAGCTAGCTTACATTATGAAGTAGCCGAGTTAAAAGATATTAAGATTCAATTGGCCTTAATAGAGAAGGTTGTGGCTAGTGGGGGAAGACTTGGACAAAAGGAGTTTACTCCTAAGGTCAAGATCCCAGAATGTAATTGCAACAAGGGAACTTGTAATGCTAAGGATCTAGAAAATTTTCTTTGGCAAATGGAACAATATTTTAAAGCCACTAAGATTTCAAAGGAGTCACTAAAGATAGACACCGCCACCATGTATCTTATTGATGATGCGATGCTATGGTGGAGATGAAGGCACATTGATGTGACGGAGGGCCACTGTACAATAATCTCCCAGGAAGATTTTAAGAAAGAAATCAAACTAATTCTTCCCAGAAAATGTGGAGTACTTGGCCTGAAAAATCTAAAGTAGTTACAACATACGAGGTCAGTTCGAGAGTACATTAATCAATTTATGGCCTTACTTATAAACATCTCCAAGATGGCGAAGAAGGACAAGTTGTTCTTCTTCATGAATGCATTGCAACCTTGGGCAGAGCAAGAGTTGTAAAGAAGAAGAGTGTAAGACTTAGCTACTACACTCCCGACAGTGAAAAAATTGCTGGAGTTCACCAAGAAGGTAGAAAGCATGAATAAGGACAAGAAAGGCAAAGTCAATCAAGGCAAAGGAGGGGGAGAGAAATCTAAGAGCCATAAGGAGAATAACAAGAAGACTAATTATGACTTGAAAGCTAAAGGTAAGTTCATCCCTCATTGCTCTGGTTGCGTCATATGTGATGGGGACTATAGGGCCTTTGAATGCACGAAGAAGAAGGCCCTCAATGCATTATTGGTTATAATGAGACCCCTCAAGAGGAGCCTATGATGGGGGAACTTAGACTCCTCAACATCATGAAGAAGCAGGACTTTTTTAGCCAAACTTGTTGTTTAGACAATAAAAGAGTTGATGTATGTAGAGGTATGCTTCAATGGGAAAGGCACAAAAGCCATGATCGATATTGGAGCCACTCACAACTTCATCTCAAGAGAAGAGGTAAGGAGGCTAAATCTCACATTGCAAAAAGATGCAAGTAGAATGAAGGCAGTTAACTCTAAAGCAAAACTTGTGATTGGAGTTGCTAAAGGCATACTAATCAAAATTGGAGAGTGGGAAGGTACTATCAACTTGACTGCGATACCTATGGATGACTCTAAGCTCATCCTTGGGATGAATTTTCTTAGCTTAGCTAAGGCTATTCCAATGCCATACCTTAGGGTACTAAGCTTCTTTGATGAGAAGGCACCCTACATGATCACAATATTCAAGGATGGCATGCAGCAAGGAAAACTTCTATTGGCTATGCAGTTATTAAAAGGTTTAAAGAAAGGGGAAGAGATGTCACTGACCACTTTAACAAAATAAAGAAACAAAGGTGATATGCAAATGCTATAAGAGGTTGAGGAAGTCCTTAACGAGTTTAAGGATGTGATGCCACCTAAGCTACCTAAGAGATTATCACCAAGAAGGGAGGTTGATCACCAAATTGAGTTGGAACCAAGAGCAAAACCCCCATGTATTGGCCCCTTATTGGATGTCACCATAAGAACTGAAGGAGTTGCAAGACAACTAAGGGAATTATAGGATGTTGGGTTCATTTGATCATCAAAAGCCCCTTATGAAGCACTAAGTGCTTTTCCAAAAGAAGTAGGATGGAAGTCTTAGAATGTGCATCAACTATAGAGCACTCAATAAGGTAACTATAAAGAACAAGCATCCAATCCCCCTCATTACTGACTTGTTTGATCAGCTAATGAGGCAACGTACTTCAGCAAACTCGACTTCAGATCAGGATACTACTAAGTGATATTGCCAAAGGAGATGAACTGAAGACCACTTGTGTCACCAAGTATAATGCTTATGAGTTCTTAGTCATGCCCTTTGGCTTGATCAATGCCCCTTCCACCTTTTGTACTTTGATGAATAAAATATGTCACCCTTATTTGGATCATATCTTAGTAGTCTACCTAGATGATATTGTGGTCTATAGTCATACATTGGAGGAACACTTAGATCACCTATGAATTGTATTCCAAGTATTGAGAGAAAACTCTCTATGTCAAGAGGTAAAAATGTTCCTTTGCCCTAAAAGAGGTATCATACCTTGGGCATTGGATTGGAGGAGGATGGATATGGATGGATAAACCAAGATTCAAGCTATTGACGAATTAGAAATACCCACAAAGGTTATTGAGTTGCGTAGCTTCTTGGGCCTTGTTAACTATTATTGGCGGTTCATATTAGGGTACTCCAAACGTGCAACTCCATTAACAAATCTGCCAAGGATGAAATAACCCTTGGCAGTGGACTGAAAGATACCAAAAGGCCTTTGAAGAACTCAAGGATGTAGTGATAGTTGAACTAGTTCTCAGGTTGACGGATCACATAGAACCTTTTGATGTACACACTGATGCTTCTAACTTTACAATTGGAGAAGTCTTGGAAAAGGAAGGTCACCCTATTTCCTATGAAAGCTGGAAGCTAAACATGACAGAAAGAAAGTATATGGTCTAGGAGAAGGAAATGATGGTAGTGGCCCATTGCCTGAGAATGTGGAGGCACTACTTACTTAGATCACTATTTATAGTTAAGACAGATAGTGTTTCCACTAGTTACTTTCAAACTCAAAAGAAAAGCAAGCTCGATGGCAAGATTTCTTGGCTGAGTTTGACATGGTCTTGGAGTACAAGCTTGGAAGGATCAATCAGGTTGTTGATGCACTAAAAAAGTTGGAAAGTTAAGCTTGCAGCATTGAAGATTAATCACCTTGTAGTGGCAAGGAAAATAAAGGAGATGCTACCTGATCATATACAAGAAGGACTTAGCAAGCATGATGTTGCCAAAGGTATCATCCAAGCTATTAAGGATGGAAAAACAAGGATATTTTGGTAAGAGGAGGGACTTCTTTACACCAAGGGAAATCGTCTTTATGTGCTAAGATGTGGAACCCTGTGGAAAGAGCTAATAAGGAAATGTCATGACACATTATGGGCAGGTCACCTAGGGCAAATACGAACCCTTGCCTTGTTGGAAACTAGGTATTATTGGCCTTGAATGACAAAAGACATAGATGAATATGTGAAGGCCTGTCTAGTGTTGCAACAAGACAAGGTGGACCACTAGAAGTCAGAAGGGTTGCTTGAACCATTGCCTATGCCTAAGAGGTCATGGGAAAGTATCTTAATGGACTTCATATTAGCATTTCCAAAGGTAGAAGAAATGGGGTCTATCTTAGTGGTGGTAGATTGCTTCTCCAAATATGCAACCTTTGTTGTTGCCCCAATAGATTGCATAACTGATGAAGCTGCTCGATTGATCCTTAAGAATATGGTGAAGTATTGGGGAGTTCCTAAGATAATCATAAGTGATCAAGACCCATGGTTTATAGGAATGTTTTGGATGGAAATGTTTGAAGTCTTAGTGACGCAGCTTTGCTTCTCCATCAGCTTTCACCCATAGACGGATGGGCAGAAAGAATGCACCAATGCCCTGCTCGAAGAGTTCCTTCGGCATTTTATAAGTGCAAACCAAAAGGATTAGGTGAGGCTATTAAACATGGATCAATTCTACTATAACTTATAAAGGAGTGAGTCAACAGGCCACAACCCCTTTGAGCTAGACACTGGTTAGCAAACCTTGACACTGCTAATAGTAGGAGCAAGTTATGAGGGAAAGAGCTTAGTAGTCTATCAGTTCGCCAAAAATTGGCATGCATATGTTGACATAGCTAAATCCTATTTACATAAGGCTGCTAAGAGAATGAAGAAACATGCCTATGAAAAGAAAAGGCTAATGGAGTTGAAGGTGAGAATCTTATCATGATCAAGTTGCCCCCTCAATAGTTCAAAGCATTACAAGGCAAACATAAGGGAATGATAAGGAGGTATGAAGGACTCTACCCCGTTATCAAATGAGTTGGCAAAGTTTCATACCAAGTCCAACTCACACCATCCCTCAAGATCCATCTTATCTTCCATTCAAGCATTTTGAAGCCCTATCATGCAGACATTAAGGATCCATCACGCGAGATTAGTAGACGAGCACCACCACTGATGACTTCATCATTTGACAAGGAAGTGGAGTACATCATCAGTGATCATGTCAAAAGACAGAGAGGGGTTCAACCTAAGACAGGATACTTGGTAAAATGGCAAGGATTGTCGGGGAGTGAGGTATGTGGGAAGAAGCTAAAATACTATGGCAATTTAAGGAACAGATTGTGAAGAGTAAGGAATGCAATGAGGACGTCACATGATTTAGGTGGTGGAGAATGTCACAGGGCCCAATTTTGTTATAGACCCAATAGGCCCATGACCTAGTTGCCATTACTTATAGGGGGATTCTTGCCCAAGCCATTATGGAAAGCCTAAGTTCAAATTCTAGAAAAGGAATATGTAGAAGTCCTCTAGAATATTCCTTATTCCAGAGGATAGTAGACTAGTCTAGAATAATGCAGACTAATCCAACACCCTTGGATAAGTGACACTTGTACATAATCTAGACCATTGCTTGTACCTTCCCAAGTCTATAAAAAGGGGAGAGTTTCTCATTTGTAATATAGAGGAAGCTACCTGAGTTGAAATACAAAATCTCTTCTAGCAAATCCCTTTTGGTTTCTCTTGAGTTCTCTCATTGCTTCTAAGGGTGAGTAGTGTAGCCCTAGAAGTGAGGGTGGGCATGAAGGTTGACTTGTGTTATACTGAGGAGTTGTGCACAAGTGCCACATGGGTTAGCATAGGTGAAATTGCGACCCCATGAAAAAGTGTCTTATATGGCTCTATGTTGCTGACTTTAAGACTAAAATGAACTGAGTCACTAATAGCATGGATTATCACCCAAGAGATGACTTAAGGAAATTATGAAGCCTGAAAAGAAAATTCAAAAACAATAATGCATATGAGAATTTTCAAGAAGAAGACTTTTGAACAATGAATGATATAACCACATAGTTTTTGGTGAAGTGTGAAAAACTTTGTAATGAACAAATTGATGATTTTGTTTTGGGGCCTTGATATAAGAGCTAGATTCCATCTTGGACTAGACTCAACTAGTTACCTTGGACATGCCCTATTTAGGAATGGTTTTGTTTAGGAGTTAGACTCTATAGATTAGCTAGAATACCTTTGCTAGACTTATAAACTTTGTGAAATCTATGCAAATTTATCTAAACTTCTCTCTAAATGTCTAGGAAGAGTGTTGGTGGATACGACATTGAGATGAATGGGCTTAAAGACCTTCATATGATCAATAACAATAACCCTACCTAGTTGTCATTGACCAAGTATTGATGGGAAAAAAAGCTATTTGCATCAACTAATTGTAATGCAACTCTACTATTTTCTCATTCTTATGGTGTCTGTAGTGTGACCTATAGCATTAAGGATGACTTATATCTTAATGAGTCTACATATTGCAAATTATGGACTATGGTGTATAGAGATGCACCTTCGATTAACTCACCTATTTCAAGTGCAGAGGTTTGGCCATCCCCTATGGGGCCAAGGTTGGTCTCTAGAGCACTTAACAAATTATAGAATTAGTTAATGACCATTAGTAAAAGGGCAAGTTCCTTTAAGTGAAGTGCACATTACATTTCTTTCTTCAGACTACTAGTTCATGATTCATCTTACTAGTTGCCTTGATACTTTGATTTGTATATACTAGGAGGAAGTTTATATCCTTGTTCATAAGCGGGAGAATATTGTTTGAATTATTTTAACCTTAGAAATAAGTGCGGAATTATTAGACTTTTCTTTTTAAATTAAAGAGATACAACAACTATCTCAAGGGAAAGGAAGTATACGCATACCTATACAAAGCCTCACTCCCATTACCTTTACACATGAAACTAAAATTTATGTGACTGGGCCTAGTTGGAGTAATGTATGTGTGTGACACACTGGGTTTTCAAATGCATTTTAAGTACCACTTTTAGAAGTTGAGATCCTTATTAAAAAAATTTCTTTTGAAAACAAATAGCAAAAACATTTTTCCTCAAGAAAAACACTTTTCAAAAACTTCGGGTGTCATATAGTTTACAACTTGGATTTAAAGGAGAAATGGACATCTCATTTGTACCAAAAATCTAATAGAGCACTTCTTTATCATTGAAGTTGTTTTGCTAGATTTGTCACTCAAGATCTTTGGTCTCCATTCGAGCCCAATGAAAAGAATTGGATCACTCTCCTCTATTTTTGGACATCTGCATTTAAAGCATGTGACAACACCTGATAAATACACAATTACCATCAAATATACTTGCATACTCTGTCTCCACACCAATACACTTAGACTTTAGGAAATTTTAAAGAAACAACAAATTTAACATAAGAAGATTAAAACCTCATCACTTTCCCAAAATCTCCTCCAATCATAGTTTAGAGTCTATTATATATATACTATACAAGTCCAACTCATAAGGAACAGTTCAAAGCTTGAAAATCATATAGTCCAAATGTAACCAATCGTCCAAGCATTTAGAAATACATATTAGTATTGCCAATTCATAATACTATAGTCTTCGTCCAACTCTTCTTAACTATAGGCCTCGTCCAATTCTTCCCAACTGAAGACTACTACTCTCCAATCATTGCTCCTAGTCTACGATATTGTAAACACTATAATATATAGCAAGCTATGCTTGTGTAAGTGTCTAACATCACATTTAACACAACATATCCAAATGTGAATTATATTCTATGAAAGAATTTAAAAGTAAGGTCATGGATTATTCATGAATCCATTCATATAGAATCTAATGATTTTAAATAGCCATTACCGTGCAAGTAAAACCGCTATCTTGTATCACATGAAGATGTAAAACTATCCAAATACAATTTAAGTATAAGATTCTAAACAATATGGTAATGAAATCCACATTCTTTACAAAATCATTATGGAAAGCACAATATATCCAAGAAGTCATAAACTGACAAAATACTTACATAAATGTAAAGTTTCATCATTATGGAATTTTCCTATCTCACAGGTTTCCTTGAATGCCTTAACAATTATACCTAGGTCATGAGTACTCATACCAACGTCTACGCATCATTATGTTATCTTAATATAGGGAATCATCACCTTATCACCCTTATAGTGCCATGTCACATCCATAAATAAGAAAGAAATGCATGGACCACAATGCATTTGCAACCTGAACCTAGTTCGTCTATGTGCTCAGTCATTCATACCACATCGGGGAGATTATGATCCACATGACATGGGATCTACGAATCGATGTTTCAACCACTAATTGATAATATGATCTTATTTATGCATCATATCTGTGTTTTATGTACTATCATCATCCAAACATGTTATATTTGCATTTTATCTCTATGTTACGATTAGGATCTAATCAAATATGAAAAATAGTACAATATTAACTAGATTTAGATATATGATCATGATCCTTGAGTTAGGATCTAACTAGAGTCATAAAATAATTTCATTAATCTAAATCAATGTGTTTAATAGTGATCAATAGTTAATTGTCACTAGATCATCATAACAAATTGTGTTTTATCACATCTTATGATAATCTAACCTCTGATGCGACCATGAACTTTCAAGTTTGACAAATTAGAGATCCTCAACCACTATCCTGAACCTTGAAAGTTTAACTATGGTTTAGATTTGATTGATTAGGATTTTAGAGTAACTGATTAAACCATCCAATAGTTACATTAAAGTCTAATTGATGGTCGAGATTCTCAAATCAACTTTTTAGTCATTGATTTATGAATCTCAATCCAATCTAAATTGATCTAAGCAATAAAACTTAAACCAAATGATTAAATATGCATGAAAATCTAAATCAAAGGGAATCAATTAAAAAATATCTTACTTAAAACATACGATTTCGATCAATTGGTCATTAAAGGTATAAGATTGCTTGAATTTCGATGCCACATAGTTATTGTCTGTATCATGTGACTATTTGCAAGTGAAATCCTCTCATTAAAATTAAATCTATAATTAAATTAATCAAAATTTTGAAAAATTTGATAGAACCCTAACTCACTATTTTTTATCTGAACCATCATCATTTCTTGACCAATCTTCACTGTTCTTAAGGGCATTACTCCTATAATGATGAGGAACAAGGTGAATGGAATAGATCTTCAAAATGTGTCCTCTTATTTATCACCTATAGTCATCTTCTTTATCTATTTCTACTATTTTCTATATGTATTTTTTATAAGAATGGCATTAGATTGGCAATCAAGATGGGGACTTAGGTCATTTTTGTGAGGAAAAAAGGATGAACTGCTCAAATCATTGATCCAAGAAGCCATTACATTTATCTAACTCGGTCTTTGGTGATGGTAAGTTCATGCACTGCTCTCTTGTCTAAAGAGTTTCTCCTAGTTTTTTTGGTGACAGCACTTCCCTTTCTTCTCTCCCTCTCTCTCTCTCTCTTTCCTTCCTCCTCCTTTTCTTTCCTTCTTCTTTCTTTTCCTTCCTTCCTTCTTTTCCTTCCTTCTTTCTTTCCTATCCTCTTCTATTTTCTCTCAATCTTCTTTAGTCATTTTACTCAATGGCACATAATACAGGTAGAATTTGAGCTTCACATGGTCCATGTGTTGCTCTTTCTGCTCGTTACATTTTGAAGGGTAATTTAAAATTTTTGCAGTTCCATTCAACTAAAATCACTTTTAAATTGAATTCAATTTCTTATTCCATTCTAGCTAAAAATATGATATATTACATGGAATGGAGTAAAATAAATAAATAAAAATTAAGGTTATCATGTTCTTCCCCTCTTAGTGAAATTTTGTCCTTGAAATTCTCTTTACACCAATCTCCAAAAGTTCAAGATGTGTCTATCTCATCTCCTCCTCATTCTCCAATGTGGCTTCCTCTACTAAGTGATGCTACCATAGAATCTTAACCAATGGAATGGTCTTAGTCCTTAGATGTTTCACCTTACAATATAAAATTTGTACATCCCTTTCTTTAAAGGTTAGGTTTGGTCCTAGCTCTTTAGGTACTTGCTCAAGCACATGAAATAAATCTACATTAAACTTTCGTAGCATTGAAACATGAAAAACATCATGAACATCACAAGCTATGGTGGTAAGGCCAACAAATAGGCTACTGCTCTGACCCGTTTTTGGATCTTGAATGGGGTAATGAATCGAGGATTCAACTTTTCCTTATCTCCAAATCTCATCATGCCCTTTATTGGAAACATCTTCAAGAACATGTGATCTCCCACCATAAATTCAACATCTCTATGGTGTCTGCCTAGGTAACTCTTCTGATGACTATGAGCTGTAAATAGTCATTGTCGGATTAACAAGAATTTCACTACACACTATTCAAATAGCTCAAACTTTAGTAGTCGTCTCTTGCCCACATCACACCAACAAAAGGGTTATTAGTACAATCTTCC
The DNA here is from genome assembly GCA_035236585.1 of Warburgia ugandensis. NCBI lineage: Eukaryota > Viridiplantae > Streptophyta > Magnoliopsida > Canellales > Canellaceae > Warburgia > Warburgia ugandensis. The sequence goes on along the minus strand of CP141130.1, from coordinate 27,878,549 downwards.
ACAAAGTGCATCATAAATTACCATGCCAATACCAATGTCCCTCTTCATCTTATTCTACCAAAAGTGCCATCTCAAGTCCTATTACATCTTTGTACTTCTAGGATGAATAGTGAGCTACGAGTGGTATGCCGCCTAAGGCATTTCCCATCTCAAGTCATCAACTACTAGCACCATAGATCTACCTTGAAAATGCATACCTCCATGCTTCCTAACACAAGGCCTACATCTCTAGATCACCCACTTGTGCGTGTAAAACTCTATCAATAAACTTTGACTTGATCGATAGATTGGGAACCACTGCACTCGACTTCTTGTATAATGCGTCAACTACCACGATGGCTTTCCTAGAGTGGTACTGGATAGTGAAATCATAATCCCTAAGGTATTCCATCCACCGTTGTCGTCTCATATTCATATCACCTATGTAAAGAAGTATTTGAGACTCTTATGATCAATAAAAACCTCAAACTTTTCCCTATAGAGGTAGTGACACCACATCTTCATTGCAAAGACCACTGATACTAATTCCAAATCATGTGGACGATAATTGACCTCATGCATTTTCAACTGTTGAGATCCATATGTAATCACCCATAGTGCTAGTCAGCACACATCCGAGTTCCCTACTAGAGGCATCACAACAAACCACAAAACCACCACTGCTTAATGGAAAGGTCAACATTAGTGCAGAGCTAATCTCCTCTTGAGCTCCTGAAGCTCACCTCACATGCATCACTACATATGAATTTCATGTCCTTCCTGGTCAGTGTAGTTAGAGGTAATGCAATCCTAGAGAACCCTTCAATAAATCTACACTAGTAGCCTATCAAATGGAGGAAGGTATGTATATCTTTCACTATCTTAGGCCACTCTAATTCCAAAACTACGTCAACTTTCATTAGTCCATTGCTATGCCATCCTTTGATATGATGTGGCCTAAGAAGTTCACCTACTCCAACAAGAAATCATAATTGCTAAACTTTGTGAATAAATGATGGTTCTACAAAGTTTCCAAAATGATATGCTAGTGTTCCTTCCTACTAGCAGAATAGACAAATATAACATCCACAAACATAATAATGAACTTATATAAGTAATCTTTAAAGATCCAATTCATGAGATCCATAGAAACTGCCAGTGCATTAATCAGCCAAATGATATTGCTAAGAACTCCCAATGATCATAACGATCCTTAAAGCAGTCTTAGGGACATCTTGCTCTCTTAGCTTGTGGTATATTGACCTCAAATTGATCTTTAAAAAGATATGTGTAGATTGGTGCTGATCAATGGGGTCCCTGATTAGTGTTAAATGGTATCAATTCTTCACCATCACACCATTTAGCAAGTGATAGTCAATATACAGCTGCATAGATTCGTCCTTGTTCTTCACAAAGAGGACTGAATCCCGGGGTGATCCACTAGTTTAATGAAACCCCTGTCAAATAGCTCCTACAAATGGCTCATAAGCTCTCTCAGCTCAACTAGGCACTCTCTACTATGGCAATCTAGGATGCTCCTCTAATAAAACATCTTAGAACTCTTGAACCACATTTATCTCCTCAATCCATGGCTAGTCTGCCTCCACCATAACTACACTTGCCAAGAAAACCTGACACCCCTTAAAGTAGTGCCACACAGCCTTCTTGACAGAAATGACACAAGCTCAAGTGATGCTCTTTCTAACCTAGAATGAGATTACTAGCTATCAAGGTGCACTGAACATGATCTTCTTCATATGATAATCCACTGTTGCCCATTGTGTTCCCAACCATTCCATCCCCAAAATAACATTGAAATCAAATTGAGGAGGATGATATTAGCATCCATCCTTTCACTTATGATCTCTATGGGCACTCCCTAGAGAAATTCTCTAATCTCAATTGACTAATCCACTGCTACCATCACATGTAACTCAAAATTCAAGACATGTATATGCCAGTTTAGGCAAAAAGGAAAAGTACTAGAAATGAATGAACGAATGGATCGTGATTCAAACAAAACTCTAGCATGTCTATCTAAAATAAAAAATGTGGCTTCCACAATAGTGTTTGAAGTCTGTGCCTACCCTAACATGATGGAAAACACCTATCCCTAACTATGTTGAATCATATCTATCCTTGCTCCCATGTCCGTTTGACTATTTATCTATCTGCTTATGTCCTAGGATGATCCCTAAAGAAATTCTTGGATTCTCTACATAAAAAACATAGTAATGGCTATCTTTGTTGTGGCTATTGCTATAACTATTTCCTTGTTACACTATGACATAGCTAGCTAGGATGGCTCCTTTTACATTTAAGGCACTATCTTCGCCCAAAATCTTAACCCTGCTGGGGTACTTACTATTGCTGTCATAGGGTTCTCTGTGGCTTTACAGAATAGAAGGGCCTCTTGCCTTTATTGAGATGTATGGAACTACTTCCATCCTATTCACTCTCCTTCCTCTATCCTATCCCTAATGATATCCTGTTCCATAATAACCACTATCTCAAATGCTCTGGCCACCATGGACAACTACATCAATGAAACCTAGTTCCTCAATATCGGACAAGCCATAAACAAATTGATCTATAATCCAAGAATCGGTTGTACGACACTAGGACCAAAGCTCCTTAGTTAGGTGAAACTATTGTCATACTGTTGAACTATAAGATTGCCCTACTTTAAGGCCAGAAATTCCATCTCCTTTGCCTTTTCTACATGGAGAGGAAAGTATTTGTTATTAAACACTCTCTTAAAACTTTTCAAAGTAGTCATACCACTAGAAAAATGAGTCCTCTCTTTAGTATGGCACCAAAATCTAGCTTCTCCCATTAGAAAATAAGCCATAATCTCTACTTGCTTATTTGTAGGAACCTCCATAGTCTTGGAGGCCTTCTCCACCCTAAAATTCCACCTCTCAGAAGCCTTTGAGTCACCCTCACTTGAGAATGTGGGTACCGTCCTCTAAAACCAATTTGATAACTTGTCAACCCTATTGGAAACCTTTTCTGAGCTACTTTCCACACTACAAGGCACAATCATGGCTTGAGTTTGAGCTTGCTCATTCAATGCTATTATAGGTTGTGTATGAGCTTGCTCATTGGATGTTAATGCAAGATATGTGTGTGAGTATCCACTATAAACTACCTTCGGTTGTGCTTGGGCATGTAGTTACTATAGAAGTGGCAAAAGACCCTGAATAACTTGGTATACTATTTCTGCCATTTGATACTCTTGTCCTAAAGACTCGATAGGTGTAGTGCCTGGAGTGGTGGGAGTAGATTTAGTTCTTCTCTAAGAAACCATATGTCCCAAAACCAATACAATTTATGTAAGTTTTCCTTCTAACGCACTCTCATTAGCAACACTTTAGGGACTATTATGACTTTATGGACTTTGACGGACTAACTATGAATGGAGTAAATTGGGCTCCAATACCAACGGTGATGCCTCGGGTTTTTTAATGCATTTTAAATATAAGTTTTCAAAAGCTGGGATCCCTATTATGAAATTTCTTTTGAAAACAAAAAATGAAAACATTTTTCCTCATGAAAAATACTTTTCAAAAACTTTGAGTGTCATATATTTTAAAACTTAGATTTAAAGGAAAACTTGACATCCCATTTATATTGAAAATATGACAAAGTCTCCTCTATTTGATGGCAATTACCATCAAATATACTTGGAGACACTTTCTCCACACCAATATACCTAGACTTGTTGAAAATTTTAAAGAAATAACAAAATTAACATAAAAAAATTAAAACCTCACCATTTGCCCAAAATCTCCTCCAATCATAGGTCACAGTCTATTATACATATATTAGATATGTATAGAAGTTCAAATCATAAAAAAATGATCAAAGTTTAATAGCCATATAGTCCAGTTGTAACCAATAGTTCAAACATTTAAAAATATACATTAATGTTTCTAGTTCGTACAATTGTAGTCCTTGTGTTACACTTTTCAACTATGGGCCTCATCCAATTCTTCCCAACTAAAGGCTGTTACTCTCTAATCACTGCTTCTAATCAAAGATATTATAAACACTACAAAATCTCAACAAGCTAGGCTTACGTAGGTGTTTAACATCAAATTTAGCACTTAACAATTCCAAATATTAATGAAATTTCAAGGGAGAAAATAAAAGTAAGGTTATGGATTTTTCATGAATACATTCACATAGAATTTGATGATTTTAAAATTGCTAACTTGCAACACATGAAGATGTAAAACTATACAAATACAATTTAATAACATTAAAAAACATCACATTCATGAAATTCACATTCTTTGTAAAATCACTATGGAAAGTAACAATACACCCAAGAAGTGATAAACAGAAAAATATTTACATAAATGTAAAATTTCATCATTAAGGAATTTCCCTATCTCACAGGTTCCCTTAATTGTCTTAATAATCATACCTAATTCATGAGTACTCATACCAACATCTAGGCATCGTTATGCCATATCAATATAAGGAATCATCACCCTATCACGCTCATATTGCCGTGTCACATCTACAAACAAGAAAGAAACACATGGACCACTATGCATCTGCAACCTGCACCAAGTACATCTACATGCATAGCCACTGATACCATAGTGGGGAGATTATGATCTACAACACATGAGAATGTGTGGACTGAATACCAGGTGGGGCCTTCCCATGATACCCACACTAGAAGAAGCCAATTAATATGTATAGAATTATCACATAGAATACCTCTCTATTTAGCAAGTTTTAATCCTTGTTTTATCATAAAGATCACTAACGAGGGTTATTTTAGCATTTTGTGCAATTAGGGTACAATTGAAAAATAGCTATTTATGGCATTCCAAACCTTAAAATATGGATAATCTAGAATTCAAGCATTAGATAGCCCCTCCTATCAAATTTAATCAAGTTCAACACATGTCAAAAGAAGCATGCATGTGCAGCACACTCAAGCTAAAGCCTATAGGAGTCCTAAACCCCTCCCTTTTTCTCTTGCATACAACAAACTTTTCTATGCAAACATGGTGCAAACCACTCAATTTCATGTGAATTACATGAAGGTATTAGTATGATTGATGGAGAAAAATAAGGAGTGAGGAGAGAGACAAAAAATAAAATAAAATCTATAATCAGTTTTTATCCAAGAATTTCAAGAAAGAGTGGCTGAGATTAATTCATGTACAAGACCATCCTAAAGAACCAATGAGAAGCCATTTGAGTTAGGATTGGCTAATGAAAAGAATACATGCAAGAGAGAGAAGATTGAACCATGATTAGTGGAGATATTTTTGGTTTGCTGCTCACTGAAATTCAAGGAGGAGAAATGTGCATGCTAGTAAAAAACATGTTTCTTTAGTGAGTTCTCATTGGTTGGACGTTAAAATGATGGAATAAGGAGAAATTAAAAGAGGAGAATCAGTTTGGATAATGAAATCTCTGTGAAATCCTAGCCATCCATCTTAAGGCATATTGATCCGACATATGAGAAGGAATGAGCTATAAAACAAGACCCCTAACTATACTTATTTAGCTAAAAAATATAAGGATTAGGTGGAAAAAGTACATGATAGACATATCTTAAGAAAATCATTCACATCAAGTCAAAAGGTCCTTCTATACAATTTCAAATTTCATATATTTTTAGGAAAGCTAAGATCTCAATGGACTAGCACTTTCAATTATATGCACTATTTGTCCACATGGTCCGTCGAGATAGAGAAAGATGGGTTGTATCAAAAGTTAGTGTTGAAAGATTAAAACCTTTCTTAGAGCTTAGGAACCTTGAAGAGGAGGAGATAATTTCTCTCAAGAATGTTGTCTATCGGGAGTGAGTCCACAGTAGGTTTGCTATACATTAGTGTAGGATTAGGTCTTACATTTACATTAGCATGCATTGTATATTATTTTGCATTCACTTGTTCATATCAATAGGTCCAAGCATCATCACTGGAGTGCAAGGTGAAATTCTTCGTACCTTATCTCATAGGTTTATTATTTTCTTTGTCCATGGTTGTTAACTCTAAACATAGAGGACAATGTTTAATTTAAGTCTAAGGGTAGGGCATTTTCAAACTTGGTGTGTTCAAAAGTAGATTTTTATTGGTTTTTGAGTCTTTTGAGTTATTTTTGGGTCAAATTCTAAAATAAGAAAGATAATTTTTTTAAAAAAAATTAAAAATTACAAATAATTTTATTTTGAATTTTTTAGGTTTTTGTGTTAAGTTCCTCTACAAGGATGAAAGTTTGGATTTTTTTTTTGCAATTCAGTGTTGTCCTTTGGACTTTAGCTTGTTGACAGATTTGCATACAATTAGTTCTCTATTTTTCTCTTTTTCCTAATTTTTCCTCAAAAATTAAACTCAAAATAATTATTGCACAATAGCCTTGTGTGTGTGTGTGTGTATAACACATGTATAGTTAAAGTTGAAGAGTAAATATAACTTTGAGATCTTGAAGAAGATAAGTAGAGAATTATAACCCAAGTGAGCTTTAGAACCATTCTTCTTTTTTTAGGGTTGTACATAAATTCAAAATTTTTCTTTAAGGAACATAATTCCTAGTTGGTCTCATTATTCTTGCTTTGGTTAGCTATTGAGAAACCACAAAAGACTATACCATATATCACTTAAGTTTGTAGTCATCTTTAAGTCATATGAAACCTCAAAAATGATAGAGGTCTCATTGGTAAGCCTAGAGTCTTTAGGCTTTCCTATGTTATTTTTGGATTGTTAGCCCCTTAAGCCTTTATATTAAGCCCTTCCTTTGTTAATAGAACAACCATTACCTACATTTAATCCTATAATTTATCCATTATTTAATTGATTTGAAAATATGTAGAGATGATCAAAGAACAACTTGAGAAAGAGTATGGACAATACAATTTGAGAGATGAACATTAAAAAGGTTAAAAAGAAGAAAAGTCCAAAATAAAGGCAATATATAAAGTCAAGTTAAACAGAAAATTAAGAAAATAGCCAATGCAGAAGAATGTTCACTATTGTGAAGAAAAATGGACGGGAATTTGTGAATACATCTTAAAGGTCCTTTGCATATTCTTCAATACAATCATTATTTATCCTTATATTAATCTTTTAGATAACCCTATCTGAAGCCTTTATTTCTTCTTAATAGAACTCCTAACTTGATCTTAGGAATAGTACGGCTTGGATATGGCTATGAATAAATAGGAAAACTCATAGAATGACACATTCTTTGGTATTGATATCCTTACATGAGACCATTGTTGTTAAGGTTTTAATTTTTCATAAAATACCTTTATTTTAGCATTTAATTAGATCATCTAACCAATAAATTTTATACTTTTAGATAAAATATGAATTTTAGCTTCAATTGATCATCCAACTATTGATTTGTAAAATTTAACAATTAGATGTGTAATGTACCATTTAAATGATTCTAACTTAGTCTTAAGTTTTGCAAATAAAACATATTACAGCTTGGATAGTTTAGATCAAATTTAATGGTGCTAGATCATACAATGAGAGCACTAGAAGGAAGATGGATGGTTTCCTAAAAGAAAATTGGTTTTAGTTGGAGAAAAGGAAATCATGGAGAAGATTTTATAAAAATGGAAATTAACTTTAGATTGGGAAGATACAAAATAGGAGTTGGTGAATTTCCAAAGGTGGAGTGTGCTTAATCTTAGAAGAGAACTTGAAGGGGGGGGGGGGGGGGGGGGGGGCGCACAGGGCCGGTGGGGGGTTGGCGGAAAAATTATAAGTAGGACCTTATATAAAAGGAAGAGGAAGACAATAGGAAAAAGGGTTGATTCTCTTATGGGTTTTTTCTTTACTGGTCAAGTCTTACGACCTTAGGAGGAGAACCACCACACCACCCCCATCATCATAGCCCCTTTCTCTCTCTTACTCTCCCTTCTCTCCTACAATATTCCTCTCTTTCACTCCCGTACCACCTCTTTCAACTGCCTTGACTCCTTCCTCTTTGCACTTTGCCATCACTCTCTCTCTCTCTCTCTCTCTCTCTCTCTCTCTCTCTCTCTCTCTCTCTCTCTCTCTCTCTCTCTCTCTCTCTCTCTCTCTCTCTCTCTCTCTCTCTCTCTCTCTCTCTCTCTCTCTCTCTTTGCACTTTGTTTCCAGCAAGAAATTGGCATTCGTCACCCCTCCATCCCTCATTCTCCTTCTTTCTTTTGCTCGGATTGATTGCACACATATGAGTGAACCAGACCCACATCCCTTTGTACTGCCCTAGCTTGTATCACGTGCTCTCTCTCTGTTGTTCTCAGTAAGGAACTATACCAAACCTTCTCCCTTCACCATAGGAGAAAACCTAATTTGGGTTTTCCTTGTTCTTCTCCCATATCCCTTCTTTCCTTTCTTCTCCATCTCCCTTGCTTCATCATCTTCCTCAGGCTACTGCTCCTGTTTTTCGTTTAAAATCATAAAACTAAAAAATTCCACTTTTGCCCTTAGGACAATAATTCTAATTCCATTTTCATCCTTTCTAATCTTAATCCAATTTGATCTTAACTAGATTTGTACTATCTAGGTTTTGTGCTATTCTTAGATTAATCCAGGAACTTAGTTATTCAAATTCTATTTTACTTAAGCTTAACCTAATCAATGATCTAACTTTAATAAACAGGATTTCTTTATTTATTAATCTTTTCCATGTCAAATTTTTAATTAATTCCAAGATCTAGTTTTTAGGGCAATTCCTAGTTGATTCAATAGTCATGGTCTTCAATATGAAATCTAGGGATTCGATCTGAGTCGTCCAAATCCCAAAATCCTTCTTTACTGTAGATCATCTAAATTTTGGAGAATCTATTTTATCTAGCTATTGGATCCTCAATTAAAAGTATTAGTGAGAGATTGATAAAGGTTGATTAACTTTGATGACATTAGATTTGAAATAATTTATCATAATCAAGCTAGGGAAACATATTTTAATTATTATTTCCTTTAAGTTTTTGTCTTTTTAGTTCAAAAATTTTGTACTTTTGATTAATGCAATAGATTTGAATTTTTAGCTCCTTGTTATTTAATTTTTATTATTTTTGAATAATTAAATTTTATTTAAACTCCATCTTTTTAAGTCGAGTCCCCATGGGTTTGACCTATAACTGCATTACAATAGCCTTTACATTTGCAGTGAACAATCAACATGTTTTTTGCACTATTGCCAAGGACCTACAATAGAGTTTTAATAAAATTTAATAAAAAATCAAAAAATAAATTTTTTTAGGAATTGCATTGTTTTGGCATTCTAAGGACTTTTAGGTGCATTTTTCAATTTTTCTTAGTAAATAATCACTCCATTTCTTGGATTTGGTATGTTTTTATTTTTATTTTTCAAGAAATTAGAAAAGGGAAAAATTAACAAGTGGAACTTCATCAAATAAATAGAATTTTTTGCCTTTATAAAATAGGTATTTTTTTTTAGTGAATCTTATAGTGAGGCACATTGTAACTTACAATTTCAATTTCAATTTAACAGGATTGTATTAAAACAAGACAAGTGTGGGATAAGGTGGCCCACACTTGATCCTCATGAGAAACCCCACTTTAAGTTTCCCTCACTCTTATTATTTTCTTCATTTAGTTGTATTTAGAATAATTTTGCATTTTTTTGGCAGTGTAATTGCATATAGATTACAAATTTGATAATTGTTGCATTTTAGATTTTGCATTAGTTTATTATTTTTAATTGTATTCTTAGGGTACGTTTATTGCTTTAAGGTGATTTATATGTTGGTTGGACTACCATGGAGTGTGAAAATTAATCAGTAAGGACACCCAATATGATGACATGGGTTTTTATAACACATTTTGTAATACATTTTGCGAAGACAGGGCCCTTAGTAGTAAAAACTTTTCACAAAATAAAGCAGTGAAAATTCTTTTCTTTAGAACTTGTTTTTGTAAAACCCAAGTCATCACTTCACAGAGTAGAGTTTTGTACAAGATAAAATTCCATTGAAGGAATAAACTTTTATTAAACTTCAGGATCCATCCAGTGGTTCATAGTATAGCCCGGTATTATTACAGTACGTGTTCAAATTACATAATCCAAATCTCAAAGCTCACATATAATAAAAACTCTCAATACATATAATTCTCTCAAATAAAATACATGTCTTCAATGGATATACCTTGATTGATTTTTCTTTCAAGTCTTCTCATGTCTTGAGCTCCTAACTCTCCTTCTCTATATTTGAGATATTGTAAACATTCAAACATTTACAATATCTCAGCAAGCTATGCTTGGCAGGGATTAAAGAAGTAACATAATTTGACAATATAATTGTAATACTCATTAATTTGATTATTCATTTCTATCATAAACATGATCATGGATCAATCTCATTTCTATAAGCTTTCTTTTATCATTTATGTACATCCTTATACATAATGTATATGAACAAATTCATCAAAATAGTGAAAATATTCAATTCTCATTCCCAACTAAGCTGATCAACTCTTTCAATTGTAAGAGATCAGTATATCAACTAGTTACTATACTGAGAATTCCCTTTTTCTAGAGAATATGGGTAATATATAATTACCTGGCATTTCATTATGCCATATACAAGGCATCTCACTATGCCTCTCTCATATGCATCATAGTGCAAAATAAATCAAAGGACTACCATGCTTGCAGTCTAATCCATACAATGCGATTGGATAATTGCTTAATAATCCACTCATATCATATTCAATGGAAATGTAAAACCCATGTCCATATGGGGGGACCATGGCTGTTACAGTGGCAACCTCCCCATAATTGCCCCACCTGACTTTCTGCCTTTCTTAGGCATGGAATTCATCATCAACAAATTTCAGAGAGCGAATAGCCAAACCCTCATAACTCCCCTAGCATAACATATCTAGGCCTATGCTAATTTAAAACAAAACTACAAGCCTCCATGCTCTTATGTAAAATATTTCTTATACGTATCAAACAATATGCCTGTTTATCTAGGGTTGGAATATCTTCTACTTCCCTATTCACTTAGTCTTTTCTTTAACTCTACACTTAACCATTTCATATCTATTTTCTCATTATTTGGTTGGATCATAAGGATTTAGCACAAGGTATTTGCATTATACATGTCAACATTTCTATACATAAGATCATGTATTGAACATGTATCTTTCATATAGGTGCATTCATAAAATCCTCCTACCTCAATAGGGTATTCTTACTCCTTGAAGTTTTCCATAGTCTTGATCAATTTATATCTATCAAATCATACGCATAATGTTACCTTTCCATCCAAAGGTACATATTACATGGTCTTTTGATCATCCTTAAGTAGGATGATCTAAATCTTTCTTGCTTGAATCACATATGATCAAGGCTTCAGATCTTTTAACCTAATAAATTTATATTACAAGTATATTCACATAATAATAATCTATTCTACATTTGTATTTCTTTTCTTTTGTTGTTTTTGATCATTCAAAATCTCTTCTTAGATTCTTGTTTGATCATCCTTATCTTATTTACAATTTTTATTATGATTAGTTAATTTGCTAACCTTTTATGTTCTTATTATTATTTCTCAACTAGTTAGTGTTACTGGTTTGAGGATAATTTAATCACTCCTAATTCTAGACAACTCCTCTTATAGCCAATTGATTAAGGCTTTCTAGCTACAGACTATTCAAAAGGTGGTTACTTCAATCCTCATGTAAGAAGGCATTTAGACTTCAATAAACATCACCAGAAGATGAGAGAAAAGCAAGGCTCTATTAGATAACCCCCTTAACCACAATGTTCAGTGTCCACTGGAGTGACTTTAGCTCAATCTTCCATAAGGTTCCTATGAGCTCGTAAACCCTAATTTATCACTACTGGATTTTTATTAATGTCCATGATCATATAAAATGTCATTCATGGATGTGTATTATTCTCCTAATTTGGGCCAAAGAAATGGTAAACCATTCCTTATATTATCTACTAACTATAGCCCTTACTAATTCAGTCCAAGTCAAGTCATTCCTTCTTATTTATGTTATGAAACTCTAATTTCTTATTACGTTACATTTTTGGTGCCTTATGGTCTTTATCATAACTAATTATCAATTAAATCTGCAAAGAAATATGACAATAATGAATCAGAAACTTCAAAACATAAAACTAATATAAATTCAATAATCTAAGGATAGATACTATGTAACTACTATCATGATCCCTAATTAATGAAATCAAATTAAACTAACATGATCTTAAATCACAATTCCATTACCATCTTAAATGGAAATCATACTATAGTCCATACTCAAATTAAACTAGCATAGCCCTAATTCATATATTAGTTATCCTAAGGATATTTAAAGGAAATCATGTGTACTAACATGGCCCTATAATGATTAAATCTAACCATCAAATAACATGTAGATTATTTAAATTAAAATGAAGAAATAACTCAACATGGATCCTATAATCATGCCATAAATTAAAGTTAAATGAATCTAATAATTAAATAAAATCATACTAATCAATTTACATCATTAAAGCTTTTAATATGATCCAGCCATTAGATCTTAAGTCCTTTCCTTAGATCTAGGGTTTTTACTTCACTATAGGTTCAAAGATCATCTTCACATGTTTTTTTCATAACTGATCAATGATCTTATTAGATCTCATCGTTATTAACACCATCTAACCCATCCATAGGATTTGATCATGCTTGATCCTACTGATCAAGAAAGTTCCTTTACAAATTTTAAGTTACTTCTACCATAAAGGGTAGATTTCTTAATTTATCATAGATCTATCATATTAAACCCTCAATTTTACATTTTCTTATCATTATAACATAAATAGATTAGATCCTTAAGGTCTAATCATCCCATATCTTCAAGATCATGGAAGTAAGAATCTTATTTTCTTTAAATAGAAAGTTTCTTGCAATATTTCCTAAAATTTATTATTTCATATGAAATTAGACATCATAAGCTTTCCATAACTTTTTTCTACTCATGATTTGGAGCTCAGATGACTCTGAAATTCAAGTTTAAAGTTCACAGTTGTTTTAACGGTCCAGATTTGATCAGCCATTGAAACAGGACAAAACAGGCAAAACTGGTCGTCCTGCCCCATTTTACTAGTGACCATTGGTGGAAATAGGGTGGTGACCTATAAATGGTGAGACGATTTAGATCAAATAATCAAATCACCATCCCCCTTTTCTCTTTCAAATTGGTGCCATCATATCTCCACGAAATTGATAATTATTTCATACCTAAAGGTTTTCAATCCTTCTAAATCTATTAGATGGCTTGGATTTTTCATATGAGCTCTCCATGATGTAGATCTAGAGGGTTTTTCACTCGAACTTGATTTTTCTAAAACATTAACAGAAAATCAAATCCAATGAAATTAAAAATATAAAAAATGACATAAACTGAATATTGGATGATATCCTCCTACCTGATTTGCTCAAAATTGATGCTAAAATAAATAAATCCTCACCGTATTCCATAGCACACCAAATAAATCTTGATTTGTCTTTTTTCATTTATTGAACCATTGGATCTTAAGAGAGGAAAGAGGAAGAGGGAAAAAGAGAGAGGGGAGATGGGAGATGGGGGAGGCATTTTCCTCTAATTTTCTAGGGTGGTCTAGGGGATTTCATGGTGAAGTTGTGAATTTTTTTGTGAAATTTTTAGAAATATTTATAGGCAAGTTTTTGAATCTTAAATTAATTTTTCAAAAAAATCTCCTTATTTTATTTATGGGTGGAGTTTCCACCTCCACCTTTTCTTCCACTACAATCTAGTAGTGCATTTCTCAATTATTGTTGGTTCCAGAACATTGGCTTACTTTGTGGGCCCCACTTTCATGTAAAAAGATCATTTTGCCCTTCTATTCATAAAAATGGATATTATTTATCCAAACTCAGATTTTAGTGTACTCAATGGCTCTAGATTCAAATTTTCTAGTACCTTCTAATTTTTCCAATACATTCCAAATATTCAAATTTTAAATCTTGGTTATGGGTCAAAATGATCGTTTTACCCTTTTATGTAGAAAATTTAGAATTTTCATTCTAACTCAGAATTTAACGAAATTAGTGTCATTTGATTCGATTTTTCATGTACATTCTTAGTTTATAAGTTTCCACTCATGATTTAATTTCTATGAAAAGATATTTTCTTTTAGCCTAATAGTCCAGCCCGAGTATTCTGAAATTTCAAACTTTCATTGATTTTCTCAAATCAATTCACAAAAATTGGGATATGACTTATTATTTCATCCTTACAATAATTTCATCCTTGAAATTTGTAATACTATAACTTATTCAAATAAATTAGGATATGACTTCCTCATTTCTACTTTTGTTTCCTATGTGGCTTTTTTAATAGAGTGATGTTGCCATAAGACTTTGACTAAGGAAATTGTTTTGGTTCTTAACTTTTGCTCTTTGTGGTCCAAAATATGTATTGCCCTTTCCTCAAAGGTTAGGTCTCACTTCAATTCTTCTGGCACACTTTGAAGTATATGCTTATCATCTTTTAGGTATTTTCGTAACATGGATATGTGAAATACACTGTGTACGTTAGAGAGTTGAGGTGGCAAAGCTAATTTGTAAGCTACTAGACCAATTCTTTCTATTATTTCAAATGAAACAATGAGCCTAGGATTGAGTTTTCCTTGGTTTCCAAATCTCATGACCCCTTTAACTAGTGATATTTTCAAAAATACATGCCCTCCCACTTCAAATTTCATATTTCTGCGTCTTTTGCTGGCAAAACTCTTTTGACGATTGTGTGCCATTGACAACCTCTTCTTTATCATTCTAACCTTGTCTGTACACTATTCCACAAGTTCTGACTTCATTAGTTTTCTTTCTCTAACTTCACCCTAACAAGTTAGTGATCAACATGGTCACTCATACAATGCTTCATATGGTGCCATAGCAATATTAGTCTAAAAACTATTATTATATGCGAATTCTACCAATGGAAGATGTTCAGCCTAGTTTCCTTTCCAGTCTCATGCACATGCCCTCAACATATCTTCTAGTGTTTGTATAGTTTTTTTTGACAGTCCATTTGTTTGAGGATGAAATGTTGTACTGAACCTAAGCGAAGTTCCCAATGCTTGTTGTACACTCTTCCAACATCTTGAAGTAAATCTCCCATCTCTATCAAAGATGATGGATAATGGAATCCCATGAAGACTTACTATTTCTTTTATGTACAACTTAACTAGACTGTCCACTGACTGATTTTGTCTAATTGGAAAGAATTGTGCTGATTTTGTTAATATATCCACAATTACCCAAATCATGTGATGACCTTCCCTTATTCTTGGTAATCGTACCACAAAATCAATAATAATGTTGTCCCATTTTCATTCTGGAAGTTCTAGTGTTTGTAACATTGCATCTGGTCTTTGATGTTCAGCTTTTACTTGATGACAACTTAGACACTTAGCCACAAATTTCCCTATATCTCTTTTCATGCCTTCCCACCAAAAGTTTCTTTTCAAATCCTGATACATCTTTGGGTGTAGACAATTTGAATTGATGGGCTTCTTGTAATAGTTCTTTTCTCAAATTTGTGTTTGAAGGAACCACTAATCTCTCCTAGAAACGTATCCCTCGATTTGTACCCTTACAAAACCGTATCTTTCTACACAATTCCTGAGTTACTGTATCCCCTTCTTGGGCTTTAAAAATTCTATCAACAAAAACTAATTTAATTGTGATGTTTATAAGTACAACACATGTCTGTCTACTTAACACAACAGCCACTACATTTGCTTTTCTAGGATGGTATTGGATAGTGAAATTGTAGTCTTTAATGAATTCCATCCTTCTTCTTTGTCTCATGTTTAGATTAGCTTGAGTGAAGATGTATTTGAGACTCTTATGATCTGTGAATACACTGAATTTTTCTCCACACAAATAGTGTCTCCAAATTTTTAAGGCAAATACTACACCTGCTGACTCTAGGTCGTGTACTAGGTAGTTCATTTCATGCTTCTTTAGTTGCCTAGAAGCATAAGCAATGACTTTCCCATTTTGCATTAATACACTACCTAATCCTTTGCCTAAAGCATCACAGTATATTTCATAACCCCACTACCTCATGATATTGTCAATACTGGTGTTGTAGTCAATCTCTTCTTTAATTCTTGGAAACTATTCTCACACTCCTTTGTCTAGGTAAACTATACCCCTTTTCTAGTTAATGTAGTCAAAGGAAGGGCTATACGGGAAAATCCTTGAATAAACCAATGGTAATATCATATAAAACTACGTATTTTGGTTACTGTCTTAGGTTTCTCCCAATTCATGACTTCTTCAACCTTGCTTGGGTCTCCTTCTACCCCATTCTTAGAAATTACATGACCTAGGAAATTGACTTTCTCTAACTAGAATTCACACTTACTAAATTTACCAAATAATTTATTTGTCCTGAGGGTATTTAGTACAATTTGTAAGTGTTCTTGATATTCTTTGATATTGGTAGAGCAGATCAATATGTCATCGATAAATACTATCACAAATTTGTCTAAGTATTCCTTGAATATTTTGTTCATCAAATCCATAAATACTGCTAGTGCATTGGTCAATCCACAAGACATACCTAGAAACTCATAATACTCATACTAAGTTTTGAGTGCTGACTTGGGTATATCCTCATCCTAAACACGCAATTGATGATATCCTGATCTAAGGTCAATTTTAGAAAAAACCTTAGCAGATTGAAGTTGATCAAAAAGATCATCAATGCGAGGTAAGGGGCATTTATTCTCTACTGTTACATTATTCAACATTCTATAGTCGATGCACAATCTCATGGACCCATCCTTTTTCTTCACAAATATCACTGGTGCTCCCCATGGTGAACTACTTGGTTGAACGAACCCTCTATCTAATAACTCTTGTAGTTGGATTTTCAATTTTACTGGGGCCATTCTATAAGGGGCTTTGAAAATTGGATTTGTACCAAGAATTAATTCAATGGTAAACTCAATTTCCCTATGGGGTGGTAATCTTGGAAGTTCTTTTGGAAAGACATCTGGGAATTCCCTGACTATATCAATTTCTATTATCTTGGGCTGTTCAACATCCAAAGCAACCATTGCTGCTAAAAATGTTCGACATCCCTTAGACATATGTTTGGTAGCTTTCATAGCTAATATGATTGATTTGTCTAAGTCATTATGTTTCCCATACAGTAATAATACTTCCTCACCAAGTATGCTAAATGTGATTTTCTTCTTGTGACAATCCATGAATACCCAGTATTTTACTAACCAGTCCATACCAAGTATAACGTCAAAATCTACCATGTTGAGTAGAATTAGATCTATATCCATTCTTTTTCCTAGTACTTCTACAGGTACATTATGAAGGTATTTTGTAGTCTGACTGTTTTACCAATTGGTGTTGTTACATCTAGATTGAATCCAAAGTTTTTCATTGAGAATTGTACACTAAATGCAAATACGCAAGAGATAAAGGAATGAGTAGATCCTGAATCAAATAATACTTTAGCATGGGTATAATGTACTAGTAATGTACCTTCTATTATTGCATTAGATGTTCTAGCTTGGCTATTAGTAATAGTGAATACCCTCCCTTGGGGACAATGGACATTATTTGGTTTTGCCTCCCTAACTGCTAACGGTTTGTTGCAGTTTGTAGACATGTGTCCAAATTCTCCACAGTTGTAACATTTGATTGGAGGCCATTGTTGTAAGGGAGTGGGAATATATTTCCAAAGTGGAATCTTCTACATTTAGAACAAGGTCTTCTTTTGATATGATTCCCTTGACTTGTTGGAGGTCTAAGGTTGTTGAAGGGTCTTTTGCCCTTCTGAAAAGGCCTTTGGTTGAAGTTTCCACCTCCTCCAAACTTAATGGTTTGACTCTTCTTCAACTCTTGTTCAAACTTAGAAGCCATTTCTACACAGTCTGCCAGAGTGGTGGGTTTAGTACCCATCACTTTCACCTTCAACCCTGGCTACAACCCTTCCATGAATCTATCCACTGTGTGCATCTCTATATCACAAACATGTGCCGCAAATCTCTTCAATTGGGTGAATTTATTATCATAATCCACCACCAATAGGTTCCTTTGTTTAAGTTCCAAGAAGTCCTTTGCCTTTCTTGATTTTACATGGATAGGAAAATACTTATGATTGAAAACTTCTTTGAATTCTTCCCATGTATTTTCTTTAGAATTAAAAAAGAAGGTGTTGTTGGCTGACCTCCACAAAATGAAGCCTCTTGTTTTAATAGATATGTGGCAAACTTGACTTTCAATTCTGGAGGAGTACGTAATGCACTGAAAGTCCTTTCTATTTCATATAACCATTCCTCTGCTTTCTCAGTATTGCCCTTGCCATTATATTTGATAACCATCTTTTGAAATCTCTCCATCATTTTATCAATATTTTCTAGTGCTAATGAAGAATTTCCAACTCCCTTACTTGGCACAAGGGAAGATTGCCCTTGTACTGGTGTGGAAGTATCTAGTGTTGGTGTTGGTGTGTTGTGTCTTATTTCGAGTTGAACCTGAGCACTTGGTATATCAACTGAAGGTGATGAACTCTAGGGATGTTGGATTCAAGGAAAAAGATTCCTCAATATTCTAATCACAATTTCCTCCATATTGTTCATGGTTAATCTCTCCATATTATTCTCTAGAGCATTATAAGATGTCTTCCTAATTATTCTTTTGGGTGCCATCTGCTCATAGACCAAATTTTCTATCAATAATCTATACAATTCCTTCTATCTAAATCTATATTTGGATTGTAATTTCTTCCTTGGACATATTAAGCTGTAACTGTGACTAGATGATTAGCTCTAACACCAACTATGATGACCCGGGTTTTTATAACACATTTTGCAAAGACAGGGCCCTTAGTAGTAAAAAAACTCTACAAAACAAAGCAACCAAAATTCTTTTCTTTAGAACTTGTTTTGTAAAACCCAAGTCATCACTTCATAACATAAGAAGAGTTTTGTATAAGATAAAATTCCATTGAAGGAATAAACTTTTATTAAACTTTAGGATCCATCCTGTGGCTCACAATGCAACCTAGTATCATTACAATACTTGTCCAAATTACATAATCGAAATTTCAAAGCTCACATAAAATAAAAACTCTCAATACATATAATGCTCTCAAATAAAATACATGTATTCAATGGATATACCTTGATTGATTTTTCTTTCAAGTCTTCTCAAGTCTTGAGCTTTTAACTCTCCTTCTCTGTATATGAGATATTGTAAACATTCAAACATTTACAATATCTTAGCAAGCTATCCTTGGCAGGGGATTAAAGAAGTAACATAATTTGACAATATAATCCTAATACTCATTAATCCCATTATTCATTTCTGTCATAAACATGATAATGGACCAATCATAACCTTTCTTTTATCATTTACGTACATCCTTATACATAATGTATATGAACAAATTCATCAAAATAGTGAAAATATTCAATTCTCATTCCCAACTAAGTTGATCAACTCTTTCAATTGTAAGAGATCAATATATCAACTAGTTACTATGCTAGGAATTCCCTTTTTCCTGGGAATATTGGTAATATACAATTACCTAGCATTTCATTATGCCATATATAAGGCATCTCACTATGCCTATCTCATATGCATCATAGTGCAAAATAAATCAAAGGACTATCATGCCTGCAGTCTAATCCGTATAGTGCTCCTGGATAATTGCTCAATAATCCACTCATATCATATTTAGTGGAAATGTAAAATCCATGTCCATGTGGGAAGACTATGGCTATCACAGTAGTAGCCTTCTCATAATTGCCCCAACAGACTTTCTGCCTTTCTTAGGCATGGAATTCATCATCAATAAATTTTAGAGAGCAGGTGGCCAAAACCTCATAACTCCCTTAGCATAGCATCCTTAGGCCTATGCCTGTTCAAAACAAAACCACAAACCTCCATGCTCGTATGTAAAATATTTCTTATACGTATCAGACAATATGTCTATTTATCTAGGGCTGGAATATCTTCTACTTCCTTATTCACTTAGGGTTTTCTTCAACTTTACACTTAACCATTTCATATCTATTTTCAACATATATCATTCATATAGATGCATTCATAAAATCCTCCTACCTCAATAGGATATTCTTACTCCTTGAAATCTGCTATATTCTTGATCAATATATATCTATCAAATCATACATATAATGTTATCTTTGTATTCAAAGGTACATATTACATGATCTTTTGATCATCCTTAAGTGGGATTATCTGAATCATTCTTCCTTGAATCATATATTATCAAGGATTCAGATCTTCTAACCTAATAAATATATATTACAAGTATATTCACATAATAATCTACTCTACATTTGTATTTCTTTTCTTTTGTTGTTTTTAATCATTCAAGATCTCCTATTGGATTCTTGTTTGATCATCCGTATCTTATTTACAATATTTATTAGGATTAGTTAATTTGCTAACCTTTTATGTTCTTATTATTATTTCTCAACTAGTTAGTGTTACTGGTTTGAGGATAATTTATTCACTCCTAATTCTAGACAACTCCTCTTATTTCCAATTGACTAAGGTTCACTAGCTACAGGCTGCTCAAAAAGTGGTTACATCAATCCTTATGTGAGGAGGCCTTTAGACCTCAACAAACGTCATCAGAAGGTGACGAAAGAGCGAGGCTCTATTAGATAGCCCCCTTAACTACAATGTTCAATGTCCATTAGAGTGACCTTAACTCAACCTTCCATAAGGTTCCTATGAGCTCATAAACTTTAATTTATCCCTATTTGATTTTTATTAATGTCCACGATCATATAAAATGTCATTCATAGATGTGTATTATTCTTCTAATTTGGGCCAAAGAAAAGGTAAACCATTCTTTTTATTGTCCTACTAACTATAGCCCTTACTAATTAAGTCCAAATCAAGTCATTCCTTCTTATTTATGTCATAAAATTCTAATTTCTTATTAGGTTACATTTTTGGTGTTTTATGCTCTTTATTATCACTAATTATCAAATCATAACTAATTATCAACTAATAAATATTACGATAATGAATCATAAACTTCAAAGCATAAAACTAATATAAATTCAATAATCTAAGGATAGTAATACTATGTAACTGCTATCATGATCCCTATTTAATGAAATGAAATTAAACTAATATGATCTTAAATCACAATTCCATTACCATCTTAAATGAAAATCATACTATAGTTCATACTCAAATTAAACTAGCATGGCCCTAATTCGTATATTACTTATCCTAAGGATATTTAAAGAAAATCATGTGTACTAACATGGCCCTAAGATGATTAAATCTATCCATCTAATAACATGTAGATCATTTACATTAAAATGAAGAAATAACTTAGCATGTATCTATAATCATGCCATAAATTAAAGTTAAAATGAATCTAATAATTAAATGAATTTATACTAATCAATTTACATCACTAGAGGCTTTTAATATGATCCAACCATTAGATCTTATGTCCTTTCCTTAGATTTATGGTTTTTACTTTATTATAGGTTCAAAGATCAACTTCACATGTTTTTGTTATAACTGATCAATGATCTTGCTAGATCTCATTATTACTAACTCCATCCAACCCATCCATAGGATTTGATCACGCTTGATCTTACTGATCAAGAAAGTTCCTTCACAAGTTTTAGGTTATTCTATCATAAAGGGTAGATTTCTTAATTTATCATAGATCTGTCATATTAAACCCTCAATTTCATATATCCTTATCATTATAACATAAATAGATTAGATCCTTGAGGTCTGATCATCTCAGATCTTCAAGATCATGGAAATAAGAATCTTATTTTTTTTAAACTAAAATTTTCTAACAATATTTCCTAAATTTTATTATTTCATATGAAATTGGACATCATAAGCTTTCTATAGCTTCTTTTTGCTTGTGATTTGGAGTTTTGATGACTCCGAAATTCAAGTTTGAAATTCATAGTCGTTTTAATGGTCCATATTTGATCTGGCCATTAGAACATGACAAAATAGGAGAAATCGGTTGTCCCGCCTTGTTTCATTGGTGACCACCAGTGGAAACGGGGTGGTGACCTATAAATGGTGAGACGATTCAGATAAGACTATCAAATCACTATCTCCCTTTTCTCCTTCAAATTGGCCATCATATCTTCACAAAATTGGCTATTATTCCATAGTTAGAGGTTTTGAACCTTTTGAATCTATTGGACGGCTCAGATTTTTCATATGAGCCCTTCATGATGTAGATCTGGAGGGTTTTTCACTAGAACTTGATTTTTTGAAACATTAACAAAAAATAAAATCTAGTGAAATTAAAAATATCAAAAATGACATAAACTGAATATTGGATTATATCCTCCTACTTGATTTTCTCAGAATTGACAAATTAATACCAAAATAAATAAATTCTCGTCGTATACCATAACATATCAAATAAATCTTGATTTGTCCTTTTCTGTTTAGTGAACCGTTACATTTGAAATTACTTTGTGGTTGTGTAGATGAGGGAATTTAGAAAGATATGAATGGTGGGAATTATGAAATTTGATTTGGAATAGAGTGGCTAATTGAACTTAGGGCTCTTGGTACTATTCTAAAGAGAGGAGAGAGAAAGAGGAAAAAAGAGAGAGATTTGGGGGAGATGGGAGAGGATTTTTGCTCTAATTTTCTAGGGGATCTATGGAATTTTTTGTTGAAGTTGTAAAACCTTTTGTGAAATTTTTAGAATTATTTATAGGCAAGTTTTTGAATTTTAAATTAATTTTTCATAAAAATCTCCTTGTTTCTTTTTATTATTTTATTTGTGGGTGGAGTTTCCACCTCCATCTTTTCCTTCACTACAATCTGGTAGTGTATTGCTTAATTATTGTTACTTCTAGAACATTTGCCTACTTTGTGGGCCCACTTTCATGTAAAAAGATCATTTTTCCCTTTTATTCATAAAAATAGAGAAAAATAGATATTATTTATCAAAACTCGGATTTTAGTATATTCAATGGCATCGAAATCAATTTTTCAAGTACCTTTTGATTCTTTTAGTACATTCCAAATATTCAAATTTTAAATCTTGGTTATGGGTAAAAATGACCATTTTACCCTTTTACGTAGAAAATTGAGATTTTTCATTCTAACTCAGAATTTAACAAAATTAGTGTCATTTGATTCGATTTTTCATGTACATTCTTAATTTATAAGTTTCTACTCATGATTTAATCTCTATGAAAATTATTTGCTTTTAACCTAATATTCTAGCCCAAGTCTTTTGACATTTCAAACTTTCATTGATTTTTTCAAATCAATTCACAAAAATTAGGGTTATTACACCCAACCCCACAAGATCAAGGGTGGAATCAATCACCACCTCTTGGCCCACCTATAATAATCCTCACAAGCGCACAACCCAACCTTTTATATTAATTAGAAGGGACCAATAGAGGCCATCACATGCTCGTAGGACCCTCTTAAAAGGATATGATCTATTGTCAGTCCAATAGTTTCTAAGCATTGTGTTTATAGTTGGTGTCTTAAAATCCAAGTGATTTTCCCACGCCCTTTCATTGACATTGGTTGGGGTCTAAATGCCTCCTGATATGAGGATTGTATTAACCACTTTAGAGGGGAACCTAACTTGTAACTAGTAGTCAAATCTACAAGAGAGGAGTGTTAGAATTAGGATAATGAAAAAGCATCTCCCCCACACAAATTCAAGAAAATCAAAATATTTCTACTTGTTAGTCTCAAGGATTATTTGATTGTGCCCTTTGTTTGTGCATCATTCTAAGAATTTAAGTTGCATCACATAGGGTAGTTTTAAAAAAAAAAAAAAAAAAACTTTCATTGTTAGCACTTTTAGAGACGTAACAAAATTGGAAGGCTAGTCAAGTATGATCCAAATGACATACAACTAGATTAGTCCACATCAATGACTGATTAACGATCAAGGGGTAACTCACCCCATGGTAGTCAAGGCCCTCCACTCATCATGGATGAGTACCTACCACATCTAATGGATGTTGAATATCAACCTTCACCAAGGAGGAATAATCATCTATCAAATAGAGATTGGAGAAGAAATAATAATAGGGAGTGGGACCAACAGAACGAACAAGGGGATAATGATGGTTATCAAAACTTTTGTGGAAGAACTTTAAATGACTACCTTCAACTTACACCCACTAGTACCCCATCCTATGTCATTTTTCCTCAAAATGATAGTGCTTTGGAATTAAAAATAGGAGTACTACAATTACTTCTCAAATTCCATAAGTTAGACAGTGAAAGTCCTTACTTACACCTTAAAGAGATTGATGAGGTATTCAGTACTCAACAAACATAAATGGCTTAAATTTTTTTCCTTTCTCCTTAAAGGAAAAAGCTAAAATGTGGTTTAATGCTAGGAAAGGTTCAAGGATCTTTTACTGACTTGCTCATATCATGGCTATGAACTATGGTGTATCATTAGGTTCTTGTATGAAGGACTTAATTCTTATAGGTGCTAGTTTGTAGAGATGACGTGCAATAACAACTTCTTAAATAAACAACCAGATGAGGTGAAAGAGTATTTGGAATGGTAGCTAAAAGTGCATAGACCTGAGTTGACTTAGAAAGAGCAGAACATCTAGATAAACACAAGCCCACTACCACTCATGGTAGGGGAAGCATGTATATATGCCACGTATGACAAAAATAAAATTAATGCCAGAGTAGCATCCTTAGCTAGAAAGTAGAAGCCATAGAATGGGAAAGAAAAACTTGAATAAAGATGAACAAGTGTGTAGCGTATGCAAAAGTATCATCATCTTACTCAGAAATATCCTACCATTTTAGCATTTCTAGAGGTGTTCATGATTAGGCTAATGCACTTAATACGTATAAAAGACCTTTCTCCCCATACTTAGAGACTTATAACCCTAACTGGAGAAACCACCCAAACTTCAGTTGGAGAAATGGACCAAATGCCAATGTCTAACAACCAGGCCCATACCAGCCTCACCAACAAAACTAAGGACTTCTTGTTCTATCCTAGTGAACTCACTAATGACTTGCATTGTGTTAGCATGATAAATTCATTTGTGCTAGATCATTTTCAATCATCTTCCTTGTCGAACCCACTTAAGGCTTGTTTGGCCACTTTAATGAGTTTAATGAGTATGCATTAATATAGGAAATTAATGCCCTTCTTGACTCTATTCCTATCATGGATACAGAAAAATGGAAACCTTATTTTAAGGAACTTCCATCGAGGAAATCCACTCCCCTTCCATCATCAATAGAACCTTTTAAACTTGAATTGAAATATGTACTCTCAGATTTAAAATGTGTCTATTTATGAGAAAAGAGAATTTTCTTGTCATAATTTTCTCCTAATTAGAAACATCTCACGAGGAAAAGTTAATAGACACTTTAAAGGAACACGAAGGTGCTATAGGACGGATCATAGCTGATATAAAGGGCATTAACCCTTTAATTTTGTACCCATAGGATATATCTTTAGGATGATGGTAAACCAGGTCTTCAAATGCAAATAAGGCTAAATCCTAATATAAAGGATGTGGTTAGAACAGAAGTTCTTAAGTTGCTTGATGTGGGAATCATTTGTCCCATGAGAGATAGCAAATGAGTAAGTCCAACTCAGGTAGTTCCAAAGAAGTTAGGAATGACAATGATCACTAATGCCAACAATGAATTAATCCTCACTAGAGGTACCAATGGTTGGCATATGTGCATTGACTATAGAAAGTTGAATGTTGTTACTAGGAAGGACCATTTTCCTTTGTCCTTTGTTGATCAGATGTTAGACAGGGTTGCAGGACATCAGTACTATTGTTATCTAGATGGTTATTCAGGGTATAACCAGATAGAAATTGCACTCGAGGATCATAAAAAGACCACTTTTACATGTCCTTTTGGCATTTTTTCTTACAAAAGAATGCCATTTGGATTATGTAATGCTCCTGCCACATTTCAATGTTGTATATTGAGTATCTTTAGTGATATGGTTGAAAGAATCTTAGAGGCTTTCATGTACAACTTTTCTATTTTGGTGATTCATTTGAAACATGCCTTGAACATCTAAGAAAGTCTTAAGATGATATAAAAAAAAAAAAGAACTTAGTGCTTAATTGGGAAAAGTGTCATTCATGGTTCTCAAGGGAAATGTCTTAGGCCACATAGTGTCATCAAAAGGTACAAAGGTAGACAGAGCCAAAGTTGACTTAATTACCAATCTACCAATCCCAAAATCTATCAGGGACATTTGCTCTTTCCTAGGTGATGCAAGATTCTATATGAGGTCTATTAAAGATTTTAGTGCAATATCCAAACCATTGTGTCACCTCCTTACAAAGGATACACCTTTTGAGTGGACTAGTGATCATCAAGAAGCTTTTACAAAGATAAAAGACAACTTAATCATTGCTCTTATCATGCAATCAACTAACTGGAGTCCACCCTTCAAAATCATGTGTAATGATATTGACTATGACCTAACTGAAGTTTGCCCTTTGAAATCATGTGTAATGCTAGTGACTATGCTGTAGGAGTTGTGCTAAGGCAGAGAAAAGAAAAAAGGCCTTATGTCATCTGCTATGCCAGTAGGACCCTAAATAACACTCAAATGAATTATTCCATTATGGAGAAAGAACCTCTAGTAGTTATCTTTGCATTGGATAAATTTAGGTCTTATTTGGTTGGATCTAAAATAGTCATATTCACTGTCATTTGGCCCTTAAGTATCTTCTTTTCAAGAAAGATGCTAAGCCCAAACTAATTAGATAGATTCTTTTGCTCTAAGAGTTTGACATCGAAATAAAAGATATGAAAGGTGTAGAGAATGTTATAGTTGGTCACTTGTCTCACCTAGTCCTTATAGAACCTTTGGATGATTTGCCAATTAATGACACTTTCCCAAATGACCAACTTTCTCATATTTCCCATCCTCCATGATTTGTTGATAATGTAAATTATTTAGTCACAAGAAAGATTCCTAAACATTGGAATAAACAAGAAAAGAAAAAATTCATTTCCTATGTTAAGGACTGCTTTTGGGGTAATCCACGCCTATTTAAGTTCTACCCAAATTAAATCATTAGGAGATGTGTACCTAACTTAGAGAAACATAGTGTTATCTCCTTTTGTCACTCAGAAGCATATGGTGGACATTTTTCTACAAAGAAAATAGTTGCAAAGATTTTGTAGTGTGGTTTCTACTGGCCTTCATTGTTGAAGGACACACATTTGTTTTGTAAAGCTTGTGTGCAATGTCAAAAGTTAGGAGGAATAAACTATGGGAATATGATGCTTTTGAAACCTATCCTTGTCATAGAAGTTTTTGATTGCTTGGGTATAGATTTCATGGGGCCTTTCCTACCTTTTTCTTAGCTACATTTACATCTTATTGGTCGTAGATTATGTTTTTAAATGGATTGAGGCTATACCATGTAGGTATAATGATCACAAAATAGTTATTAAATTCTTAAAAGAAAGTAGTTTTTCTAGATTTGGGACCCCTTATGCCATTATAAGTGATAACCGTACATATTTTTCCAACTAGCCATTTAAAGCATTAATGAAAAATATATAACATTGCACATAAAGTTACAACACTATATCACCCACAAATAAGTGGGCAAGTTGAAGTATCTAATTAGGCTATAAAATAAATTATTAAAAAATTTGTTAATCTAGATCATAAGGATTGGTTTCTTAGACTAACCGATGAGCTCTGGCCTTACAGGACTGTACATTGAACCCCAATTGGTATGTCTCCCTATCCTATTGTATATAGTAAGGCTTGCCATTTGCCTATGGAGTTGGAATATAGATTCTACTAGGCAATGAAGACCTTTAATTTCAATATGGATAAAGTAGGCTCACATAGAAAACTCAAACTTAATGAGTTGGAAGAGATCAGGCAAGAAGCTTATGAGAGTAATAGGATATACAAAGAAGGGATGAAAGTTTTTCATGATAAAACCATAATGAGAAAACCCTTTACTCCAAACCAGAAGGTCCTGCTTTACAATTCTAAGCTACACCTATTTTCAAGTAACCTTAGATCTCGATAAATTGGTCCATATATAATAAAATAAGTTTTTCCCTATGGGACCGTAGAGATTGAGGATACAAGGACTAGCCATACTTTTAAAGTGAATGGTCAATGTTTCAAGCCTTTCTTAGACTATGAGAATCTAGAAGTTGAATTCACAAATTTGGAGGGTCATATTTATCGGGATTGAGTAGATTTGATTCCACTATAACATCTTTTGTACCTATTCATTGTTTTCTACATTACCCATATTCATTTTAGGTCCTTATTTTTAAACATTGAGGAAAATGTTTCTTTTAGGTTGGAGAGTGTAGAATTCTAGCAAATTCTAGTTTTTGTTAGTTTTTTTTCTTAATTTCAAAAAAAATGAAAAATTTGTTAGTTTTTAAAAAAATTTTTTGGTCAATTCAATAAGATGAGAATTGGATTTTTTGAAGCATAGTCTAGATAACCTTAGATTATTAATGGAATTAAACATGATTAATTCATTATTTTACTCATTTTCTAAAGTACTCCATGAAAGCAAAGTCTTAGATTACATTTGTACATGCAATCGCATATAAATAGTCTAAGTTGATAAGTAGTTATAACTTAGAGATCTTGAAGAAATTTAGTGGAGACCTGTAACCTAAGTGAGTTTTATAGCCAATCAATTTTTTTAAAGAGTTTTAAGTGTTTCTAATTTTCTTTAGCATGCTTAAAGTAAAATTTGATCCCATCAACTCTTAAATTTGGCTAATTACCTGAATTATTAGAGAATTATCTTTAAAATTTTGGAAGTTCATTGAATCTGATTGACTATGTGATACATGAAAAATGATTTAGGTCATCCTTTTCATTAACCTAGAGACATAAAGCTTACTCAAAAGTAGTTTTACTACTAGTTAGCCAATTTGAGCCTTTTATATAAGCCTTTTCTTTTCTCACCCAAATTAACCTTTACCCATATTAACCCAATATAATATATTCATTACCTATTTTCTTCAAAAGATAAGTTAGAGATGATGAAGATATACTTTTTAGTTGCAATGGAAGTAGAAAAGTGAATATCGAGAAAATAAATATTTTTTAAAGATATTCAAGTGTTGAAAACAAAGAAGAGTTAAAAAAAAAAGTGAAAAAAGAAATATTCACTTTAGTACTTAGTAAAAAAGAATTGTCAAATTTAGAAGACCTCTATGTATTTTTGAAGAATGTTGAATACCCTTTATACCCTTTCTTTTATATCTTGTCCTAAGCTTATGTTTCATCCTAGTTAAAGACCTATTGATTTTAGGATAAATATAGTCTTGATGACCATATAAATGGATCATATTTAAAGAATAGTAATTCTAAATATTCAAAGGTAGTGGCATCTTATCTTTCCTAAAGGGGTCAAAAACAAAATTCCTTAGTAACTCCTATTCCTCATGAAGATATGTGAGATAAATTTGTTTCTATTGACTCTGCTTACACATTTAAA
The DNA here is from genome assembly GCA_035236585.1 of Warburgia ugandensis. Taxonomy (NCBI): domain Eukaryota; kingdom Viridiplantae; phylum Streptophyta; class Magnoliopsida; order Canellales; family Canellaceae; genus Warburgia; species Warburgia ugandensis. The sequence goes on along the minus strand of CP141130.1, from coordinate 27,849,047 downwards.
AGAGAGATATGACTTGAACCCTTTGTATGATAGATTCTATTTTTGAGTGTATGTCTATTAGTGAGGATTGAGGTCAAAACATATTTCAGATGACGTTCAAAAGTTAGAAGTCTACTTAGATATAAAGATTATTTTATATGTTGACTTGAGGTCTGAGCTTAAGTGGAATATGGATCCTTTGGGAAACTCCCTACTTTCCTCTTTCATTTTTAATCTTTAAATCATGCTTGACCTAGGATAGATGGTTGAGATTTCTTTGAAGTTTTATTTCTTTGATTCTTTCCCCAGCCCACCCTTTATTCTCCACCAATCACAAGACAAGCTTACATTTTCCCCATTGGAAAACAAAACACACATTTTCCTCCTTAAAAAATAGTGTACCACCCACTGAAAAAATCTCCACATATAGGATGCTTTGCGTCACTCTCTTGCATGGCTTTCTCTCATTGGTCCATCCTAGCTTAAATGTCTTATCATTGGATGCTTTAGGATAGCCTTAAGTTAGGGTAGATCTTGGCCATTGTCTGCTTCAAAAGTATGCATGAATATTGATTGTATATTTCTTGTAAATTGTCTATATCTTATTCACTTATTATCCTCCATTTTCTCATACAAATCATGTTTGAAGTGGGCATAACACATTCATTCCTATGTGAAAATTGTGGACTCCATTGTGTGGTTCCATCATGGATTTAAGTGAGAGAGAAAATGAATGCAAGTAGTCTTCATGTGGGTCCTAATTTATAACTTCTTTTTCTTCAAAAAAAGATCATATGTGTGCTCCCATTGTATGTGAATCTAGTTTCTCTTAGAAGCTCTCCAAGGCACTAGAACACATGCATGCATGATGGTTCCTTCAAACATAGAATTGAGAAAAGAACTATTATAAGAAGCCCATCAGTCCAAATTGTCTATACACCCAGGAGATAATAAAAAGAAAGAAGGAGATTTTTATGAAAAATTAATTTAAAATTCAAAAAATTGACTATAAATAATTCTGAAAATTTCACAAAAATTTTCACAACTTCACCATGAAATCCCCTAGACTCCCCTGAAAAATCAAAGCAAAACTCCTCCCCCATCCCCTCCCCCCCCCCCCCCAAATCTCTATTTTTTCCTCTTTCTGTCTCCATTCTCAAGATCCAATCGTTCAATAAAATAGGAAAAGACAAATCAAGATATATTTAGAGTGTTAAGGCATATAGTGAGGATTCATTTATTTTAGCATCAATTCATCAATTTTGAGCAAATAAGGTAGGAGGATGTCATCCAATATTCAGTTTATGTCATTTTTTATATTTTTAATTTCATTATATTTGATTTTTTGTTAATGTTTTGAAAAATCAAGTTCTAGTGAAAAACCCTCTAGATCTACATCATGGAGGACTCATATGAAAATTTTGAGCCATCTAATAAATTCAAAAGGGTTTAAAACCTTTAGGTAAGAAATAACAGCCAATTTCGTGGAGATATGATGGCCTAATTTGAAGGAGAAAAGGGGGATGGTGATTTGATGATCCGATTTGAATCGTCACACCATTTACAGGTCACCACCCCATTTTCACCAACGGTCATTAATAAAACAAGGCATGTAACGCCCCATGTCTGGGCTCCCTCAGTAACAATATTGTCCGCTCTGGGCCTGAGGCCTACACGGTTTTGTTCTTCCCCCACAGGGGAAAACGCGTTGTTACTGGTAAAGCCCACCTAGACCCTTATCAGCTGCCCAGGAACTTTCCTCCTGGCAATGCAAAATTAACTCTCAGCTTATCTCGCCTTCATCCCCTCAGATTATCTTGGGGACCTCCCCCTCAAACCATCTTAACAGATGGCAAAGGTAGCCCTCTCCCCCTTAGGGGACACGCGTCTACGTGTGGAGTCCCACGCTTCCACTCATGAGCGGTTAGCCACCCACATTGGGTCAGGGGTTGGCTCTGATACCACTGTAACGCCCTGGGTCTGGGCTGCCTTAGTAACAATATTGTCCGCTCTGGGCCTGAGGCCCATACAGTTTTGTTCTTTCCCCACAAGGGAAAACATGTTGTTACTGGTAAAGCCCACCCAGACCCTTATCAGCCGCCCAGGAACTTTCCTCCTGGTGATGTGGACTAACTCTCAACACACCCTGCCTTCAACCCCTCAAATTATCTTGGGGACCTCCCCCTCAAACCATCTTGGCAGACGGCCACGGTAGCCCTCTCCCCCTTAGGGGACACGTGTCTGCGCGTGGACTCCCATGCTTCCGCTCACTTGTGGTTAGCCACCCACACCAGGTCAGGGGTTGGCTCTGATACCACTGTAACTCTCCTGGTTTGGGCTCCCTCAGTAACAATATTGTCCACTCTGGGCCTAAGGCCCGCACGGTTTTGTTCTTCCCCCACAGGGTAAAATGTGTTGTTACTGGTAAAGCCCACCCGGACCCTTCCCAGCCGCCTAGGAACTTTTCTCCTGGCAATGTGGGACTAAGTCTTAGCGCATCCTGCCATCATCCCCTCAGATTATCTTGGGGACCTCCCCCTCTAACCATCTTGGAAGATGGCAGTGGTAGCCAACTGTAACGCCCCGGGTCTAGGCTCCCTCAGTAACCATATTGTCCGCTCTAGGCCTGAGGCCCACACGGTTTTGTTCTTCCCCCACAGGGCAAAATGTGTTGTTACTGGTAAAGCCGACCCCTTATCAGCCGCCTAGGAACTTTCCTCCTGGCGATGTGGGACTAACTCTCAGCGCATCCCACCTTCATCTCCTTAGATTATCTTGGGGACCTCCCCCTCAAACCATCTTGGCAGACAACAATGGTAGCCCTCTCCCCCTTAGGAGACGAGTCTGCGCGTGGAGTCCCATGCTTTCACTCACATGCGGTTAGCCACCCACATCGGGTCAGGGGTTAGCTCTGATACCACTGTAATGCCCTGGGTCTGGGCTGCCTTAGTAACAATATTGTCCACTCTGGGCCTGAGGCTTGCTCAATTTTGTTATTCCCCCACAAGGGAAAACGCGTTGTTACTAGTAAAGCCCACCCAGGAACTTTCCTCTTGGTGATGTGGGACTAACTCTCAGCGCATCCAGCCTTCATCCCCTCAAATTATCTTGGGGACCTCCCCCTCAAACCATCTTGGCAGAGGGCCACAGTAGCCCTCTCCCCCTTAAGGGACATGCGTCCGCACGTGGACTCCCATGCTTCCGCTCACTTGTGGTTAGCCACCCACACCAGGTTAGGGGTTGGCTCTGATACCATTGTAACTCCCCGGGTCTGGGCTCCCTCAGTAAAAATATTGTTTGCTTTGGGCCTGAGGCTCTCACGGTTTTGTTCTTCCCCCAAAGGGAAAAATGCATTGTTACTGGTAAAGCCGACCTAGACCCTTATCAGCCGCCTAGGAACTTTCCTCCTGGCGATCTGGGACTAACTCTCAGCACATCCCACCTTCATCCCCTCAGATTATCTTGGTGACCTCCCCCTCAAACCATCTTGGTAGACAGCAATAGTAGCCCTCTCCCTCTTAGGGGACATGCATCTGCGCATGGACTCCCATGCTTTCGCTCACGTGTGGTTAGTCACCCACCCTGGGTTGGGGGTTGGCTCTGATACCACTGTAACGCCTCGCGTTTGGGATCCCTTAGTAACAATATTGTCCGCTCTAGGCCTGAGACCCACACGGTTTTGTTCTTCCCCCACAGGGGAAAAGACGTTGTTACTAGTAAAGCCTGCCCAGACCCTTATCAGCTGACTAGGAACTTTCCTCCTGGTGATGCAGAACTAACTCTCAGTGCATCTGTAATGCCCAAGCAATTTACACTATTTTTAATGAAAATTGAACGTTCTATAGGAAATAAACTATGTTGAATGTTTGGTTTTATTTAAAATAGTAAACGAAGGAATTTGTGAGGAAAATTCATACCATTAGATTCTACTCTAAAAGTAGAATCCAAAGCCTCAAAAATCACCCAAAATGGAGTTCGTATGAGGAAGTTACAGCCGTTAAAAGATAGGGGTATTTCTAGAAATAAAACAAAAAAACGAAAAAGGACGAAAAACGCAAGGGGCCATTTTGATAACGGCACCCCATGTCGTCTTCAACCTCTAGACACTCCCAAAAACCGTCGATCCCGATTTTTCTAGAGGGATCTGCCACCGCCAATGGCGACACTGCCATTGAGGGGCACCGCCATAGCCGGCCTATAAAAACCCCATCTCCCCTCTCCCAAAAACATGATTTTTCGATGTTTTTCCAGCTGTTTGAGACTGGGGTTTCTGGAAAAATCAGAAACCTGTTCAAACCATCTCCACTGAGTTTTTCGGCAACAGCCAGGCCCAAGTCAGGCTGGCCATCCCGTTCCCGTCTCCCCATTTCCCCTCTCTTCTCTTTTCTAGCCTTGCACGACGATGGGATTTCCCTCTTCACGATTTTCGGCAAACATAGAGTTTTCAGGCGGGAAGAGCGCCATCACCGAAGAACCAAGGTAAGCCATTTTCCTCTCGTCCTCTTCCCTTCCACTTTCCCTGGTCCTTTCTGGTCATTTTCTAGTCGGGTTCTTGGCCGGAAAACACCCAAGACGGCTTGGGCCGGACCTGCATGAGCCAGGCGTCCTAAGGACGCCAAGCACCACATGCACCTAGGACTGGGTCCCAGGGACGGGTTCCAGGTGTACGACAGTGCATACATTGTCCCAGGTGCGGCCTTCAGGTGCGCACGCGACATGGGGCACGGGTCCTGGCACAACCAGGGTACACAGGGTGCCTTGGGAGCTGAGACGCACCACACTACAAGGTGCGTCCATGCAATGATGCGCGTCATAGCGCATCGCTTAGGCATGCTTGTGCACGTGCAAACACTGTCCCAGGTACGGCCTTCGGGTACGTGCGCAAGATGGGTCACGGGTCCTAGCTCGACCAGGATGCATGGGGTGCCCTGGGAGCTAAGACGCGCCATGCTACAAGGTGCATCCGTGTAATGATGCACGTCATAGTGCGTCACTTGAGCATGCATGTGCGTGTGCAAAATGCGGTCTCTGGCATGGCGTTTAGGTGTACACGCACGTGAGGCGTTTGCGATTCAACCAGGATGCACGGGTGTCCTGGGAACTGGGACACGTGGACCTAATTAGACTTTAAAATTAGGATCATAGGACCATTTATAGAATTTAACTATTGAATAAGTAGGTCCATATTATAGGAGCTAGCCTGGCAATGAATTAGGCAAGGACCCTTGACCCTAAACAACAGATTTAGCGGTCTAATGTCTAAATAGATTAAAATTAATGAGGACTCCTTGTATCTATTTATACCCAGGAGTTTATAAATGAGACCCGGGGACAGGTTGAGTACTAAAGGACGCGACTCCAGGAGACTTTGAGGTAGGTGCTCTATCACTACTAGATTGTTTTAAAAGAACTATTATTATTTTGAGAACACATGTTTTAAGTATATGACTTGTTTAGCATGACTTAATTCAGCATGCATGTGATAAATCCTGTATGCATAGACATGTTTTGTAAAGAATTGCATATACATTGTGCATAGATATGTTTTGCAAACTATTGCATACATTGCATGATTTGTGAGCATTAAGTTCTTACAAAAATTGCATGTCCTTGAGGGTTGCCAAAAGACACTGGAGTACCGAGGGCCAGGCAGTTGTGAGGGACCCAAAAAGGACAGGTTTTGAAAAGAGGTTTTTGGCTTATTTGATAGTACATGATTTGGGCTAGAAAGCTCGTGGGTACTATGCCGAGGGGTTTGGGTTGGCCACCCAGCCTCTACCACTATTAGGTGGATGGGTACCACGCCCAAAAAGAGGCAACGTCCCTACGTCGACTGCATGTGGTACAGGGGACTACCACTGGTGTCACGGCACTGGGTCGAGTTGTCATAGGCCCCGTGGAGGCTATGACTGAGTGTCCTCAGGTACCCGGGGATCACACGGCGAGGAGGTCGTGGTCATAGTTGGACCCTATGCTTTTGTGGAGTTATTTGCATTGCATATGGCATGATATGAGGTTGGTCGACCATACCATACTAGAGATCCATGAGTTGGATTCAATGAAGCATCTTATGCATATCATAAGGTTATGATATATATGTATATTGTACTTTCGATTTTGGATTATGTGATCCTTTAAGTCGTTAGTATTTTAGTTTGACAATGGATTTTTATATCGATATTGAACTTGAGTATTCAGACATGCACATGTTTTGGAAAGAGCATACGATTTTAAAACATCGCATGCATTATAAAACTAGTAGTGATAGACTCCTACTGAGTATAGTATATACTCACCTATCCTTAACATTTTTCAGGATAATTCCATTCACTAGTAGAGGACATCTATGTTAGTGCTATGAGCAAGTGAATCAAAAAGGAAACAATTATACATGTAAGTAAATTCTCAACCCTTTGGACATGTATTTGTATTTAATTACAGTTGGGCTATGTCTTTGATTTGGATAGATGCGGGAAAAACACTTATGATTTCTGAAGCTTTTCAAAAACTACTTTGGTTATTGTGAAGGCAAATGACACTCGGGGTTTTCAAAAATGGGTTTAAAACCAAGGATTTTCTACTGCATTGCATGGTTTTTATAAAATGGTTTTCAAAAAGGGATGCATCCCGCCTTAGGAAATTAGATATTGCATTTAAAAATGCATGAGAAAACCTGGGTCGTCACAGTTGGTATTAGAGCCTAGGTTTTATCCTTTCACAGCCAGTCTAGCATGTCCAAGGGTCATGAACAATAAAGAAAATCATGAATAAGTAGTGTAAATAGGAGTAGTAGAGATGACTTCTTCTATTTGAGGATTATAATATTAATGCTCAAGGCATTTCACCATAAACACATAGGTGAAAAAGGAGATAGTCCTAGCAAATACTTAGATATTGGATTGATTGAATCCTATCAAAATCATAGGAAATAAGGATTGTTGTGCAGTGGTGCAAAGATGAAATCTCATATAAGGATCAGATTATGATGAAAATGAATGAATGAAGATGATTATTGGACTTCTTAGTAGATAGTGTTGACCTGCATTAAAGTAATCTTATCAAAGGTGAGAAAATCAAAGAACCTAGATGGCTATCTTACCATCATAAAGAATACCAGTATATGAGTACACTATCACAAGGGATATGATATGAGTATGATAAGAGATGTAAAAGAAAGACTTTGAGAAAATTTTGATGATAATAGGGATAAGCATACAAGATGATACTAGGGGATAACGGTGACTCATACTAGATCACAAAGCTATAGCTCAATTTTGGATACCTTAATTAGAGTCTTATGAAGAGTAAAGTGCTATCGAATAATGACTACTTGAGTATTATGGAGCAAACCAAGTGACATATTATGAGATTAAGAGAAACATAACACGAATATAATAAGGAAATGAATTCGACCGAGTTATCAAGAGATTTTTGACGATAATATTGGGGATGATAGAAAATTGATCCTAACATGAAAAGTATAACATGACCAAAACATCAATACCATTATTAAGACATTGTATGAATTTTATTGAGGCTATCGGCAATTGAGGATTTCAATGATCTTAAGACAGTTTAGAATCTCTGAGAAGCATTCAGTTTACCTTATATGTTACATAAAGGAATAGATGAAGTATCAACAAAGAACATGAAGACATTGATCTAGGTAGACAAAAATGAGGAATTTGAAAAGAGAGAAAGAGATAGAGATGTAACTATAAGTATTCGATAAAATTTGAGTAATCAAAAGAAGAAGATCACGACTCTATGAAGATACATACAATTCTATCCTGTAGGAAGGAAGATCAAACAAATACGAAGGAGTGATGATAGATGAATTGGTGATCTTATTGTAAAAGAGTATAAAAGAAAGAAAGCATATGGGGTTTAAGACTTTGAGTAGAGTATCGAATTTCAGGAGATTATGTAATAAGAAAATTTCAAAGAAGAATGGCGACCAACTAGAAATTAAATTCTACAAATGGTTTGATATCAATTATGGGGAACACCAATGGATATAATCCATAAAAAGAAAAATTTGGTGATATCTCACCTTGCCACTACATGAGTAAATAAAATTATATTGAAAAAGGAATTAGGCCAGGACAGTGACTTGTCCATCTATCTATCTTCAGCAAGAAGGGTACCATCAAGGATCAAATGAAGGTCTTGCTATCATAAATTGAAAGACCAAATATTTTAAGACCATTATTGAGCACTGTTAACTAAATAAAGGTATCCCACCCTATTTAATCAAGTATGTTAGTGTCTATGAGTTAGTAGTCGGAGTTATATACTCAGAAGGATGTCATAAGTCCTTAGACTTGAGTTTTCTCGAAAGAAGTACTTGTTAAACTAAGACATTTGAGGGTACGAGGTCAGTTGAGTAGGCCATATCATGGAGTTAATTAGGCCACATCATGGAGGAGCTACAAGTACAATAAATACAGTAACAACTGAGATAGGAGCAAAAATAAGAAGTGATCTAAACCAATGTGAAAGGTTTTTCAAACCTTAGTGGCTACCATGACAAGGTGAAGAAATTTCTTTGGGTCTGAAAAATACTACAGACTTGGATTGAAAGAAAGGTAAATAAGTATTGATCACTTTAGAGACCTTGAGCTTATGACAAAGATATATCTGAAAAGAGTTCAATAGGTAATCAAATAAAGTCTTTCTATATAAATGTTCCATGCTTACCTGAGTGTTTTTCAAATCTGATGATTTAATGGCTTCAGCATAACTTGATGAAGTAGTTATTGAACTAGAACTGCTATTACAAGCTAAGTATGAAGAGGCACTTGAAGGATGAAATTTGAGGAACTGAGAAAATCATTACTTATGCATGATTGACAATAAAGCCCTAATAAAAGATTGAACAATATATTGACATAGAGGATGGAAGGAGAAAAGGTGAGATGGCTACCACAATATGAGGTGAAGATTTAATGTTACATTGCCTTTAGACAAATAGTTAGTTGTTATGAGCATATACCAAGTACGAAAAATCAATTGAAGGAATTTCTTAAGGACTAACCCTACTGGATTAGGTATGGAACTTTTGGACTGAAAGGTTACAAAGAAAACCATCAAGAAAAGAAAGGACAAAAGAGGATGATGAAGGATTCAATCATGACCTAGTAAGGGTACTCAATTATGAATAAGAGAATTTTTGCTTTGCATGAATAGGAACATTATTGAAAATCCTAATGACAAATTGATGTGAATAGTGAGATAGGCCTCTGGACAAGAACATTTGACCCATGATGATGAATTGACTTGAGTTTGGATAAAATCTTCACAGAGGAAAGCGTTTAATGAATTCAATAATTATGAAACTGGATATGGAGTTAGGACATTTACTTTCAGTATATGATAAGGTCCTCGATGGAAGAAGCTACTAATTAGCTTGCATTATTTTATTTTGAATGTAACTTTGGTCGAGGAATAAAGTCACATATGGAAAACGACAGACAGTTGAAATTCAAAGTTAATCAAGGGTTTGGCTGTAGATCACATGATACCATGTCAGTTATTGAAGTATCTTAGGAACAAATATGAAAGATAAGAAGAAAAGTTAGACACAATGGAAAGAAGGTAAATTTTTGGACTCTTACTAATGACATATAACCAACCATTAGAAGGAGATATGGATGATGAAGAGATCATTAGATGAAAGATAAAAAGAAAAAGGGATTATCCTATGATATTCAAAATAGGAGAAATAAGATCATATGATCTCAAAGAAGTATAGAGTAATTTATACATGAATATAGAAGCATGATCCTACAAGGAGACTATCCTATACACGATGAGAAAAGTATGGGCATCTAAGGATTTCAAGATAGATGAATTACAGCTACCACTATGGTTAAACTGGCATGTATAAGAGTGTGCATCAAAGTACGCAGTGAAGGCGGCCCTTATAGGTAAGGCCTTGTAGAAGGAACAACAGAAATGATAAATTAAGGTTAAGCCTAGATTTGATTCCTAAGAGAGAAATACATTCATCAAGAAATCATCTAAGAGACAAATACCTGGAAGATGATAATTTATGGAATTTCGAGGATGAAATTCTTTTAAGGGGGTAATAATGTAATGGCCAAGCAATTTACACTATTTTTAACGAAAATTGAACGTTCTAAAAGAAATAAACTATGTTGAATGTTTGATTTTATTTAAAATAGTAAATGAAGGAATTTGTGAGGAAACTTAGAACCATTAGATTCTACTGGAAAAATGGAATCCAACGCCTAAAAAATCACCCAAAATGGAGTTCGTATGAGGAAGTAACAGCCGTTTAAAGATAGGGGTATTTCTGGAAATAAAACAAAAAAACGAAACAGGATGAAAAACGCAGGAGGCCATTTTGATAATGGCACCCCCTGTCGTCTTCAACCTCTAGACACTCCCAGAAACCCTCGATCCTGATTTTTTTAGAGGGATCTGCCACTGCCAATGGCGGCATCGCCATTGAGGGGCACCGCCATAACCGGCCTATAAAAATCCCATCTCCCCTCTCCCAAAGACATGATTTTTCGACATTTTTCCAGCCGTTTGAGACTGGGGTTTCCGGAAAAATTAGAAACTCGTTCAAACCATCTCCCCTGAGTTTTCCGGCAACGGCCAGGCCCAAGTCAGGCTGACCATCCCGTTCCCGTCTCCCCATTTCCCCTCTCTTCTCTTTTCTAGCCTTGCACGACGATGGGATTTCCCTCTTCACGATTTTCAGCAAACATAAAGTTTTCAGGCGGGAAGAGTGTCATCACCGGTGACCCAAGGTAAGCCATTTTCCTCTCCTCCTCTTCCCTTCCACTTTCCCTGGTCCTTTCCGGTCATTTTCTAGCCGGGTTCTTGGCCGGAAAACGCCCAAGACGGCTTGGGCCGGACCTGCATGAGCCAGGCGTCCCAAGGACACCAAGCACCACATGCACTTAGGACTGGGTCCCTGGGATGGGTTCCAGGTGTACGACAGTGCGTACATTGTCCCAGGTGCGGCCTTTAGGTGCGCACGCGACATGGGGCACGAGTCCTGGCTCGACCAGGGTACACGGGGTGCCCTAGGAGCTGAGACGCACCACACTACAAGGTGCGTCCATGCAATGATGCGCGTCATAGTGCATCGCTTAGGCATGCTTGTGCACGTGCAAACACTATCCCAGGTACGGCCTTCGGGTACGTGCGCAACATGGGGCACGGGTCCTAGCTCGACCAAGATGCATGGGGTGCCCTGGGAGCTGAGACGTGCCATGCTACAAGGTGCATCCGTGTAATGATGAACGTCATAGAGCGTCACTTGAGCATGCATGTGCATGTGCAAAATGCGGTCTCTGGCACGGTCTTTAGGCGCACACGCACGTGAGGCATTCGCGGTTCAACCAAGAACCACGGGTGTCCTGGGAACCGGGACACGCGGACTTAATAAGACTTTAAAATTAGGATCGTAGGACCATTTATAGAATTTAACTATTGAATAAGTAGGTCCATATTATAGGAGCTAGCCTGGCAATGAATTAGGCAAGGACCCTTGACCCTTAACATCAGATTTAGCGGTCTAATGTCTAAATAGATTAAAATTAATGAGGACTCCTTGTATCCATTTATACCCAGGAGTTTATAAATGAGACCCGGGGATAGGTTGAGTACTAAAGGACGCGACTCCAGGAGACTTTGAGGTAGGTGCTCTATCACTACTAGATTGTTTTAAAAGAACTATTATTATTTTGAGAACACATGTTTTAAGTATATGACTTGTTTAGCATGACTTAATTCAGCATGCATGTGATAAAAGCTTTATGCATAGACATGTTTTATAAAGAATTGCATATACATTATGCATAGATATGTTTTGCAAACTATTGCATACATTGCACGATTTGTGAGCATTAAGTTCTTGCAAAAATTGCATGTCCTTGAGGGTTGCCAAAAGACACTGGAGTGCCGAGGGCCAGGCAGTTGTGAGGGACCCAAAGAGGACAGGTTTTGAAAAGAGGTTTTTGGATTATTTGATAGTACATGATTTGGGCTAGAAAGCTCGTGGGTACTATGCCGAGGGGTTTGGGTTGGCCACCCAGCCTCTACCACTATTAGGTGGATGGGTACCATGCCCAAAAAGAGGCAACGTCCCTACGTCGACTGCATGTGGTACAGGGGGCTACCACTGGTGTCACGGCACTGGGTCGAGTTGTCATAGGCCCCGTGGAGGCTATGACTGAGTGTCCTCAGGTACCCGGGGATCACACGGCGAGGAGGTCGTGGGCATAGTTGGACCCTATGCTTTTGTGGAGTTATTTGCATTGCATATGGCATGATATGAGGTTGGTCGACCATACCATACTAGAGATCCATGAGTTGGATTCAATGAAGCATCTTATGCATATCATAAGGTTATGATATATATGTATATGATACTTTCAATTTTGGATTATGTGATCCTTTAAGTCGTTAGTATTTCAGTTTGACAATGGATTTTTATATCGATATTGAACTTGAGTATTCAGACATGCACATGTTTTGCAAAGAGCATACGATTTTAAAACATCGCATGCATTATAAAACTAGTAGTGATAGACTCCTACTGAGTATAGTATATACTCCCCCTATCCTTAACATTTTTCAGGATAATTCCATTCACGAGTAGAGGACATCTATGTTAGTGCTACGAGTAAGTGAATCAAAAAGGAAACAATTATACATGTAAGTAAATTCTCAACCCTTTGGACATGTATTTGTATTTAATTACAGTTGGGCTATGTGCTGTGACTGGATAGATCTGGGGAAAAACACTTATGATTTCTGAAGCTTTTCAAAAACTACTTTGGTTATTGTGAAGGCAAATGACACTCAGGGTTTTCAAAAATGGGTTTAAAACCAAGGATTTTCCGCTGCATTGCATGGTTTTTATAAAATGGTTTTCAAAAAGGGATGCATCCCGCCTTAGGAAATTAGATATCGCATTTAAAAATGCATGAGAAATCCCGGGTCGTCACAGCATCCCACCTTCATCCCCTTAGATTATCTTGGGGACCTCCCCCTTAAACCATCTTGGCAGACGGCAACGGTAGCCCTCTCCCCCTTAGGGGACATGCGTTTGCGCGTGGAGTCCCACGCTTCCACTCATGTGCGGTTAGCCACCCACATTGGGTTAGGGGTTGGCTCTAATACCACTGTAACGCCCCGGGTCTGGGCTGCCTCAGTAACAATATTGTCCACTTTGGGCCTGAGGCCGGCACAGTTTTGTTCTTCCCCCACAAGGGAAAACGCATTGTTACTAGTAAAGCCCACCCAGATCCTTATCAGCCGCCTAGGAACTTTCCTCCTGATGATGTGGGACTAACTCTCAGTGCATCCCACCTTCATCCCCTCAAATTATCTTGGGGACCTCCACCTCAAACCATCTTGGCAGACAGCCATGGTAGCCCTCTCCCCCTTAGGTGACACGCGTCCGCTCGTGGACTCCCATGCTTCCATTCACGTGTGGTTAGCCACCCACACCAGGTCGGGGGTTGGCTCTGATACCATTATAACTCCCCAAGTCTGGGCTCCCTCAGTAACAATATTGTCCGCTCTGGGCCTGAGGCCTGCACGGTTTTGTTCTTCCCCCATAGGGAAAAATGCATTGTTACTTGTAAAGCCCACCCAGACCCTTATCAGCAGCCCAAGAACTTTCCTCCTGGTGATGTGGGACTAAGTCTCAGCGCATCCAGTCTTCATCCCCTCAAATTATCTTGGGGACCTCCCCCTCAAACCATCTTAGCAGACGGCCACTTTAGCCCTCTCCCCCTTAGGGGACATGCGTCCACGCGTGGACTTCCATGCTTCCGCTCACTTGTGGTTAGCCACCCACACCAGGTTGGGGGTTGGCTCTGATACCACTGTAACTCCCTAGGTCTAGGCTCCCTCAGTAACAATATTATCTACTTTGGGCCTGAGGCACTCATGGTTTTATTCTTCCCCGAAAGGAAAAAATGAATTGTTACTGGTAAAGCCCACCCAGACCTTTATCAGCTGCCCAGGAACTTTCCTCCTAGAGATATGGGACTAACTACATCTCGCCTTCATCTCTTGAGATTATCTTGGGGACCTCCCCCTCAAACCATCTTGGTAGATAGCAACGGTAGCCCTCTCCCCCTTAGGGGACATGCATCCTTGCATGGACTCCCACGCTTTCGCTCACGTGTGGTTAGCCACCCACACTGGGTTGGGGTTTGGCTATAATACCACTGTAACGCCTCAAGTCTGGGCTCCCTCAGTAACAATATTGTCTGATATAGGCCTGTGGCCCGCACGGTTTTGTTCTTCCCCCACAGGGGAAAAGACATTGTTACTAGTAAAGCCCACCTAGACCCTTATCAGCTGACCAGGAACTTTCCTCCTCGCGATGTAGAACTAACTCTCAGTGCATCCCGCCTTCATCCCCTCAGATTATCTTGGGGACCTCCCCCTCAAACCATCTTGGCAGACGGCAACTGTAGCCCTCTCCCCCTTAGGGGACACGCATCTGTGCGTGGAGTCCCCCGCTTCCACTCACGTGTGGTTAGCCACCCACATCGGGTTAGGGGTTGGCTCTGATACCACTGTAACGCCCTGGGTCTGGGCTGCCTCAGTAACAATATTGTCCGCTCTGGGCCTGAGGCCCGCACAGTTTTGTTCTTCCCCCACAAGGGAAAACGCGTTGTTACTGGTAAAGCCCACCCAGACCCTTATTAGCCGCCTAGGAACTTTCCTCCTGGTGATGTAGGACTAACTCTCAGTGCATCCCGCCTTCATCCCCTCAGATTATCTTGGGGACCTCCCCTCAAACCATCTTGGCAGTCAGCATCGGTAGCCAACTGTAACACCCCAGGTCTGGGCTTCCTCAGTAAATATATTGTTCGCTATGGGCCTGAGGCCTGTTGTTACTGGTAAAGCCCACCCCTTATCAACCGCTCAGGAACTTTCCTCCTGGCGATGTGCGACTAACTCTCAACGCATCCCGCCTTCATCCCCTCAGATTATCTTGGGGACCTCCCCCTCAAACCATCTTGGCAGACGGCAACGGTAGCCAATTGTAACGTCTCAGGTCTGGGCTCTCTCAGTAACAATATTGTCTGCTCTGGGCTTAATGCCCACACGGTTTTGTTCTTTCCCCACAAGGGAAAATGCGTTATTATTGGTAAAGTCCGCCTAGACCCCTTATCAGCCGCCCAAGAACTTTCCTCCAGGTGATGTGGGACTAACTCTCAGCACATCCCACCTTCATCCCCTCAGATTATCTTGGGGACCTCCCCCTCAAACCATCTTGGCAGATGACAATGGCAGCCCAGATGGTTTGAGGGGGAGGTCCCTAAGATAATCTGAGGGGATGAAGGTAGGATGCACTGAGAGTTAGTCCCACATTGCTAGGAGGAAGGTTCTTGGGCGGCAGATAAGGGTCTGGGTGGGCTTTACCAGTAACAACGCGTTTTCCCCTGTGGGGGAAGAATAAAACCGTTCGGGCCACAGGCCCAGAGTGGACAATATTGTTACTATGGGAGCCCAGACCCGGGGTGTTACAAGGCGGGACGACCGGTTGTGCCTATTTTGTCCTGTTCTAAAGGCTCGATCAAATCTAGATCATTAAAATGAATGTGAACTTCAAACTTGAATTTTGGAGTCATTTGAACTCCAAATCACAAGTGGAAAAAAGCTATGTAAAGTTTATGATGTCTAATTTCATATGAAATAATAAAATTTAGGAAATATTTCAAGAAACTTTCTATTTAAAGAAAATAAGATTCTTACATCCATGATCTTGAAGATCTAAGATGATTAGACCTTAAGGATCTGATCTATTTATATTATAATGATAAGGATATGTGAAATTGTGGGTTTAACATAATAGATCTATGATAAATTAAGAAATCTATCCTTTATTATAGAAGTAACTTAAAATTTGCAAAGGAACATTGTTGATCAGTAAGAGCAAGCATGATCAAATCCTATGAATGGGTTGGATGGAGTTAATAACAATGAGATCTAGTAAGATCATTGATCAGTTATGACAAAAGCATGTGAAGATGATCTTTGAACCTATGATGAAGTAAAAACCCTAAATCTGAGGAAAGGACTTAAGATCTAATGGTTGGATTGTATTAAAAGCCTCTAATGATGTAAATTGATTAGTATGATTTCATTTCATTATTAGATTCATTTTAACTTTAATTTATGGGATGATTATGGGATCCATGATAAGTTATTTCTTCATTTTGATGTTGATGATCTACATGTTATTTGATGGTTAGATTTAATCATCGTACGACCATTTTAGTACACATGATTTTCTTTAAATATCCTTAGAATAAGTAATATATGAATTAGGATCATACTAGTTTAATTTGAGTATGGAATAACGTATGATTTTCATTTAAGATAGTAATGGAATTGTGATTTAAGATCATGTTAGTTTAATCTAATTTCATTAATTGGGGATCATGATAGTAGTTACATAGTATTGCTATCCTTAGATTATTGAATTTATATTGGTTTTATGCTTTGAAGTTTATGATTCATTATTGTAATATTTCTTAGTAGATTTAATTGATAATTAGTTATGATAAAGAGCATAAAGCACCAAAAATGTAACCTAATAAGAAATTAGAGTTTCATGACATAAATAAGACGGAATGACTTGACTTGGACTTAATTAGTAAGGGCTAGAGTTAGTAGGACAATATAAGGAATGGTTTATCATTTTCTTGGCCCAAATTAGGAGAATAATATACATCCATGAATCTCATTTTATGTGATCATGGACATTAATAAAAATCAAGTGGAGATAAATTTGGGTTTGAAAGCTCATAAGAACCTTATGGAAGGTTGAGCTAAGGTCACTTTAGTGGACGTTGAACATTATGGTTAAGGGGGTTATCTAACAGAGCCTCGCTCTTCCCTCACCTTCTTATGACGTTTGTTGAGGTCTAAATGCCTCCTTACATGACGATTAAAGTAACCACTTTTTTAGCATCCTATAGCTAGTAAGCCTTAATCAATTGGAAATAAGAGGAGTTGTCTGGAATTAGGAGTGAATAAATTATCCTCAAGTCAGTAACACTAATTGGTTAAGAAATAATAATAAGAACATAAAAGATTAGCAAATTAACTAATCCTAATAAAAATTATAAATAAGATAAGGATGATAAAACAAGAATCCAAGAGGAGATCTTGAATGATCAAAAACAACAAAAGAAAAGAAATACAACTATAGAGTAGATTATTATTGTGTAAATATACTTGTAATATAGATTTATTAGGTTAGAAGATATGAACCCTTGATCATATGTGAGTCAAGGAAGAAAGATTCAGATCATCCTACCTAAGGATGATCAAAAGACCATGTAATATATACCTTTGGATACAAAGATAGCATTATACATATGATTTGATAGATATACATTGATCAAGACTATGGTAGACTTCAAGGAGTAAAAATACCCTATTGAGGTAGGAGGATTTTATGAATGTATTTATGTGAAAGATACATGTTCAATACATGATCTTATGTATAGAAATGTTGACATGTATAATGCAAATACCTTGTGCTAAATCCTTATGATCCAAACAAATAATGAGAAAATAGATATGAAATGGTTAAGTGTAGAGTTGAAGAAAACCCTAAGTGAATAGGGAAGTAGAAGATATTCTAGCCCTAGATAAATAGACATATTGTCTGATATGTATAAGAAATATTTTACATACGAGCATGGAGGCTTGTGGTTTTGTTTTAAATAGGCATATGCCTGTGGATGCTATGCTAGGGGAGTTATAATGGTTTGGCCACCCACTCTTTGAAATTTCTTGATGATGAATTCCATGGCTAAGAAAGGTAGAAAGTTGGGTGGGGCAATTATGGGAAGATTAGCACTATGACGGCCATGGTCCTCCCATATGGACATGGATTTTACATTTCTACTGAATATGGTATGAGTGGATTATTAAGTAGTTATATGGGCATGCTGTATGGATTAGACTGTAAGCATGGTAGTCCTTTGATTTATTTTACACTATGATGCATATGAGATGCCTTATATATGGCATAATGAAATGCCAGGTAATTGTATATTACCAATATTCCTAAGAAAAATGAAATTCCCAGTATAGTAATTAGCTGGTATACTAATCTCTTACAAATGAAAGAGTTGATCAGCTTAGTTGGAAATGAGAATTGAATATTTTCACTATTTTAATGAATTTGTTCATATACATTATGTATAAGGATGTACATAAATGATAAAAGAAAGGTTATATATTGATCCATGATCATGTTTATGATAGAAATGAATAATGGGATTAATGAGTATTATGATTATATTATCAAATTATGTTACTTCTTTAATCCCCTACCAACCATAGCTTGCTGAGATACGGTAGTTGTTTAAATGTTTATAATGTCTCAAATACAGAGAAAAAGAGTTAGGAGCTCAAGACTTGAAAGAAAAATCAATTAGGGTATATCCATTGAAGACATGTATTTTATTTGAGAGCATTATATGTATTGAGAGTTTTTATTGTATGTGAGCTTTGAAATTTGGATTATGTAATTTGGACAAGTATTGTGATGATACTGAGCTGTATTGTGAACCACTGGATGGATCCTAAAGTTTTATAAAAATTTATTTCTTCAATAGAATTTTATCTTCTACAAAACTCTGCTTATGAAGTGATGACTTGGGTTTTACAAAACAAGTTCTAAAGTATAGAATTTATGCTGCTTTGTTTTGCAAATTTTTTTTTATTAGTAAGGGCCCTGTCTTTGAAAAATGTATTACAAAATGTATTATAAAAACCCAGGTTGTCACACCCACACTCACGTTTTGCTAGTCCTCGAGCAAAACTACAAAATAAAATATAAAATCTATAAATCTTAACCATTTTTGTAGGTGCTATCATTTACATTTAGCATATGTAGAAAGCCTTTAACCTCTAGGTTGCCGCTAATAGATAAATGGTCTCATGAAAAGGATACCTAATATTTAAAAATCCCCACTCATTCATAACCACATCCAAGCCACACTACTCCTAAGATCAAACATGACTTTTATTAAGATGAAATATCAAGCTTAGGACAGTGTTATAAAAAAAAAGTCGTATAAAAGTGAACAAAGATTACATTGAAATATATGTAAAGGCCTTTTAGTGATGTATTCACAATTTCCTTTCTATATATACAAGTGAACATTTTTTTTTTCTTTGGCTACTTTTTTACTTGAACTTTTCTTTTGTAGCATTTTGTGTTGTTCACCTTCTAAATTGTTTTGCTTATACCATTTCTTCAAGATATTTCTTCAACCATATATCTCTACATATTTCTAAAACAAAATGGGTAATGGATATAATATGGGATTAAATATGGATAATGAATAATTGAATAACAAGAAAAGGCTATAATATAAAGGTTCAAAATGGCTAACTGGCAAAAAATACCATAGAGTAGGCTAAAGGCTCTAAGTTAAACAAACATGACCTTTATAATATCCTAGACTTCATATGATTTAAGATGTCTCTATAAACTCAAGAATATATGGTATAGTCTATAAATTATAATTCTCTTAATAGTTGACAAAGACAAAGAATAATGAGATCAACTATGAATTAATGTTTGCTAAAGAAAAGTTAAAATTTATGTATAAAACCCTCTGCAAGAAATAATGGCTCTAATCTCACATTGGTCTTAAGACTATTCATTTTATTCAGGACCTCTAAGCTATACTCACTCTTCAACTTAAATTATGTAAATATGTGACTAATGGGCAATAAGTCTTCTGAGTTCAATTTTCATAGAAAACTTTAGAAACATGATAATAAAATAAATTTTTTTATGCAAATCTATTAATAATCTAAATTTAAGATGACACTATAATTTTAGAAAATCCAAATTCTTGTCCTTGTAAAGGAACTTAACATAAAAATCTAAATATTTTTAGATCTCTTTTTTTAATGCAATTTTGAATTGAAAAACCTACAATTAACACATTAAAATTTGAAATACCCCACTCCTAGACTTAAATTGAACATTTTCCTCAATGTTTAACATTGAAAACCATGGATAAAGAAAATAATAAATTTGAGAGAAAAGGTAGGAAGAATTGTACCTATACTCCACTGAATGCAGAGTAATATATAATGAATGTTATTGCAAATGCACACTTTAAACCTACACTAATGTACAATCGGCATACTGTGGACTTAATCTTGGTAAGTAGGATCTTTGATGGAGAATACCTCCTCCTCATCAGGGTTGCTAGCTCTAGGAAAGGATTAAGCCTTGGGCCACTAACTTTGGAGATAACTCCATCCTTTTCAATCTCGACTACCTCATACAGATAAATAGTGTGCACAATGAAAGGGCTAGTTGAATGAGATCTTAGTTTGTGAGAAAAGAGATGCAAGTGAGAGTTACATAAAAGGACCTTTTGACCAAGTGCATGTCTATCATGAACCATTTTCATGTGATCCTTATATTGCTTTGTTGTATCATAAGCATCGCTCCTAATTTCCTCCAACCCTTGATGTTAGAGTTTCCAGTGGATGCATACTTTAGTGAAATCACAGTTGAGTTGTTTAATTTCCCGATAAGCTTTGTTCTCTAACTCAATTGCAAATGATAGGCCTTTCCATACACTGGTCTATAGGGAGACATTCCAACGGGAGTCTTGAAAGCAGTACAAAAAACCTAGAGTGCATCACTGAGCCTTAAAGACCAATCCTTAATATAAGGAATTACCATCTTTTCTAACATGCGATCTCCCTATTGGACACTTATACTTGGCCACTAGTTTGTGGATAGTAGGATGTTAAAACTCTATGGGTTACACCATATCTCTTGATTAAATCTTCAAAAGCTCGGTTGCTAAAATGGTTTCCACCATTGTTAATAATAGCGCGTGGAATACCAAAACATGCAAAGATATTATCCTTTAAAAATTGGACCACTACCTTATGGACATTTGTCTAGCACGCTACAATCTCCACCCATTTAGACATGTAGTCTACCCTAAAAGAATGTATAAGTACTAAAAGAACTAGGAAATGGGCCTATAAACTCTATGCCCCACACATCAAAGAGTTCCACAATCAAGATTGGGTTCAAGTGTGTCATATTTCAATGCCCTATGCTTTGTAACTTTCAACAAATGTTACATGCAATACAATAAGCATGGGAATCCCTGAAAATTGTTGGCCAATAAAATCTACATTGCAAAATCTATAACATAATTCTTGCACTAAAGTGGTTTCCATAAGCATGCTTATAAAAAAAGGAGATGATACTATTATGATCACTATCAGGCACATATCACATTATAATTTGGTTAGGACAATACTTAAAATAAGTATGGATCATCGAAGAGAAGTACTCAACCTTGGATAAAAGTTTAGATTTATCTTATGTTGACTAGTGAATTGGCATTTGACTTGTGACAAGATAATTGTCAATGTCTATAAACCAAGGCAATCGAGAAACTTGCAATAGTCGCTCATCTGAAAAAGATTCTATGATAGGCACTGATTCACTAGTAGACTCTACAATCAACTTGGATAAGTGGTTTGCCACAACATTTTCAGAATCCTCTTATCCTAAATCTCTATGTCAAATTCTTGTAGCAGTAAAATCCAACAAATTAATCTAGGTTTAGCATCTTTCTTTAACAAAATATACTTTAGTGTAGTGTCGTCCAAATAGATGAAGACCTTAGTGCCCTACCACTAGTTTTCCTCTCTCTCAATTTCTTATCGATGACCCAGAACCCCACCACTGAATGCATGGGAGTAGTCCCTTGCTAGCAAAACCCCTTTCCTTCTCTCTCTCTCTCTCTCTCTCTCTCTCTCTCTCTCTCTCTCTCTCTCTCTCTCTCTCTCTCTCTCTCTCTCTCTCTCTCTCTTTTCTTCTTCTTCTTCTTCTTCCACACTATCTAAGCCAACTACCAAAGATAGTCGCTCACCTCCTACTAAGGTAGCTACTTAATATTACCCAAGGAAATCACTTGATGACATCACCTCTAACCCTCCTCTCCTTCTCCTTCTTCTTCTTCACTGAACTCTCTCTTTCCTTCAATTCCCTTCCATTTTCAATGTGGTACAAGGAAGAAGGTGACATGGATTGAAGATTTAAGCCATTCATTATGACCCTTGTGACATCAGGAGAAAAAATTCTCAAGCAATTTGACAATCATGGTAGATGTGATGAAGAACTTAGAACAACAATGATGTACAATCATGATTAGTTTGCATTGCAATGATCTAGGGGCTATTTGACATTATGGGGGATCTGTTGAACACATATTTTTAATGATTCACTTTGAAGTTTGATTCAAATTCCATGCACCAAGTAAAATTTGGAAAATTTATGAATTTCATTGAGATTGAATGCAATTGTATCATCATGGACTAGATCTAACCATAAGATGAACAAATCTAACGTTAAAACTATTAATCCATTGGTTGATTATGAATCAAAATTTTTGATAGCCATGAACCATTAGACTATTGTTAGATATCCAAAACCTGAACCTATAAATTACTATTTACATACTATAGAAAAAAATCCAACCAGTGGATCATTTATAAAATTGAAATCCGACCATTTATGACTATTGGTAACATTTATACCCTAAATCCAATCATCCAAAATTGAATCTGGTTGTAAATTGAGAGATTTAAGTTATTAATATGCAAAAATAATAATCTTTATTCATTTATTAGTCCATATTGAATTAGTGATAAAAGAGTGTTCTATGGTCAATCTTGACCAATGGATAATCATAAAAGATCTTGACTACAAATTATGAAGAATTATGTCAATGTTTTACACATTTGCGATTGAAAAGGATAAAACCTCTGATTCATAAATCTTAATCACTATTTACTAAGTGGATTGGATAGTTATCAAGGTCGATAGATCAGAGATTAGAGGAATGAAGATTGCCAAATTTTTGTTAAAATGATCTAATGCATGTGATGATTTATTTAAAAAAGTTGAATGGTAAATTTATTATTACGATCTAAGATTTGCACTATGATGTGGAGCCGTTTACATAATTGGCATTCCAATCATGATGTTTGTTTTGGAATGAAAAGATGTTTTTGTAAATATGACCTAAGTTCTATATTCATCTATAGAACTTTGATGTTGAATGATGTTTTGCTAAATGAACAGTATTTCAATGAATGAACTGCATTTGTATATATGATCAAAGGTTGATTCACTACCTATATTCTACTTGTGTTTTGAAATGAATAAGATACCTTCTTTCTGGCATTGTCGTTCGGCTTTTTAATATGATTTGAGCGAGACTATTCAGATGTTTTCTATCTCCTGATTGGAATATTGAGATGGTGCAATATCATTTGTTATGATGAGTGGATATTGGAATAAGCTAAGGTTTCATGTTTTTATATAAGCAAATGGTGATGGGCTTGGTGAGGGCTATGCGAGCAAATATTGATTGCCCACCCATCTTCGAAATTGATATGATTGATATATATATATATTGAATTATGAAATGAAATACCCTATATTTAGTAGGTTTTAACCCCATAAATAACATAAATACTATTAATTAGGGTTAATTCTATATTTTGTAGGTCTAGGATACAAATGAGAAGAAAGGGTAATTAGGTAATTTTACCCTCAAAAGAGCAAGTTAGAGTCCAAGCTATATCATGGACCCACACATGCCAATTATGAATTCTGAGAGTTCAGATTGAAAAATGGATGTTCTCAATAAATTCAGGCTAGTTAAAAACCCTAAGTGGAACATGGAGCCTTATCTGTTCAAAATAGGGTGTTTGTATCAAAAGTAAGATGACATAACTTCCTATGCATGCATGCAAGTTACTCTTCACCTTGGGAATCTTATAAGAGAATCTCAATTCATATATATTGGAACTATATACAATGAAAGTTTCTTTGAGATAAAACAAGTCAGAAGACCAAGCCACATAAGACTTCTTCCTTACACTCTCTGTCCTACTCAACCAAACGAAGGAACCACCTATGGGAGAGCAGGAATTTTCCATGCAATTTGGTGATTTTCTACTCAATTCCACAAGAAATACATGAATAAATAAGTATGATTAATGGAGAAAAAGAAGGATAAGGAGAGAGACAATTTATTAGAAATCTACGATTAAAATTTATCTTACTTTCTAATCACTTAAAGGTTAAGATCTATCATTGTACATAGTACATTCTAAGCAGCCAAGGCATACTTACTCAATTAGGGAGTGCCCTCTTATTTTCAAGGAAAACCTCCTACTTTCAAGGAAAATGACATCCCACCTTGGTGGAATGCAATTAGTTGGAGAATTTATGGTGGACTAGGATTAAAATAAGGAAAAACCTAAAGTGGATAAGAAAATCTTGATGGAATCTAAGCCATCCAGTCTAGTGTAATCCCATCTAATGGTGGATAGTAAAGGAGCCCTTAAGGAAGGCCTCTTTTGATACTCTAATCAAATCTCACCACTCAATTTAGTGTAATGATGAATTAAGGGCCAGGAATGAAGTAAAGACAAGTCATAAACTCTAACCACCTTGCCCTTGTTAAAAAGTCAAATCAAAATCATAAGGGAGGAAAGATATCAACCATTGATTTCAATCGAATAGTTCATATCCATCTCAGATTTACTGCACTCCACACATGCAAAATCAGTCCCACACTTCCAACTCTTCTTACTCCCTTTTTCACTTATTTTTCTACATTTTCTCCCTTTCCTCTTATCATCTTTCCTCCCTTAGCCTATTCACCTTCCTAATCTCTCGTATCTTCTTTCCTTGTTACCTTATCACCTTCCTATCCATCTCCAGCCATATCCACATGACTCCATGCCTCTTCTATTTCTAACTTCTTTTCCTTGCTTGATACCCACAATATATCCTTATTTTTACTCATATAATCTTTACTTTCCATTCCATAGGGCTGTGTTAAGTGTTCAATTTTGGTCAAAATACCCCTAATTTAGTATTTAATTAGAGCATCTAAGCCATCAATTTTAAGATTTTACATAAAATATTTTATTTTAGCTTTATTTGGCCATCCAACCATTGAATTGCAAAATTTAATGGTCGGATGATCATCAGAGCTACTCAAAAGAGTAATGAATGGTTTAGATGATTCTAATTGGGTCCTATGCATTGCAAATCAATCAAATCAGATTGAATGATTTAGATCAAGGATGAGGAAGCTTCCTAGAAAAAGAGCAAATTGAAGATAATCATGACATTAATTGCAAAACTCTGGATAATGGAGAGGAATTAGAGGTGAAATCAAACACAAACACTCTTGGAGAATCAAAACAAATCTACAAAATTTTGGCAAAGTGGGCTGCTAGTGGACCCCACTCCCTCTTTATCTCTCTTATCCCCTCTCTCTTTCTCTCTCACGTCTCTATCTCTCTAACAACTCCTACTCTCATCTTCCTCATCTCTCCATGCTCCTCTTCTCTCCATTCTCTTCTCTTCCTCCTCTTGGCTAGACGTAGGAGGTAGACCCATCACCTCCATCTTCCCCCTCTCTATCACCCGCTTTCCCTTCCTCTCCTCTATTCACTTCCCATCTCATTTGCTCCCTCTCTCTACTCTATTCTTTTCAACGAAGCACCCTATCCCCTCTCCTCTGGCCAATCTTTTCTCACCCTCCATCTCTGCTTCATCTCTTTCCTTCTCACCCCAACTCCTTTGTCCACCTCGCCTCTCGTTCTCTCTCTACTATTTCTACTTCACCGCACAACCCAACTTCTAGCACCAATCCCGTTTCCATCTCTCTTTCTCTCTCGCTCCTCTGGCACGAAAGCCCCAACTTCTACGCGTGAGTGGAACTGTCCTGAAAAATGATATATATTTGGGTGAGTATACACTATACTCAGTAGGCATCTATCACTACTAGTTTTATAATGCATGCTATGTTTAAAATCATATGCTCTTTAAAACATGTGCATGTTTGAACACTCATGTTCAATATCGATATTAAAAACCATTGTCAAATTGGAATACTGACGACTTAAATAATGGCATAATCCAAGTCGAAAGTATCATCTATATCATAAACATAATGATATGCATAAGATGCTCAACTGAATCCAACTCATGGATATATGGTATGGTCGACCAACCTCATATCATGCCATATGCAATGCAAGTAAATCCTCAAAACATAGGGCCCACTATGCCCATGACCTCCTCGCCATGTGGTCCCTGGGTACCTGGGGACACAGGGTCATAGCCTCCACGGGGCATATGACACTTTGACCCAGTGTCGTGACACCAGTGGTAGCCCCCTGTACCACATGTAGTCGAAGCAGGGACATGCATTTTTGGCGTGGTACCCTTTCCACTTAATAGTGGTAGAGGCTGGGAGGCCACCCCAGACCTCTCGGCATAGAGCCCACGAGCTTACTAGCCCAAATCATATACGATCAATCAAGCAAAAACCTCTTTTTCAAAACCTGTCCTCTTTGGGTCCCTCACAATTGCCTAGCCCTCACAACTACCTACCTAGCATCTTTTGGGCACTCCAGCGTCTTTTGGTAACTCTCAAGGATATGCAATTTTTCAAAACTCAATAACCACAAAGCATGCAATTTATGCAATCGTTTGCAAAACATGTCTATGCATAATGTATTTATCATATGCATGCTGAATTCATTTATAAAATTATGTCATGCTAAACAAGTCATATAACTTATACTTAAAAGATGCATTCTCAAAACAATCATGGGCTCTTTTTAAAAGTCTAGTAGTGATAGAAAACCTACCTTGAAGTTTCCTGGAGTCACGTCCTTCATCACTCCTGACCCTGGTCTCATTTATAAAATCCTGGATATGAATGGATAACAAGGAGTCCTTATCAATTTCTATCTATTTAGAAATTAGATTGCTAGATCTGCCTTTTAGGGTCCATGGGTCCTTGCCTAATTTAGTGTCAGGCTAGATCCTATGATATGGATCTACTATTCAATGGTTAGACTCTATAAATTGTCCTATGATCCTAATTTTATAGTCTTATTAGGTCCGCGCATCATGGTTTCCAAGACGTGTGCACGCCCTGGTCAAACCAGGACCCATGCCTGCACGTCGTGCGCGCCCAAGGGCTATGCTAGGGACCGCGTTCGCACACACACATGCATGCCCAAGCGACAGGCTATGATGCGCGTCCTAGATGGCATCGCGCGAGCACGCCTTTGGTGTAGGCGAAATGCGACTTGGCTCCCAGGCCGCCCATGCATCCTGGTCGAACAAGGACTGCACCTGGGACGCACTGAGGTCATGCCCATACATAGTCACGCATGCCCATGCACAGTCGCGTGCCTGAGGTTCGTCCCATGGGGCTCAGTCGGGGTGTGCATTGCGCACCACGCCTAGGATCATCTCCTTCATTGGTCCGGTTCTGGGTCCTACAATTTTCAGCCGGGAAATGCCAGATCCAGCCTAGATCTGACCTGGGGAAGTGGAAGGGAAGAGGAGGGGGAACCTGGGCAGTGTCTGGCCCCCTGCATTTTTTGTCTTTTTCGTTTTTAATTTAAATTACAGAAATGCCCCTAATCTTTAAACGGCCGTAACTTCTTCATATGAACTCCGTTTTTGGCATTCTTTGATGTGTTGGATTCGATTTTTCAAGTAAAATCTAATGGTACCAATTTTTCTTATAAATTCCTCTATTTAATATTTTAAATAAAGTAAAACATTCAACATGGTTCATTTCCTATAGAATGTCTAATTCATTTTGTTAAATAGCGTAAATTGCTCGGGGCATTACACCCTCCTCCTTCTCCTCCTCATCGAGTTTCCATTTTGATTTTCATTTAAAATTAAAAACTGGATAAGTTCTAATTTTGTCCTTCAATCTTTAATTGTAATCACATTTCTATCTCTATTTTTATTTACTTTTGTGTCCCTGTTTGTTGCAATTTTATTTTGTCTGCATTTTGCTTATCCAAGAACTGCTTATCCAAATCAAATCAATTAAGGTCTAACCCAATCAACGTGTTAGCCTTAATCAACCAAGAATTGAATGTTTCTCATCTTTTTCTTATATGTTTTTCAATTAACTTTTTAGTTTCATTCTTAGGACATCCCTTAGCTTATCCATTATTTCTGATCTTCGATCTTCGATCTGAAATCCAGAAATCAATCTGATCCATCCAAATCCCAGAATCACAAATTACTCCAAATCATGACAATTTTGAGGAATCTGATCTACAGATCTCTAATCAAGGATGTTTTGAAGATAGTGATGAAGCTGATCAACTTTTAGAAGACCAGATTTGAAGATATTAATAATGATTAAGCCAGGGAAGTAGTTTTCTTATGTTATTTGGTTTTTTTCTTTTCTGTTTGAATTAGAAATTCTGTAATAGTTAGAAATTGAACTGAGCTGATCTCTAATTCTAATTTCAGTAATTTGCTATTATTTATTTTTAATTTTTATCAATTAAATTTTATTTAAACTCCTTATTTTTAAAGCAAGTACCTATGGGATCGACCCATATTTGCATAGTTATACTTCAATAGCCCATGCACTTGCAGTTAAACATCAACAAGTTTACTACTCCAAAAATTATAAATAGTGATGTGGTACAAGGATATCCATCTTTCAACTTTCCCTAAGTCAGATAGTTGCATCCTTGGAGAGAATGGGAGGACCAAAGTAGAGGTTCTCAACCCTATAAGACCACATAAAGTGATGAAACAAAGGAGAGAACTATCTTAGGAAAAGCTTTAAGGAACATAATAGGTAAGGGAGGCTTGTTTTAGTTTTTTTACACCTTAGATCCACTTCAAACCCACAAAGTAACCTTCCATCTATTCATTTTTAATAACTAAAATATCCACCTAAAACTCACACCCTAACCCTTTCATTCCATCACCCTTTTCATACATGAGTTTCAATCCATTCTACCCTATTTTCTGACCTTTCAACACCATTTTGTTTTTCATTTTTTTTTTTCTACATGTCATTTAAACTTCAAACATAGATTAATCTCTCCACCCTATCCTCTACCACTCCCTCAAATTTCATAAAATAATTCCACATCTAAAGCCTTCATGCATTCACTCCTTTTTAGCACTTGATTTCAATTTCATTATCACGCCTATTCCCTTTTGCATCTTATTTTATTTCTATATATATATATATATATATATCATCCAGATCTAAAACTCATGTCCCTACCATTCCATATTATCATCTTTCAATCCATCCATTCACCTATTAATTATCTTTCCATTTACAAGTCTTTACGAGTCTCTCTCTCTCTCTCTCTTAGTATTACATGCACAAAATATGTTTCTGGTGTAAAAACTTCTCCTATGAGCTATAGAATGAGAGGTTGATTACCTCTTGAATTTTTTGAGTGCTTGAGTCATATGCAAATGACGAGATGATTTGGTGGTACTGCACATCCTAGATATATTGGCTTGGATCTTCAGTATTGAGTGACACAATGGTAAAAACTTAATGATATTCCTCTAACTCATAGGATAGTTTACTTTGATTTTTGTTATTTCTTTATATTCATTTGATGTAGTCTTTCATTCTAGTATAATAAAAAGTCTCTTTATCCCTTTAGTTTTAATGTGCTCTTGATTTATTCTCTTGCTTATATCTACATGCTTTTCTTACTTGTTAGATGTAGTTAGTTTTATGTTTGTTTGTTAATTAGTTTCCTTTGGCATTAAGATGAAACATATATTAGAATAGGTATTTTAGAGATTAGATTATTCTAGGTTAAAAGCTGTGATATACTATTACTATTAGTATCCTAGCACTCTAAGTTTACATACTCAGTGATTGCTTGAAAAAATAGATATTGAGTATAGTAAAAAAGAGAGTTAATATACAAGAATCTTTGATAGCTTATGTCCTAAGAAGACAAGCTACAATTTGAATAAGTATATCACTATGCTAAGAAATTAAAATTAAGAAATCTATAAAAAGGAAGCCTAAAATAAATATTTTCCATGTTTTAGAAACATTGTGCTTCTAATTATAAGTATGGAAAATAATCTAGATAATCTAATCCTAAAAGTATTAATTTCTAATATATGGTTTTTATATTCCTAAGCTTAGATTTTTTTTTTAATAGTTTATATGATTTTGTGAATTTCAAGCATCCTTAGAAAATTAGATTAAATAAATTATTTGCCTACATTAATCTAGTTTTATGGACTTGTGCACTTGTAGTTATTTTTAAAACACATGAAGTTTTTGGTAAAGTTGTTGGGGACTTGCAATAGATTTTGAGTTAAAATCTATGTTAAATACTTTACCACTAGTCATTGATTTTAGGACTATATTCATTGTAGTTGCATTGGGACTAAATAAAGCCATGGTACTTAATAGAGGGGAATGGAGGAACAAGATTCTTGTGGCTGACCGCTAATTGGGATAAGGTCTTGATGATGATGATTCATTGTAGTTGCTTGTGTGTGTGTGTGTGTGTGTGTGTGTGTGTGTGTGTGTGTGTGTGTGTGTGTGTGTGTGTGTGTGTGTGTGTGTGTGTGTCTGTCTGTCTGTCTTTGCTAGATTTTGAAGGGGGATTTGGAGAAACTAGGATAGTTTATAAATTTTAGTGTGAGTGAATTGTAGTGAGAACATGTTGTAATTTTTAATTATATTACAATTATTCAAATTAAAGTGATTGTAATAATATAGGCCAAGGGTGGATCATGACAACTAGGAAGAGGAGATGGCATGTACATGGACCCACCCTTGTATGAGAAGACTTTTTCTAAGACCTCGCTATAAGTTATCTTAACTTCTTTCCATTTTCTAGCATTAGGTTTGCACTTAACTTAGTTTGCATTATTTGTTTGATAGTGTAAATCATATAAAGTTCATACACTTTATTAATAATTGCACAATTCTTAGGACTTTGCATTGGTTGTCAACTATTTAATAAGGATAGCCTACACTTTATTAAATTCGCTATAATCCAAGGACATAGGTTGTCAGGGTTAGTGTACCATTTGTTGAGGTCTTGACCCTTTGTTAAGTAGAATATAGGTAGTTGTATTTGATTTACAACTTTCCTTACATAATATTGTACATTTAATTGCTTTAAGGTCAATATATCTTAATCAAACAGCATGAGAATAATTTAATGAATTAGTAAGGGCACTCATCCCTAAAAGATTAAGGGTGGATTTCATTACTATCGCTTGGCCCATCTAGGTTAAATGATATGTACAGAACTATTACATAGAATACCTCTACATTTAGCATGTTTTAACCCTTGTTTTATCCTAATGATCACTAATTAGGGTTGTTTTCACATTTTACAGGACTAGAGTACAGTTGTAGAAAAGGATACTTTTGGAATTTCAAACAATAAAAGATGGATAATTCAAAGTCTGAGTATCAAAATGAGCCCACGAACCAAATTTTGTGAAGTCTAAAAGTTCAAAATGTAGAACAAGTATCATTATCATTTTCATCATGATAAAAAAAAAACTAAAAGCATAATAGAACCTTATCCATGCAAAAGAGACTATAAATATCAAAACATAAGGTGACAAAACTTCCATGTATGCATACATGCATTACACCACATTTGGAGAGCTTCTAAGTGAAGCAAGCATGTGAAGCACACTCAAGTCAAGGCCTATAGGAGACATGAATTCCCCACTTTTTCTCTATGTACTTCAGAAGGGGGACCACCTACTTATGTAACATGAATTTTCCATGGAAAGGATGTTCATCTCACTTAATTCCACATGATATGCATGAAGGGATTAGTATAATTGGTGGAAAAAATGTGGGAGGAGGGAGAAAAAAAAAATCAAATTTACCATAAAGGGAGGAACATTCAAGGAGAAGAGAAAAGAGAATAAAGACTTGGTATTTTTCCTCCATTGTGCTTCATTCTTTCCATAATTTTGTTGTATGTTTCTTTTTACATTTCAACTCACCCTCAAGCTCAAGTTACTATCCCACAATCCCATCCTCTACCAATCACCAAAATATCCATTTAAAAATTATTCCACAACCCTTTCATTCATTTATACTTTACATACTCTATCTTCAGTCCATTCAAGTTGTTTTTCTAAACTTTCTTTGCCATTTTATTTTTTTTATATAGTTGTCATTTCAATTTTAAATGAATTTCTTAAGTTCTCCACCAAATAAGAGATCTCTCCAAAATACTTCATAAAAACCACCATCTCTAATCACACCTCTTCCATTCACCTATTTCAAACCAAATTTCAATTTTATTATCATGCCTTAATTATTTTCCATCTTGTTTTATTTTTATAAAGTTTTGTCTTCATCTTATGGCTCTAAAATTTACACCCCTACACTTGTATCCTATTATCTATCATTCCATTTATTCATCTCTTCAACATTTTTCCATTTGCAATCCTTTCCAAATCTCTTTATTTATCACACATAAAACATGTGTTTTTGGGTGTAAAATTTATCTTGTGGGTTGTGGCTGCAAGGAAGATCTTGGGATCTTGTTGATTGACACAAAAATAGCAAGGAGTTGTTTAGATGATACAAAGTTTACTAGTAGTGCAGATCAGAAGGTTGTAAGGCAGTTTTTAGTGAGTGACACCATGAATATTGGTGAATTCTTTCCTATTCATAGGAACTAGAAGTTATTAAATTTTATTTCAGTTGTAATCATTATAATATTTATTTCATTTAATGAGAATTTAGAGGTTAATTTATTTCAGTCATTTTTTTGTCATTTAGTTGAATTTTTTGTTAGTAGATAGATTTTTGTAGATTTGCATATTTTTATTAATTTGTGTTATTCACTTTTTATCATTAGTCGTTAGATTTTATTTATCTCTTTATGCTTATGCTCATTATTTTACCTAGGCATATGAATGAAAAGTATGATTAAATAAAATACTTTTAACATTTGGTTATTCAAGGATAAATTTGCAAAATATTAATATTAGAATCATAGCACTTTAAGTTTACATACTCAATCATTGCTTAAATGAAATGGCTATAGAATATAGCAGCAAAGAGAGTGACTATACAAGAATCTTTGATAGTTGGTGGTGCCCTAGGAAGACTAGCTATACCTTGAATAAGTATTGTCCCATGTTGAGAAACTAGTATTAAGAAAATATTTAAAGAGATATTTAAAATAAATATTTTCCATTTATTAGAAACATCATGCTTCTAATTTCATGAGAAAAAATAACCTAGATAGCTTAGTTCTTAAATGTATTAATTTTTATAATTTTATGTGATTTCTATCATTTTTAGCATTTTAGGTAATTAATTTAGTTAAATAAATTGTTTGGCTATGCTAAAGTAGTTAAAATATTTTTTAATTAAAATCTATTTCTTAAAGTCTCTGTGGATTGACTTGTACTTGTGTATTCTATGTTACAATAGAGACATGCATCTGTGGTTATTTTTAAAATATATCAAGTTTTTGGCACCATTGCCAAGGATGCACAATGAATTTTCAATTAAAATCTAGGTTAATTACTTTACTAGTAATATAAATTTTAGGGTTTCTTTCTTGTTAGTTGCCAATTTTGCATATATTTTCTCACTCCTATGATTTTTGGTACTCCTTTTCTATTTTTTATAGGAATTTGGAGTGGGATTTGGAGAAAATAGGATAGTTTATAATTTTTTATTTTGAGTGAATTATAATGAGGAAGTGAATATATTTTATTTAATTAAAGTTCATTCAAATTAAAGTGGCTATAATAATACAAGTCAAGGATGAGCTATCCCTACAAGGGGGCATGCACATAGACCCACCCTTGTATGAGAAGACTTTATCCAGGAACCCTGTGTAAGCTTTTCTAACCTCTTTCCATTTCCTAGATTAGGATTTCCTAGAATTTAGTTTGCATTTTTTTTTTTTTTTTCTAGTGTAAAATCATATAGTCTGCATCCATTATATTACTTGTTGCATTACACATAGGACTTTGCATTAATTATCACCTATTTAACAAGGATAACTTAAGCTTGGTTAGAATTCAAGGAAATAGGCTTTTATAGTGTTCTGTCTATTGGGTCTTTTACCCCTTGTTAGTTAGCATATAGGTATTAGCATTAATTTACTAATTTATTTTCTTGCATATTTTAGGGCACGTTAATGCTTTAATATGTTGATCAAATTGTCGTGTTATTTGAAAATTGATTAGTAAGGGTAATCACCCCAACAAGATCAAGTGTGGATTTGACTACCATCCCTTAGCCATCTAGGCTAAACATCATCTTATATGCAACCCAAGCCTCAATAATTAAATTTAATCAATCTAAAAGAGACCTTGTAGCCTATGAGCTCATAGGAGCCTCTTAGAAGATGGTGAACTATTGTCACTCTTGTGGCCCCTACCTTATCAACTACATTGGTATTTAAACGACTAGCTCTACCAACACATTCGATGACTCAGATCAACTATGATTGACTAAGGAGGTTGTGATTTGGTTGATCAAGATTAAGATCTAACTGGTGAGCAGTAGGAGAAATCTATAGGAAAAGAGGAGCTACCTAGGTTAGTAATAACCTAAAATGCGCTCCCACAAAGAAAATAAGGAATATCAAACCTTTTAGCTTATTTGTATTATGAATAGGATTAATTGTTTACCCTTGAATGTGCATCATATAGCTAGGGTTCACCTTAGTTTCTCGTAAAAAAAAGTACACTTTCATTGTATACAATGATTGGTTTTTTTGTTTTTTTTGTTTTTGTATATAAAGTTAAGTATATTTTACTACACCATTTTTGGTGTACGCTTGGCCATCAATCATAGAACCCAACCTTAGTGCTTTTAGATCCAGAGATTGAATGAACCATAAGGCAAGAGCTAAGGAATCAAGTAAATATCAATCACCCTGCCTTAGACATGACCAATGAAGAAGAGGAAAGGAAACCACTGTGGCACTATTTTATTCCACAACCCCTTGATATGATGATGTAAATGAAATAGGGGCTACTCCTAATCTATTCAATAAAATAGATAGATTGGTAGATAGGGTAGATAAAGTAGATAATTTGGCTAATTCATTGGATGCCTTTCTGTTGGCTAGAAAGTCATCTATGGAACCTCAGTAGAGGTTTGTTACTTCTATGCTAGTCCAATGCATCCAATTAGTATATGTCCATCAAGTTCTACATATCCTAAATACTTTATGAAGTAAAGGAATGCAATGAGTGCATTCTAAAACCCTAGTAAAAACATCTATTATGAGGTTTACCATCTTAGATGGGCTAAGCATCTTGATTTCTCATGGTCTCAAGATAATCAACCTTTCCCTAGTGATTTAGTTCTACAATAACTTGGACCACATTAGGAGTTTCCTTCACAACAAACGGAACAATCTTAGAAGAGATCCTAGTTTGTTTATGCAAAGCACTTTAGAATTTCATAATGATGTTAATCAAAATATAGAGGCCCACTCACAGTATATTGCCCTATTAGAATTCCTAATGGTTCAAATATCTGCTACATTTTTAGAATGGAACAAGAAAACTGACCAAGTTGAGGATAATGAGAAGCCCATTAATAATTCAATAGGGATAGAAATAATGTCATACTCTGAAGACCTTTATGAGATAGAGAGTAATTACTACACCATCCTTACTATTCTCTGACAAAGATCCACTTGAGACATGTCTCACTCATTTTAACTTTAATATAGAACCTTCATTGACGAAGTGAATGATTTACTAGATAGTGTGCCATTAATGGACACTTCTTAATTTAAAGCCCAAGTAGAACCCCTCATAGTTCCTAAGATTCAATTTGAGCCAGATAGTAAAGAAGCAACTACTTTAGACCTATAACCTTTTCTTGTTAGTTCACCATGTGAGAGTTTACGTTCATCTGAAACCTTACCTATGACTACAGAATGGGAAGAAGAGTTAATTGATGTTCTGGCCCAACATCAAGTAACTCTACAGTGTACATTAATAGTTACTAAAGGTTTAAGCCCCATCATTTCATTGCAATCAAAGGAACGTGAGCATCACTTATGCGAGATGCAGAGCCTACTTAACATTGATATCTAGGAAAATGCAAGGGAGGAGGAGGAATTTTATGCATTGTTTGATATGGGCACTATTATTTTACAATATAGCAATCATTGGGATTATTCATCCATAGTTGGTCCAAGAAATTAAGACTCACAATGGTCTTTCATGTCCTTACCTTATCACTACCGTACATGTCAATGTGGAGAAATGTATATTAATTACCATGAAATTCTTAAATGGTGTGAGAAACTCCATGTAATTGATAGAGTTAGGCTTATGATAAAATAGTTTAATTAGTTAGGTTTAGGACTAGGTCGGAGTATATTAGTTAATTAGTTTATGATCATATTAGTTTTACATTTTCATAAAAAAGGGCAGCCTCGGTGCACGAAGCTGCCACCTACGCAAGGTCCAAAGAAGCAGCAGACTACAAGGGTCTAAAGTACACAGCCTTACCTTGCATTTTGTAAGAGGCTATTTCCATTTACATCAACACTCATTATATATTACTGTTGCATTCAACAAACCACATCAACAAATCAATGCACCATCTCGGGAGTGTAGGTACATTTCTTCTGGCCTTTCCTCCTATGTTTATTATTTCCTTTGTCCATGGTATGTAGTTCTAAACTTTGAGGACAATGTTTAATTTAACTCAAGGGGGGTTGTATTTCAAAGTTTTAATTGTTCATTTAGGTTTTAGAGTCATTTTAGTAAAAAAAAAAGAAGAAGAAAAAATTTAACTTTCATGATAAGTTTCTTCGCATTTCAAAATTTTAATGTATTCATTTAGGAATTTAGAGTCATTTTAGTAAAAAAAACTTTTATGATAATTCCTTTACAAGGATAAGAAATCAGATTTTTGAATATTCATTTATCTATTGAGCTTTGGCTTATTAATAGGTTTGAATAAAATTTGATCATTATTGTGCTATTTTTTTAAAAATTTTCAAAAAAATGAAATCAAAATAATTATTTCACAACAACTACAAACATAGTTTAAGTTGAAGAGTAAATATAACTTAGAAATCCTAAAGAAGATAAGTAGAGATTTATAACCCAAGTGTGCTTTAGAACCATTCTTCATTTTTGAGGGTTATACATAAATTGAAAGTTTTTCTTTAGTGGATATAATTTCCTAGTTAGTCTCACTATTCTTGCTTTGGTCAACTATTGAGAAATTACAAAATACCATACCATATATCTCTTAAGTTTAAAGTCATCTTTAACCCATATGAAACTTAGAAAATGATATAGGCTGTCCTTGGTAAACCTAAAGCCTTTAACCTTTCCTATGTTATTTCTCCATAGTTAGCTTCTTGAGTCTTTAAAATATAAGTCTTTTCTTTGTTAGCCAAACAACCATTACCTATAATGTAACCCTACATATATCCAATACCTATTTGTTTTGGAAATATGTAGAAATAATTGAAGAAAAAGTATGAGAAATACAATTCTAGGGATGAACACCAAAAATGTTGAAAAGAACAAAAGTTTAAAGGCTATATATAAATTTAGGTTGAAAAGAAAAGAAAATGATAGCCAATTAATAAGAATGTTCATTCTTATGAAGAAAAATGGAAGTTATGAATACACTAATAAAAGACCTTTACATACCTTCCAGATAACCTTTATTTATCTTAATACCCAGTCCTTTGATAACTCTTACCTAAGCCTTTGTTTTGTCCTAGTGAAATCCCTAACTTGATCTTAGGAGTAGTTTGGCTCGGAT
The DNA here is from genome assembly GCA_035236585.1 of Warburgia ugandensis. Classification (NCBI taxonomy): domain Eukaryota; kingdom Viridiplantae; phylum Streptophyta; class Magnoliopsida; order Canellales; family Canellaceae; genus Warburgia; species Warburgia ugandensis. Next base: position 27,811,362 of record CP141130.1, on the reverse strand, counting down.
ATGGTTATGACCAAATAAGGAATTTGGTAGTCTAACATTCCTAGTAGTTGATATCCTTTTATGAGACCATTATCATTCTTTCTAAGTTATCATTCTTTTATACAAATTGTGTAAGAATTTGACCTTGATAAACATTATTCTTCTCATACATTAATTAAAGAGTTACCCATCTTTGAGAGACTTCATTTGAGTGACAAGAATATCATGTGAGTTTTGAAGTCAAGGCATACTTTTGGATGGTAATTTAGGTTATATTTTACTTGGCAACATAATTATGTATATATTGGCTATACTCACACACTCACATTCAAAATTTTAATAAAAGAGTGCAATATCTTTAATATAGAGGTAAAATTTTGAACTACTGTTCATCTTTATTAACAAGCTAAAATTGGTACTTAATATGAAATGAGTAGAAGAAAATTCTCTCAGATAAATAAAGGACTTTCATAAAAGTTTTGAAAAATGGTTATGGGTGTCATTTTTAAAAATCCTTACATGACTATAACTCATCCACTAGGGGTTTAAAGGATTTTTACATAAACAAATTGTAGACTACAACATCAATAAAAGTGGTTAGGAATTCTAAAAAAAATTATTTCTTATTTTTAATATTATAATTTTGCTCGAGGATAGAAAAATATAAGTTTGGGAGTATTTGATTAGTGAAAAATTATTACATGGAATGCCTTTGTATTTAATATATTTTAGTCCTTGTTTTATCATAAAGATCACTAATTAGTGTTATTTTCACATTTTGCAAGATTTGGGTACAATTATAAAAAGGATATTTTTGGCTTTCAAACACTAAAAGATAGATTATTCAAAGTCCAACCATACACATGGTCCCACCTACCAAATTTATTGAAGTCTGAAAGTTTAGAATGGAGAATAGATGTTATTATCATTTTATCACAACTAGAAAATTTAGAAACATTGCCGAACCTTATCCATTCAAAAGAGGCTACAAATATCAAAATATAGAGTGGCAAACTTCCACACATGTATGCAAGCATTCCACCACCTTTTGGAACTTTAAGTGAAGCTTGAGAGACACACATATCAAAGGATGCAAGCATGTAAAGCACACTCAAGCTAGGACTCATAGAAGACCTAAATCCCTTACTTTCTCTCTTTGCACCTAGAATGAGGACCACCTACATATGTAACATGAATTTTCCATGGAAAGATGATGCATCATACTTAATTCCACTTGAAATGTATGAAGAGATTAGTACGATTGTTGGAGAAAAGTGAGGGAGAATAGAGACAAAAAAAAGGAAATTTATATAAGTTTTTATTTGAGAATTGCATGAAAGAGTGGATGAGATTAATTTACGTCTGAGATCATCCTAAGGTAGCTAATGAGAAACCAATTGAGTTAGGATTGACCAATAAAAGGAATCCATGCAAGAGAGAGCCAACTAGCCTATGATTGGTGGAGACAATTTTGGTGGGCTACCCACCATTTTTTAAGGAAACTAAAAGGTATTCCCTTTAGGAGAAAACATTATTTTCTCTTAAATGTGATTAGGGCAGGATGAGGATAAAATAGACGGGAATCATTTTGCATAAGAAAATCTATATGGAATATTAGCCATCTATCTTAAGTCATACCGATCCAACAAATGAGAAAGAACAAGCCGTAAAACAATGCATTTTTAGATAAGAAACTTCAAGAAAATCTCAACCATTTATCCTAGAGTTGAAACATAAGTGAAGAAGGAAAATCAGGAAAATCCTAGCCACCTTTATGTCTCGTCTCACCATACAATCTAAACATAGCACTTAATCTAATTGTTGAATTAAAAATGAATCTCAATATATACTACAAGTGATCCACAAATTTTCCAAGGATAGGGATGTAAGGGAGTTTCCAATAGGAAACTTCCACCTTCTCACCCCCTTCACATGAAACACAAAAGGAAGGCATATAAAGGATTTCAGTGCATTCTCTCCATTCTCCCTTCACTCCATCGTCTTTCACACAAAAGAGAAAGATGAAAGGGGAGAACCATAAGGAGTTACCAACCTTGTAGGACCACATAAAGTTATCAAGTAGCATGGGAAAATATTCTAAAATGAGGAACATCCAAGGAGAAGAGAAGAGGGAAGAAAGGCTTACTATTTTTCCTCCATTGTCCTTCATTCTTTTCATCATTTTGTTCCAATTTTTTTTTCACCATTTCATCTAACCATCAAACTCATGTCCCTAGTCTATCATTCCATCATCTATCCATCACTAAAATATCCATATAAAAATTAGTCACCAACCCTTTCATCCATTCATCATTTTCGTACTCTATTTTCAATTCATTCTACCCATTTTTCTTATCTTTCTCAACTATTTTATTTTTCATTCTTTTATATACTTATCCCTTCAGTTGAAGATCATATCTTAAGATATCCGTACAATAATCAATCTCTTTAAAAATTTCATCATCATCATCATCATCATCAAGACCTTATCCCAATTAGGGGTCGGCCACATGAATCTTATTCCTCCATTCCACTTTATTAAATACCATGTCTTCATTTAGTCCCAAAGTTTTTAAATCTTTCCTCACCACTTCTATCCACATTCTTTTGGGCCTTCCCCTGACCCTTTTAAAACTTTCTACTTGTATTGACTCACTTCTTCTAACTGGTGCAGTTGTTGGTCTCCTTTGAACATGTCCAAACCATCTAAGTCTAGTCTCCCTTATCTTATTAACTATTATTTCTATCCCTAAATTTCCTCGAATATTTTCATTTTGAATTCTATCTTTTCTTATCTTACCACTCATCCATCTCAACATCCTCATTTCTGTGATGCTCATCCTATGAGTATGATGTTCCTTAACTGCCCGACATTCTGATCCATAGAGCATGGCTGTCCTTATGGCCATCTTATAGAATTTTTCTTTTAGTTTGAATGGCACCTGCCGATCATACAAAACTCCAAATGCACATCTCTATTTGTTCCAACCCGCTTGAATTCTCTGGATAACCTCCCTCTCAATCTCTCCACTCTCATAAATCATTGATCCTAAGTACCAAAAGTGGTCTTTGACGGGGACTTCTTGGTTATCAATCTTGACTGGTGTTCTACTCCTACTCTCCTTGCAAAAATTTCATTCCATATATTCTATCTTAGTTCGACTAATTTTAAATCCTTCAGATTCTAATGCTTCTCTCTATAATTCTAGCTTTATGTTTACATGCTCCCTTGCCTCATCAATTAAGACTATATCATCTGCAAATAATATGCACCGAGAAATCTCCTCGTGTAGATGTTTTGTTAGCTTATCTATAACCAATGTGAAAAGGTATGGACTCAATGCCGATCCTTGGTGCAATCCTATAGTGATAGGAAAATCACTAGTCACACCACTAGTAGTCTTAACATTTGTTACCGTTCCCTCATACATATCTTTAATTATGTCTATATATCCTTGCGAAACCCCTTTACACCCAACACTTTCCATATTAACTCTTCAAGGACTCTATCATAAGCTTTCTCTAAATCGATAAAGACCACGTGGAAGTCTTTCCTCCTCTCCTTATATTTCTCTACTAATTGTCTTAGTAAGAAAATAGCCTCCATGGTAGACCTCCTAGGCATGAAACCAAACTGATTCTCCGATACACTTGTTTCATGTCACAGCCTCTTCTCAATCACTCTTTCAAAACGTTTCATAGTGTGGCTCATAAGTTTGATCCCTCGATAATTAGTGCAGCTCTGTATGTCTCCTTTATTCTTATAGATTGGTACAATAGAGCTTTTCCTCCACTCATAAGGCATTTTCTTTGATTTTATAATCTTTTTAAACAACTTGGTCAACCAAACTATGCCAATATTTCCCATATGCTTCCAAACCTCTATTGGTATACCATCAGGCCCCATGGCCTTTCCTAATTTCATCTTTTTCAAGGCCTCTTTTACTTCAGGTATTCTAATCCTATGTTCATACCTATAATATCCAATGTTATTTTGATTTATAGTATTTTCAATCCTTATATTCTCAGGGAAATTGTCATTTAACAATTTTTGAAAGTATGTTTCCCACCTTTATTTGATATCATCATCTTTGACTAATACCCTTTGATCATCGCTTCTAATACACCTACCATGATCTAAGTCCTTACCCTTCTGTTCTCTTACTTTTGCAAGTTTAAACATATCTTTCTCACCTTCTCTTGTTCCTAGTCTATTGTAGAGCTCAACATATGCTTTAAGTTTAGCCTCACTTACTATTCTCTTAGCATTGTTTTTAGCGTTCTTATATTGTTCATAGTTTTCATTATTTCTAATCTTCTGCCATGCTTTAAAATGCATCCATTTTTCTTTAATAACTTTTTGAACTGTTTCACTCCACCACCATGTTTCCTTTGCTAATACCCTTTTGCCTTTAGATACTCCTAAGACATCTTTTGCCACTTTCTGTCCACATAGTATTTACTTCTGTTTCATAGTTCCACTTTCCTTCTACCATCAACTTATTTTTGAAGGAGGTTATTTTCTCTCCTTTTAAGTTCCACTACTTAGTTTTTGGATGTGTATTAAGTTTAGTTCATTTGCTCCGTCTTTTGATATGGATATCCATAACCATTAACCTATGTTGTGAGGTCCAACTCTCACTAGGTATCACCTTAAAATCCTTACATTTAGAATGTTCATTATTCCTAAGTAGAAAAAAGTCTATCTAGCTTTTATGAAGTCCACTTTTAAAGGTTATTAAATGTTCATCCCTCTTCTTAAAGAGTGTATTTGCAATGGACAGGTTATATGACAAAGCAAAATCGAGGATATTCTCCCCCATCTCATTTTGTTCACCTATACCATATCCTCCTTGTATTCTATCATATCCTTCTTTATCTTTTCCTACATGGCCATTTAAGTCTGCACCTATAAATATCCCCTCAGTGTTGGAAATTTCTTGCATGACTCCCTCCATATCTTCCCAAAACTGTTTCTTGATTATCTCTTATAACCCTACTTGTGGTGTGTATGCACTTATAACATTTATAATCTGCTCTCCTAGAATAATTTTTATTATTATAATTCTATCGCTGATTCTTTTAACATCCACAACTTTATCCTTTAATTCCTTATCCACTATTATTCCTATGCCATTTTTGTTATTTTCCTTTCGTACGTACCATAATTTATACCCATCTATTTCTCTTGCTTTAGCCCCTTTCCACTTGGTTTCTTGGATATAAGTGATGTTAACTCTCCTACATTTCATTGCATCTACTAACTCCAAACTCTTGCCAGTTAGTGTCCCTATATTCCATGTGGTGATACAAATCTTATGTTCTGGTGATACCCTATTTACTATTGCCTTTCTCGACCTCCATGGTATGAACCCATGTCCACTTTTCACTGCACCTGGGTTTTGATGTAGTGCGTCGCTTCCGAGGGGACGCTCTAACAGCCCTTGCCCATTTTTCACTACACCCAGGATCCGATGTAGCATGTTGCTTCTGGGAGAATGCCCTAGCAGCCCTTGCCTATTTTTTACTGCACCTGGGATCTGATACAACGCGTCGCTTATGGGAAATGCCCCAACTTGAGGGAATGTCTGCTTTCAATTCATGTCATATTTGGGTTGCCATATTTTTTAAAAGCTGAAGATGATTTTCATTTCTTCCTTACAAACTAATATACATTCATTTGCAATTAGAAAAGAAATAACAAAACCATCTTAAGCTTCGCCCTTGCCGGCTGGCTACCTGACGTAAGGGTTGCCATATTTTAAGAAGGGGGAGATGATTTTCATTTCTTCCTCACAAACTAATATACAAATGCATATTCATTTGTACGAAAGAAATAACAAAATCATCTTCAACTTCTCCCCTGCCAGCTGGCACCTAACGTAGGACCCTCCTCCTTTTTCATCCAGGCTTGGGATCGTCATTGGCGGAGTTAATCTCTTTAAAAATTTCATACAAAAAAAATCCCTCTCTAACCCTTTCTTCCAGTCACCCCTTTTTGTATTAAAATTCAATTTCATTATTATGCCTTAATCTTTATCCATGTTGTTTGTTTTTATAAATTTATCTTCGTCTTATGGATCTAAAATACATAGCCTTAAAATTTCATATTATCCTCCATTATTTGATCCATTCATCTCTCCAAAATCTTTCCATTTGTGAGTCCTTTTGGATCTCTTTCTTTCTCTTGGTATTACACACATAAAACATGTGTTTTTGGGTATAAAATCTATCCTATTGGTTGTGGCTGCTGTGAAGCACCCTAGCCTCTTATTGAGTGGCAAAAAAGCTGTAAGGTGTTGTTTGATGATGCAAAGTTTGGTGACATTGTGGATTGGAAGGTTGTAATGTGGTTTTCGGTGAGTGACACATATGAACTAGTTGTTATGTTATTTGCTTTCAGTTGTAATCATTGTAAATTTTATTTTATTTAATGAGAATATAGTTTTTAAATTATTTTATTCATTTAGGTGAATTTTTTGCTAGTAGTTAGAATTTTGTAGATTTGCAGATTTTTATTATTTTATGTGTTGTTTATTTGTTATCATTAACTATTATCAATTTAATTTATCTCTTTTTGCTTGTGTTTCATTATTTCCCTTAGGCCTAAGAATGAAAAGTATGTTAAAATAAAATATTTTTAAGACTAGATTATTCTAGGTTGAAAATACAAAATATTAATATAAGATTCATGGTACTTTAAGTTTACAAACTCACTCATTGCTTGAAAGAAAGGGGTATCGAATATAGAAAGAAAGAGGGTAACTATACAAGAATCTCTGATAGACGGTGCCCTAAGAAGAGTGCCTATACTTTGAATCAGTATAGTGTCATGCTGAGAAACTAGTATTAAGAAAATATATAAAGAGACATTTAAGAGAAATATTTTTCATCTATTATAAATTTCATGCTTCTAATTACATGAGTAAAAATAAACTAAATATCTTAGTTCTTAAAAGTATAAATTTCTAGAATTTTATGTGATTTCTATAATTTTTAGCATTTAATATAATTATTTTAGTTAAATAAATTGTTCGATTAGGTTAATGTAGTTAAAATAGTTTTTTAATTAAAATCCATTGACTAATAAAGTCTTTGTGATAAACCATACTTGTGCATTCTATGTTACAATATAGCTGCACACTTGCAGTTATTTTTAAAATACATCATTAAACATCACCTTGCACATAACCCCAGCCTCAACAATTAATTTAAAATCAATCTAGATGAGACCTTAGCAGCTTACAACCTCATAGGACCCTCTTGGAAGGTGGTGACCTATTGCCACTCCAATGGCCCATGTCTAATCAACTACTTTGATACTTAAATGACTAGCTCAACTAACACATTTGATGACTTAAATCACCTATAGATCACTGAGGAGGATTTGAAGTGGTTGATTATGGTTAGGGTCTAATTGTAAGCCATAGGACAAGTTTGAAAATGATTAGGAGATACCTAGGTTAGTAATAACCTAAAAGTCACTCCCCCAAAGAAAATAAACAAAAATAAAACCTTTCAGCTTGTTTTTATTAGGGTTACAATTGATTGTGTGCCCTTGAATGTGCGTCATATAAGTTGCATCATATAGCTTAGGTCTTCCTTATTTTAGATAAAAAAAAATAAAGGACTCTTTCGCTATATAAAGTGACTTGTTTTCATTATACAACAAGTAAAGTCCAATACACCAAGTATTAGTATATTTGAGGCTGTTGATAATTGAACCTAGACTTAGTACTCTTAGATCTAGAGATCGAATAGTCCACATGGCAAGGACTTAGGCATTAAATAGATTTAGAAACCCTTGCCATAGATAAGCCTTTAAGAGACTACTCAAAACTAATATAATTTAACTCCCCTTCTTGTATAAGGTTAAATGCAACTACTGCATAGCATTTCGAGTTAAAACCAGGTGTGTTCTAACTTCTATGAGCATTTTATGGACTAGATAGAGAGGATCCCTACTATCATGTCAAGGATTTAAATACCACAACTTGTCTGATGATTCTATTAGATTTCCACTATTTCCCATCTTTTTAAAGGATAAAATGAAGGCATGGCTAAATTCATTATAAGTAGGATCTATCACTAGTTTGGAGCAATTTTCCAAGAAATTCCTAAACAATTCTTTCCAATCCACAGAACCAATGCCCTCCATAAAGAACTTATAAATTTTCAATATAAAGTGAGTGAGCATTTTATGAATCTTGGGAAAGTTGGAAGGACTTATTACTTAAGTGTCCATAACAAGGATTTGAGAAATGGAAACAAATACACCACTTCTACGAAGGTTTAATTACACAAAACTAACATACAATTGATGCCACTAGTGGTTGGGCAATCTTGATCTAGAGTGATGTAGAGGCATGGAACTTCTTTGAAAATTTATATGAGAATTCCCAACAATGGGAGTATTTTACTAGAAAAGATAGATATCCCATCCTCACAACAAAAGTTGTTGATAAGTGTTCAAGTTCGTATAAAAGTACCCAATTAGTTGCCCATATGTTATAAATTATAGTGTTATTTTAGGATTTTTTTGAAAAATTGTAATATGCATTTCTAACATAATAATTGAAAAGTTTGATATTTAGCTGGTTCAAGAGCTAATCCAAAGTATGTATGTGAAAGATCATAATTGTCTAATATTTAATTAGGGTTTTTATTCTTTTGTAGGAAGTGAGAAGATGATCCAATGGCCTATATTTTGCTTCGCAGAGTTTTTTATAGGTCAAGCTATGTGATTAGCACATCAGGAGTGCAAGGACAGAGTCCCTAAAAGGTACACAAAATCATGTTTTGTTGTGTTGCTCAGTTGTAAAAATGACCTCAAGGAAAATAATAAGGCAATGATAAGCATCATAGATAATTAAAATAGTGCATGCAAAAAACCATACATTTTCATCAACTTTGCATGAGAATTGGAGCAAGATATGAGGTTTCCTAATCTAACTAAGAAACCTAAAGGAAGCCAAGCTGTTTAAGCTTTGAAGACAAGGGACATAGCCATCAATGAATAAGCCATCAAAGTGAGCCATCTAGCCACATAGAATCCATTTGATGTGGAGTCACATGATTGGAGGATCAATTCAAGTAATTATCTCAATATAAAAGTGTGATTTTTAAGGGATAATTGGAAGGATTGAGCAATATTTGTAAAAGGTAAGATGATCAAGCATAGGAGGACTAATCAAGAGAGAAAACCCCACTTTTTATTTCCATTTTCCATCTTTTCCCCACCCTTAATTATGGTTCCACAATTTTTGATTAAGCAGGGAGGTAATTCCTTAAAAAAGTGACACTTCCCTCTTGCTTGGTTGTCACATTCAGTGGTTTCCTAATTGGAAAACCCCTAAGTCTAGTCCACACTCCAACCACCTTCAATTCTTATTTATTTACCCCCTTTCCTACCTTCTATTCTTTCTTTTTTCTCTATTTTCAACAACTAAAATACCATGCAATTAAAACAGAAGGAGCTCCAAGTCATGTTCCTACGAAGGTGATGCCTCCCCCTTTCCAATTATATGATAACCACCATGATGTCATCTTATTACATCACTTGCTCACCTTACTCTCCACCTAACTATACCTTATTGAAACCCCATATCTAGAGCCACCTTCCCTTCTTAGAATAAGCCCCATTCAATTGGAGACCCAGCATTCTATAAATCCTAAGGCATTCCACCTTTTGTTTCTAAGTATAGGTTTGGTGACAAGACCTTGAAAAGTTGCACTCTAGCTTGGATTTCCTTTGGGATACTTTCTATCAGATTTCTCAAGTATTTTTCCTTTATTTTGGCACTTCAATTCTAGGTTAGTACTTTATTGCATTGCTTTACTTTCATTACATTATCTTCTTGCTTTGCTTCCTTGTTTTGTTTCTGTTTTCACATTCATAATTCCTCCTAGCTTTCCAAGTTCGTTGATTCCAATTTCTTACTCTTTCTTGATTATTCATCAAAGATCCAAGTTAATTCTCATTTAGTAGTGCCATCCAAGAGAATGAGAAGCTTGAATCATTGATTTTCCTCCTTGAATTCCATGTTTTTTAGCTTGATTTTAGAACTGGTTCTAGACATTTTTACCTTAACGAGTCCCATTATTCCACCTACCCTTTCTCTTGAATTCTCTTTTGGGTTTCACTTATATGTCATATTATCTTAATTTGAGAGCATTAGAATGTCTTGGATGTTTTATTTGAATTAAGTTTCAACGTGGAAAGCCGGCATTCTTTTCACGTTCTATTCTATGTAATATGCACCTCTTTTGGTTGTAATTTATCTCTTAAACAATAAATTTTTTTTGAAGTTCATTGTTCATGAATATTTCTAGTAGCTAAAATAATTTAGATCTTGAGTGTTATCTTATATAAAAAGTTCTATTTAAGTTGCTTTCCATGCTTGATTTGATTTGAGTTTCTTAAGTACTTGAAATCTGGAAATTTTCCTTCTAATCTTCATGTTTAATTTCCAATAGCCAATACATCTTATTTGTTTGATTTCTTAGGAAATTGTTTATCTCTTTAGTTTTTTATTAAGTATTTTGATTATATTGTGTTGGTTAGCCTTTGATTAAGTATATTTAGCTATCTTTGACCCCATAAATAATGCACACCATCCCAATGGATCATGCACATGGAACTAAGGCAAAAACTCTTTGATTATTGCTTTGTTTGGTTGGATAATCTTAGTTTATTAGTATTTAATTCATTTTTTAAATCTTAGTTTAGTTTTAGAAAGTTTTAGAATTAGGAAAGTGTTAATTTAGGAAAGTTTCACTTTTAGTAAGTTTCCTTATGTTAAGTTGCATAGTCTAATTCATTTTGGTTTTGCATTAATTTCTTTTAGTTTCATGCATGTTATCTAATTTCATTGCATAGCTTTAATTTTAGAAAGTTTGTTTTAATTATGTCTTTTAGTTTCATGCATATTTCCTTTCTTTTGTCATTTACTTTTCTAGTTCAAATTCCAATCCAATTCAATCTCTCTCTCTCTCGCTGAAGTTAAGCACTTAAATAAGATCCATCCAACATCCAAATTTGTGAGATTTCTAATGAGTTCAACCTCTCCCCCATTCAAATACTACATTGATTCATGTATCTGGGAGTAATTTTAAAGCTACACTGCTGTATATATGATATAAAGGCCACTTTTGACATTGATAAAAAAATTGATAAATTAATAGAAAGGATGAATTGGTTTGGTTGTCTACTTCATAAGTTTGGGAAAGTTATGTTGGCTAGATAATCTTCCATGAAACCTCCATCTAAGTTTTTCTCAATTTGTTCTAATACAACCCATCCCACTGCTTCGTGTCCATCTATCTCCACTTTTGCTAATTATTTTTTGCAGCAAGTGAATGCATTTAGAACTATTAGCAACAATCCTTATTTTAAGACCTATAATCTAGTATGGGCTAAGCATCCCAATTTCTACTTGGTTTCTGACTTGGTGCAAACCAAAGTCATCAATCCCTTTGGTTCGTATAACCAAAAAGTTATTCTAAAGTCTCCAAGAAGTTGAATAAGAATTCCTTTTCTGGCATGTTAGGAACCTTGAGCATGAGTGTAGAGAACTACTTTACATAGTTGCAGATGGAGCCAGTGTGCTTCAACTACTTTAAATCCTTTTTGGCTCCACTTTTTCTAGATAGAACTGCTTCTTGGTCTCCATTTCTAAATCCTCCCAAATCTTAATAGTGCAAGTTCCTCATACCATATCCTCCCAAATCTCAACCAAAATCAAGGAGGACCACCTAGATTTCCCTGTTCACAACCTTTTCCTCACTTAACAATGCCACATCAACCACAACCTCCTCAAAAGTTGTCACAACAACCAAGGCAACCATCTATATAGGAGACCCTCAATCTATTTATACAAAATGTACTATAATTCCAACAAAACACGACAAGTTCCTTTGCTAAGTTAGAATATTAAGTGGGTCAATTGTTTGTTGCTTGAAGTGAAAACAAAAAGGGTAAGATTTCTAGTCAACCTATACCTAACCCTAGGGGCCAATATGAGATAGATTCAACTTTTGAAAAAGTAGAACATTCAAGAATAGAACAAATCCATAACTACCCTTAAGAGTGGTCGAACAATAGATAACTATGTATGTGTGACTAAGGATTCTGAACCAAGTGAGGATACTGAGCAGCCCATACAGAATTAGAAGGATAAAGAGAAGAAACATAAATCCCCCACCACCCCCAAAACCCAATCTCGAGGTGCATTACATTTCTAAGGCTCCATATCCTCAAAACTTACAAATATATGAGAAGAGAGCAAATTTTAACAAGATAATGGATGTGTTTAAGAATGTAAATATTAACATCTCAAAACTCAATGCAATAAAAGAAGTACCTTCTTATGCAAAAGTTTTAAAAGATCTCTGCACACAAAAGAGATGAATGAATGTGTAGATGAAAGCATTTCTCACTAAGATCACCAGCTACATACTACAACACAACACCCCACTAAAGTATAGAGATCCAGGGTGCTCTTCAGTATCATGTGTAATATGGGAGAACACATTTCACAGGGCACTACTCAATTTGGGGTTGAATGTTAACCTATTGCATATGAGAAATTAAGTTTAGGTGAGATGAAGAAGACTACCACCACACTTTCATTGAAAAATAGGTTGATAAGTGTTTAATTTTGTATAAAATGTACTCTATTAGTAGCCCATGTGTTATAAATTACAGGCATGATCCTAGAGTTTTTTAGAAATTTATAACACATGCATGTTTTACTTAATAGTTCAAAAGTTTGATATTCTAGAGGTGCAAAAGAAAATCCATAGGAAGTATGTGAATCATCAAAAATTTTTAAAATTAAATTACGGTTTTTACTTCATTTCTAGGAAGTGATAAGATGATCAAATGGCCTATATTGCGTTTCACAAAGTTTTTCACAAGTTGAGCTACATGGTTACTCAACGGGGGTGTAGGGGTCAAAACCCACATCCTCAAAATTATCTTAAGGCAAGCAAGAAGGCAATGAGAACCATAAAAGTTGACTCAAATGATCAATGACAACAAACCATTTATTGGCCTCATTTGCATGAGAATTCAAGTCGTTCATTAGGTTTCCTAATTCAACTAGGAAACCTAAGGAAGCCAAGTTACTTAAGCCTTGAAGCCACTTTAGCCACTAAGGAATGAGCCATCAAAGTGTGCCATCAAGCCATGGATGAATGTCACATGGAGCCACATGATTGGAGCACCAATTCAAGCAACTATCCTTTGTTAAAAGTGTGGTTTTCAAGGGATTTTGAGAGATATTTGTAAAAGGTAAGATGCTCACAAGATAGAAAACCCCACTTTTGAATTCCATTTCCCATTTTTTTCCCCTTCCCATCCTAGGGTCCATGATTTTATCTTAGAGAGGGAGCCACCTTCCTAGAAGATGATGCCTTGTCACTTGTTTGAATGCTTAATTCAAGTGGTTTCTGAATTACAAAACGCATAGATACCTTCACTCAACACATCTTAAAACCCTATAACTCTTTCTATTTTTCCTACCTTTCCCCATCACCATAGATCTCTTCTTTCTACTATTCAAATCACCATCCAGTTAAGGGATTCTAAACAAATAAGATTATTGCTCCATTGCAAAAATGTCTTCACCTTAAATTTTCACTGGTATCCACTCAAAAATGAATCTCTCAGAGAAAGGGGTTCGAACAACGTCCTCTCTCCATGTGATTAAATCCAAAGATACTAATGGTTCACATATTTTCTTTTAAGCATTGATAAAACAAAGGATATGATCCCTTAGAATGGATGTCATTACCAAGACCAGTAAGGGTAGTTTGCTTTAATCCTTTCCTATTTATATCCTCATTAAGGCTATCATCCACTTAGATCAATAAGTCATTAGATAGGGCGAATTGGTTTGGGTAGGGTTCCAAAAAGAAGGGCATAAGGTTTCAGAGTTTCAAATTTGAGTATAGGTCTTCAATTGATTTTGGACAAGTTTTCTATTTTAACTATATTGAAGTGAATATCTTCTACTTTCCCATTTTCTTTTCTCAGCTTTTCCTTCCTTTTCTTTTTCTAGTACTTTTCTTACTTTTCCTTTGTATTTTTGAGACAGAATTTTTTTCTTTATAGACACTTTTGATATTTTTCACTTCTTTAAATTTTGTCCTTATTTTGAACTTCTACTATCATCCCTACTCATTTTAGAAATGGTATTTGATGAATATTCTTACTCAGTTTTTTTGGGATAAGCTAAATGGAGTTTAAGAAAGAAAAGGCTTATTAAGCTAACTAGTAGTATAACATACTAGGTAGGCTTTATGTCTTTGGGCTACAACAAGAATGGTCTATATCATTTCTTAAATTTCTTAAAGCCTATCTTATTCAATAAAGGTTCAGGAAAGAAAATTATTACTCTTTTAGTTCTTGGCATTCAACCAAAACAAATATACCAAAATCTTCAAAGTAATGATCACTAAAGAAAATAGGGAATTATATATAACCCTCAAAATGATGATACTCTCTAATACTCACTTGGGTATAGGTCTCCACTAATTTTCTTAGAGTCTCTAAGTCTTAACCATCTATCTGCCTAGACTTATGCACCGTGTGTAAGTGTTTCCAAGATTTAACTTTCATAAAACACTTCAAAGCATGAATAAAATGTAGAATTAACCATATGCATTTCTATTAAGAAGTAAAACTAGTGGAAATACTAAGCTTTAGATATCCAATTCCCATCACAGTAAAAGAACTTTGACCTACAAACTTTGAAATCTCAAAAAAAAAGAAAGAATTATTTTATTTTATTTTTTTAAAAATATGAAGGAAAACCCATAAATCTAATGCTTGTCTACACCCCCGAACCTGAACTAAGCATTAGCCTCAATGTTTTGAAATATAGAAAACTTATATGATGAATGGGTTGTGTAGAATAATGATACTTTAAAATCTTGAGGGTTGCCTCCTAGTGAGTGCCAAGTTTAATGTCTTTAGCAAGACATGTAATGTCATGGTAATTATAATGATGAATGCAGCTATTGTATTTAGGTGTCATGGGTCTCTATGTACTAGTTTCTCAAGTAATGTTTCTTCCACCTCAGGTTTATCAATTCTAGGAAGGGATTCAACCTTTGTCCATTGAATATGGAGATCTCTCCATCCTTCTCTATCTCCACAACCCCATAAGGATATATAGTCTATACTACGTAGGGTCTAGTCCATCTAAATCTAAGTTTTCCTAAAAATAGAAGCAATCTAGACTTATTCAAAAGGACCTTCTATCTTAAGGTTAAGGACTTTATTAAAATGTGTTTATCACAATCGCTTTTGATGTGGTCTTTGTATTTCTTTGTTGGCTCATATGCATCCTTCCTAAGTTCATCCAACTCATTGAGTTGGAGTTTTCTATGGGTTCCAGCAATATCAAAGTCAAAATTTAACTTTTTGATTGGCCAATATGCTCTACATTCAAGTTTTACTTGTAGGTGGCAAACCTTTCCATAGACAATGCAGTAGGGTGACATGACTATAGGTGTCTTAAATGTAGTATGGTATGCCCATAAAGCATCATTAAGTCTCAATGACCAGTCTTCCTCATTTTGATTGATTGCCTTTTTTAAAATATGCTTTATTTATAGTTTAGACACTTCTACATGTCCACAGGTCTGAGGATGATAAGGGGAGAAATTTTATGGGCAACAGCATATTACTTCATTAAATTATCAAACATGTTATTGCTAAAGTATTGACCCTCGTCGCTAATTATGGCCCTAGGTGTACCAAAATGTGTAAAATATTTTCTTTTAAGAACTTTATTACCACCCTGTGGTCATTAGTTTTACACAAAATGGCTTCTATCCATTTTAACACACAATCCACCCCACAAGGATGTATAAATAACCAAAGGAATTAGGAAAAGGTGACATAAAATCAATGCCCCAAATATCAAATGGCTCAACAATGGGTATGGGCCCAAACTCTGAAGGAGGGAATGACTACACTTAAGGGCCCCACTTGGAGGTATCCATGATTGGAGCAGCATCTAAAATGTTGTTCACCTTGCCAATAGATTTAGCCCTATGCCTTTTTATAAGTGCATGTCATTCTAATTTGGTTGGCTTATGATCTTAAGGTGGAAAAGTGGTGGAGATTAGATCTAAGGTGGGGATTAAGAGATATCTAGAGTGGTTACGAAAATTGTGTGGAATTCTAAATGGTTAGGAAAGAATTAAATATGTGGGGAAATAGCTAGAAGGTGAGCTTGGAAATAAAGATCAAGTGGTTAGGTGACATGCAAGGAAAGGCTAGCTTAGAGAGTGGAATGGGAAGGGAGCTCTATCTTTTAGGAGTTAGGGATGGAGCTCCTTTACTTGAAGAAATTCATGTGGAGGATAGGTAAGGAAAAAAAAAAAAAAGGTAGAAAGAAGTTAGGTGGTGAAAAGGAAATTGAATAAGGAATGAGGTGGAAGTGGGGATGTGGCATTTTAGGATTGATCCAACCAATGGTGGAAGGTACCATTTTTCTATGAAAGTAGGAGTCTCCTCCTTCGGTTTTCATGTAGAATATCTATAGGGTGTGACTGATATGCTAAGATGGCAGCCATTGGATTAAAATGGAATGGTGAAGATGATAAGATGGGCAAGGAGAAGGGGTTAAGGTGGAAAAAGTGATTGGCTGATCTATGATGGAGTTTGGAGAATTTTAGAAAGATAGGATGCTTGGGTGGAAAGTGAAATTAAAGTGCCCCTTAGTGGTGAGGTGGAGAGAGAGAGAGAGAGAGAGGGAGAGAGAGAGAGAGAGAGAGAGAGAGAGAGAGAGAGAGAGAGAGAGAGAGAGAGAGTGGGATAAACATGGGAAAACCATAAAAATGAGGTTGGTTCTTCCTATAGGTCCACATGCTACCTTAACCAATTGGATTTTCCCTCAATTATCTTAATAAAAATCCCTCGAAATCCCATGGATATTTCTTTGGATTGTCTTCTAATCCTAGTCTTCCATGTAGCATGGCTCATGTGTCTTGATGGTTAGCTTTAAGAGCTCCATTGGCTTGAATTCATGGCTAGCTTTGGAGGCTTTCTTGGCTTGGCTTGTTACCTCAAATCCTTGGCTTTGATGACTGGCTAAGCTCCTTAGCTTGTCACCTTTTTCATGGCTTGAATACTGCTACGTGGCTTAAGTGAATTCCATGCAAAGGTGGTAGACTTTGCATGGCTTATGCATGGGCCAACACAATTCCTTCAATTCCATCTTCAAGAGATCTTAAGGTGATTTGGATCCTTGATCTCATGTTGGAATGATGACTTTGGGGCTTTGACTTGATCTTTCAATTTTGATCTTCAATTTTCATTTCAATCAATCCCAACCATCGGATCATCATCTTACATCCTACAAAAAGTGAAAAACTCCAATTAAATCCTAGAAAAATATGATTACTCATATACTTACCTTGGATTATGGTCTAAACCTACAAATTATCAAATTATTGGTCTTTTAGGTCAGAAATGCATGTGTTATAATTTTGGTCAAGAAAACCTTAATTTACCTTGTAAGTTAAGACACATTACAACTAATTGAATGGTTTTCATACAAAATTAGACACTTATCAATCAGCATACCAAGGTAATTGAGAAATGCACTACAACTGTCCATTTGAAAATTCTCTATTATATGCACACTCTCACTAGTAGACTTTACAACTAGCCTGGATAAATGGTCAGCTACAACATTTTTGAAACCTTTTATGTTGATTTTCAAGACCAAATTTCTATAGCAATATTATCCATCAGATTAGCATAGGTTTTGCATCTTTTTATGAAAGAAGATATTTAAGTGCTGCATGGTCTGAATACACTATAACCTTAGATCCTAGCAAGTAAGATCTAAACTTATACAACGCAGAAACAATTACCGGCAACTCTTTTTCTACAGTTGAATAATTGAGTTGGGCATCATTGAGTGTCTTGCTAGCATAATATATCACATGGGAAAGTTTGTCAATATGCTGTCCCAACATAGCCTGGATCGCGTAGTTTCAAGCGTCACACATTATCTCAAATGGTGTATTCTAGTCTAGTAGTCGAATAATGGGTGCAAAAGTTAATTCATCCTTTAGGCACTCAAATGCTTTCATGCAGTCATCATCAAAGTCAAAAGGGGCCTTCTTCATATGAAATTTACATAGGTTCTTAACAAATTTACTGAAGTCCTTAATGAATCGTTTATAAAAATCAGCATAGCCTAAAAATGAGTAGATGTCCTTCACCTTCATTCAAGGAGGAAGGTTAGAAATTAGATCCACTTTGACTTTATCCACTACAATATTATGTGAAATAATGTGGTAAAAAATAATGCCATTTTGATCTATAAAATGACATTTTCCCAATTTAACACTAATTTCTTTTCCTGACACTTAGCAAGGACAAGTTTTAAATGATGCATGCTTTCATCATATGAAGCTCCAAACACTGACGAATCATTCATAAACACCTCTGAGAACTCTATACCATACTAGAAAGTATGCTCAACATACACTTTTGAAAAGTAGCTGGAGCATTGCACAATCCAAAAGGCATATGACAGTAGGCAAAGGTTCCAAAAGGGTTGGTGAAGGTGGTCTTCTCTTGATCCTCTAGTGCTATAGGGATGTGGTTATAGCTAGAATAGCCATCAAGACTTATGATTGGCTAACCTTTCTAGCATTTGGTCTATGAATGGTATAGGAAAGTGGTCTTTCCCTGTGACTAGTTCAATTTCTGGTGATTTACACAAACTCTCCACCCTATAGTCATGCGAGTGTGGATTAGCTCATTCACCTCATTTCTATTTACCATGACTCCAAACTTCTTGGGAACAACCTGACCTGGGCTGACTTAAGTGCTGTTAGATATAGGGTAGATGACTCCAACATCTAAGAGCTTAAGCACTTCATCTTTCACTATCTCTTCATGTTGGGGTTTAATCTCCTCTGTGTTTCTCTAGATGGTTTAAAATTTTCTTTTAGGTGTATTCTATGCATGCACACAGCAAGACTAATTCCCATAATATTTTCTATGATCTACCCTAAAGTTGTCTTATGTTCTCTGAGAACATGAAGAAGCATACCCTCTTATTTCATATCTAAAATCTAAGGCTATGATGACAAGTAAGGTTTCTTCAAGTCATAAGTAGGAGCACTTCAGATTTTCATGTAAAGGTTGAAGGACCAAGGTGGGTGCTTTTTTCTATAGATGGGATTGGTACAGATTCTGACAAAGGAAGTGCTTCCACATGAGGGGCCCATTTAGAGGTATCCATTCAAGGTGTAACAT
Source organism: Warburgia ugandensis (assembly GCA_035236585.1). Taxonomy (NCBI): domain Eukaryota; kingdom Viridiplantae; phylum Streptophyta; class Magnoliopsida; order Canellales; family Canellaceae; genus Warburgia; species Warburgia ugandensis. The sequence continues at coordinate 27,792,089 of CP141130.1, read as the reverse complement.
TTAAGAGATTATTTACCTCTTAAATAGATTTGCCTATATCAAAGTCATAGTTAAGTGTGCTAGACAGGCCTCAAGTGGATCTAAGATAGATGATGGTGTACTAGAATCTTGAAGTAAACCCTCAATTAAATTTACTAGATAGGAATCCTCTACATCTAGATGTTGATGATCGACATTTAAAACATTAAGCTTAACTTTCATATTTTCAAAGGATAATTTCATTACACCATTTCTACAATTGATGATGGCATTGGACACATCCAAAAATAGACATCCAAGAATGACTGAGATCTAACTGCCAGAGTCAGATATAGGTTGAGTATATAAGACAATGGAATCTATAAGAAAGTAAAACTGGTCTACCTATATTGAAACATCTTCAACCATACCATGTGGAATCTTCACTGATCTATATACCAACTATAATGTGGTACCACTTGCTTTAAGGTCACCACGCTCAAGTTGCTCATAGACAAAATAAGGCAACCAATTTACATTAGCCCTTAGATCAAGTAGTGCCTTATCTATGATATGATTTCCTATAACACAAGAGAACGTAGGACAACCTAGATCTCTAAACTTAGGTTAGCTCTGGTGTTGAATCAAATAGCTCACCTACTCAGTGATAAAGGTTTTCTTTGCACATTTAGATTTTGCTTTTGTGTGAAGAGCTCTTTAAGAAATTTAACATAAGCAAGAATATCCTTAATAGCACTGAGTAATGGATATTAATTTTCACATATTTAAACTCTTTCATTATCTCATTGAAATTTATTCCTTTCTTAGTCTTGTTTAGTAATTGAGGGAATGGGGCTTTATCCACATAAGATGCTTCTACTACATGCTCAAATGGAGTAGGAGATTTCTGTCTTTTCTCTTTCTCCTAAATTTTAACTAGTTCATTCTCCTCTGTACTTTTCTCAGCATGCCCTACCTTACCATCAACTTGAAGGCCACTCCTAAGGGTTGTGATAGACTTTGCTTGTTCATGGGAATTAGACCCTATTTCTAACTAGCCCTTAGGGTTTTGGATTGGTTGACTAGGAAAATGCCATTTTCCTTATTAGTCAAAGCAATTGACAATTGACTAATTTACATTTGTATTTTGGCAAGAGCTTGAGAATTGACATTTGATCTCTATCTACTATCATTGATTGCTTATCTAGTTTCATCCTAAAGTTTTAAAGATTTTTCCATAAACAACTACATAGTTTCCTCAAAGGTTGGTTTCTTTGGTTGTTGAGGAAACTGAAACTAGGGGGCTACTATGGAACTAAACCACTAGGAATGTTTTGTGCAGGAGGATTTATAGATGATCCTCTCTGGTAATTGTTCTTCTACCATGACAAGTTAGGATGCCTAGCCTATCCTAGATTATAGGTCTTAGTGTAAGGGTTATGGATAGGGTTATGATATGCATTCATTGCATTCGCCTGTTACAAAAGATTTTCAATGCACACATTATTGGATGGACAACTTGAGTGTAAATATGTTGGGTTGGAACAAAAAGAACAAACCTTCTTTGGAGGTTTCATAGATACTTGGGCAGCCATGAAGGAAACAAGTTTGGCAGTCATTGTTTGAAACATATTTTTCACCTTCTTCATTCTTCTATCCAAGGAGTTGACTTATATAACATATATGGGATCACTCTTATTTCGTACAAGCCTCCTTTCTTTTGAGGCTGGTTATTATCTCTCTTCTATTATAATTGTCCCATTGAGGGGAATTGTCCGCTAAATTTTGAAAAATTCCCAAGCCTCTATTTCATTTTTTTGCATGAGGCCTCTCCATTAGCTGCATCTACCATTTGTCTATTTTTAGGTGTTAATGCCTCAAAAAAGTATTGAACCTACTACCATTTTTCAAATCCATGGTGAGGACAGTTCTACAACAATTCATTCCACCTTTCCTAGGATTCATAATAATGCTCATCATATTTTTGGTGGAAATTAATGATCTCTCTAGGAAGGGAATTAGTCTTATGGATAAAGAAGAATTTGTTTAGAAATGTTTTAGATAACTGGTCCCTTGTGCCAATGGAACCAACTTCTAAAGAATTCAACCATGATTTAGCTTTATCCTTTAATGGGAAATGGAACAACCTTAGCCCAATACAATCATCAATAACATTCTAAAATTTGAATGTAGCATAAATATCAAGGATTTCCTTGATATGTAGGTATGGATCCTCTCTCTTGCAACCATAGAATGTGGAGAGTAACTGTATGACTCCATGTTTAAATTCAAAGTGGTCTGCATTGTTGGGTGGTAAAGTGATGAACGGTGAAGTATTTAATTGAAATTGTGCATAAAAATCTCTAATAGCCTTGCGCTCAAATTTAGCTGGTCGGTCTGTCATGGGGTTAGCAATTTAATTTCTCACCCTTTGCCTATGAGTATGTTAAATCCCAAGATTTAATGGTACTACTGCAATGTTCAGAGATTGACAACCTTGCATGCACCAAAGTAAAAACCTAACTAAATGATGCAACCTAAATCTAAGTGTGCCAACTAACTCTATATGTTATGCAAGCCAAGAATTCCAAATGCTAATGTGATGTCTTGTTGATCTTTTATAATTTGTGAGGTTATAACCTAAAGCTAGATAGCTCCTCCTTTAATCCAAACTTGAGTACAACTTATGAATTAGGTCTTGTCTAAGGTGGTTAATATAATTCTCATGGAAAGAGGCATTTAGACCTCAACAACCATAAACAAAAGGCATGGGAAAATCACTAGGATTTTGGATACCCAATATAACCACAAAGTTCAAGAGCCACTAGAGTGACAATAGATCACCTCTTTCAAAAGGGATCATATGAGCTCAAAACCCTAGGTTTCTTGCTACTTTATTTTAAATTAAGATTAACGATTGGGATTGAGGGCATACAAGGAATTGATTTGATTTCCTAGGTGGGACGAAGATCAGGGGATGAAATTTAGTCCTTATCTTATAAGGGTTCCAGTGGGACACTTACTAACATTATGTTCTATCCACCATAAAGTAGTAAACATGGAATGCAAATATAAGAAAGCAAAATAATGCAATATATATGCTATCCAACTAAGGGTTAGATTGGTGTAATCTAATGCAAGAACCCTAAATAAGATGTAACAAATAAGATGAATAACCCTAAAATATATGAATTACTCTACCAACCATGATGCAAATTACACTAAATGCCACTACCCTAGAAAAGTAAAAGAGAGTGAAGAAGGCTTATAGTGAGGTTTTTATGAAGATCACGTGGGGCACCATATCCCACACTTGTCCTATATTATTATAACCCATTTAAAATTTAATAAAGAAATTGCAAGTTACAATGGGGCCTCACTACAAGTTCATTCAAAAGGAAAAATGCTAATCTAAGAAGGCAATCAAATTTGATGAAGCTTTGGAACATAGGATTGCTACCGCTCCTTTGCTAAATTCACCTTACTCAAAACAAGTAGGATGGATCAATGTTTGAGTATGCAAATGCAATGCAAAAATCCTAATATAATGCAACCTAAGACTATAGCTAAAGATAAACAATTTAAATAAAGATCCAATCGCAAATCCATTGTGATTCACCATCAATGGCGTCGAAAAGTTGGTGTAGCATTAATATTACTCACAAGTTCATGAATCAATGTAGCATTGCACACGAGAGAGCTAGATTCCATGTGGAATCTCATAGATTATCAATAGATTAGATCTTATTTAAATCACAGCTGTAGCCAAAGACAGATTTAATGATTAAACTATGAATTTAAAACAATAAGGAAACATGCATGAAATTAGAAACTAAGACTAAAGGAAAGTTTCTAAAAATAAAGCTAAATGATAAAAATGGAAAGTTACCTAACTAACATTTATTCAACTAAAGGAAACTAATCTAAAATTAAAATGAATGAAACTAAGCAACTTAACTTAAGAAAACTACTAAAAATGGCATTTTCTTAGACTAGAATTAGAAACTTTCAAAAAATACAACTTTCTAAAACTCTAATAAAATGAAAAAATAAGTAACCAATGAAATCCAACTAGATTTAATAAGAGATCACAAACATGCATGTAAATAGAAACTACAATTATGAAAACTTTCTAAATTTAACACTTCCTAATCCTAAAACTTTCTAAAGATGAAAATTGCCAAAACCTTAAAAAGGAAACTTTCTAAATCTGAATTAAAATATAAAAAACTAAATAGCATCTACTAAAGCACAATTAAGCAAGATTCAAAGAGGTAAGTAACCTAGTACCAAATGAATGATCCATGGATTGTGTTCATGGTTCATAGGTTAAAAGATGGCCAGATTTGATGCTTTAAATGCAAACTAACATGTGACCTAAGCTATGCACTTAATAAACATCCTAAAAAGGTAAATGGGTTCCTAAGTATTTAAACAATTAAGATGTTTTGAAGCTTGAAAATGAAGCATAAAATTTAAAGCGAGAAATTTCCAAATATTAAGTACATAGCTGAAATAATAACTTTTATGCAGGATAACAACCTAGATCTAAAGTGCTTTGATAACAAAAACATTTATTAACAAGAATCCTCAAATAATTTCATTAAATCAATGCCTAAATACACCAAAAATAGGCTACATATAGCATGTAAGTAAAATTGGAAATTGTGTGCTATTCAAAGCCTTAAAACTTGATCTAAACAACAACTTCAACTCACTCTAATACTTCTAATTTAAAGTATGAAGAAATTCAAAGAAAACCCAAAAATGAATTCAAGAGAAAATATGGCATGATGGATGAACTAAAGCAAGGAAAAATCCAGCCTAAAACTATATGAAGCTAAGAAGGAAAACACCAAACTCAAGGAAGACAATCAATGACCTAAGCTTCCTTTTCTCTTGGATATCACTACCAAAGAAGAGTGAACTTTGATCTTTGATGAATGAATAAGAAAACCAAGGGAATAGAAATAAGAAAAAAGGGAATGCAAGGGCGGAACTAGGCATGTAAAACTAGAGACTAAAATAATGAAAAACTAAGGCAATGAAACTAAAACATTGAAAGAAAACTAATGACCTGAATTAGAGAGAAATTATCTGAAGAAATAACTAGAAATCCAAAGGAAGAATAGCACCAAAGAAAACCAAAGTACAGCTCCAAAGATAACCAAAAAAAGAGTGCAATGTTTCAAGGTTGTCTCACCCAATTTCTACTTGGTACCAAATGTGGAATCCATTGGCATTTATAGATGAATTGTTCTCCACTTTGAATGAGGCACATTCTAGGAAAGGGATTTGGATCTAGATCTATGAATTCGATTTGAAATTTTAGGTAGAGAGTGAGGAAGGAAAGTTAGGTGGAAGATGAGGTGGAGTAATGATGTAATCAATATATCATGGCTGGTTCTAATTTGAGGAAGGGAGGGGGGCATCTTTTCATAGAGAGGTGGGTGGAATTCCACCTTCTTAATTGGATTGTGATTTGAATGGTAGAAAGGAGATATCTATGGTAATGGGGAAAGGTAGGAAAAATAGAAAGAGATAAAGCCTTTTGAGATGTATTGAATAAATATATCTAGGGCTTTCCTAATTAGGAGAGCACTTGAATTAAGCATCCAAACGAGGGGGGAGGCATCACCTTCTAGGAAGGTTCTTTAAGATAAAATAGTGGAACCCTAGGATGGAAGGGGAAAAAAAATGGGTAATGGAATTGGAAAGTGTAATTTTTCTCTTTTAATGGGTCCACCAATGCATAACTATCTTACCTTTTACAAATATCTATCAAAATCCTTTAAAAATCATAGTTTTAACATAGGATAGTTGCTTGAATTGGTGCTCCAATCATGTGGCTTCATGTAGCATTCATCCATGACTTGATGTCTCACTTTGATAGCTCATTCCTTGGTGGATCATTTAAGTTAGCTTTTATGCTTCCCATTGACTTCTTTCTTGCCTTAAGATAATTTCTTAGGAAGGCAATTCGACCCCTACACCCCAAGTGAGCTAACCACATAGCTTGACCAACAAAAAACATTGCGAAGTGCAATATAAACTACTCAATTATCTTCTCACTTCCTATAAAAAGAGTCAAAATCCTAGAAAATTATGATGATTCAAATACTTACTCTGGATTTGATTTTGAACCTGCAAAATATCAAACTTTTTAATAATTCAGTAAAAAATTCATGTGTCATAAAAAAATTTTAAAAACTCTAAGATAATGCTTATAGTTTGTAACACATGGGCTATTAATTGGGCACTTTTTACACAAAATTAAACACTTATCACACCCCCTAACAAGCATTTTGCTAATCCCAAGCAAAACATATGAAAAGTCATGAAAATATAATGGTATCCATTTTTGTAGTACTCCCAATTGTGTTTAGATATGCAACAAGCCCTTAAACCCCTAGGTTAACCTTGTGAGAGTTTGTAGTAAATATACCCGCAAAATTTTATAAGGCTAAGTCCTTTATTTATCTCAAAGAACTATCATTCATTTGTACTCCACTAGCTTTAATAATTTAATAAATAAAAATGGAAAATTCTACAAACTACTCATGTACCAAACCCATTATATTCCAGTTTAATCTTAGAGTGCAGTGTGTGTACATGCTATATGAGTCAAGACTTCTAAATAGATATGCTTATTGCTCCATTGGAAAGATGTCTTGACCTCAAATTCTCATTGCTATCCACTCAAAAAAGAATCTCTTAGGGAAAAGGGTTCAAGCAACTTTCTCTCTCTATGTAACCGAATCCAAAGATTTTGTTTCCAAGCACTAATGAAACAAAGGATATGATCTCTTAGAATTGATGCCATTACTAGACCAATAAGAGTAGTTCACTTTAATTCCTTCCTATTTATATCCTCATTAAGGCTATTGTCCACCTTAGATCAACAAGTCTTTAGATAGGGCAAAATGTAGGTTTGGGTAGGTGTGACGACTGGGGTTTTCCCATGCATTTTTAAATGCAATATCTAATTCCTAAGGCGGGATGCATCCCAATTTGAAAACCATTTTTATAAAAACAATGCAATGCAACAAAAAAATTTTAGTTTTAAACTCATTTTGAAAACCTCGAGTGTCATTTGCTTTCACAAGAACCAAAGTAGTTTTTCAAAATTTTAGAAATCATAAATGTCTTCCTAGGTCTATCCAGTCACAGCTCACAGCCCAACTATAAATAAATACAAATACATGTCCAAAGGGTAGAGTATTTACTTACATGTATACTTGTCTCTTTTTTATTTACTTACTCGTAGCACTAACATTTCCTGAGGCATCTTCTACGCGTGAGTGGAACTGTCCTAAAAAATGATATATATATTTGGGTGAGTATACACTATACTCAGTAGGAGTCTATCACTACTAGTTTTACAATGCATGCTATGTTTAAAATCATATGCTCTTTCAAACATGTGCATGTTTGAACACTCATGTTCAATATCAATATTAAAAACCATTGTCAAATTGGAATACTGGCGACTTAAAGAATCACATAATCCAAGTCAAAAGTATCATATAGATCACAAACATAATGATATGCATAAGATGCTCAACTGAATCCAACTCATGGATATATGGTATGGTCGACCAACCTCATGTCATGCCATATGCAATGCAAGTAAATCCTCAAAACATAGGGCCCACTATGCCCACGACCTCCTCGTCGTGTGGTCCCTGTGTCCCTGGGGACACTTGGTCATAGCCTACACGGGGCATATGACATATCGACCCAGTGCCGTGACACCAGTGGTAGCCCCCTGTGCCACATGCAGTTGACGTAGGGACATGCCTTTTTTTTGGCGTGGTACCCTTTCCACCTAATAGTGGTAGAGGCTAGGAGGCCACCCCAGACGTCTCGACATAGCGCCCACGAGCTTAGTAGCCCAAATCATATACAATCAATCATGCAAAAACCTCTTTTTCAAAACCTATCCTCTTTGGGTCCCTCACAACTGCCTGGCCCTCACAACTGCCTACCCAGTGTCTTTTGGGCATTCCAACATCTTTTGGTAACCCTCAAGGACATGCAATTTTTCAAAACTCAATAACCACAAATCATGCAATTTATGCAATCGTTTGTAAAACATGTCTATGCATAATGTATTTATCATATGCATGTTGAATTCATTTATAAAATTAAGTCATGCTAAACAAGTCATATAACTTATACTTAAAACATGCATTCAAAACAATCATGGCTCTTTTTAAAAGTCTAGTAGCGATAGAGCACCTACCTCAAAGTCTCCTGGACTCACGTCCTTCATCACTCAACCCTACCCTGGGTCTCATTTATAAACTCCTGGATATGAATGGATAACAAGGAGTCCTTATTAATTTTGATCTATTTAGAAATTAGATCGCTAGATCTTCCTTTTTGGGTCAATGGGTCCTTGCCTAACATGGTGTCATGCTGGATCCTATGATATGGATCTACTATTCAATGGTTAAACTTTGTAAATTGTCCTCTGATCCTAACTTTATAGTCTCATTAGGTCCGTGCATCATGGTTTCCAAGACATGTGCGCACCCTGGTCGAACCAGGACCCATGCCCGCACGTCGTGTGGGCCCAAAGGCTGTGTCAGGGACCGCTTTTGCATGCGCACATGCATGCCCAAGCGACGCGCTATGACGCGCGTCCTAGATGGCATCGCGTGAACGCGCCTTTGGCATAGGCGAAATGTGCCTTAGCTCCCAGGCCACCCATGCGTCCTGGTCGAACCAGGACTGTGCCTGGGATGCACCGAGGCCACTCCCATACACAGTCGTGCGCGCCTGTGCACAGTCACGTGCCTAAGGTTCGTCCATGGGGGTCAGTCGAGTGTGCATCACGCACCACGCCCAGGGTCGTCTCCTTCGTTGGTCTGGTTCTGGGTCCTGTGATTTCCAGCCAAAAAATGCCAGATCTGGCCTGGATCTGACCTAGGGAAGTGGAAGGGAAGAGGAGGGGGAACCTGGGTAGTGTCTGGCTCGATGGGTCAGCAGACCCATCGAGTCTGGGTTTACTTCGTGCTTCCCAGCTGAAAAATACCCAGATCCGATGTGGATCTGGACAGGGAAGAAGGGAAAACAGAGGGGAGTTGTGAGGGGCTTACCTGGGCAGGTCTAGAGTGACGCCCATTGCCGGAGGTGGGGTTTCTTCATGCTGAAACCCTAGCTACTGGAATCCTCCCTTGAACCGTCGGAGAAGGTGGAGGATAAAGGGATGGCTAAGGAGGAGGGAAAAGGGCTTTTTATAGCCTTACTATGGCGGTGGCAAAAACCTCTAGAAACTAGGGTTTCTAAAGAAATCTAAAGGAAGAAGAAGACGGGGTGCCGTTATCAAAACAGCCCCCTGCGTTTTCTGTCTTTTTCCTTTTTAATTTAAATTACAGAAATGCCCCTAATCTTTAAACGGAGGTAACTTCTTCATAAGAACTCCGTTTTCGGCGTTCTTTGAGGCGTTGGATTCCATTTTTCGAGTAGAATCTAATGATACCAAGTTTTCTTACCAATTCCTTCATTTACTATTTTAAATAAAGTAAAACATTTAACACAGTTCATTTCCTATAAAATGTCCAATTCAATAGCATAAATTGCTCCAGGCATTACACTAGGGTTTTGAAAAGAAGGGTATAATGATTCAAAATTTCAAATTGAGTAGAGGTCTTCAATTGATGTAGGACAATTTTTCTATTTTGACTATATTGATGTGAAAATCTTCTACTTTTTCTTTTTTTTTCCTCAACTTTTTTTTCCTTTACTTTTTCTAATACTTTTCTCACTTTTCCTTTGTATTTTTTAGAAGGAATTTTTTCTTTATAGACACTTTTGATATTTTTTACTTCTTCAACTTTTGTCACTTTTCCTTTGCATCTCATTGACCACATCAGCATATTAATGCACTATCCTAGGAGTACAAGTACAATTCTTCTCTCCCTTTCCTCTATGGTTTATTATTTTCATTTGTCCATGGTATGTAATTCTTAACATGAGGGATAATGTTTAATATAAGTTTAAGGGTGGGGTATTTCAAAATTTGTTGTGCTTAATTAAGCTTTTAAAGTCATTATAGAAAAAATTTTGAAAAAAAAATTTGAAAAATTTAATATTTTTAAAAATTTTATGATAAGTTTCTTTACCAGGATAGATTTTCTAAATATTTAGTTTGTATTTTGAACTTTAGCTTTATTAATATATTTATATATAATTAATTCACTAATTTATTCTTTTTTCTAAAGTAATCCAAGAAAATTTTAACTTGGAATATTCATCGCACAAATAGCTACATGTATATATATAATTTAAGTTGAAGAGAAAATATAACATAGATATCCTAAAGATGATTTGTAAAGACTATTAACCCATATGAGATTATAGTCATTCATCCTTTTTAAGGGTTATACATAAATTTAAATTTTTCTTCAATGAATATAAATTCTTAGTTGGTCTCATTATTCTTGTCTTGTTCAACTATTAAGAAAACATCTAAAAAAATTATACCATTTATCTCTTAAGTTTATGGTCAATTCAAACCATATGAAACCTAGGAAATGATAACAGCCTACCTTGACAACCTTGAGCTTTTAGCCTACCCTAAGTTATTATTTTTTTAGTAGTTAACCCCTCAAGCCTTTTTAATGAGCCTTTTCTTTGTAAGATCATTGACTAGTAACCCTTATCAATCCCTATAATGTATCCATTACCTGGTTTTTTTGAATTATACGGAGATGGTTGAAAAATATCTATAATACAAGTTAATAGATGATCATCAAAAGGGCTAAAAAGAGAAAAATTTGGTGACAGGCTACACTAAAATTCAATTAGAAATAAGAAAATTGAAAAAGTGATAAAGAAGGTGGCCGATGAAAATGGAACTTGTAACACCCGAGCAATTTACGCCACTTTTAACAAAAAATGGATATTTTATAGGAAATGAACTGAGTTAAATGTTTCACTTTATTTAAAATATTAAGCAAATGAATTTATGAGGAAACTCAGTACCATTAGATTCTACTTGAAAAATGGAATCCAACGCCTCAAAGATTGCCAAAAACGGAGTTCGTATGAAGAAGTTACATCCGTTTAAAGATCAGGGGTATTTCTGTAAATTAAACAGAAAAACGAAAAAATGAAAAAGATGAAAAACGCAGGGGGCCGTTTTGATAACGGCACCCCTGTCGTCTTCCACCTCCAAATTTCTCTAGAAAACCCTCTTTTCACGATTTCTCCAAAAAACACCAGGCAAATGGCGGCACCGCCATTGAGGGGCACCGCCTTCTTTCCCCTATAAATACCCCATCTCCCCCTCTTCAAAATCACATTTTTCCAGTCATTTGAGACTGGGGTTTCTGGAAAAATCGGAAACCCGTCTCCTCTGCATTTTCCGGCAACGGCCAGGCCCAAGTCAAGCCGGCCATTGCCATCTCCCCAACTCCCTCTCTTCTTTCCAGTCTTGGCAATGGGGTTTCCCCTTTCTTCAAATTTTCCAGCGACCAAGGGTTCAGGAAGCATTAAAGGAAACCTACCAGGCAGGAGGAGCAACATCCTCGGTTGTCCAGGTAAGCTCTCAACTCCCTCTAGCACTCTCTCCTCTATTTTCTCCTTTTTTCGACCTAGATCCATGCCGGATCTGGTAGGATTCTCGCCGAAAATCCATGATGTTCTAGGAAGGAAACCAGACGGGTGAAAAACCCATCCACAGTAGCACGTCCCAGGGTGCACAAGCGTCCCTGGGGTGTGGGCGTTCCAGGGTGCACAAGCGTCCCTGGGGTGAGGGCGTCCCAGGGTGCACAAGCGTCCTTAGGGTGTGGGCGTCCCAGGGTGCACAAGCGTCCCTAGGGTGTGGGCGTCCTAAGGTGTACAAGCGTCCCAAGGGTGTGTGGGCATGATGTGCAACCATGCCGAGCTCCTTGGGGTGACTGTCACATGCGTACCATGCATGGACAGATGCCCGACTCGACCGAGACGCACGAGTGTCCCAAGAACTAGGACGCGCGATGCCATTCAGATGTGCGCACCATTCGGACAGACACATGTGAGCTAATGTGGTTTAGGTACAACCAGGGCACACACGCATCCTAGAACCTGTGGCATAGGGCCCTAATTGACACGTCTGGGTCGTCCATTAAGGTGCGCACACGTCTTGGAAACCATGATACACGGACCTAATGAGACTTTAAAGTTAGGATTAGAGGACAATTTACTGAGTTAGCTATGGAATAGTAGATCCACATCATAGGATCTAGCCTGACAATGAATTAGGCAAGGACCATAGACCCTAAAAGGCAGATCTAGAGATCTAATTTCTAGATGGATTGAAATTAATAAGGACTCGTATTTATTCATACCCAGGAGTTTATAAATGAGACCCAAGGACGGGTTGAGTGATAAAGGACGCGACTCCAGGAGACTTTGAGGTAGGTGCTCTCTTGCTACTATACTTTTTAAAAAGAGCCATGATTGTTTTGAAAATGCATGTTTTAAGTATAAGTATATGACTTGTTTAGCATGACTTAATTCAGCATACATATGATAAATACATTATGCATGGACATGCTTTGCAAACAATTGCATAATTTGTGAGCATTGAGTTCTTAAAAGATTGCATGTCCTTGAGGGTTACCAAAAGACGCTGGAGTGCCCAAAAGACGCTGGGTAGGTAGTTGTGAGGGCCAGGCAGCTGTGAGGGACCCAAAGAGGACAGGTTTTGAAAAAGAGGTTTTTGATTGTCTGCATGATAAGTGTAGCCTTGGCCGATGAGGGCAGGCTGATGAGGGCGGGTCGATGAGGGCCGGCCGATGAGGGCGGGCTAGAGAGAGTTGATAGGCTTCTAGGCTGGCAGGCTTCTAGGCTGTCAGGCTTCTAGGCAGGGTTATGACTTTAAATGCGAGACTAACATAAGCAGATTTTATGCATTGCATGCATGTTTTGCAACCGATTTCATAAATTGCATGATTTACGACGAAGGAAGTGTCATATGTCCCATGGAGGCATATGAACCTGTGTCCCACCCGGGGACCACATGGCGGCGAGGTCATGGGCATAGTTGGACCCTATGGTTTCGTGGATTTACTTGCATTGCATGTGGCATGACATGAGGTTGGTCGACCATACCAAATATCCATGAGTTGGATTCAGTTGAGCATCTTATGCATATCATTATGTTTATGATATATATATGATACTTTCGACTTGGATTATGCAATTCTTTAGTCGTTAGTATTCCGATTCGACAATGGTTTTTAATATCGATATTGAACATGGTTGTTTGAACATGCACATGTTTTAAAGAGCATATGATTTTTAACATAGCATGCATTGCAAAACTAGTAGTGATAGACTCCTACTGAGTATAGTATATAGTCACCCTATCCTTAACATTTTTCAGGATAGTTCCATTCACAAATAGAAGACACCTCAGGAGATATTAGTACTACGAGCAAGTGAATCAAATAGAAGATGCCTCGGGGTTTCCAAAATGAGTTTAAAACTAAATATTTTCCGCTGCATTGCATGGTTTTTATAAAAAATGGTTTTCAAATAGGGATGCATCCTGCCTTAGGAATTAGATATTGCATTTAAAAATGCATGGGAAAACCCGGGTTGTCACAGAACTGTTCTCTCTTATGCGTAGAAAAAAAAAAGAAAAAAAGAATACTTAGTAGAAGATCTTTACATATTCTTCAAAACAATTTGTGTTTATCTTTATAAGCTCATGTTTTGTCCTAATACAAGTCCTAACTTGATGTTAGGAGGAGTATGACTTGGATATGGTTATGAATAATTAGGGAATATGGTAGAATGCAAAACATTCCTTAATAGTTAATATCCTTTACATAAGACCATACTAGATTATTTTAAGTTATCATTCTTTGGTATGAAATATGTGTGAATTTTGCTTTCATGAACATTATTTTATGATGGGCATAGATATATTACATAGATATCCCTACATTTAGAATATTTTATCCTTAGAAATCACTTAATCATCACTAATTATGGTTCATTCTACTATTTTATGAGTCTAGCATACAAATGTAAAAAATACACAAAACTACTAATTTTGTCCCATAAAGAGCAATTTCACATTCCAAGCTACATAAAGGGTAACACATGCCATAAATGAAATCGTGGAGGTTCAAAAAGATCATTGGGTGCCACTATTGAAGTTAGGATGGTCAAAAACCCTATGTTCAACTCCAACTCAAATGAGGGTGAAAAGTGGCAATTTTCAAATTCAAGCACAATCTTAATTCACATAGATTGTAATTATATAAAATGAATGCTTCTTAGAAGAAAAAGGAAGAATGGGACCATATTAAAACTTTTTCACTTATTTTCTCTACTACTCAACCAAAAGGATGAAGAACCAGCCATTGAGAAGATGTCTTATGCCAAGAAGATATTAAAGCACGATTGGTCCTCATGAGCATATGAAGGTCTTTCAAGAATCAAAGCCATCAATGTTAGGGCAATCCAATTCAAAGGTAGAGACAAAATGAAGTTTAAAGAAGGTTTATATGCCATAAATGGATCCCATCCATTCAAGTAAGGGTATGTATGATCTAAGGGTTAGTAATGAAGTATTGATAAGAATAAAACCCTAGCTATCTTTCCTATGTTGAAAAGTCAAACTAAACCCTAAGAAAGTAAGATCTTAACCATCCAATCTTATCCAAGGGTCCATAAATCTTAAGGTTTTTAGATCATGCACTTACACATCCATGTCCATTCCATGCCTCAACCTCCTTAGGACTTTCTAAATAGGAAAAACCCTAGATTCCCCTACCAATTTTCCATTACTTTCATTTTTCTCCCTACTAATTTCTTTTCCTTTATTTTTTCCTTTTATTTTCCACCTCCACTTTCCCATAACGAAATTGATGCCTCCCCCACCCAAACAATTGCTTTCCTATTTGATTTTACTTTCTTCATTCCTAAGCTACCTCCTTAGTCTCCCTTTCTAATTCTTTCTTCTTCCCACTTATTCCCTTATTCCTTTATATTTCCATTCCCATCTTATTTCTTCCATTCTCATCTCCCATTCCTATATTTGAATCCCACACCCCCCTCTAACCCTTGGTTTGGTTCTAATTAGAATGGCTTGATCTCCACCCTTGAATTTCCTTGACCCTTATGTTAGAAATCTATAAATAGAGGTGTTATGAATAGGATTTTCATCTTTCAACTTTCCCTTGAGTGCACAGCCAAATCAAAAGATAAATACAAGGAAGAAGATCACCCTCACCCAAGCTCCTTTTAAGCTTCCATGATCAAATTCCTTGGAGATAAAGGTAGGCTCTCAACCTAAGTCCAATTCGTTTTCATGCTTATTTTTCCCTTTTATTTCACTACCATCTTCTAACTTTTCCATTAACATTCTTCTAGAATGCATTCATTTAGGATTTTCTTAGATTAGATTGATCATGCTTCCATAGATTACATGCATAGTTAGTCTCCATTAGTTTTGCATGTTAATTTCTCATCTTTACCATCTTTGTATTTCATATTTAACATAGTAATTCCATTTTTATCTTAGACTAATTTAGATGCATATCATGTTTCCTTTATATTCAATTAGGTTTTTCATATATATAGGACTAGGGTTTTGAAAGCATGCCACCATTTTTTGGTGGATGCATCTTTTTCAAGTTCATATGTATGGTAGATTTAGTATCATATTTAGGTTGAATTTATTGCATTATAATTAGTTAGTTTTGTTTCTTTAGGTCAGGCTTACTTTGTAGATCTATGTTGTAACATAGTTTTCCATTGAGCTTGCTTAGTTTCCATGTTTTTAAGTACTTTCCTATGTTATAAGTAAGGTAGTTCCTAAGTTTGAATTCCTTGTTTAGATCTTAGATTTTCTTCCTTTGTGCTTTTAGAAACTTGTTAATTTGTTTTACATATACATATATATATATATATATATATATATATATATTAGGAATGTTTTAGGAATAATTTAGGTCCATTTTAGAAATTAGTTGCATGGTAGATTGTTATTAGTAACACTTTCCTAATTTAGAAACCCATATTTGACCTATATTTGACTTTCTAATTCCCTTTGCTTACTTACTAGAATTAGTTTAGAAAATTCATGCATTTTAATTCATTAGAAAGTCATGTAAATTCATGCATCTTAGTTGCATTTAGTAAGCATCATCACTTTCTAATTTTCACACTCCCATGCATAACAGGACATATAAAATTTTCCATCCAAGGATAGTTTCCATTTTCCACTTCCACATCTTCCATACTTTCTTTCATCCACTCACACACTCTTACCATGTTCTAATTTCATAATTTTTTATTTTTCATTCACTTTCTATTTCCATCCACATTCTATTTCCATTCACTTTCTAATTCCATACACCATCTATTTCCATGTTCACATCCCACTTTCTGATTTTAGGTTTCGTGCATAATCATTGTGAGTTAGTTAATGCAACATTCTTATAATTCTCTTTCTAATTTATTTTTAAGGAGTTGGACTACAAAAAAGGAAAAGATTCTTAGAAATAAGAAAACTTTCTAATTTCTTAATTAAGGTTGAGTAAAACATGCAAATCCATCCATAAGCCACTTAGGTTTAGAGATAAAGGCCTTCATGTTGGGGGTAGGGATATACCATGTACTTATTTATCACTTTATCTCCCAAGGCAAGGAATGGGTGAGTCCTAAAACAAGCGCCATTGTCTCCAATTTGTTTTCTTTTCTTCTATTTCATGTTTGATGAACGAAGCCTTCTCTATGGTTCAACATCCTTAAATATGAATGAGCTCCAATCACCTCTTTATCTAAACTCTATGAAGTTGCCCATTTCTTTTAAGAGTTTCTAGCTTAGTGAAAATGTTAGCTTTTCTTCTTTCTTTCTTTCCTTTTCCATCACTCTTCTTTCTTTCATGGGTGGTGATCATTTAGAGAAAAAGTATTAGGACTCCTCTTTCTTTAGTTCTAGTAATACTTCATTCCTAAGGATCATTGCATGGAATTTGTGAGCTTGTGGCAAGTTATGATACAGAAGATGAAAAACTTGGTGGCAATTTAATGTATTTTGGGTTGAAGAGAAGAGTACAAGTTCCTATTGAGCGACACAACATGTGACGACCCGGGTTTTTTGTAACACATTTTGTAATACATTTTTCAAAGGCAGGGCCCCTAGTAGTAAAAAATTTTTGCAAAACAAAGCAGTAAAAATTCTTTTCTTTAGAACTTGTTTTGAAAGACCCAAGTCATCACTTCATACATAACATAAGTAGAATATTTGTATAAGATAAAATTCCATTGAAGGAATATACTTTTATTAAATTCCAAAATCCATCAAGTGGTTCCAAGTACAGTTCGATAACATTACAATATTTGTCCAAATTACACCATACAATAAAAACTCTCAATATAATACAATGCTCTATAAAAAAAAATACATATCTTTAAGGGATATACCTTGATTGATTCTTCTTCCAAGTCTTCTTAAGTCTTGAGCTCCTAATTCTCCTTCTCTGTATCTAAGATATTGTAAACATTGAAACATTTGCAATATCTCAGCAAGCTATGCTTAGTAAGGGATTCAAGAAGCATATAATTTGATAGTATAAACCTAATACTTCATAATCTCATTATTCATACTAATGGATCAATCTCTTTACTTGGTCATATATGTACATCCTTACACATACATACTGTATACTTTATATATATATATATATATACACACACACACACACACACACACACATTCAGTCAAAACCGTGGAAAATAGTTAATATCTCAAAACATAATCATACCCAGTTTATACTGAGTTGATAGATCATCCAAACTCTACTGAACATACTCACTCATTTGGGCAGTATCAACAATGCACGATTACTTGGCATCTCATCATGCCATATCATAAGGCATTTCACTATGCCATGCATCATAATGCAAAAATACTCAAAGGACTACTATGCATGCACTTAGAATCTGTACCAGCATGCCTGAACGACTGCCCAATAATCCACCTATACCATCCTTGGTGGCAATCACAATATCCATGTCTATATGGGGAGGACCATGGCTATCACAATGGCAGCCTTCCCATAATTGTCCCACCCAACTTTTAGCCTCATTTAGGCTTGGTATCCATATAATAACAAGTTTCAAAGAGCAGGTGGCCAAACCCTACTAACTCTCGTAACATAGCATCCCTAGGCCTATGCCTGTTTAAAACAAAACTACAAGCCTCCATGCTTGTATATAAATTAATTCTCATACGTATCAAACAATCTATCTATTTACTTAGGGCTGGAATATCTTCTAGTTCCATATTCACTTAGAGTCTATTGCTCAATTCTAACTTAACCATTTCATATGTGTTTGGTTGGATCATGAGGTTTTAGGGGATTTAATACAAGTATTAACATTACACTTGTCACCATTTCTAGACATAAGATCATATATTCAACATGTACATCCCATGTAGATGCATTCATAAAATCCTCCTACCTTCAAGTAGTGATTCATCTTTTCAAATCTTCCATGATCTTGATTGATGTATGAAATCTGTAAATCCATACATACTGTCAATATTTATACAATCTAAATAATCCTATATTTTTTATCCTATCATATTCTTTGTTTAATCTTGTCCTTTGGCATAAAGGATCTAAATCTTTTGTCCTATCATGATCTATCTTCCTCAGATAATGTTTATCCTATTGATTAATAGATGTGATGCTTAGAATGATCTTCTAATCTTTCAGATATAAGTATTTTCTATTCTAAGTCTTTGTGTATTCCTTTCTTTGATCTTGATCTTTCATAAATCCTTTGATCTACTATTTATAATTTTTGATAAAGATCAAGGGCTTAGATCTTCTATCATATAGTTCTTCTTTGATCTAAGTTTAGTTGTTTAATCATCCCTAAGGAGGAGGATCTTGGTTCTCTTCCTTGAATCATATTTGATCAAGGGTTCAAATCTTCTACTCTATTTGATCTAAGATCTTCTAAATTACAAGCAAGTTATATATATATATATATATATATCATCATCATCATCAAGAAGTATTTATTTCTTTTTATTGTTCTTGATCATTCAAGATCCCATGAATCTTGTTTGATCATCCTTATCTTACTTAAAATTTTTATTAGGGTTAGATAACTTACTAACCTTTTATGCTCTTATTATTATTATTCAATCAGTTAATGTTATACTAGTTGAAGATAAATTATTTCATCCTAAGTCTAGACTGCTCCTCTTATTTCTAATTCGTTAAGGCTTACTAGCTGAATGGTTGAACACAAAGTGGTTACTTCAATCCTCATGTAAAGAGGCGTTAAACCTCACAGACGTCAACGGAAGGTAGGAGAAAAGAGAGGCTCTATTATAGAACCCCCTTAACCACCATGTTCAGCATTCACTAGAGTGACCTTAACTTAACCTTTCATAAGGTTCCTATGAGCATTTTAACCTGAAGTACTCTTTCTAATTGATTTTAATTAAATCCATGAACATTTAAAATATCATTCATGGGGTTTATTATTCTCCTAGTTTGGGCCAAGGATTTGGTAATCCTTATATTCTCCTGCTAACTATAACCTGTACTAATATTAAGTCAAAGTCATTCACTCATTTTAATTAACCATGAATCTCTATATTCCATTAGTTTACAATTTTGGTGATTTATGCTCAATATATCTTAACAACTACTTAACATTTGAATCTACTAATAAAATTTGACAATAAATAAATCATAAACTTTAAAGCATAAATCCAATATAAATATAAGAACTATTTATACTAACATGCTTCCTATGAATGTAACTTAACCTAATGACATAAAACTATACTTAAACTAGCATGATCCTAAGTTATGAAATACATGAAATTTACCACTAATCCAATGGAATCATGCTAAAATCTCAAATTTAAACTAACATGGCCTTAGGATAATTAAATCTACCAACCTAATATAATAATTTAATAACATATAGAGCATAGCATGCTAACATTTAAGAATTATAATAGCATGCTTCCTAATTTACAACATAAATTACATTTACAATTCTATTATCAAATAAAAGATAATTAGATTAAGATTATTAGAAATTTTTACTTATGATCCAACCATTAGATCTTAGATCTTTTCCTTTTAATCAAGGGTTTTAATTAATTTTAGGGCTTTTACTCCATTAAGATCCAAAGATCATATCCCTTTGTTTTTGTCATATTTAATCCATGATCTCAATGGATTCCCTCATAATCCCATTCACTCAATTCATCCCAAGGGTCTAATCATGCTTGATCCTATTGATCAAGTGGGGCCCTTTGTATTTTTAGAGTTTTTCTACCATAAAGGGTAGATTCCTCATTTTATGATAGATCTATCAAAATAAATTATGGATATTACTTGATTTTAACATTATATCATCATTGCAAAGATCCCCAAGATTTGATCATCTCAGATCTTGAAG
This sequence comes from Warburgia ugandensis, assembly GCA_035236585.1. Lineage (NCBI taxonomy): Eukaryota > Viridiplantae > Streptophyta > Magnoliopsida > Canellales > Canellaceae > Warburgia > Warburgia ugandensis. The sequence goes on along the minus strand of CP141130.1, from coordinate 27,771,683 downwards.
ATCGTGAAAATTAGAATCTTAATTCCTCAAAACAAAAAGTATCTTTAGGATTTTTTTTTATAAATTTTATGATTCCAAAAGAAAATAGATGTTACAGGCTTTCCATATTTCAAATATTAATTTGGAGTTTAGATGACTCCACAATTAAGGATTGAAGTTCACAGTTGTTCTAAGGGTCCAAATTTGATCTGGGCCCAGTGGAACGAACGGTTGTGATCAGTCAAGCAAAGCAGGCTAGTTGTGCAGAATGGTCGCCGCGCTCCTACCACAGGGACGCTTCGTAACGTGCATCTCTAGAAGGGCGCTGGATTGCAGTCATTCCATCGGGATGACATCGCATGCGGAGTGCCCACGCAGAGATGTTCCCATAGGGTGCATTTCCATGCGGGGTCTCGGGAGCCCGATCTCTTAAGGGAGATCGAATATTCCATTTTAGACCATCCAATCAAATCCCCTTCAATTAATGGCTCTAAGATTAATAAAAAATTTTGAAAATTCTACCCTAAGGGTTTTGGACCCTTTTGGTTCATTTGGACAACTTAGATTTTCCATCTGAGCCCTCCATCATCCAAAAATTGAAGGGTGCTTATCCTTACTTGATTTTTATTATTTTTAACCTAAAATTAATTTTAGTAAAATAAAAATTATATAAACTAACATTAAATGAGTGTGGATAGAGTTTCCACCTACCTGATTGGAGAAAAACATTGGTTTTGCAATCCAATTTAAAAGAATACCCATTTGATGATAAGATTGCTCAAGAATCGCATATTTTATGATTTCCTATTGATTGCACTATTGGATCTTGAAATTTCTTTTGGGATTTTATTGATAAGATAGTCTAAGATGATCTAAATAGTTGGATTTGTGAGATTTGATTTGGAACTGAGTGCCTAATTGAATTTAGGTGTCTTATTCCAATTAGAGAGAGGAGAGAGAAAATAAAAGAAAAGAGATTTTTGGGAGTTTTGGAAATTTGGAAATGAATCTCTATCTAGTTTCATAGGAGAAGTGAGATAATTTTGTGTTAAATTTTATGAATATTTTTGGAGGATTTTTTTGGGTGTATTTATAAGTGTTTTGCATTTTTCATTATCACTTGTAATAATTATGTTTTAATTCTTTTGAATATTAAATTAACATTGGATCCTCCCCTAACACCTCCTTCTCTACTATCAATTGATAGTGGTTTGACCACTTATTACATGTTTTTTGGCCATTGGACTCATTTGTGGGCCCCTTGTGGGCCCCATAGAGGTGTGAAAAGACCATTTTGCCCTTTTATGGAGAAAATTTTGCTTTATTTTCTTGAACTTGAAATCAAGCATACTTAGTGGAATTGGAATTGTATTTTTGAGTACATTCTAAATATTGAAGTCTTAGATCTTGGTTATGGGTAAAATTACCATTTTACCCTTTTATTCATAAAAATGGATAAAATTAGAGATTTTTCATTTTAACTCAGAATTGAATGTACTTAGTGTCATTTTAATTGATTTTTTTAGTATATTCATAATTTATAAGTTTTAAATCATGTTTTAATCTCTATAGAAAGAGAATTTCCAATAACCTAATATTCCAGCTCAAAATTTCTAACAATTCAAATTAAATTAATTTTCTCAATCAATTTACAAAAATTGGGTTTATTACACAATAGTGGGCCCTATAGTGGAATTCAAGCATTGATTTAAAGGACATCTTTCTTTCCATTGCTTATGTAACATTTTCTTGTATTTTGGCCATTAATGAAATAGTTCTTTTTCCTTTTCTTATTTAATTTATTCTGTACTTTTTAGTTAGTGTAATTTTAAAAAGTTACTTTAATTTCTAATTAGTTGTAGTTTAGAGAGTTAAGAGTTACTTTCATTTCTAGTTAGTAGTAGTTTAGATAATTTCTTAATTCTTAGTTAATTATAGTTTTAGATAGTTTCATTTTCTAATTAATGGTAATTTTAGGAAGTTTCATCTTTTCTAGTTAGTTATAGTTTTAAAAAGTTTCCAAGTTTAGTTCCTTGCTTATTTAGATAGTTTCTTTAATTATTTGATCTCTAATTTACAATTACTTTCTAATATAGTTTAGTTAGAAATTGTGCTTCACTTGAATGCTTAGCTAGGTATAAGTATAAGTAAGATGACATAAATTCTAATTGACCTTGTTTATCAAAGAGTCTTCGTGGGATTGACCTACATTTGCCAATTCTTTACTCCAACAGAGCTATGCAGTATTATTTAAGTGAAATCAAGTTTTTGGCACCATTGCCAAGGACTAATAAAGGAGTTTAGTTCAATTTGAGTTGTAATTCTTTACCACTATTCATAGTATTAGGATTGCATAGAGGATAGTTTCTTTTATTTTTGAATACTTTCCTTATTCATAAAGAATTTGATACTTTTCTTTTCATTTATGTAGAAATTTGGAATAGAATAAGTACTTGGAGGAAGACCTTAGGATAGTTTTCTAATTTAATTTTTTTATTTGAGTGGATTGTAGTGAGCATCTGCATATAAATTTTTATACTTTTCTATTCATTTAAATTTAAATTAAAGGGTTATAATAATACAGGTCAAGTGGTTGGTAAAAGTACGATCTAATTGGTAAGAAATAGGGCAAGTTTGAAAGAGAGGAGGAGCTATCTAGGTTAAACATAACCTAAAATCCATTCCTCTAAAGAAATAAAGAAAAATAAACCTTTTATCTTATTTACCATAAGGTTAGGATTTATTGTGTCTTTGTTTGTTAGCTTCATTTTGCATATAGGTTACATTATCTACTTTAGGTATTCCCTACACTTGGTAAAAAAAAGAAAAACAAAAAACGACAAAGAGGTGCTCTTTCGTTGTATATAATGAATTCTTTTGTTGTATGCAAAGTTAAGTCAACTTAGGCGAGGGTTACATACTCAAGTAGACCTAATTAACCCTAACATAGGGGATAAAAAACCACTTTCATACTATTTCACTCCTCGGCACTTACGCTATGAAGGAATGTATGAGACAGAGATAGAGTATAACTCTAATTTGTCCAATGCATTGATGGATAGTGAATTGAATAGGTTAAATGCTCTACGCAAGCTAGCAAGTCCTCTAGGTAGCTTTAGTATAAAAATTGTTATATGTATTCTAGTCCAACATATCCCACTACTTCATGGCCATCAAGCTCCATTGACATGGCATATGATTTGGAGTAAGTGAATGAACCCAATCTATTCTCAAACCTTAACAATTATTCCTATGATGAGACCAACTATCTAGGATGGGTTAGAACCAACATGGCCTTAGGATTATTAGGTTGATCATCATGGTGCCACCCTGTTCAACCTTTCAAAGTAGCACAATGCCACAAAAATAGAGCCGTACTCGTCATTTCCTCTATAGTAGTGGGAACAATCATTTAAAGAGACCTTAGATATATAGATGCAACTTAATCATCTATTCCACAAATGAAATCCAAAATGGGTCAAATAAACGTTGAAAGAAAGGGCTAAGGAAAAAGAACAAGTTGAGGACTATGAGAAGCCCATCAACAACTATTTAGGGATAGTAATAATACCCCACTCTAAAGATTATTTTAAGACCAAGAGTCAAATGTCTACATTATCCACACCTTCCCCTAGTAATGATCCACTCAAGGCATGTTTTAGTCATTCCAATTTTAGTTTAGACACTTACATGGTTGAAATAAAGAATTTACTAGATACTGAGCCATTAATGGACACTTCTTAATAGATAGCCTGAGTAGGATCCCTTCCATTCCCTAAATGCAATTTGAGCCACATAGTGAAGAAGCACCCGATTTGGACCTACAAGCTTTATTAGAAAGTGCACACTTTGAGAGTTTAGGTTGATCAAAACCCTTGCATGTGACTACAAAACACAAGGAAGAGTCACTTGATGTACTGGCCCAACATCAACTAGCTCTATAATGTACATTAGAGGATATTAAGGGTTTAAGCTCCTAGTTCTCTACATCAAGAGTAAAATGAAATAACCTTACTGGATATGTAGAGCTAGTTTAACCCTAGCTATCAAGACAAAGTAAGGGAGGAGGAATATTATCAATTCTTCGATCTTAGCCTATTCTATTCTCTATTTGACAAAACTTGGGACAAGCACCTCGACTTAGTCCCATTAAATTTAAATTCAGGGTGATCAATCATGTTGTATTGTTAGCACCACCATACATCTCTGGGTGGACAATGAACATTGCTTACTGTGAAATTCTAAAATGAAGTGAGATTTTTAAAAACTTCTTCATAGTTAGTTTAGGTTTAGGCTAGGTGTCATTGTGTTTCATTTGCATTAATTGTATATTTTGCATCTTTGCACTCATCAAGAGATCAATGCACTAACTAAGGAGTGTAGGTACTATCTTTCTTACCCTTTCCACTTAGGTTTATTATTTTATTTGTCCATTGTATGTATTTAAACAATGAGGAAAATGTTTAATTTAAGTCTAGTGGTAGGGTATTCAAAATATGACATGTCTAAAGTTTTTCTTAGTTATTGTTTAGTTCTTTTGAAGCAAATTGAAAATTTTTGATAAAAACTTACAAAAAGTTCCTTTACAAGGATGAGAATTTAGATTTTCTGACTATTCGGTTATCTTTTGAAGTTTATCTTATTAATAGAATTGTATACAATTAGTTCATTCTTTCATTCTTTTCTAAAGTACACCATGAAAGTTAAAATCAAAATATTCAATGCACAAAGTAGACATAAAATTGAAGAGAAAATATAACTTAAAGATCTTGAAGAAGACAAGTGGAGATTATTAACCCATGTGATCTTTAGAGCCATTCTTTCTTCGAGAGGATTGCATAAGTTTAAAATTTTCCTTTAGCGAACATTACTTTCCTAGTGGGTTTCATTATCCTTTATCATGGTCAACTATTGAGAAAACATCTAATAGGCTAAAGTTTATGGTTATGTTTATGTCATACGAAACTTAGAAAATGATAGAGGCCATCTTTGACTAACCTAGAACCTTTAGACTTCCTATGATTATTTTTCCACTAACTAATCCTTTATGCCTTTACAATAAGTCTTTTCCTTTGTGAACCCATTAACCATTGCCCTATTGAAAACCTATAATATATCCATTACTAGTTGTTTTGGAAATACCTAAAGATGGTTGAAGATTCCCTTGAAGAAAAGTATAAGCAATACAAGCCAAGAGATGAACAAAAAGGGTGAGAAAATATAAAAGGTCAAAGAAAGGCTATACCAAAAGAAAGAAGTCAAGAAAAAGATAGTCCATGAAAATGAATACACTATTACTAGACCTTTACATATCTTTTCAACAACTTTTTTTTACCCTTATATCATTCTTTTGATAACCCAATCCTAAGCCTATGGTTCATCCTATTAGATGTCCTAACTTGATCTTAGGAGGAGAATGAGTTGGTATGGTTATGAATGAGTTGGGAATTTGGTAGAGTGTAATAATCTTAATAGGGAACTTGGTAGAATTTAATATTAGTAATAGTTGATATCCTTTCATGCAACTATTACAATTCTTTCTAAGTTATCATTTTTTGTATTGAATATGTGATAATTTTGAACTTGATGAACATAATTACACTCGCATATTAAAGAGATAATTACACAATTTTTGAATGACTTCCTTCTGAGCATCAAATAAATTCTTGAGATTTGAAGTCAAAGCATACATTTAAAAGGTAATTTTGGTTATGATTTCCTTGGAGACAGATAATTGTATGTATGTTGGCTATGTGACACACTCACATTTTGAAGTTTGATGAATAAATGGAATATCTTCAACATAATGGTAAGATTTTGAACTGTTGATCATTTCTATTAGCATGGTAAAATTGTAAGTTTAATATAACCTAAATGTAAGAAGATTTTTTGAGATAAATGAAGGACTTTCATAGAAGTTTTGAAAATGTTTATGGACATTATTTTTGGAAACTCTTACGAGACTACAACTCGTCCACTAGGGGTAACGTAAGGGTTTAAACACTTTCTACATACACTAAATGTAGACTACAACACCTGTAAAAGTGGTTAAGATTTCTTTTTAGACTTTTTCTTTATGATTTTCTACAATTTTTCTTGAGGACTAGAAAATTTTAAGTTGAGATGGGTAGAGATATATTACATATATCCATTAGCCTTAGAAATCACTTAAATCACTAATCATGGTTACTTCTACTGTTTTGTAGGTCCAATGTACAAATGCCAAAAAAAACACACAAAATTACCAATTATACTGCAAAAAAGAGTAATTTCACATTCTAAGCTACATGGAGGGTCACACATGAAATAAATGAAGCCCTAGAGGTTAAAAAAAAATAAAAATAAATCATTGGGTGTCACCATTGAAGTCAAATTAGTCAAAAATCCTATGTTCGATTCCAACTCAAATGAGGGGGAAAGGTGGAAATTTTCAAATTCAAGGACAATTTCACACATGTCACTACCTTTGGAAGCTTATGGTAGAAGTTCAATTCATATGCACCAAAATCATATGCAATGAAAGCATCTTAGAAGAATGGGTCCATATGAAGACTTTTCACTTATTTTCTCTCTCTTACTCAACCAGAAGGATGAAGAATCAACCAATGAGAAGATGTCTTATCTAAATAAGATATTGAAGCACAATTGGTCCACATGAGCATAAGAAAATTTTCAAGAATCAAGGTCATCCATGCTAGGGCAATCCAATCCATCGATGAAGAAGAAATAAAGTTTAAAGAAGGTTTACATGCCACAAATGAGTCTCATCCATTCAAGTAAGGGTAGGTATAATCTAAGGGGTAGGAATGAAGTATTAACAAGATCAAAACCTAGCCACCTTTTCTATCTTGAAAAGTCAAACTAAAACCCTAAGTAAAGGAAGATTGTAACCATCCAATCTCATTCAAGGGTCAATAAATCTTACAAATTCTAAATCACTCACACATATATCCATGTGCATACCATGATCCACCCTACTTAGGACTTTCTAAATAGGAAAAATCCTAGGATCCCCTACCAAGTTTTCATTTTTCAATTTTCTCCCCACTAATTTCTTTTCTTGAAGGGGAGCCTTGGCGCAACGGTAAAAGTTGTCGTCATATGACCTTGAGGTCACGGGTTCAAGGCGTGGAATCAACCTCTTGCAAAATGCATGGTAAGGCTGCCTACTATAGGCCCATGTAGACCACCCCTTTCCCGGACCCCACATAGGTGGGAGCTTTGTGCACTGGGGCTGCCCTTTTAATTTCTTTTCCTACTTATGCCTTGACTTTTCCTTCTTTTTCCCCTTTTTTTTTCCACCTCCACTTTCCCATAATGAAAATCACACCTCCCCCCTCTAACAACCACTTTCTTATTTGTTTTCACTTCCTTCCTTCATTCCTAAGCTACCACCTTAGTCTCCCTTTCAAATTCATTATTTTTCCCACTTATTCCTTTCTTTCCTTAAGCTTTCTTACTCCTTCCTCCTTCCATTTCCATCTTATTTTTTCCATTCTCATCTCCCATTCATAAATTTTAATCCACGCCCCTATCTAGCCCATGGTTAGGTGCTAAATAAATAGCTTGATCTTCACCCTTGAATTTTCTTAAACCATATGCTAGAAATCTATAAATAAAGGTGTTATGAATAGGGTTTTCATCTTTCAACCTTCCTTTGAGTGTGTTGTTGTTTTAAATAAAACTTGTACATGCACAAATCGTTTCAATATAGTATGCTAGTGAGGTCAATCCCACGAGGAGTGAACTAATATGATGTTTGTGCTCCCTACTGTAAACTATCTAATCTCGTCAAAATTCAACTAATTTTTAATCTAACTAAGAATGGAAATTAAAACATGAAATTAGAAACTAAGAAAAAACAAGAAACATGCTAAATTGAAAACTTTCCTAAGACATGCACTTTCTAAAATTAAAAATTTCTAAATGAAAAACTTTCTAAAATTAAAACTACCTAAAAACTAAAGCTGGAAACAATTGAAACTATCCTGATATGCAACTAAACCTAAACCTAAAGCATGAAGGACTACCATGAACTAAACAAAACATGATATGCAGGAAAGTGCATGTATGAAATATGGGAAAGTGCACATAAACTAAAGTATAAACTAAACTAGCACAGACTCTTAACTAAAGATTCCTAGATGCAAAATTAGGATATGAAATATGCACAAAGTGTAGCATGAAGAACCCAATTAAATAGCCATGAAAAATAAAATTCAAATCTCATAAAGCATTCATGAAAAGTAAACTTCCAGCATGAATCATACTTTAATCTTATTGGATATCAATTGAATACAAATGTGATGCATATCATTAAATGCTTCAATTACAACTAGAAATAAAGATTATTCATCTTCCCACACTCAATTCCTAAACATGCATGGAATATCCATTAGATGCCTAAGGGGAAACAAGGAGGGAAATTGGGTGAGGTGGAAATTAAGAAAAAAGTAGGAAAAAGTGAGAAAAACACTAAAAGTTGAGTGCTCTTATCCCATTGGTCCACATGCTATCTTATTCTAATAGATTTTCTTTAATTATCTTCAAAATACCTCATGGATAACTCTCTTGAATCTACTCAAATCCTAACCTTCCATTTAGCTTAGCTTGATGGCTTAGATGGCTAACTTTGAAGGCTCCATTGGCTAAGCTTCATGGATGGCTTAGGAAGCTTTCTTAGCTTGACTTCCTGGCTTCATCCCCTAGCTTGAGTGGCCCATATGGTTTGGCTTGAATTCCCAAACTTGCCACCTTTCATGGCTTGTATGGCTAAGGTGGCTTAAGTGGCTACCATGCAAAGGTGGTGGGAATGCATGGCTTAATCATGGGCCCACTTTGTCCATCTTTAGCTCCTTTCATCACATCTATTACTAGCTCACAAGATGTTCTTGACCTTTGGTTTATGTTGAAGACATGATTTTGAGGCTTTGACTCGATCTTTTAATCTTGATCTTCAAGTTCATCTCAATCGATCTTGGTCGTTGGATCACCATCTTGCTTCCTACAAAAAGTAAAAAATCCTTATTAAATCTTATAAAAATATGACTTATCACATAATTAACTTGGATTAGCCTCTGGACCTACAAAATAACCACTTTGCTTCATTAGTTTAAAAATTCTTATGTTATGAATTTTGGTCTAAAAACCTATCTTACCCTTATAACTCATGGGTAATTAGCTGGGTGGTTTTTATGCATAATTAAACACTTATCATACACCCCAACTAGCATTGTGCTAGTCCCTAGAAAAAATGCTAAAAGTCATTTTATAAAAACAAATACAAGGTGTCAATTTCTTAGGTACTTAATAATGCATGTAGCATATGAAACAAGCCATTAAACCCCTAGGTTACCCCTAGTGGACAAGTTAGGCCTCATGAGGGTTTGGAGTGAATATACCCATAAAATTCTCAAAATTTTTGTGACTATCCTTTATTCATCTGAGAAAATTTTGTTTTATTCATCTCATCCTAATTCTTTACTTTAGCTTCTTAATAATGATGAATAAAAAGGTTCAAAATCCAACCTTTATGCTAAACATATCCCATTATTTCATTAAACCTCGAAAGATGAGTGCGTGTTATTGCTGATATATAACTATAGTCTCCAAGTCAAATATAACCTAAATTATCTTCCAAATGTATGTTTTGACTTCAATTCTCACAAGATATACTTGACACTCAAAAAGAAGTCACTCAAAATGGTGTATATCTCTCATTAATATGTGAGTAGAACATTGTTCAATAAATCCAAAAGTCTCACACATTTCATACAGATAACTTAGAAAGAATGATAATGGTTTCATGAAAGGATATCATCTACTAAGAATTTTACACTCTACCAAAGTCCCTATTCATTCATAACCATTTCCAAATTGTGCTACTCCTAAGATGAAGTCAAGACTTCTATTAGGATGAAATATAGTCTTAAGGGTTATCAAAAGAGTAGATGTAAAGGTAAACAATGGCTGTCTAGAAAATATATAAAGGTCATCTATCAATGCATTCACAACTTTTTCATTTTTCCTCACAAGAGTTAACATTATTCTCTTTTCATTGGCTATTTTTTTTCTTTTTCTTTTTTTTACTTTACTTTATATATAGCCTCTTTGAATTTTTCTTCCTTTTCACCCTTTTTGATATTCATCTCTTGAATTGTATTGTTCGTACTTTTCCTCAAGATATTCTTCAATCTTATCTACATATTTCCAAAACAAATGCATAATAGATATATATTAGGGGTTTAATATAGGTAAAGGTTGTTTTGCTAACAAAGAAAAGGCTGATATTTGAAAAGATCAAGGGGCTAACTAATAGAAAATAATATAAGTTAGGATAAAGGCTTTGGGTTTTACCATGGATGGCTTCTTTCATTTCCTAGGTTTCAAATGATTTAAGAATAATCATAAACTTAAGAGATAAATGGTATAGTCGTTTGTAATTTCTCAATAGTTGATCAAGATAGAGAATAATGAGACCAACTAAGAAATAATGTCTGTTGAAGAAAATTTTGAATTTATGTATAAATCTCAAAAAGGAATAAATGGCTCTAAACTCACTTGGGTTATAAGTCTTCACAAATCGTCTCTTCAACTTAAAGTATATATAGCTATTTTGTGTAGTTAATGTTTCGAGTTTAATATTTCATGAGATATTTTAGAAAAGGAATAAAATAGTAAACTAATTGTATACAACTCTATTAATAAGCTCAAGTTTAAAAGTTAGGTGGATATTCAAAAAATTGAATTCATCTTTATAAAGGAACTTATCAAAAAAAAAAATTTTAATTTGAGAAATGCAAGAAAAAACCTTAGAAATCTCATTTCTACACCTCCAACCTAAATGAAACATTGTCTTTAATGTTTTGAAATATAGGACACCTAATGGATGAATGGGTAATACAGTCTAATGAGACTTTCTAAAAAATTTCTGAGTTGCCTCCTAGTAAGCATTAAGTTTAATGTCTTTAGCCAGACAAGGCCTATAACTAACCTAATTTATCCAAAATCTAACTAGTTAAATGAATTTTTCCTAATCCTAATCCTAAGAATGAAATGACAAGATTTCTCACATCACTTCAGAACCTCGCAATAGTCTATAAATTGCCTCCACCCAGAAATTTTAGGTGTACTATTATTATGACACAATAAACCACCACAATTTTGAATATTAAGGGACCATATTGATGATCCCCCATTTTCAATATCTCATGGTAGTCAATATAATTTCTCCATTTTGTATTTTAAGGTATGAATTCATGTACTGCCATGCATTTTGTTGGACCACATGGAGACAAATGGTCCTCTTCTTGATCAAATTGAAGGATAACATTGACCATTGTATTCAATTTATCTTTTCCCTCCATTTTCCTTACTTTATCCTGAATAGGGATATAAGCTAACTCTACCATTCCCTAAAAGGTTGTTCTTGTATTACTAGAGGTAGGGACATGGTTTGGCTTAAACCTTTATTCCCTTCTAATGTGTACTGTAAAGTGGGTTGATGTACATCAATTGACTCTTTTTCTTCCTATTTTATGGGCACAGATAACGTGTCAAATGGGCCTACATGACTATCTTATTGTTGTTCAAATAAGGCCAGTAAGTCCCAATTATGTACATCTTCTACATTGTAGGTTCAATATGAATTCCAAGCTCTATAGGTGGATCTACTCTAGCTTGGCATTAAGAAGTGTTCAGTAAAGGCACAGTATCCAACTGCGGGACACGAATTTAGAGGTTGTGGGTTGGATGTTTCGATAGTTTTATTTTCTTCATCAATGGAAGTCTCTTTATCATAATCATAAGGAACTAGACATGGGTTGAATAGATACAAGTTGGAGGGTTCTATGGATGGTTGTGGATTTTGTGGCTTAAAATGATCATAAGAGATTTTCATCCTATTATCAGTAATAAATGGCTCTTTAGTATCTCTAATTTTTTCATTTCCTCTATCCTTTTTATACATTCAGCAATTTTTCTTTCAGTATTTTCCCATATTGGTTTCATTTCTTCATTCCATTCCTTCTTCTTTGTTTCATTTCCTCATGTATCTTTTCACTGAAAGCAATGGTTGATTCCGTTCTCTCAAAAAATTGATGCATATCCTCTTTTATGGTTGTTCTTCATACTGTAGAGGAAATGACTCGTAAGTTTGGTATTGGTGTCGCATTTGGGTACTGAAAAAGGTCCAAGCAAGTTTAACCCATGATGGTTGACCTTAATAATCTAAATAATCATGCTAGTGGTGATCAAGGTGGAATCATTCTGTTTCTCCTTGATATTGGAAGTCCTAAGACCATGGTTATTCATGATGCCTAGCCCATCCATTATAATTTGTCTTAGGATAGTAGTCATTACTAGAGTGTGTGAATGCATTAGGTGCGTCCACTGGATCCTGATAATAACCATTGTATGTGGAGCTTGTTGGCCATGAAGGAGTGGGATGGAAATGCTCAAAATAGGTATAATTATTATGATACTGAGGTTGTGGTACAACTTGCCTAGAAACTATTATCCTAAACAATTGACTTTTCATAATATCTGGCCTATCCATTGATGTATCTATGAAATCAATCCCCTTCTTAATAGGCCTTGTTCTCAACTTTATACACATTGAAACAAATCGTTATATACAGCGAATGAGTTTTCCATTTTTTTTTTTAAGTATGAATAAAAAAACCCTAACAATATGAAACCTAAATGCTAGCCCTAAGCTAATTGATGCACAATCAAATCTTAGTATCCACTAATCAAGCAGTATCTTGATTATCTTTGCTTAGTGCATAAGTGATAGCTTCTTTGACCTAGATTTAGACAGCTCCTCCTTCTATCCAGATTTGACTAGTACATACCAGTTAGGTTCTATTCAAAAGTGGTTAATACAATCCTCATATTAGGAGGTGTTTAGACCTCAACTAACGTAAATGGAAGGTGTGGGAAAATCAATTGGATTTTAAGACACCCACTATAACTACAGTGCTCAGAAGCCACTAGAGTGATAATAGATTGCTTCTAAAAGGGTCCTATGAACTTGATATCCTAAGTCTCTTTCTACTTGATTTTAGAATTAAAGTTCAAGTGTTGGGATTGTGACATACAATGATATTGATTGATTCCTAGGTGGGCCAAGGAGCTAGTGATAAAATCTAAACCTTATCTTATAAAGGTTCCTGTGGGGCCCTTACTAACATTAATTCCATTCCACCATAAAGATGTACAAATGCAATGCAATACAAAAGCAAACTAATGTAACCTATTTGATATCCAACCAAGGTTAGATAGGTGGTCTAATACAACAATCAAAAGTATAATGCAACAATTATCAATGAATGGTCCTAATCTATATGAATTGTACTAACATCCAAATTAAAATTATCCTAGAAATTAAAATTTGAGTGAGAGATACTCACAGTGAGGGGTCTGATGATAATCAAGTGTGGACCACCATACCCCACACTTGCCTTGTTTATTACAACACATTTAAAATTAAATAATAAAGAAAATGCAATTTATAATGGGCCTCACCACAAGTTTCACTAAAATCCTAATCTAAGAAAGTAATAAAACCTAATCTAAGATGATGAAGCTATGGTCCACAAGATCGTCATTGCTCCTTTATTGATTTTCCTTGCAAAAAAATAAAGAAATACTGTCAACATGAGGAAAAGAGCAAAAATAAAGCAAAACCCCTAATCTAATGCACCCTAAACCCTGACTAAAAGAAAATAACCTAAAGTATGGAACACTAAAAAAAATGTTGTAGCTCCCTGGCAACTGCACAATTTTTTTTTTGTTGTTTTAAATAAAACTCGAAAGCGCACGAATCATTTGCAATATACTACACTAGTGAGGTTCATCCCACGAGGAGTGAACTATTGTGATGCTAGTGGTCCCTACTTTAAACTATCTAACCTAGCAATAATTCAAGTGATTTTTTACCTAACTAAGAATGGAAATTAAAACATGAAATTAGAAACTAAGAAAAAACAAGAAACATGTTAAATTGAAAACTTTTTTAAGACATGCACTTTCAAAAATTAAAACTTTCCTAAATTAAAATTTCTAAAATTTAAACTTCCTAAAAACTAAAGTTGGAAACAATTGAAACCATCCTAATATGCTACTAAAGCATGAAGGACTACCATGAAGTAAACAAAACATGATGTGCATGCAAATATAAGAGTTATGCATGAAAGTGCATGTATGAAGCATGGAAAAGTGCACATAAAATAAGGTATAAACTAAACTAGCATTGACTCTTAACTAAAGCATGAAAATCTAGTCAAAATAAACAACTATCTAAAGATTCCTAGATGAAAAATTAAGATATGAATTATACACGAAGTGTAGCATGAAGAATTCGATTAAATAGCCATGAAAAATAAACTTCAAATCACAAAAAGCATTCATGAAAAGTAAACTTCCAACATGGATCAAACTTTAATCTTATTGGATATCAATTAATACAAACGTGCTACATATCTTTAAATGCTTCAATTATAACCAGAAATAAAGATTATTCATCTTCCTACCCTCAATTCCTAAAAATGCATTTAATATCCAACAGAGGCTAAAGGGAAACAAGGAGGGTAATTGGGAAAGGAAATAAGAGATGGGCAAAGAAATTTAGCAATTCATGAAGCAAGGAACTTGATCCAATAACCACAATCTCTTGACTATCACTACAAGAGAGTTGTAGCTTTTAGATTCAAGGATCTAAGAACTAATTAAAGGCAAACACTCAAGCGAAACTAATGAAAACAAGGCTAGAATTCAAGGAAATTAAATGGAAATGAAAAGCAAGGATAAGATTAGATCCAAGGTGGCTTCCCTTGGTTGTCACTTCAAGGGAAAACCAACCTTAGACCTTAATCTTTAGTCAAGGAAAAGTAAGAGAATTAAAAAGCAATAATGAGTAACAAAGGGAGTAAAATCAAACAAAAGAGAGGCAAGGAGACTAACCAACCTTCAAGGAAGCCCAAGGCATAGGTTTGAACACTTAAGGAAGCAACAACACAGCTTGGAAGGGAATAGTAGCCACCAGAGGAATCCACAAAGCATAGGCAAAAGAGAGGTAAATAGGCTATAGGAAGAGGGCATCCTCCTCCCTAATGGAGGAGGCATCATTTTCCTACATGGGAAAAAGTTATTTTTCTTGGAACTTTTATGAGTTTTTATGCCTTTTCTCCTATATTTTTCTAGGATTCGCTAATGATAAGTGTGATAGGCATTAAAGTGTGTCAATTTGAATGGCTAGGATGGGGGAAAGGGTATGATATCAAATAAGGAGGTGTGGGGAAAGAGGTGGATGGCTTAAGGAGGGGAGCAGGTTAGAGACACCACCTTTTTAGGAAAGGGCATCTACCCCCTTCCAAAATCATTGAAACAACTATGTTTTAGGAAGCTGGGTGGGAATGTGATGGGAAAGAGATGGAGGGTGTTAGGTGGAGAGTTTTGGTTGGTTGAGAAGTTTCCTAATAGTTGGAATGAAATAGAGTTTTGAAAATTTGTAATGCATCTTAAGGGTGAGATGGAAATTAAGTAAAAAGTGGGAATTCGTAGTGCATCCTAAGAGTAGGATGGTAATTAAAGAAAAAGTGGGAAAAAGTGAGAAAAACACTAAAAAATGAATGTGCTTATCCCATTGGCCCACATGCCATCTTATTTTGATAGATTTTCATTAATTATCTTCAAAATATCTCATGGATAATTCTCTTGAATCTCCTCCAATCCTAGCCTTCCATTTTACTTAGCTTGATGGCTTAGATGGTAACTTTGAAGACTCTATTAGCTAAGCTTTATGGCTAGCTTAGGAAGCTTTCTTAGCTTGATTTCTTGGCTTCAGCCCTTGGCTTGAGTAGCTTGTATGGTTTAGCTTGAATTCCCTAGCTTGCCAACTTCTTTCATGGCTAAGGTGGCATAAGTGGCTCCTATGCAAAGGTGGTGGTAATGTATATATTACTTTATGTGCCCACTTTGGCCATATTTAGCTCCTTTTATCACATCCATTACTGGTCCACAAGATGATCTTGGCCTTTGGTTTATGTTGAAGACATGATTTTGAGGTTTTGACTCGATCTTTTAATCTTGATCTTCAATTTCATCCCGATCAATCTCAGCTATTGAATCACCATCTTACTTCTTACAAAATAAAATTTTTTGCTTCATTAGGTTAAAAATGCATGTGTTACAAATTGTGGTCTAAAAACTTAATTTACCCCTATAAGTTGTAACACACAGGTAACTAATGAGGTGATTTTTATGCAAAATTAAATACTTATCAAAGTGCATATGCAAATAAAAATAGAAATAGATGGAAGAAGATCAACCTCATTCAACCTCCCTTCAAGTTTCCATGATCAAATTCCTTAGAGATAAAGGTAGGCTCTCAAAATAAGTCCAATTCCTTTTCTTGCTTCATTTTTCCTTTTCTCTCTCTACCAGCTTCTATATTTTCCATTCACTTTTTTCTAGCATGCATTTATTTAGGATTTTCTTAGATTAGATTGATCAGGCATCATCTTTCATGATTTCTTAGATTACATGCATAATTACTTTGTAGTTTCCTTTAGTTTTGCATGTTAATTTCTCTGATTTACAACCTTTGTAGCTCATGTTTAGCATAGTAATTACATTTATCGTAGAGTAATTTAGATGAATATCATGTTTCCCTCACATTTAATTAGGTTTTGCCTATATATATATATATAAGGTTTTCAAAGCATTCCACAATTTTTGGTGGATTCGACTTTTTCAAGTTCACATGCATGGTAGATTTAGCATCATGTTTAGGTTGCATTCATTGTAGTATAATGAGTTAGTTTTGTCTCTTTAGGTTAAATTTACTTTGTACATCTTGTTTGTAACATAGTTTTCCATTTAGCTAGCTTAGTTTCCGTGTTTTAAGCACTTTTCTATTTTAGAAGCAGAGTAGTTTCTTATTTTTAATTTCTTGGTTAGGAATTATTTTCTTGCTTTGTAGTTTTAGAAGCTTGTTAATAAGTTTTTCATATACATTAGGAATATTTTAGGATTAGTTTAGGTCCATTTTAGAAATTAGTTGCATGGTAGATTCTTAGAAGTAGCATTTTCCTAATTTAGATACCCATGCTTTACTTTCTAAGTCCCTTTGCTTACTTTTGAGTATTAGTTTAGAAAATTCATGTTAGTTCATTAGATATATAAAACATTCTTAGTTTAGAAAGTCACGTAAAGTCATGCATCTCAGTTGCATTTTGTAATCATCATCACTTTCTAATTCACACACCCACGCACATGCATAAGAGCACGCATGGAATTTCCCATTTAAGAATAGTTTCCATTCATCTTCCACACTTTCCTTCATCCACTCACACAATCTTACCATCTTTTGATTTCATCACTTCCTATTATTCATTCACTTTCTGCTTCCATCCAACTTCTATTTTTATCCACTTTCTAATTCCATACACCTTCTGTTTCCATGTTCACACACCACCTTCTAATTTATTTTTATGGAGTTTGACAAAGAAAAAGGAAAGAATTCTTAGAAACAAGAAAACTTTTTAATTTCTTAATTAAGGTTCAGGAAAACATTCAAATCCAACCATAAGCTACCCAGGTTCCTAGCTAAAGGCCTTCATGTTAAGGGGTAGGGATACGCCAATGTGCCTACTTATTGCTAAATCTCCTAAGGCTAGGAATGGGTGAGTCCTAGAACAATGGCTACTATCTCTAATATGTTTTCTTTTCTTATATTTCATGTTTAAGGAAGGAAGCCTTCTCTATGGTTAAACTTCTTTAAAGTTGAATGACCTCTAATCACCTCTATATCTAAACTCTTTGAAATTGTCCTCTTACTTTTAAGAGTTTTTGGTTAGGAAAAATGCAATGGGCATTTTTATTTCCTTTTCCATCATTCTTCTTTCTTTCACAAGTGGTGATTGTTTAGGGAAAAAGTCTTAGGACTCCTCTTTCCGTGGTTGCACTAATATTTCATTCCAAAGGATCATTGGATGGGATTTACGAGTTTATAGCAAGTTGGGTTACAAAGGATGAAAATCTTGGTGGAAATTTATATATTTTGGGGTGAGGAGAAGTGTACAAGATCCTATCTTGTAACAATTCTTATAATTTGGCCATTGATGAAATAGTTATTTTTCCTTTTCTTAGTTAATTTGTTCCTAACTTTTTAGTTGGTGTAATTTTAGAATGTTACTTTAATTTCTAGTTAGTTGTAGTTTAGGTAGTTTCCTTAATTCATTGTCAATTGTATTTTTAGATAGTTTTATTTTGTAGTTAATGGTAATTTTAAGAAGTTTTCTATTTTCCAGTTAGCTATAGTTTTAGAAAGTTTCTAAGTTTAGCCTTGCTTATTTAGATGGTTTTTAGTTTCTTTAATTACTTGCTTTCTAATTTAGGTGGTGTAGCTTTAAAATTACTTGTAATAACATAAATCAATGTAGTAATTAGCACACGAGAGAGGTTACACCCATGAGAAAATTCCCAAGTTTGTATGTTGATGGATCTTATTTGGAGTGCTTAACTTCATCCAAAGAAAGACATTGATTGGATTTGAATTCAAGCTAGAAAGTGAATACAAAAGAGAGGAAAATTGATTGAAACTTAACTACAATTAAAAGAAACTTTCTAAAATTAAGCTATGCAATATAATTAGAAGATAACATGAATTAAATAAAGAGACTAATACAAAAATAGAATGAACGAAACTAAGAAACTTAAACCAAATGAAACTTGTTAAAAATTAGACTTTGCTAAATTAACACTTTCCTAAACTTTAATTAGAAACTTTCTAAAATAGGACTTTATAAAACCAATTTAGGAAACTTTCTAAAACTAAAATAATATGTAAAAACAAGTAACCAATGAGATCTAACTAGATTTAAAAAGAATTTAGAAACATGCATGTAAATGGAAACTACAATTTAACAAAACTTTTTAATTTTATCACTTCCTAATCCTAAAACTTTCTAAAGATGTAACTTTCCAAAACTCAATTAGGCAACTTCCTAAAATTAAACTAATATGTAAAAAATGAATTAAACACTAGTAAACTAAGACTAACAAAATAACAAAACAATAATCAAAGAGGTTTCACCCTAGTACCATGCGCAAGATCCATGGAATGGTGTGCATGATTCATGGGGTCAAAGATGGCTAAAACTACTGAACCACAGACTAAATAACATAAAATATGATTAAATAATAAATGGGTTCCTAAGAAATCAAGCAAATATGATGTATTGATTGCTGGAAATTGAGCATGAAGATTGACTAGAAAAATGCCAGACTTTAAGCACTTAAGAAATTCAACTCAAACAAAGCATTGAAAGCAACTTAACTAGATCTTTTTATGCAATATAGACTCAATATCTAAATTACTTCAATACTAGAAGAAAGTCTAAACAATAATCCTCAAAGAACTTTATTAATTGAATGCCAAAGTACATCAAATATAGTGTTCATTACACAAATTACAACATGAAAAATATGCACTTTTCTCACACTTGAAACTTGATTCAAATCAAACATCCAACACACTCAAATTCTCTGAAATTAAACTAAGATTACAGTAAGTGAAATCAAAAAGATAATTCAAGAGAAAGATGGGTGGAATTATGGGGCTAGTTGAGGCAAAAAATGCCTAGAACTAGTTCCAAATTCAAGGTAAAAAATGTGGAATTCGAGGGAAATCAATTATTCAAGCTCTTTATTTTCTTGGCTATCACTACTAGAGGAGAATTAACTTTGATCTTTAATGAATAAGAAAGAAAAATTAAGAATTTGGAAGTAAATAACTAAGGGAAAGCTAGGAGAAATTATGAATGTGAAAGCAATATCAAAACAAGGAAGCAAAGCAAGAAGATAAAGTAATAACACAAAGTACTAACCTGGAATTGAAGTGAAAAAACAAAAGGAAAAGACTTGAGAAATCTAATAGAAAGCATCCTAAAAGAAATCCAAAGTCCAAAGCTCCCAAAATCACCAAGCTAGAGTGCAACTTTTCATGATTTTGTCACTAAACATCTACTTGGTAAAAATGTTGAATCCATGGGAATTTATATAGTTTAGGGCTTCCACTTGATGAGGACTTTATTAGGAAGGTAAAGTGGATCTAGATCTAGGGTTTCAACAAGGGAAAGTTAGGTGGAGATTTAGGTAAGCAAGTGAGGTAGTAAGATGACATCACGGCTGACTGCCATGTATTTAGAAAGGGGTGAGGCGTACACTTCTAAAGGAGGTATGCAACTCCTTCCCTTCTAACTATATGGTATTTTGGGTGTTGAAAAAAGAGAAAATAGAAAGGACATGGTAAAAATGATTGGGAAATATTTAAAGTTTTTTATTTTCTTTGACTTGAAGTAGATCTAGGGGTTTCTTGATTAGGAAACCACTTAAAATGCCAACTAAGCTAGGGGAAGGCATTAATTTTTTAGGAAGGTGCCCCCTTAAGCTCAAAATGTGAAAAACCTAATTGGTGGTGGAGAAGATGGAAAATGGAAAGTGGAAAGAGGGAATTCTCTCTTAATTGGTCCATTTATGCATGATCATCTTACCTTTTACAAATATCACTCAAAAACTTCTAATTATCCCTTAAAAATCATACTTTTGGCATGTAATAATTGCTTGAGTTGGTCATCCAATAGTTTTACTCAGCATGGTATGGCTCCTAGGTGCTTGATGGATTACTTTGATAGCTCATTCATTGATGGCTTGAATGGCTAACCCCCTTGGCGTGAAAACATGGATGGCTTAGCTTATTCAAGTTTCCTAATTAGACTAGGAAACCTCATAAATGGCTCCAATTGTCATGCAAACTGATTAAAATGCATGGCTTGCTAGCATGAATCATTTTAATCACTTTTGATGCTTCCCATTGCTTACTTTTTCTTGCCTTAGGATGGTCTTGAACCTTGATCTAGCTTTGAAATAATGTCATTTTGGATTTTGGCTCAATCTTTTGATCTTGATCTTCAATTCTAATCTCCATCAATGTTGGCCTTAGGATCACATTTTCAACACTTACAAAATATGAAAAACCCTTAAGTAAATCTTAGAAAATCTTTGATGATTCACCTACTTACTTTGGATTATCTCTTGAACCTACAAAATATCAAACTTTTGAATTATTACGTAAAAAATGATGTGTTAGGAAATTCAACAAAATCCTAGAAATAATACTATATTTTATAACATATTGACTACTAATTAGGTACTTTTTATACCAAATTAAACACTAATCACACTCTCAACTAGCATTTTGCTAGTCTCAAGAAAAATGTGCAAAAAATCATGAAAACAAAATGGTTACTATTTTCATAGATACTAATGATTGTGTAGCATATGCAAAAAGCATTTAAACCCCTACATTATGCCTTGTGGATGAGTTAAGCCTTGTGTGGGTTTGTAGTAAAATATACCTACAAAATTTCATAAGTCTAAGTCCTTTTATTTAACTCAAAGAATTTTCATCAATTAGCACTCTACTTGCTTGAGCAACTTAATAAAAATGAATGAGAAATTCTACAAGTTATCCATATAAAAAAGCCATTTTTATTATAGTTATATCTCTAAGTGCAGTGAAGATAGACTTGTCGTAATGGTAGAGTTGATGTCGTGTGACCTTGAGGTCACGTGTTCAAGGCATGGAAATAGCTTCTTGCAAAATGGAAGGTAAGGCTACACACTACTGACCCTTGTGGTCTTCCCCTTCCCTAGACCTTGCATACGTGGGAGATTCAAGCACCAGTGCTACCCTTTTTAGAAAGGGAGCCTTGGTGCAATGGTGAAGTTTTAGTCATGTGACCTTAAGGTCATGAGTTCAAGGTATGAAAAATGTCTCTTGCAAAGATGTAAGGTAAGGCTACGTACTATAGACCCTTGTGGTCCACCCGTTCATAAGACCCCTCATAGGCGAGAGCTTAGTGCATCGGGCCTTCCCTATTTTATCTCAGACTACAATGTATGTACTAGATACATAAGTCAAGACTTTCAAAGACATGCTCTTTGCTTCATTGAAAGATGTCTTGACCTCAAATTCTCGTAGGTGTACACTAAAAAATGAAGCTATCAAAGAAAAAGGGTCAAACAAATTTCTATCACGGTGACCAAATCCAAAGATACTGATGGTTCACATAATTCCTTTTAAGCATATATGAGATAAAGAAATGTGATCCCTAAGAATAGATGCCATTACTAAGACTAATTGGGGCAGTTCACCATAATTCCTTCCTATTTATATCCTCTTTAAGGCTATCCTCCACCTAAGATCAATTTGTCTTTAAATAGGATAAGGCTTAGGACAAGTTTTGAAAAGAAAAGGAAAGGGATTCAAAGGGTCAAATGTGAGTAGAGGTATTCTATTAATATTTGTTTGGACAACTTCACTTTTGATTACTCTAAAGTGAATATCTTTTCTATTTTTCCTAATTCTTACCTCAACTTTTCTTGCCTTTCTTTTTCAGATACTTTTTTTACTTTTTCTTGTATTTGTGAGAAAGGCTTTCTCTTTATATTGGCTTTGATATTTTTCACTTCTTTGAATTTATCACTTTTCTGAATTCTTGCTATCATCCCTACTCATTTTTGAAAGGTAGGTAACA
Source organism: Warburgia ugandensis (assembly GCA_035236585.1). NCBI lineage: Eukaryota > Viridiplantae > Streptophyta > Magnoliopsida > Canellales > Canellaceae > Warburgia > Warburgia ugandensis. Next base: position 27,749,100 of record CP141130.1, on the reverse strand, counting down.
GATATTCTTATTAAGGTTTCTTTAGGTTAGGGTAAATAGGGTTTTGAAAAGAATGGCCTATATCATTTCCTAAGTTTCTTAAATATTATTAGATTCAACAAATAGTTAGAAAAGAATGATAGTTCTCCATTTAGTCCTTGGTTTTGACCAGAACAAAGATACTGGAATCTTCAAATTTATCTATGCTAAAGAAGATATGGAATTATTTACAACCTTTAGAAAAAAGATAGTCTCTAATACTCACTTTGGTATAGGTCTCCTCTAATTTTCCTCAAGGTCTCTACGTCATAACCATTTATTAGTCTAGATTGTGCAATGTGTATAAGTATATTTTGAGATTTAACTTTCATAAAATACATCAAAACATGAATAAAATGTAGAATTAACCTATATACATTTCTATTAAGAAGTTAAAGTAAGAGAAATATTAAGCTTCAAATGATCCAATTCACATCACAGTAAAGGAACTTTGACCTAAAACTTGAAAAAACTTAGAAAATTTTGATTTTTTTTGCAAAATACAAAAAAATAAAAAATCTCATGTATATCTACACCCAACCTAAACTAAATAGTGTCCCCAATATTTTTAGTTGTAGGACACTTATATGATAAATGAGTAATGTAGAACAATGAGAATTTAAAATCCAATGTTGCCTTTCAGTGAGTGCTAAGTTTAACATCTTTTAGTTAAATATACTATAGCTAATTAAACCAAAGTAGTTTCTCTTAATCCCAACCCTAACGATGGAGGAATTTCTCTCTATGTAAAAATTTCAAGGTAGTCAATATACATTCTCCACCTAAACATTTTAAGTAGTGGTAAAAATATAGCTTGAAAAACCACTATGCATTAAATTTTCATAGTACAAATTTTTAACGAATGGCCATATTTTTTACAAATTTAGGGATGATAGATATCATTGCAATCAGTAGATATTTTTCCTCTTTCCTTTCATTTTCCTAAAATTGGGGATTAAGTTAACTCTGTATTTCCCTAAAATGTTGTTCTTGTTTTTCTAGAGGCAAATTAATAGTGGGGCTTAAATCCTTAATATTTTCTCATGTGTACTCTAGAGTTTGTTGATATTGATCTAGAATGTCAATGGACTCTTCTTCCTATTTCTTCATGCACAAGTAAGATTTCAAGTTGGCCTATAGTGCTATATTGTTTTTCATCAAAAAAGGACTATAGGTCCCAATTAGGTACATCTTCTACACTACAAAGCTCAATTTGAATTTCAAAAATTGTACTGGTTTTTACTCAGTCTTGACATTGACAAGTGTCCACTAATGGCTTAGTGTCTAAAAATTTATTTTCTTCATCAATGAATATCTCTTCATTGTAATCAGAAAAGGAGCAAGACATGACTTGAGTAGATATGAGTTGGTGGATCCTTGTATTTCTATCAAGGAATTTTTTACTATTCTCCCTTCTTCTTTTTTTCTTCTCCCCATTGTATAGGGTCAACAGTCATTTGATCCATTTGAAATGATATCAACTTTATTTTTTTCTCTAATTTGGGTCTCTCCTAATGATTATTCAGACTATATGACTCATGCTGTTGTGGCATTAGGGTACTGGGTAGGGTTGATTAGGATTGAACCATGATTGTTCTCCCTGATATGTCTGATATTCTTGATAGGGTTGGTTAGGGTGGAACGATAATGGTTTTTCCTGATATGGTTGATATTCCTTAAATCGTGGTTGCTCATGATGCATAGCCTATCCATTATGATCTTGGTAGTATGTCTCAAGGTAATAGTGATTGCTAGGTTCAAGGAATGCACCAGGTGCATCCACTTGCTCCTAATAATATCTATTGTACATGAAGCTTGATGGCCATGAAGTGGGAGGATATTGAGTTTCAAAAGAGGCATAGTCATTTCACTGAGATTGTTGATATGACCTAGTATAATAATTCTCATACTAAGGTTGTTAATATGCCCCAGTATAGAAATTATCATATTGGGATTGTTAATATTGTTGATGTTTTTCGCAAGCGTAAGGACTATTATAGTATAGCTATGCAAATACGGGTCAATCCCACAGGGACTCGCTTTAAAAATAAGGAGTTTTTAAAAATTTTAATTATTTAAGATTCAATTTAATTGGAAAAAATTAACAAAAAAATTCAAACTTCATCTTTAGTTTACCAATGAAATTTCAGAACTCTAATTCCAAGAAGAACAGAAAAAGAAATTATAAAACCTTAATTAAAACTGAAACTAGAAGAAATTAAGAAAAACTAATTTCCTAGCTTAAGTACTATTCTATTTCCTTAATTCTGGCATGAAAAACCCTGATTAGACTTCATTAATATATTCAAAATTTCCTGAATTAATGATCTGACGAATGAATTTGCCAGATTCATCAAATTGTTAGAGATCTAATCAAATTAAAGATTATCCATGGTTAAACTAGTACCATCAATTGAATTAAACAGTAACAGAATAGCATTGAACATGGATTGCCAGAATGGAAATAACATAAAACACGGATAAGAGCAATATAGGACATGGAATGTAATTTGAATTATTCTGTCAAGGACAAAATTGGAAATTTTCCTAAAACTCCCTTAAAACTCCCGTAAAAGAGAAATAGCCATAGAAGATGGGGGAAGATAGCCGGAGGAGATGTACAAAAGCCTAGGTTGAATGGCTGTGGCATTGGGTGATGCTGGACCTTGGTCTAGGCATGTGACCAGTGGAAGAGGGTGGAGCCGGACGTTGTCTGGTTATGATCTAGGTGTTGTCCTGTTCGGGTCTGGCTTGATGGAGGCAGGGGTCGGTGCTGGGCATCGTCTAGAGTAGATGCGTCTGGCAAGGGCTAGTGGAGGAGATGAGCCAAAGTGAGCGGAAAAAAAAATTATGCCTTTTTCTGGGCGTTGTTTGGTTTGTTTGGAGCAAAGAAAGAGATGACGCTTAGCTGGAAAAATGGGTTGTCGGGCGGAGTGGAGAGGTGCGATGGATGCAGATAAGCAGTGAAGGCTAGAAGTAGAGGAGGATATGGTTTGTGTGGTGAATGGAGGAAAGTGGTGGAGGAGAGGGGTGCAGTTCAACCCAAACAGGTAACGGAGGTAAAAATAAACAAACAAAGAGCATATTGGAGTGAATCGCTGGAGAGAGGTAGAAGTGAGGTGGGGTAGGGTAGAGGTGAGCGAGAGATACTGGGAATAGAAGATGGGAGAATAGGGGCAGACGAGCCTGGCTAGTGAAAAAATTAGATATGTGCGTGTGATGGAATGATGCAGTGAAGCAGATGGAAAGTTGGAAAAGGGAGGTGCAGTAACAAAGAAACTCAAAATAGACAAGGAGTGCTGGTGCTTGAAACGAAAAAAGGATATGGGCAAAGGAAAAGGATGAACATAAGATGACAAGGAAAAGAAAATAACAAACAAGCTAAGGAAGAAAGTAAAAACTCAAAACTCCTCCCACTCCCCTACGATTCCCATCTTTATAACCTTTTCCTTTCTTACTCTTCCTCTAACTCCTTCCTTAAAGAGGTAGATTCCTATTAGGAAACTCCTCTTCTTCTCATTTAGGACTCTTCTTACTTTTAGGACTCTTGCCTTATTGATCTTCACTTGATTTGCACCATTGAACATAAATCTAAGCCATCCGACCCTTCGTGAGCTGATCTGCAAAAGACTAAATTAGAATCATCTGAACTGCACATTAATCATCTAATAAGCTCTAATGATCATCTGACTATTGATTTTGAAAAATTAAAGTTTGGACGGTCAATTTGAGCTAAATTTAAAATCAAGCTAAATTTTTTACAAATTTGAACTGTTAGATGATCTAATTGAATGCTAAACTAGGGGTCTTTTAGCCAAAATTAAATACTTAACACACCCCCCAACCAGCATTTTGTTAGTCCCAACCAAAACATGCAGACAAATTTTTTTTTTGGTTTCACAAAACTGGTACAAGGTGCCACTTTCATAGGTACTCATGATTGCATTTAGCACATGCAACAAGCCCTTGAACCCCTAGGTTACCCCTAGTGGACGAGTTACGCCTTGTGAGGGTTTACAGTGAATATACCCACAAAATTCAGTAAAGTCAAGTCCCCTATTTTATCTCAGAGAATCCTCATTCATTAGCAAATTAACTAGTTTTTCACAACTTAATGAAGAGGATTTAACAATTGTACTCACCATACATATATTAAAGACATCTTATTTGAGCTATTCCTCAGAGTGCATATGTGTGTGTATAGCCACATAAATCTTGACTTCTAATTGGATATGTTTACATTCCATTGGAAATATGTCGTGACCTCAAATCCTCACAGGTATACGCTCAGAAATAAAACTATCATATAAGGGGTTTAAACAAATTTCTCTCATTATGTGACCAAATCCAACAAGCTAATGGTTCACATAATTCTTTTAAACACTCATGAGACAAAGGAAAGTGATCCATAAGAGTGGATGTTATTACCAAGAATATGAGAGGTCTTTTACCTTAATTCTTTCTTTTTATCTCCTCTTTAAGGTTATGTCCACCTAAGATCAATAGGTCTTTAACTAGGACGAAATGTAGGCTTAGGATATGTTTAAAAAAGAAAGGTATAAAGATTTCAAAAGGCTCAAAATTGAGTAGATGTCTTCAATGAATATTTGCTAGGACAAGTTTTCTTTTTGGTTTATACTTGAAGTGAATTTCTCTTTCAACTTTTGGTCTTTCTTTTTCTTTTCTTTTTTTATTTTTCTTTATTTTTCCTTTTTTTGGAAGAAAGACAGCTAATTTTTCTCACTTCTTTGACTTTTTGTCCTATTTTTTTAATTTTTTCTACTCTACTCATTTTGAAGATGCGTAGTGGTTATTTCTTTTAATGGGTTATTCTAGGTTAAGGTGTATGAGGTTAAGACAGAAAAGGCTTAATAACATGCTCAAAAGGCTAACTAGTGGTATACTATGTTGGGTAGGCTTTATGTCTCTGGGTTGAGCAAGGATGGCCTATATCATTTCTTAGGTTTCCTAAAGCCTATCAGATTTAATAAATTTCTAGAATTAAAGCTATTACTCCTATTTATTCTTGATGTTTAACCAAAACAACAATAACAGGATCACACTAATGTATGTATGCTGAAGAAAGTGTGGAATTACTTATAACACTTAAAAGAAAATAGTCTCAAACTCTCACTAGGTTATAAGTCTCCACTGGTTTTCCTCAAGGTCTCTAAGTCATACCTTTATATTAGTCTTGATTATGTGCTGCGTGTAAATGGTTTCTGAGAAGTAAATTTCATAAAATGCTTCAACACATGAATGACATACAAAACTAATCATATGAATTCCAATTAAGAGGTGAAAACAGTATATTTACCAAATTCTAAACATCCAGTTCTCATCACAGTAAGGGAACTCTACTTTAAAAACTATTTTTTTTTCAAAAAAAATTCAACTTTTTTTTTCAAAAATTTTCATTTTTTTTTTTTAACTCAAGAAAATTCAAAATCTCTAGTGCATCTACACCCCCCAACCTAAATGAAACATTGTCCCCAATGTTGGAAAACATAGGATTCTAAATGGAAGGTGAGTGATGTAGACTCTAAACCCTTGGGTTGTCTCCGAGTAAGCGCTAAGTTTAACGTCTTTAGCCAGACATTACCTAACCTAACTTTCTAAACCTAAAGCTAACTGGGTTAGCTTATGTGTCCTAATCCTAACCCTAAGATGAAATGGCAAGATTTCTCACGCCACTTTAGAATTTTGCAATAATCTATATATGGCCTTCACCTTGAAATTTTAGGTGGTGATATGAATATAATATAGTAAATCACCGCAATTGTGAAGGTAGTGGGACCATATTGATGATCCCCCATCTTCAATATTTCACGGTAGTCAATAAAATTGCTCCACCTCAAAAATTGAAGTGAGGGTAACACAATGACTGCATGAATTACTGTGTATTTCCTTGGACCATATGGTGACAAACAATCCTTGTCTTGACCAAATTAAGAGATAATAACGACCATTCTATTCAGTTTATCTTTTTCCTTTGTGTCCCAATCATTGTCCTGAACTAGGGTAATAACCTGACTTTGCCCTTCTCTAATAGATTGTTCTTGTATTACTAGAAGCAGGGACAAGGCTTGGCTTAAACCTCGGTTATCTTCTGATATGTGCCCTAGAGTAGGTTGATGCATATCAACTAACTCTGCTTCTTCCTATTTGATAAGCACAGGTATGGTATCAACCGTGTCTATATTACCGTCTGATGTTTGTTCAAATAAGGCTACTAGGTCCCAATTAGGTACATCTTCTACATTCAAAGGCACAATTTGAATTTCATGCTTTATAGGAGGATATATTCTAGCTTGCCATCGAGAAGTGTCCATCAGAGGCACAGTATCCAACAACTCATACATCTCCTTAATAGATGTGTCTTCATCAAAGTCATAAAATAGGTGGGACACGCATCTAGAGGATGAGGGTTGAATTTTTCTAAAACTTTAATTCTCTTCATCAATGGAAGTCACTTCATTATCAGAATCAGGACATGGCTCAAGTATATCTAAGTTAGAGATTTCTAAGGATGGTTGTAGACTTTGTGGCTCATAAGGATCATAGGAAATTTCCATCCTAGTGCCAAGAGTAAATGGCTCTCTATTCCCCCTAATTTGTTTCAATGTCTCCTTAAATTGCTCCCTCCCTCATTTTATTTCCTTAGTGAAATCTTCCATCATTTGTTTTAATTTCATATTCCTCACAGCCATGCCTTGTTCTATTATATCACACATATGCTGCATATTTTCTTCTAATAGTGGTTCTTCCCATAGAGGAAATGACTTATAGTGTTGGTATTGTTGTGGCATTGGGGTACTGAAAAAGGACTGAGCAGGCGAGACACATAATGGTTGACCCTGATATTCTAAATAATCATGGTAGTACTGACCAGGGTGAGACCATTGTGGTTCTTCCTGATATTGGTAATCCTGAGACCATAGTTGTTCATGATGCCTAGCCCATCCATTAGAGTCTTGATAATTTGTCTTAGAATAAAAATTGCTAGGGTATGTGAATGCATTAAGTGCATCCATTGGCTCCTAATAGTATTCATTGTATGTGGAGCTTGATGGGGGTCAGGAATGAGTGGAATAGGGATGCTCATAATAGGTATAGTTATTATGGTATTAAGGTTGTGGTGCAGCTTGCCTAGAAGCTATTAACCTAAGCAATTAACTTTCCATAAGATCTAACCGATCCATCTGGGCATCTAATCTATGAAATCTATCCCCTTCTTGATAGGCCCTTTTTTTTTTATTTTAAGATGAAAAATAACCTACCTGATGCAACCTAACTTCCTAGAAAGATGCACAAACAAAGGGCACAATATAATCCTTGAGGCTAATAAGCAGCATATTTATTTTCTTGAATTTGTGTGGGAACAATGCTTTTAATTAATCTAATCTAACACTCCTCCTCTCCTTTAGATTTGATTATTGCTTACCAGTTAGGTTCTGCGTAAGGTGATTAATACAACTCTCATGTAAGGAGGCGTTTAGACCTCACAAATGTCAACCGGAGGTGAGGGAAGAGCGAGGCACTATTAGACAGCCCTCAATAACCATAGTGCTCAAAAGCCACTAGAGTGACAATAAATCGCATCTTAGTAAGAGGGTCCTACGAGCATGTGATCACCCTATAGGTCTCTTCTGATTGATTTTAATTTGAATTTAAGGGTAGGGTAACACACTTGAGGTGATTATCCTATGTGGACCAAGGAGTGGTGATGAAATCCACCCTTGATCTTATGGGGGTATGGTGCCCTTACTAATTAATTCCATACTCCATGGCAGTTCAATTAGCATATATGACACCTTAAAGCATTAACCGTGTCCTAAGATGCAATTAAAAGCAATAAACTAATGCAAAATCCTAAAAATGCGACAATTATAAAAGGATGCTTTCTATATGAGTTACACTACCAAACAATACAAATCTACTCTAAATGCAGATCTTAATCTAGGAATTAAATGAGTGAGGAAACTTATAATGGGGTTTCTAATGAAGATCAAGTGTAGGCCACCTTATCACACACTTGCCCTATATTATACAACCCTTTAAAATAAAAATAAAAATTACAATTTACAAGGATCCTCACTACAAGCTTCACTCAAAAGGAAAAAAAATCCTAATCTAGGAAAGCATGGAAATTCCATTTTGATGAAGATTTACTTGCCAAATTCCTCCACTTTCCTGTTTTCCTAAAAAAAAAAATTAGAAATAAGTACCAATTTTAGGAAATTACATGGTTATGCACTAAAAGAATTGAAAATTGTACCTAAAATTGCTTAAAATGTTGAAACTCTACAATTCCTATATTTTTTATTTTTTTGGATTTTCTTATTTTTTAAATTAAATTTTATAAAAACTCCTTTGCAAGTCCTCGGCAACAGTGCCAAAAACTTGTTGATGTTTTCTGCAAGTGCAAAGGCTATTGTAGTATAACTATGCAAATACAAGTCTATCCCATAAGGACTCGCTTTAAAAATAAGGAGTTTTTAATAAAATTTAATTATTTAAAATTCAATTTAATTGACAAAGATTAACAAAAAATATTCAGACTTCATCTTTAGTTTACCAATGAAATTTCAGAAGTCTAATTCCAAGAAGAATAGAAAAAGAAACTATAAAACCTTAATTAAAACTAAAACTAGAAGAAATTAAGAAAAATCTAATTTCCTAGCTTAAGTACTGTTCAATTTCCTTACTTCTGCCATGAAAAACCCTGATTAGACTTCATCAATATATTCAAAATTTCTTGGATTAATGATCCGACGAATGAATTTGTTAGATTCATCAAATTGTTAGATATCTAATCAAATTAAGAAATTTAATGATTAATGGCTTAGATCTATTTTTAGAACTCAGAATGAAGATCAAGAACAGTAATTACTCTATAAATTATCCTAAAAACATGCCATAAAATTTAATTGAACTTCTAAAGTAAAATAGATAAGAAATTAAAGATTATCTATGGTTAAACTAGTATCGCCAATTGAATTAAGCAGCAACAGAATAGCACAAAACATGGATTGCCAGAATGGAAATAACATAAAATTGGATAAGAATAGTACAGGACATGGAATGTAATTTGAATTATTCTATTGGGGACAAAATTGGAATTTTTGCCTAAAACTCTCGTAAAAGAGAAATAGTTGTAGAAGATGGGGGATGCCGGAGAAGATCACCTGAGGAGATGTACAAATGCCTCGGCTGAATGGCTGTGGCATTGGGTGCTGCTGGACCTTGGTCTGGGCATGTGACCGGTGGAAGAGGCTGGAGCTAGACCTCATCTAGTTCTAATCTAGGCGTCATCCAATTTGGGTCTGGCTTGATGGAGGCAGGGGCCGGTGCTGGGCTTCATTTGGTGCAGAGAAAGAGATGACATTGGGCTAGAAAGATGGGTTGTCTAGCAGAGTGAAGAGGTGCAATGGATGAAGATAAACGATGAAGGTTAGAAGTGGAGGAGGATCTAGTTTGTGCAGTAAATGCAAGAAAGTGGTGGAGGAGAGGGGTGCAGTTCAACCCAAATAGGTAACAAAGGTGAAAAAAAACAAACGAAGAGCAGATTGGAGTGAATCGTTGGAGAGAGGTACAGGTGAGAAGGTGGGGGCAAGGTAGAGGTGAGCGAGAGATAACTAGGAATACAAGACCAGAGAATAGAGACAGACGAGCCTGGCTAGTGAAAAAATTAGATATGTGCATGCGATGGAATGATGCGGGAAGCAAATGGAAATTAGGAAAAGGGAGGTGCAGTGACAAAGAAACTCAAAATAGACAAGGAGTGTTGGTGCTTGAAATGGAAAAAGATATGGCAAGGGAAAAGGATGAACACAAGATGACGAGGAAAATAAAATAGCAAACAAGCTAAGGAAGAAAGTAAAAACTCAAAACTCCTTCCACTCCCCTACGGTTCCCCTCTTTATAACCTTTTTGTTTCCTACTCTTCCTCTAATTCTTTCCTTGAAGAGGTAGATTCATATTAGAAAACTCCTCTTCTTCCCATTTAGGACTCTTGCCTTATTGATCTTCACTTGATCTGCACCATTGAACATAGATCTGAGCCATCCGACCCTTCTTGAGTTGATCTGCAATATGAAAGACTAAATTAGAATCTTCTGAATTGCACATTAATCATCTAATAAGCTTTAATGATCATCTGGCCGTTGATTTTGAAAATTTAAAGTTTGGACGGTCAATTTGAGCTAAATTTAAAATCAAGCTAAATTTTGCAAAATTGAATAATTAGATGATCTAATTGAGTGTTAAACTAGGGGTCATTTAGCCAAAATTAAACACTTAATAGATATGCCTCGGTATTTTACTTAGAAGCAAGTGATTATCTATTTTCTCCATAATAGCATCTAATCTATCATATTTGTTAGACTAATCATGAGTATGCCTTGGCTCTATGTCATAATTATTCTCATAAAGGTATTGGCTTGTGAGTAAAATAATATTAAAATGGTTTCCTATCCCCTTCCTAGTAGGATATTGTACTCACATTTAAATACAATGAAACAAATAATTGTATACAATGAATGAGTACTTTTTTATGTGAAATTAAAGAATACTCTAACTAAATGATGCATCCTAACTAAATGTGACTCCTAACTTTAAATGATGCACAACCAATCAATCCCTAATAGTTCACTAACAAGATGAATTGAAGAATTTTTATAATGTGCAGGGTGGTAGCTTTTAGACCTAAATCTAAAAGCTTCTTCTTTTGTCTAGGCTTGATCATTGCTTACCAATTCTATCCTGCTCAAGTTGGTTAATACAATTCTCATGCAAGGAGACGTTTAGAGCTCAGCAAACATCAATGAAGGGCATGAAAAATCATTTGAATTTTGGATACCCACTATAACCACAACACTTAGAACCCACTAGTGTGACAATAGATCTCCTCTTTCAAAAAGGTTCCTATGAGCTCAAAAGCCTAAGTCTATTCCTTCTTGATATCAAATTAAGCTTTCAAGGTTAGTACAATGAATATATAAGGAATTGATTTGATTCTCTAGGTTAAACAAGGATTTGATGATGAAATCCAGTTCTTATTTTATAAGGGTTCCTATGGGGCCCTTACTATCAATGTGTTCCATCCACCATAAAGCAGTAAACGTGTAATGCAAGTATAAAGGAAATAAACTAATGCTTCCTATATGCTATATAACAAATGTAATCTTTTTAAATATGTGCAATCTACTACAACAACCCTAAATAAGATCCAAGAAGTGCAATCAATTATCTTAATCTTTATGAATTACACTACCAACCAATATGCAAATTATACTTAAAGTAACTACGCTAAGGAAATAAAGGAGAGTGGAAAAGGCTTACAGTGGGGTTTCTAATGAAGATCAAGTGTGGGCCACCATATGCCACACTTACCCTATTTTATTATGACCTATATAAAATTGAAAAAAGAAATTGCAAGTTAAATGGGGCCTCACTACAAGTTCACTCCAAAATAGAATCTAAGAAAGCAAGAAAATCCTATCTAGTTGATGAAGCTCCTCTTGTCAATTTTCCCTCGCACAAAAATAAGAAAGATGGGTCATTTTATGAGGAATTAGTAAGATATGCAATTATGATGTAAAAACCATAATCTAATGCAACTTAAAATTATGAATAAAGATAAACAATCTAAATAAAGATCCAACCATAAATCCATTGTGATTCCCCGACAACGGCGGCAAAAACTTGGTGTAGCTTTAAAATTACTTGTAAGTGCACCAATCAATGTAGTAATTTGTACACAAGAAAGGTCGATCCCATATGGAATTTCTCAAATTTGTATGTTGAATGGATCTTATTTAGAGTGCTTAACTTTAGCCAAAGAAATGGTTTGATTGGATTTGAATTCAAATTACAAAAATAAATGACAAAAGAAAGAAAATATGGCTTAAACTTGACTAAATTAAAAGAAACATTCTAAAAATAAAGCTATGAAATGGAATTAGAAGCTAACATGTATTCAATAAAGAAACTAATACAAACTAGAATGAAGGAAACTAAGAAACTTAAACCAAAGGAAACTTGTTAAAATTAAGACTTTCCTAAATTAACACTTTCCCAAATTAGAATTAGAAACTTTCTAAAACCAACCTAGGAAAATTTATAAAGCTAAACTATCATGAAAAAACAAGTAACGAATGAAATCTAACTAGATTTAACATGAATGAAAAACATGCATGTAAATGGAAACTACAATTTAAGGAAACTTTCTAATTTTAACACTTTCTAATCCTAAAACTTTCTAAAATTAGAACTTTTGAAAAATCAATTAGAAATCTTCCTAAAACAAAATTAATATGTCAACAGTGAATTTAGTACCACTATACTAAAATTAACAAACAAAACAAAACAATAATCAAAGAGGTTTCACCCTAGTAACATGTGTATGATCCATGGGATAGTGTGCATGGTTTATTAGGTCAAAGATGGATAAAAGTACTGAATCAAAGGCTAACTAACATGCAATATAATTAAAGAACTTAATAAAAAATAAAAATCTAAATGGGTTCCTAAGAAATCAAAACAAATAAGATGTATTGACTGTAGGAAATTGAGCATGAAGATTGAATGGAAAATTTTTAGATTTTAAGCTCTTAAGAAATTCAAATCAAACTAGACATGGAAAGAAATTTAACCACTATTTTATACAAGATAACACTCAAGATATTAAGTAATTCAATACTAGATAGAAGCATAAACAATAATCCTCTAAGAACTTTATTATTGAATTCCAAAGTACATCAAATATAGTGCTCATATAAATGAATTAGAACATGAAAAATATGCACTCTTCTCACACTTGAAACTTGATTCAAATCAAATATACAATACACTCACATGCTCTTGAAATAAATTATGATGAAATGTAAGTGAAATCCAAGAGGGAATTCAAGAGAAAGATGGCTGGAATGATGGGGCTGGTTAAAGTAAAAAATGCCTAGAACTAGTTCCAAATTCAATCTAAAAAATGTGGAATTAAAGGAGGAAAGTCAATTATTCAAGCTTTTCCTTCTCTTGCCTATCACTACCAGAGGATAATTAACTTGGTCTTTGATGAATAAGCATGTAAAACTAAGAAATTGGAAGTAAAGAACTAAGGGAAAGCTAAGAAGGATTATAAATGTGAAAGAAAAATAAGAAAAAGTAAGCAAAGCAAGAGGATAAACAATGAAACAAAGAATTAACATGGAATTGAAGTGTAAGAACAAAGGAAAAAGACTTGAGAAATCCAATAGAAAGTATCCCAAAAGAAATCCAAAGTCCAAAGTTTCAAAGATCATTAACCTAGTGTGCAACATTTCATGGTTTTATCACCAAACCTCTGCTTGGTAAGAACTGCAGAATCCATGGGAATTTATAGAGTTTTGGGTTTTCACTTGATGAGGTCTTAATTAGAAAGGGAAAGTGGGTCTAGATCTAGGGTTTCAATGAGGTAAAATTAGGTGAAGAGTTAGGTAAGCAAGTGAGGTCATAAGATGACATCATGGATGGCTTCCATGTATTTAGAAATGGGTGAGGTGTCCTCTTCCTAACAAGGTGGCATGTAGCGCTTTCCCTTTTAAATAAATGGTATTCTGGTTGTTGGAAAGAGAGAAAAACAAAAATGAAATGGTAGGAAAGATTTGGAAAGATCTAAAGTTTTGTATTTGGTTTGACTTGAAGTAAATCTAGGGGTTCCCTAATTAAGAAACCACTTAAAATGCCAATTAAGCTAGGGGAGGCATTAATTTTTTAGGCAGGTGCCTCCTCCTTAAGACAAAAACGTGGAAACCCTAATTGGGTGATGGAAAAAAATGGAAAATGGAAAGTGGATGGTAGGAATTCTCTCTTAATTTTTCTGCTTATGCATGATCATCTTACCTTTTACAAGTATCACTCAAAACCTTCTAATTATCCCTTGAAACTCACACTTTTAGCATGTGATAATTGATTGAATGTCTTCCAATAGTATCACTCCATGTGGCATGGCTACCATGTGGCTTGATGGCTCACTTTGATGGCAATTCTTTGATGGCTTGAATGGCTAACTTCCTTGGCTTGTAAACTTGGATGGCTTGGCTTATTAGTTTCTTAGTTAGATTAAGAAACCTAATGAATGGCTCCAATTTTCATGTAAATTGATGGAAATGCATGGCTTGTTTGCATGGATCATTTTAATCGCCTTTGATAATTCTCATTGCCTTCTTTTTCTTGCCTTAGGATGGTCTTGAACCTTGATATGGCTTTGAAATGATGACATTTTGACTTTTGGCTCAATCGTTTAATCTTGGTCTTCAATTCTCATCTCGATCAATGTCAACCATGGGATCACCTTTTTAACACCTACAAAAGATGGAAAACTCTAATTAAATCATAAAAATATATGATGATTCACATACTTACTTTGGATTAGCTCTTCAAACTACAAGATATCAAACTTTTGAGTTATTAGGCCAGAAATGATGTGTTATGAAATTTCAAAAAGACTATAGGCATAACGTGATATTTTATAACACGTGGACTACTAATTGGGTACTTTTTATACGAAATTTAACACTTACCATTAAGGTTACTTTGTAATTTTGTTTAGTTATAAATTCTCCTTCGCTTGAATGCTTGGCTAGGTTAAAGTAAGATGACTTAAATTCTAATTAACCCTGTTTATCTAAGATTCTTCTAGAAGTGACACATATTTGCAAATTCTATACTTTAGTAGAGCTCTTCATTTGTGATATTATTTAAGACACATCATTCTACTCACATATTAAAGAGAGATTTACCCCTTTTTGAGTGATAATTATATCTTATAAGAATCATAATCAAAACAATTATGTTTACATTGGCTATATATTCACATACATTCCAAGCTTGATGAAATAATGGAATATCTTTAGTATGGGGGTAGAGTCTTGAACTTTTGGTAATTTTTATTAGCATGCTAGAGTTAGGAATTTAATGTAAGCTAAATAGAAAGAAAGTTCTCTCAAATAAATAAAGGACTTTCATAAAAGTTTTAGAAAATGTTTATGGGCATCATTCCTGAAAATCCTCATGAGACAAACTCATACACTAGGGATAATTAGATGTTTAAAGGCTTTCTAGCATATGCTAAATACAAATGACAATACCTGTGGAGGTTGTTAGGAATTTTTAAATTTTCTTTCATATTTCTTACTTTTTATTTTGTAGTTTTGCTCAAGGACTAGTAAAATCTAAGCATATATATATATATACAGAGAGAGAGAGAGAGAGAGAGAGAGAGAGAGAGAGAGAGAGAGAGAGAGAGAGAGAGAGAGAGAGAGAAATATTGCATATAATACCTTATATTTAGTGTTTTAGCCTTTGAAATAATATAAACATTACTAGTTAGGGTTAATTCTACATTTTTTAGGTCTAGAGTACAAATGATAAAAAAAAAGAAAAAAAAAAAAAAGAGGTATTTTGATAATTTTACCCTCAAAAGAGCAAGTTTAGAGTCCAACCTACATGATGGGCCCACATATACCAATTATGATCTTCAAGAGTTTAGATTCAAAATGGGTTTTCTTAGCAAATTCAAAGCAGTTAAAAACCTTAAGTGGAACATTGTGCTTTATTTGTTCAAAATAGGGTATTTTATCAAAAGTAAGGTGATAGAACTTCCCATGCATGTATGCAAGTTGCTGATTTTCCACTCAATTTCATGTGAAATACATGATAAAATAAGTATGATTCATGGAGAGAAAAAAGGAGAAGAAGAGAGAGACATTATAGGAAATCTACTATTGAAATTCATCTTACTTTTCAGGCACATAGAAGCCAAGATCTATCTTTAGAGATACACATTCTAAGTAGCCAATGGATACTTAACCAAGCAAGGATAGACCAGTGAGAAGTTAGATTACAATGAGGACTAAATTGAGAACTCATTAGTGAACATTTTTTTAGTGGGTTGCCCACCTATTTTCAAGGAAAAACTCCCACTTTCAACCTATGAACCATGTGCACAATCTAGTTTAGGAAAGTCTGATCTAACAATGGATAGTAAGGAAGTCCTAAGAAAGATCTCTTTAGATAAGAACTCTCCAATCAAACCTTACCACCCATGTTAAGGCAATGATGATCTAATAGTCATGAATAAGGCATAGAAAAGTCATAAATCCTAGCCACCTTGCCTTTGTTGAAATGTCAAATCCAAACCTTAAGGAAGGAAAGATCTCAACCACTCATTTCAATCCAATGATTCACATCCATCTTAGTTTTTCTAAACTCCAACCAAAGTGAATTCCATGCCTCTCGCCTCTTCTACTTTCCTTTTCCACTTATTTTCCCAGATTTTCTCCCTTCCTTCCTATCCTCTTTGCTCCCTAATCCTGTTCTCTTTCTTTCCTTAGCCTATCCTTCTTCCTAATCTTTCATATCTTCTTTCCTTTCCACTGAATCACCTTCCTACCAATCTCCATCCTCCCCATGGATTCCATGTACTCATCCACTTTCTAACCTCTTTTCCTTGCTTGAATTTCACCATCTATCCTTCTTTTATCTCATATGATGTCCACCCTCCATTCCCTAAGGATTCCACCCCAAAATATTTATAAATAGGGAAGTAGTACAAGGAGAACTGTCTTTCAACTTTCTGTAGGTCATAAAGTTACATCCTTATAGAGAAGAAGAGTACCAAATTAGAGGTTCTCAACCCTATGAGATCACAAAAAGTGAGTAAACAAATGAGAGAACCAATCAAGGGGAAGCTTTGGGGAAGTGAATAGGTAAGAGATGTGCGCATTCCTTCCATCATGCACCATCCATCCCACTATTTTTTTATATTTTTTACACCTCATATCCACTTCAAAATCATGATTTTATCCTTCAATCCTATCCTCTATCACTCATCAAAATATCCACTTAAAACTCATGCCCTAACCCTTTCATTCCATCATCCTTTTCACACATAAGTTTCAGTCCATTCTACCTAATACCTGATTTTCTGACCTTTTAGTACCATTTTATTTTTCATTTTTTTCAGATATAATATGACCTTCAAAATTACTAATTATTCTCTTTGCCCTATATCCTAAGACACCATAGAATTTCATAAAAAAAATTCCACCTCTAACCCCTTCTTCTATTCACCTTTTTTAGCACCTGATTTCAATTTCATTGTCAAGCCTATTTCCTTTCCATCTTATTTTATTTTTCTAAATTTTAATATTTATCATATGGAACTAAAACTTAATCCCCTACCATTCCATATTTTCATATATTAGGCCATTTATTCAACTCTCGAAAATCTTTCCATTTGCAAGCCTTTTTAAGTCTACGTCTCTCTTAGTATTACACACATAAAACAACTTTTTTATGGGTAAACACTTCTCTTGCGGGCTGTGGAATAAGTGGTTGATGACCTCTAGCATTTGTTGAGGGACACAAAAAGGTGATAATTTATAAGTAGACAATGGGGATGATTTGGTGGTAGTGTGTGGACTAGAGATATTGGTCGGGGTCTACAATGTTGAGTGACACAATGATGAAGCACTTGGTGATATTCCTCTAACTCATAAGAGAGTTTACTTTGCTATTGGTTATTTCTTTGTAATCAATTGATGCAACCTTTCATTCTATTATGATAAAAATTCTCTTTGTCTCTTTAATTTAATATGTTCTTGATTTATTTTCTTGCTGATGAAGCTCTATTTAGAATTGGTTTATCGCAGTTTTGCAGCAAATTTTTAACTGAAGTTTGTAGCAGGATTCTAACTAGGTTTATAATAGGTTTTCCCACTATTATTGGAGCAGTTTTTATAGCACTTCAGATCATGGCAATCTAATTGAGTCATTCTGGTTTCTTCTCTGAAATGATAGTTGTGAACTATTTTCACTTATTAAATTGATAGAGCAGTGAAATTAGTGAATTGTTCACTATGTTCTAAAATTTCTAAAAGTCTAAGATATCTTGTTCCTGTAAAAAAACATGGTGAAACAAAGGATTGATTCTAAGGGGTGCTAAGCTTGAATTCTTCAATTGTAGGTTATAGCTATAGCTATTAATCATTGGTTTGCCAACATCAATTTTAAGACTCAAAATCTCAATGGATCCAGGCATCTAATTCTTCCTCCATTTTGGAGTGTTTATCTTATTTAGTTTTGAGGTGAAATAGCTAAGAAGGCATCTTAGAATAGCACTAGATAACTACTATCAACTGCCCTTTCTGATTTGATCGAATTACAAGGTATACACAGTCAATCTAATTAAGAGAAACATCTAAAGTTTTAGACACATTCTTTGCTAATTTGAAACATGAGCAGGATTTTCAATACTAGTAGGAAATCATAGCCAATATTGAGAAAATATTATCATTAAACAAATCAATATTGATCAAGCATGAAATCAACCAATCAAGCCTATATTCAACAAATCAAATCGTGAAACAAATGTTCCAGGCAAAATAACCCATATGGGACTATGTGACTGAGATAGAGAGAGAGAATTGGTTGTGAAGGTTGGAATTTTTTTATTAGACTCAACCATCAGAGAGAGAGAGAGAGAGAGAGTTCCATATATGGTCAGATTTTTTCAACCGCAGACTACTGACAAAGAGCGAGAAAGAGAGTCACAAGAATGGTTGCGTTTTTCTAACCAAGTGTGACCAAAATAGAGAGTAAGAGAGACACAAAGAGAGGAAACCTACCTAGTGGTGAAATCAATATCAATCGGGTTTATTTTTTAGGGTCCGTGAAAAGTAGAGAGAGATAAACAAACTATAAAGATAGAAAACTAGGGAAAGAAGGCTGGAAAAGGGTGGGAAACTTATTAAACCAATTTTTTTAAGAAAACTTTTGAAGTCAGTTTCCTAAACCAACTTTAAAATGTAATTTTAAAGTTGATTTTTGCTAATCAACTTTAAAAATGGTCACTTTAAAGTCAGTTTAGGTTAACTAACTTTAAAAATGGATGTTTAACAATTTGTTTCCTAAACCAACTTTAAACACGGTTATTTTTAAGGCTAGTTCACACTAACTTACTTTAAAAACGATTACTTTTGAAAGATGAAAAAATCCAAAATGCATTTTATTTTAACTATTTTTATTTAAAATGCTCTGTTTTAATCCCAACTCACAAGAAGGTCACAAACAATAAACATATGAAAGGATGGATATTGTAACAAAGATAGGGTATGTTTCAATAACTAATTTCTATAATAAGGGATGGGTAAAGTTAAGTAAAAGACCCTTCATGATGTACATTACTTTGTCAAAGAGAATTGCATTCAATTCTCCCCATGGCTTTATTGTATTCTAGTTTTGTTTATAATAAATAGCTCATTAGTAGTGCAAATCTTTTCCTTTCAATGCTCTAGTTAGACTAAGCTAAGGCCCTTCCCCCAATGGCTGTGAGCCCTACCATAAGCTATGCTCATGGTTTCTATGATAGTGGTCTATTTCTACATTTTTCATCCTCAATGGACCTTTTTGTTCTAAAAAATTATAAATTCTTTTGGTCCCTACTCCAAGCAATAAAGATATGCATGTATTCTCAAGTTAGGCTCTTCTTATTGATGTATACGTCCTCTTTCTCCTAGGAAGCTATCATACATCACTATTCCAACAATCATGCGTACTAGAAATAAAAATATAACACAAGAATAAGCAAATCAATTTTAGGATAACTCTTATTTATCCATTCTTTAGTTACATATATCAAAAGTGATTACATCAATTGATGGAATTATGTTAATTAATACAAGCCTAGCAAGGATTTACTCTCAAGCACTTTCCTAAAAGATCAAAGAGCGAATACAAAACCATCTCATGAAAATTTGACCTCTTAGTGTTCAGGTTACACCACACTCCCATAGATCCTTTGTTGGTAAAGCTTCAATATCAAACATGTCCTTCCTCTATGAAGATGGAACTAATACTCAGTGTCTCATGATTTGGACTTTGTATAGCCTTTTGTACCCAACTAATTTATATCCTTCCATAAGTGCTAACTTTTTGAACTTTTTTATTGCATCCTAATATTCTATTGATGATCTTGCCAAAGTCATCTAAGCATATTTGTACATTTTTTCAAAATTTTGAAGTGAGATGTGTGCGAAGACTTTTTAAACATGAAAATATTAATGAAGTCAATTAGGCATTTTACCAAACAATAGGTAGCAATAACATAACAAAAAACTAAATTATATGTATGCATATAAGATTTTCAATAAATAGAGACATTGACGCAAACATAATAGATCCATACACATGAAGGAAGAACTTTAATAACGAATTTTCTACCCATATTCATGCAAATATATATATATATAATATATATATAATATGACAACAAAAAAAGACTTACCCACTTTGATCGATATTGGCTGAGATACTGTAGTTCGAAGATAAAATGATGGTGTTTTGGTTCAAGCTAACAAGAGTAAAAATGCACCTAGATTAGTTTTAGGCTATATACATATGTCGTCTGATATGTTACTACGTTAATACATTCATAGACAAGAAAAGAAAATAGATGTAGGTTGTCATGTTTATAAACAAGTTTTTAAAGACAATTAACATAAACTGCTTTTGTAAGAGTTTTAAAGACTATTAAGGTAAACGGTCTTTATAAGTAGGATTTTAAAAAACATTGTCAATAACCTTCTTCTTAAGTATGTTCAATTGAGAGATCATTTTTGGGTATAACTTATCAATAATGAATGCCATCAAATGAGTTATTTAAGAAAGAAGCATGACTAAGGAAAGAAAAGTGTCATCAAATGAGTGGTTTTATAATTCCTCTAGCTTAGTCTTCTCCTTAGAAACAAGAACTATGGAATCTACATATATGACTAAGAATATAAAGTGCCATCATTGAAGAATTTTGTGTGCATACAATGATTATACTCACTCCTCTAGTGACTAAGACCAATCATGTGTAAATTGAATATATTATTAAATTGTCTTAAAACTTACTTGAGACCATATAATGACTTCTTGAGTTTGCACACAAGGTTCTTTTTGACCATTTAGACAAAGCCTTGAGGTTGTTGCATATACACCACCTCCTCAAGATCACCATTTAAAAATATTGCTTTACATTAATTTGCTTAAGTTCTAATTCAAGCATAAGAACTAGCCCATGCACTATCCTAATTGCATCCATCTTCACTATCAGTGTAAATTCATAAGAAAGATAAGTTTCTCTTTTATTTGTAAAATCCTTTCTCACAAGCCCTAGATTTATAACTATAAAATCTTCCAACAAGGATTTCACCCACTACATTCCATCAACACATTCAACCATCATTTTTAAGAGAACTTGATTTACCATTTTCCATTGTCAAAGCTTGCAATTCCTCCAAATTGGATCTAGAAAATCTATAACCAGAGCCGCATTTGAATCACACCTTGGACTATCTAGAAAGTACATTTTCTTGTTAAACATACTCATTAATTTCATTGTCATTTTCATGAGATAAGTTGATAATTAGGATTTTCAACTTTTTTGTACCTTGTTCAAGTTCAAACTACTCTTTGTCATGTTGAAAACCGTCTTCATCACTTCTTTTAGAGTCTTTCCTAAGCAACCTAGAATCATCAAAGTGAACATTAAAGGCTCACTATGATCTTGTAGGAGATTGGATCCCACAATATAAACTCTTTTACATCTTTGGCAAAGTCAACAAATATTCATTTCTTGGATGCATTGTCCAACTTGCTTCTTTGACAACTAAGAATGAAAGTATAGACATAGCGTCTAAATATTTTTAAATTAGAATAATCATAAAGGATTCCATACCATACATATTGAGGAATTGTCTCATTCAATGTGCTGATAAAGACTAGTTCATAAGCACTTACTCTAGGTTTGCATTGCTAAAATTGCAACTAGCATGTTCCATAATAGTCAGTTCATGCTTTTTGCCACAGTATTTTATTGAATCATTATTAACAATGGTATTATGCACAATGATGTCTTCTCACTTACAAAAGTTAATTAACTTCTTTGATTTCTACTCTGATAAGTGTTCAATTTTGTATGGAAAGTACTAAATTAGTATTTTCATGTGTTATAAAATATATAGTTATTTTTAGGGTTTTTTTGGAATTTCATAACACATGTATTTCTAACCTAATAATTCAAAAGTTTGATATTTGGCATGTTCAAAAGCTAATCTAGAGTACCTGTATAAATTATCATAGGATTTCATTAGGATTTTTTCTTTTGTACTGTGTTGAAATGAAGATCTAACTACCTAGATTGATTGAGATGATAATTGAAGAACAAGATCAAAAGATTGAGTCAAGGCCTAAATTTCAACATTTCAAAGTAGACCAAGTCCAAGATCATATCAAGGCAAGATGATAGATCAATATAAGCAATTGGAAGAGATAAAGGTGACTAAGATGGGCCCATGAAGCAAGCCATGCATTTCCACCACCTTTGTATGGGAGCCATTCAAGTCACCTTAACCATAAGCCATGAGAAGGTGACAAGCTAAGGAATTGAATCCATTAAAGCTAAGGGTGTGAACCATAAAACCAAGCCAAATGAGTCCTCAAAGTGAGCCACACAAGCCAATTAAGTCAAATGCCATATGGAGTCATACAATTGGAGGAGAATTCAAGCAATGATCCACTCTCTAAATTTGGATTTTTAATGTTTATTTAGAAAATGTGAGATAATTATGTAGAAGGCTAGATGACTATGCATTGATAAACCCATCAAGAGAGATTTAGAAGATATGAGAGAATTATGTAAAAGGTAAGATGACTATGCATTGATAAAACCATCAAGAGAGACCCTACTTTCCAATTCCATCTCCCACTCTTTTTCAATTCAAATTGACCTAGGGTTACAAGTTAAAGGAGGGAGGCACTTCATTGGAAAAAGAAGCCCCCTCCTCTTTCCTAATTGGTGATAAAATTGAAAATTTGAGATCTACTTCAATTTAATTAACTTCAAAACCCTAGATCTATCCACATCTTTCCTGAACCATATTCCTTACCTATTCCCTAACTTTCCATCAACCAAACATCACAAAATTAGAGGGAGAAAAATACTCCACTTTCCATCAAAAGAAAAATATACCTACCCTCTTGTTCATCTTCCCACCTCCCTTTCTTATATCATCTAGTTTACATCATCTCCTCTTAACCTTTCTCATTCAATATCCTAACCCTAGTGCCCCTTCTTTTCACCCCTTCCTAAGTTAGGAAACCACTTATCTAAATATAGTCCCATATTCCATATGAATTTTTCAAGTAGATGTTGAGCAACATAACCTTGAATTCTAGCCTTTCTTTGGTGCTTAAGTTGTTGCTGAACTTTAGAACTTTGTTAGTGATTTTCTTCCCTTGGTTTTCTAGTTATTGTCTTGGTTGGTTGCTCTCAAATTCAGGTTAGTAAGTTGTTTAATTTTCATTAGTTTTCTTACTTTAGTTTAGTTCTTGTTTTGCTCACTTTTTTACCCATTTTTCCACCTTTCTTTCTCCCTCTTCTTCACTCCATTCCAAGAATTTTTCTTTGTTATTCAATCAAGATTCAAGTTAGTTATTATCTGGTACTAACAACCATGAGAAAAGCTAACTCAAATTCTTGATTTTTTCTCTTGAAATTCCTTTTTTTTTCCTTGATTTTTCCCTTAATTAGTTCAACCACTTAGCCTTTATTTCTCTCAAATTCCTTCATGGGGTTTCTTTGCTTGTCATTATACTTTAGAGTGTGAGCATTGGATTGGAATTTATTTGTTTCTTAGATAGGATTTCACACTTTAGAAAAGTGTCAAATTCAAAAATTATAGACAATTTTATGCACATAAATTTGATGTAAGTTGGATATGATTCAATAAAGTTATTTGGAATTCTTCTCATGGATTGTTTATTTCAGCAAATACTTGAGATCTAGATTATTTTCTTGTAGAAAAGTTATGGTTTTAATAGATTATAATGCAAGATTTATTGATTGTTCTTAAAAACTGAAATCTAAAAATTGGCTTTTCCTTAACTTTATGCTTTAATTCCAGCCATCAAAAAATCTTATTTTCTTGAATCCTAAAGTAGCCACTTAGATTTTCATGTATTTATTAGATCCCATTTTTCATAGTAACTCACTATAGGTGCATTAAATTTCATCATCTTTAGGGATCCAGAATCATGTGCACAATACAAAAACCATGCACATGGTTCTAATCTCATTCCTTTTATATTCTTCAATAATTTAGTTATTTGATTTTGTCTTAGTAGTATTTACTTAGTTACTTGAATATTGTTTTAGGTTTAGAAAGTTTCCATCTTACATTTTAGAAAGTTTCCATTTTAGTAAGTATAAGGTTAGGGATGTTTTAATTCAGGAAAGTTTCCAACTTAGTAGTTTCCTTAAGTGTCATTGTTTAGTTTATCTTTCTAAATTACTTAGTTTCTTTTAATTAATTGCATGTTAGTTAGGTAATTTTCCATTCTAATTGTTTAGTTTTAATTTAGGAAAGTTATTTTACTTTTAGTTTTAAAGTTTGTGCATGTTTCTAATTCCACGTTACTTTAGGTTCCTAGTTAAATTACAACTCCCCTTCTTTGGATGAAGTTAATCAATTTGAAAAAAATCCAATCCATCATAAATTTGTGATATTTCTTATGGGATTGACCTCACTTATGCTAATTTAGTCGTGCGCTTGCGAGTAATTTTAAAACAACACATCATGTTTTTGGTGCTATTCTCAGGGGCTCGCAATGAATTTGTTCTTGTATCCTTATTTAAATTGTTTACCTTTATTCTTAATTTTATTTTGTGTTAGACTAAGTTAATGCATCATAGTTGCTTATTTTATTAATTCCTCACAAAATTAATCCATCTTACTTGCTTTGTGCAAGGAAAATTTGGCAAAGGAGCCGCTTCGTCACTTAAGGTTTATTTGCTTTCCAAGATTAGGGTTCTTGCTTTTTGAGTGAAACTTGTAGTGAGGCCCATTGTAACTTGCAATTTCATTTTGATTTTAAATGGGCTGTATTGAAACGGGGGAAGTGTGTGGTGTGGCGGCCCACACTTGATCTTCATAAAAAACCCCATTGTAAGTATCCCTTGGTTGCTTTTTATTTTTCTACTTTAGGTTGCATTTAATGTAATTTGCATTTGGTTGGTAGAATAATTGATATAGCTTAGAATCATTAATTTTATTTGTTGCATCTTTAATTACAGTTGTTGCATTGGAGAGAACCTATCTAACCTTTAGTTGGATAGCATATAGGTTGCATTAGTTTGCTAACTTATACTTACATTGTACATTTATTGCTTTATCGTGGATGAAACCTAATGCAAAGGCCTCACAAGAATCCCACATAAGGCAAGGACTAAGTTTCATCACCAGATCCTTGGCCCACCTAAGAAATCAAATCAATTCCTTGTTTGCTTTTGATCCCAGCTTTTAATATTAATTTAAAATCAAGTACCAAGAGACCTAAGGTTTTGAGCTCATAGGACCCTTTTTGAAAGAGGAGATCTATTGTTACTCCAGTGGCTCTTGAACTTTGTATTTATAGTGGGTATACAAAATCCAAGCAATTTTTCCAAGCCTTTTGCTAACGAATGTTGAGGTCTAAATGACTTCTTCTATGATAATTGTATTAACTATCTTCAGTAAGACCTAAATGGTAAGCAATAGTCAAATCTTAATCTAAGGAGGAGCTATCTAACTTTAGGATAAAAGCAACAACCTCATAGACTAACAAATATCTTCAAGACAAGCTCACTAACATTGGAAATTGTTTGATTGCATATCACATAGATTTAGGAGTCACATTTAGGACTAGGTTGCATCATTTAGTTAGGTTTTATTATAGTCCATGCAAGGACATCAATTTCAGCACACTGAATTAGTACCATTAGATCCTAATATTGAATGTACACATAGGCAAGGGGTAAGAAACCAAGTTCCTAACCCCATGGTTGAACCACTCGTAATAGTCGATAATAAGGTTATGTGTGATTTTTATGCACCACTCCAATTAAATACTCCATCATGCATCACATTGCTAACTACCAAAGTAGATCGCTTTGAACTTAAACCTTGAGTAATACAATTACTCCCATGTCTCTATGGTCACAAGAGAGAGGACCCATACCTATATATCAAGAAATTCCTTGATATTTGTACTACATTCAAGTACAAAATGTTGTTGAAGATTCAATTAAACTTAGGTTATTCCCTTTCTCATTAAAGGATAAAGTCAAATCATGGCTTATTTATTTAGAAGTCAATTCCATTGCCACATGGGACCAGTTGTATAAGAAATTCTTGAACAAATTCTTTCCCATCCATAAGACTAATTCCCTTTGTAGGAAAATCATTAATTTTCCACAAAGACATGATGAACAATATTATGAATGTTGGGAGAGATGGAATAGATTACTTCAGAGGTGCCTCCATCATGGATTTGAAAAATGGCAACAAGTTTAGTATTTCTATAAGGCATTGACACCTTAAAATAAAAAAATGGTAGGTGCAGCAAGTGGAGGAGCCCTTATGATGAAAAGTGAAACAGATGCATATGAATTTTTCCAAACTTTAGCAGACAATTCACAACAATGGAATTACTCTCATAGAGATATATATATATATATATATAGAGAGAGAGAGAGAGAGAGAGAGAGAGAGATGCCCTGCCACAAAACAAAAGGAGGCATGTATGAAGTTAGAGTACGATTAGACATGTCTTATAAGTTTGACGCTATAATAAACACAGTTGAGACTTTAAGTGGGAGAATGGGCACGCTTGAAACTATGTTCAAAACATTCATGACTGTTAATGCAAAACCTCCATAGGAGGTTTGTGCCATTGTTTGAAGCACAACCCATATAACTACAACTTTACCATCCAATAAAGTACATAATGAATATCTTTTAGAACAAGAGAATGATCTTGGTGCACACCGTAACCCTAGCAGCAACGACCCATATTCTAAGACCTATAATCCAGTATGAGCTAGGCATCCCAATTTGTCATGGTCTTTGAATAATTACTAGGTTGGCATATTTGTGAACCCTTTGTTCAAAACTTTTCTAGGATTTCCACTTTACACAACCACCAGGTTTTCAACTGCCCTAATAAACAAAGAAACCATTAATGGAGAATAATATACAATATATCATGAAGAAACTTGATAAAAATAGTAAAGCCTTGCATCAAACCTAGAATGGGAGTCAACAAAATATCGCCAAGATAGAGAGGCAAATGGGTCAGGTGTCTGCATCATTAAGTGAAAGGAAGAAACTAAAGTTTCCCAGTCAGCCTATCCCAAACCCTAAGGGACAATTAGAATTAGGGCTAGTTCACAAAGACCCCATGAGCAAGCCAAGTCTATCACAATTCTTAGGAGTGGTTGTCAAGTTGATAACAAAGTAGGGCAAATTGAGTAGAAGGAAGAGGAGAATGAAAAAACTAAAACACAGGAGAAAGAGACTAGATAAAAATCTCTTACTCTGTCTAGGCATATAGTGGAGGCACCCTATGTGCCTAAAGCCCCATTCCCTCAATTACTCAACAAGGCTAAGAAAAGAACAAATTTGAATGAGATAATGGTAGTGTTTAAACATGTGCAAATAAATATTCCACTACTCAATGCTATAGAGGGTATTCTTGCTTATGTCAAGTTTGTTAAAGAGCTCTACATAACAAATAAAAACCTCAATATACAAAATAAACCCTTTAGTACCAAATAGGTGAGCTCTTTAATGCAACATTAGACCCCACCTAAGTTTAGAGACCCAATGTGTCTTATCATTTCTTTTGTGATTAGAAAACATGTTATAGATAGTTCACTACTTGAACTTGGGGCTAGTGTTAATTTGTTTCCATACTTTGTCTATGAGCAACTAGGGCTTGGTGATTGTAAGCCAACCAACACCACTTTGCAGTTAGCAGATGGATCAATTAAGAGTTTACATGGTTTGGTTGAGGTTGTATTAATTTAGGTGGACCAGTTTTATTACCCTATAAATTCATTGCACTAGATACCTAGCCTGTGTTAGAACCCGAAAGTTTGAGCCATTTAATTCATGGACTTTCATTTTTGGTCATGTCCAATGCCATCATTAACTGCATAAATGGAATTATGCAATTATCTTTTGGCAATATGAAAGTTGAGCTTAATATTTGTAATGCAAATGATCAACATTTAGATCTAACTTAATTGATGAGCTGATGCATGATATTAAACCATCATCATCCATCTTAGATCCACTTGATACATATTTAGCAAATTTCAACTATGAATTTGATGTATACAAGTCCATTAATGAGGTTAAATAAGCTTTTAGATGTTGCACCTATTATGGATACCCCTAAATGGGGCCCTCATGTGGAACCACTCCCTCCATCAAAATCTATCCCAGTGCCTTGAATAGAAAAACCACCTACACTGGTACTTAAGCCATTGCTTGATAATCAAAAATACTATTACTTAGGACCATATGCAACCTTGCCTATAATTATAGCCTCAGACCTAGATCAGAAACAAGAGGGTAAGCATCTTGATGTTCTCAAAGGACATAAGACTGCTTTAGGGCAAACCATAGCAAATATAAAGGGAATTAGTCCAACTATTTGTATGCAGAGGATACACCTAGAAGAAAATTCCAAACCATCTAGGAAGACACAGGGGAGACTTAATCCTAACATGAAGGAGGTAGTGAGAGATGAAATGCTAAAACTTTTAAATATCGGTATAGTCTACCCTATATTTGATAACACTTACATCAACCTAATTCAAATTGTACCTAAGAAGTCGGAAGTCACAGTAATTAAGAATGAGGATAATGAGTTAATTCCCACTCAAATGACCACTGGGTGGGGAGTCTATGTTGATTACCAAAAATGAAATTGGTCACCAGGAAAGACCATTTCCTCTACCCTTTATAGACCAATTTTTAGAGAGGTTCGCCAAACATAATTTTTATTGTTTTCTAGATGGCAATTTTGGTTATAACCAAATTCCTATAACACTTGAGGACCAAGAGAAGACTACCTATACCTACCCTTTTGGAATCTTTGCCTATCATCATATGCCTTATAGATTTTGCAATGCTCAGCTACTTTTCAAAGGTGTATCTTAAGCATATTCTTTGATATGGTAGAGAGATTCCTAGAAGTGTTTATGGATGATTTCTCTATATTTGGGTCTACTTTTGATGAATGCCTGTACCATTTAAAACTTGTCCTTGCTAAGTGTCAAGAAAAGAACTTGGTACTAAATTGAGGAAAATGTAATTTTATGGTTCAGAATAGCATTGTTTTAGGCTACGTTATATCACATAATGGTATAGAAGTTGATAAGTCTAAAGTATATTTAATCTTTAACCTTCCTCCTCCAAGGACAATGAAGGAAGTCCACTCATTTATAGGTAATGCCGGTTTTTATCCAAGATTCATCAAAGACTCTAGTAAAATTACTAAGCCCCTATGTAATTTACTTACTAAGAAGAACAACTTTTGACTTTGATGATGACTGTATGAGAGCATTTGAGTGTCTCAAGAATGAATTGACTTCTACACCTATTATTTGAATGCCTGACTAGAGTGCACCATCAAAACAATGTGTGACACTTTAAACAACATGATTCAAGCTTTTTTAGGCCAACATATTGATAAACTTTCCCATGTGAAATATTATGCTAGTAAGACACTCAATGATTCCCATCTCAACTATTCAACAACAAAAAAAAAGAGAGTTGTTGATAGTTGTTTTTGCACCAGATAAATTTAGATCTTACTTGCTAGGATCTAAGGCTATAGTATACTTTGATCATGCAACACTTGTTCTTTTAAAGGAAGATGTAAAACCTATGCTAATCTAATGGATACTATTGCTATAGGAATTTGATCTTGAAATTCAGGGCAAGGAAGGTTCCAAAAATGTTATAGCTAACCACTTATCCAGGCCAATTACAAAGTCTAATAATGAGAATGTGCCTATTACAGAGACATTTGCAAATGAACAATTGTTGCACATTTCCCAATTTCCTGGGGATGCAAATACAATCAAGTATCTTGTTATTGATCAAATGGCTAGTCATTGGTCCAAGAAAGATAAGAAAAAATTTATTACTTTGACCCATACTTGTTTAAGTATTGTTCTGATTAGGTAATTAGGAGATGTACACCTGACCATGAATAAAATAAGATCATCTCCTTTTGTCATGACCAAGCATGTGGTGACCATTATAGTTCTGAAAAAATGGTATCAAAGATCTTACAGTGTGGTTTTTATTGGCCCACCATTTTTAGGGATTCACATGCTTATTACTTAGCATGTGCAAGGTGTCAACAACTAGGAAGGATAGGAAAAAGGAATATGAGACCCTTAAACCCCACTTTAATAATTGAACCATTTGATACTTGGACCATAGATTTTATGAAACTTTTTCCTATCTCTTTAGGGTATCTTTACATTCTAGCAGAGACTGATTATGTGTCCAAATGGGTAGAGTCATTCCATGCAAAACCAATGATCACAAGGTGGTGATCAAGTTCTTAAAAGAAAACATATTTGCAAGGTTTGGTACACCTAGAGCCATCATTAGTGATGGGGGCAAGCATTTTTGTTACAAGGTATTTGAGAGTTTAATGAAGAAATATGGAGTTACACATAGAATTTCTACCCCTTATCATCCTCAATCTAGTGGACAAGTAGAGGTGTTTAATAATAACATAAAGTAGATTTTAGAAAAGATAGTCAAGCCAAATAGGAAAGACTAGTCATTGAGACTTATTAACACTTTATTGGCCTATCATACTGCATTTAAGACACCTTTAGGCATTTCGCCCTAATGAGTAGTCTATGGAAAAGCTTGCCATCTCCATGTAGAACTTGTGCATAGAGCATATTAGGCAACCAAAAAGCTCAATTTTGACTTATACTCTCCTGGAACCCATAAGAAGCACCAACTCAATGAGTTGGAAGAGATTAGAAAACTTGCATATGAGTCAATAAAGAGACACAAAGATCAAATGAAAAGTACACATGATAGACACATCTTAAGAAAGTCCTTCGCATCTTGACAGAAGATTCTATTATATAATTCTAGATTGCATCTCTTTCTAGGAAAACTTAGATCTCAAAGAACTGGACCCAATATAGTATGGACTATATATCTTCATGGGGTCATCAAGATAAAGAAGGATGAAGTGATTTTCAAAGTTAGTGGACAAAGGTTGAAACCCTTCCTAGAGTTAATAAGCCTTAAGGTGGAAGAAACAATACTTGAGGAACCAATTTATGAGGACCCACCTTAGCATGTTCCATGATACCTACATCCATCATATGGGCTGCATTCATCATATTATCATGGCATAGTATCTCTAGCTGAAGATGTTAAACTTAGCACTCACTAAGAGACAACCCAAGCTTTTAGAGTCTCATTGTTCTACATCACTTATTTATCATATAGATGTCATGTATTTCAAAACATAGGGGACAATGTTTAGTTTAGGTTGGGGGGTGTAGACATGCATGAGATATCTAATTTTATTCATAATTTTGTTAAGAAAAGAAAAAAAGAGAGAAAAACATTTTTAAGGTCAAAGTTCCTTTACTGTGATGTGAATTGGATTTTCTAAACATTAGTATTTACACTACTTTAACTTCTTAATAGAAATACATATATTTAATTATACATTTTATTCATATATTAAATGTTTTATGAAAGTTAAATCTTGAAAGACAATTCACATAGTAAATGACTTAGAGACCCCGAGGAAATCAATGGAGACCTATACACCCTGTGAGTATTAGAGACTATTAGTCTTCTGAGGGTTATACATAATTCCCTATTTTTTTCAACTTATATTACTTTGAGAGATTTCAAAATTCCTTGTTTTTGTCAGATATCCAAGAATCAAATAGGAGTACTAACTTCCTTTCCTGAATATTTATTGACTTAGACAAGTTTTAAAGAAGCCTATGATATGATATAGGCCATCCTTGTTTAATCCAGAGACAAAGCCTATTAGTATATTATACCACTAGTTAGACCTTTGAGCCTTATGAAAAGCCTTTTCTTTCTGACAGTCAATTTACCTTAACCCATAAACTTACTAAAAAAAAATTATCCATTATATACCTTTCAAACATGAATATGGATGATAGCAAAAGTTTATGAAAAGGACAATAGTCAAAGAAGTGAGAAATATCAAATTACAAAGAAAAAGTATTCCTTCTACAAAATATAAGAAAGGTGAAAAAGAAAAAAAATAAAGGAAAAGTTGAAAGGAAAATAGAGAAATATTTACTTCCAATACAAACAAAGAAAGGTTGTTCTACACATAGTTGAAGACCTCTACTTATATTTGAACCTTTGGATCCATAAACCTTCATTTTAAGAAACCAGTTCTAAACCTACATTTCATCCTATCTAAAGACCTAGTGATCTTAGGTGGAACATTGCCCGAATGAGGAGATAAATAGGAAGGGATCAAGGTGAACTACCTACTGCTCTTAGTAACGGCATCCATTCTAAGGGATCATATTCTTTGTCTCATCAATGCTTACAATAGTATGTGAACCATTAGTCTTGTTGGAACTAGTCATATAAAGAGAGAAATTTGTTTAACCCCTTTTCTGAGAGCTTTATTTCTGAGTGTACATTAGTGAGAGCTTAATGTCAAGACATCTCTCAAGTGGAGTAATAAGCATGGCCATTTGGAGGTCCTGACTTACGTAGCTGTACACACAAACACTTTGACATAAAACTGGACTAAAATGGCTTTGGAATGTGGGTAACTTGTAGAATTTTTCATTTAACTTTATAAGTTGTTAAAGCAATTAGATTATTAATGGATGAGAATTCTATAAGATAAATCAAGAACTTAATCTTATTGAATTTTGAGGGTATATTCACTACAAACCCTCACAAGGCCTAAACTTGTCCATTATTGGTAACCTAGGGGTTTAAAGGATTATTGCATATGCTAAATGCAATCATGAGTACCTACAAAAATAACAACCACTTTTATTTTTATTATATTTTAATATTTTTCTTAAGACTAGAAAAATGCTGGGAAGTACCCAATTAGTATGGGAAGTACCCAATTAGTATTTCATGTGTTATAAATATAGAGTTATTTCCAAGTTTTTCTGAAATTTCATAACACATGCATTTCTAACCTAATAATTCAAAAGTTTAATATTTGGCAGGTTTAGAATCTAATCCAGAGTATGTATGTGAATTAGCATAGGATTTAATTAGGATTTTTTCTTTTGTAGGTGTTGAAATGAAGACCCAACAATCGAGATTGATTGAGAATCACGGCAAGATGATAGATCAATGGAAGCAATTGGAAGAGCTAAAGATGACTAAAATCCCACCACCTTTGCATCGGAGGCATTCAAGCCACCTTAACCATATAAGCCATGAGAGAAGGTGACAAGCTAAGGAATTTAAACCAAGCAATTCAGGCCATTAAAGCCAAGGGTGTGAGCCATTAAGGCAAGCCAAACGAGCCCTCAAAGTGAGCCATACAAACCAATTAAGGCAAATGCTACATGGAGTCATATAATTGGAGGAGAATTTAAGCAAAGATTCACTTTCTAAATTTGGATTTTTAAGGTTTGTTAGAAGATTTCTGAGAATTATGTAAAAGGTAAGATGACTATGCATTGATGGACCCATCAAGAGAGAAACCCTACCTTCCAATTCCATGTCCCACTCTTCTTCCATTCAAATTGATTGGAGTTACAAGTTAAGGGAGGGAGGCACGTCCAAGGAAAAAGATGCCCCTCCCCCCCTTTCCTAATTGGTGATCAAATGGGAAACTTTAGATCTACTTCAATTCAATTAACTTCAAAACTTGAGATCTTTCCACATCTTTCCTAAACCTTATTCCTTACTTATTTTCTAAATTTTCATCAACAGAACATTACAAAATTAGAGGGGGGAAAAAATTCCACTTTCCATCTAAGGAAAAAGATTCCTACCCTCATGTTCAAAATTAGAAACCAGCCCTCTTATCTCTGTTATGTCATCTTCCCACCTCTCTTTCTTATATCATTTAGTTTACATCATCTCCTCTTAACCTTCCTCATTAATACCCTACCCTATGGCCAATTTTTTCATGTTTATCGCCCTTCATAAGTTAGAAAACCACTCATCTATATATAGCCTTATGTTCCATACAAATTTTCTAAGTAGAGGTTTAGTAACACAACCTTGAATTTTAGCTTCCCTTGACAGTTAAGTTGTTGCTGGACTTTGGAACTTTGTCCATCATTTTCTTCTCATAGGTTTCTAATTATTCTCTTGGTTGGTTACTCTCAATTTAGATTAGTAAGTTGTTTGATTTCCATTAGTTTCCTCGCTTTAGTTTAGTTCTTATTTTTCTCTCTTTTTCACCCACCATTTTTTTCATCTTGCTTACTCTCTATTCTTCCCTCCATTCCATCAGTTTTTCTTTGTTATTCAATTAAGATTCAAGTTATTTATTCTCTTTTAATGACAACCGAGAGCAAAGGTAACTTAAATTCTTGATATCTCATCTAAAAATTGATGTTTTTTTTTTCCATGATTTTTTTTCCTTAGTTTTAGGCTATTTTTCCTTAGTTTGCTCACCCACTTGGCCTTTTTTTCTCTAAAATTCCTTCATTTTCTTTGCATGTCATTATACTTTAGAGTGTGAGCACTAGCACTACTAAAATTTGGGCTTTATAAGAGCGCAAATAGAAGACGGTTTTAACACAATCGACTTATTTAAAAAGTATATAAGATGGTTATGTTGAAACCGTCTTATATTATTAGCATAATATAAGGTGGTTTTCAAGAATCACCCTATATTTTAAAATAAAATATGATGATTTTCTAAAACCATCTTATATTATGTTAATAATATAAGACTATTTTTCAAAATCATCTTATATAAATTTTAAATAAATGATGAGAT
Organism: Warburgia ugandensis; assembly: GCA_035236585.1. Lineage (NCBI taxonomy): Eukaryota > Viridiplantae > Streptophyta > Magnoliopsida > Canellales > Canellaceae > Warburgia > Warburgia ugandensis. The sequence continues at coordinate 27,714,192 of CP141130.1, read as the reverse complement.
AACCTATGCACTTCACAAGATTTTAAGATTATAAGGGTTCAAAAAACTAGTAAAAATACTGTAATTCATATAAAATGGTTATTAATAAATCATCTTTTATTATTTAGACAAAAATTTAGGTAGGAACGTATTGGTTTGAAAGTAACGTGGAATATAGGATGGTTTTTGGAAACCCATCTTATATAATTATTTAAATATAGGATGATTTTTAAATAACTATCCTATATTTGTCGTAATAGAGGATGATTTTTACAAAACTATCCTATAGTCATGTGAATAAAGGATGATTTTTGAAAAACCATCCTACATTCGTAGTAATAGAGGATGGTTATTGAAAAACTATCATAATATAGGATGGGTTTTAAAAATCATCCTACATTCACATCAAATATATCAAAACTACACCCCCACCCCCATACAAAATTTTCGAACCCAAACCCCCAAAACCCTTGAGGAGAAGAAGAAGAGGAGGAGAGGAGATAAAGAGGGAAGAAGAAAAAGAAGAAAAAGAAGATGAAGAGGAGAGGAGCGTAAAGAAATCATGCCCCCAACCCCCATACGAATTTCACAAAACCCTTAAGGAGAAGAAGAGGAGGAGGAGGAGGAAGAAGAGGAAGAAGAAAGGAGAAATTTCATGCTCCACCCCTCCCCTACCGCCACAAATTTTTCTAACCTAAAACTCTTGAGGAGAAGGAGGATGAGAAGAAGAAGAGAAGAGGAGGTTGGATCAGTTTTCTCTCATTTCTTGATGTTGTGCTTCTTTAATGCTTTTAAATGATTGAAATTGATCATTCTAGATAGCCTCCATTGAGTTTAAGAAGACTCATGTTTTAGATTTTGATGTTTCATTCAAGAAGAGATGCAAAATGTTGCTCAAATATGCATTTTTTACTATATATTTTGCTGATTTTTTGCTTCTTTAATGTTTGTAAATTCTTGAAATTGATCATTCTAGATAGCTTCCATTGAGTTTAAGAAAACACATGTTTTAGATTTTGATGTTTCATTCAAAAAGGCATGAAAAATGTTGCTTGAATATACATTTTTTTCCTATATATATATATATATATATTGCTGACTTTTTGCTTCTTTAATGCATGTAAATGGTTGAAATTGATCATTCTAGATAGCCTGCATTGAGTTTAAGAAGACGCATGTTTTAGATTTTGATGTTTCATTCAAGAAGGCATGCAAAATGTTGCCTAAATATGCATTTGAATATGTGTTTTTTACTGCATAGCTGATTTTTTGCTTCTTTAATGCTAGTAAATGGTTGAAACTGATCATTTTAGATAGCCTCTATTGAGTTTAAGAAGACCCATATTTTACATTTTGATGTTTCATTCAAGAAGGCATGCAAAATGTTGCTTGAATATGCATTTGAACCATGCATTTTTTGCTATATATGTTGCTGACTTTCTACTTCTTTAATGCTTGTATATGATAGAAATTGATTATTCTAGATAACCTCCATTGAGTTTAAAAAGACCCATATTTTAGGTTTTGTTGTTTCATTCAAGAAGGCATGCAAGATATTGCTTAAAGTATACTTATTGTAATACGCATTTGAATGGTAACATTACCATGCATTTTTTACTGTATATGTTGCTAATTTTTTGCTTCTTTAATGCTTGCAAATGGTTGAAATTGATCATTCTTGAAGCCTCCATTGAGTTTAAGAAGACCTATGTTTTATATTTTGATGTTTCATTAAAGAAGGCATGCAACATGTTGCTTGAAAAACTAACTTGGAAAAGGTTCAAGGTAAGGTTTACTACTTCTTTAATATAACCTTATAATCTATAGACTTATAATTACACATGATATTTGAACCTTATGATCTATTGAGTTTATTGTGTAGTATCCTAGACAACAATCTGATTGGGAGTGTGGCTATTACATTCTTAGATATATGAGAACTCTCATTCGAGAAGGATTTATGATCTCCTAATTAAAAAAGATCCAATTAATTGACTGACCACCATTCTTATAGTTTTCTACATATCTTAAATGACTCCAACAATAATGTCTCAATTGATGTAATATTTATTATCTTGTAGATTGATTTGGATAGCAAGAGTTGCTACCAATTAGACTTAGATGACATTAGAATGCAATAGACTGAATATCTTTTGACTTTTAATTTGTAGATATCTAATGTTATTGAACATAAAACAATTTTATAATAAAAATACAATTTACAATTGCACTAATTGGATGCATGTGCTCTTGTGTTTTTTTTTTTTTTTTTTAATTTAAGCTTGTGTATGTTTTCTTTATTTCACTAAGAAGTGTGTATAGAGAAGTTCGATGTGGAATGGTGAATGTACATGAATGTATTTTGTAAAATGATTTGTAGTCTCCAAAAATGAAGTGTCCAACAAAGCAACACACAATTTGTGAAGAAAGTATTAGTAATATAGGATGGTTTTTGAAAAGCCATCATATATTTCTCAAAAGTGGAATGTCTTAAGACATCATGGAATGTCATTGAGGATCTTTTTACACATGCACACTCAGGTGGAATGGTTAGTTTACTCAGCATAGGTTTTTTTATCATCAAAATCAAAGATAAGAATTGACTCAACAACAATGCCTTCTATTCAATCTCCTTCCAATCATCTTTTGACATAGATTTTGACATATTTTCCTTCTTATGTAATGCTTTGTGATGTGTTTGTTACACTCCTCAATCTTGGAAATTCATTTTTCAATATTCAAATTGTTCTACCATCAAATTTCTCCACTCAAACTTGTGGCTAGAGGTTTTCCATATTTTTTTCATTTAAGAAAATTAACAAGCACCTTATAGACAATTGTTGTAGCTAAATCCATTGTTACCAACCCACTACTAAAATTAGCACTTCTATAGCACAAACAAATTGCTTCAGTAACCCACCAAATCCACCATAATGAATCCAATATTGAAATCAATACTTCTATAGCACAAAGAAATTGATTCAATAACTTGTAGAATTACACCAATAATCAAGTGCAAGCAAAATATGGAATAAGAAACATGCAACCATAACATAAGAAGTTTACGCAGTTCACCACAATAGGGCTACATCAAGAAGAGAATTACAAAATGAAAATTAAGCTAACCTAGGATGGCCAAAAGAGAAGAAAAAAAAAAAAAAACACATGGATCCAGCTATCAATTGTAGTCTCTAATGTTTTAACCATTGATATGATTGTCCAAAACATGGATAGGGTCATTAATCAATGGTTAGAGATGGTAATCTACAAAATTAATGGTTTAAAATTGTATGGATCAATGATTCTAGAAAAGATATGCAATGGTCTAAGCCATTGATCAATAACCAATGTTGCAGAACTAAGATTCCATCAACCGATGGATGTCAGATTATTGATTCACAGTTGAAAAGTTAGATTAGTAATATTTATAGTTGAGATTGCACAATTTTAGTTAATGATCAAGGATAGAAAATTAATTTACAATTGACCTTCGTGCATGGATGATCACAAAATATATAGACAGTGAATATATTATGATTTATAGTATATGTAAGTGTATATTTTACAAACAAATGATTGGTCAAAGGTAACACATCTAATTGGTTGTTAACTTATTTTTACAAATCTAAAATGTTGATGACAGGTTAATAATTTAACATTTAATAAATTTCTCTAGATTTTTTTAGTCTTAGTATTATAGGTGGTTTTAAGATTTCCAAGATTTTTGTATATTCTATTATAAATTGAATATTAAATATTGATAATTGATAAGATGATCTATTTCAATTAGATTGAATATTCATTAAATGCTAGTTTGAGTAGGATTATGAATTTAATTAAAACTCAACCATGGTATAACAATTTCTCATGAGCATTGTTTTATTTAAATTTTCAAATTTGCATCAAATTGTGTCATCTATGGTAGATGTGTGATCTAATTGATTTATGAAATGAAATGCATTAGGCAAAATGTTGATTTGAAATTGTACTTATATTACTAATGGAAAATTATGATTTTGACCATGATACCAGTCTCATTTCATATTTGGAAATTCATGCATAGACTGTATTTTGATCCATGATTGGTATTATTTGTGTAATATGCATTTTATCCCTAGTTTGATTTGTAAATGATGCATATTACATTCTAGTTTAATTTGTAAATGATGAATACAAGGTGAAAGAACCAAATGTGGGTACAAAAGTAATGGGATTTCTAGCTTTACTTTCCATGGATCTGTTTTAGATGAGTGCTTTCACCTGGTAGATACTATGGTAGGAGGGTGAACACCTGCCCTTCAAATTATGAGATATATGGCACCTTGCCCAATGAGTGGCTAAACCTTAGTTGTGGCAATCATGGGAAGGGCACACTATGTGATCCATCTCCCCCCTGTGGGATGATGACTAGTGTTATGCAATTGGTGTTAGTAGTAACAGGTAGATGATAGACCTGGAGTTGGTTATCGCTGAAGCATAGTAGTCCATATGATCTACATGTGATTTCAAATGAGGCACCTAGCTATGGGTGCAATAAGCTAGGTGGTACCCTGGACCATTGTGGCATGATGATGCCTGGATTGTTGGTGTTATGAGCACTCATGACTTGATGATGTGGGACCTTATTGGTAGGGTGTCGCCACTAATGATGAGATCTTTCACTTTTTAACATGTTTACCCTCCTTTGTACTCATGTTATGCTCCAGCATGGTATTATAAGTAGCATGAACTTATATGGACATGAATGCATTGAAAATTTTATGCTTATGTGCTACACTTTGGATTTCATCTTGGATTTTATATGATTAGACTTCATTTCATGGGCTTATGATTTTCCCAATGCATCATTTTTCTTCATAAATAATTTGCAAATAGTATGAAAGTCCTTGTTCTTGAAAACATTGCAAGGATTTGTACTCATATTGTATATGTTGGAATTATGCAAATTTTCATTTATTGAAATCGTGGTTTTATCATATCCATTCCACTCTCATATATATGTTTTTGAAATGAAGTATAAACTATCTAATTAGATGTAATACACTTACACAACCACAAGCTTGTTGAGATAGTGTTGCTTACAATAAATAATGCAGCTTGAGTTAGACAGAATTGGATGAGGATAGTAGTAGCCTAAGACCATGCTAACATTGTATATTTAACTAAACATTTGCATTTTCCTTTCAAGTTTGGGTTAATGGACAATGTATTTGTGACTTCCATTAGAGTGGATTGGACATGTGAATTTATATTATGTACATATTGAACTGATTCCATAGATTCTAGGGAATATTACATCATGATTTGAATTGTTTTAAAAATTAAAATGTTATATATTTCAAACTCATGAAGTGTTTATCAGGTGTATCGCACAACATGTGTCAAGTCCATAATGTTTTAAAAACATAAGAGATTATGTCTAATTTTTTGTAGAAATGAGTAATTCATTTTATCAATAAATCCATATTTTATAAATAAAAATGACATTGGAAAAAGAATTTAAAAAAAAATCACTATTTGTTTTCAAAATGAATTTTCAAAGTAGGGGCCCCATATTTCTTAACAAATTGTGAAAATATCATTTAAAAACTTTGATCACCATAAACCTCTCCATAATTTGGTGAAAACCTGCAACCACTTTCTCCAACCTAACTCTATAGGGAACCTATACAACAAACCATCTTCACAATATTATAGTCCCAACAGCAATGTCATGAACTCCAAGCTAAACCTTAAGCTTCATAGATTCTAATAAGAGGAAATAGAGAGAACTTTCCTTGGATAGAAACTTGTAGCTCAACACTATTAAGAGAATGATACATGTCTTAAACATGATTCTCAAACTACTCCTCACTTAAGAAGCCATTTCCAATCATTTCCCAAATAGACAAAAATAGATGATTTAATATCACATCACCTATGGGGCTTGCATTTGTATATGTTCGCTATCCATGTTTCTAACAAGAAAATGAAATCCATCCAATTAAATGTGACAATATTTGTTGATTCCTCTCTTATAACTACCAAAAAACCCTTCTCTTAAATGTATCTTGTACACATGGCAGTCTTTACTCTATTGAAAAATATGGTTTACAGCACCAACCATCTTCAACTTCATGGTACATTGACCTACCCATGTACACATAAAGGGACATTGTATCTTTTCTCTCCATATATATAAACCTCCATCGTACTTTTCATCGGAGTACTAACTCAAGTCTTAAATCATGGAATCAATGACCAATTCATCCTCCTCCTTGCTCTCTCTTCCTTATTCTCCTCAATTTCTAATGAGCACCATGTGAATGGATCTAAAGTCCAATGTGAATGTCCTCAAAGAGATTGTGACGAATGATTACACCCTCAATCCTTTGTAATAGCTTAGCTTATAGAACAGAGTAGAATATCCATGATTTGTTGCAAGGACTATGGTGGAGTAGTATAACAAGCTTACTAACTACTTTGTTGAGCTCAATAAGGTCAATCCTAGAACAATAATAGCCTTGATGTGTGATGAACAAACTATCTTGGATTGTTCTCCAAGGTTTATGAGAATATATATATATATATATATATATATATAACAACAATGAAAGAAGATATTCAATGGTGTATGAACGGGGTGGGTTTAGTTGGATACCACTTGAAAGGACAGAATAAAGGACAAGTTCTAACTGCCTTTGAAGTTTATAGGACAATGGTTATTTTTCTAATGCCTAGGCATTATGGAGAGTGAGTTACAATCATCTTGTAGTTGGTTCATTGAGCTTTTAATAAAGGACTTACCAATTGATGATAATCAGTTTCAATGGACCTTCATCTTTTGTAAGAAGAAAGGGTTGATCAATAGTTTAGAAAAGACTCTACCAAATGCAGATCACAGAACTTGGGTGATGTATCTTCATGCCAACTTCAGAGTTTACAGATTCACTATAAAGAAGTTTGAATACTTTCTATGGATGTTACCTAAGGTTGACAATATGGCTTTCTTTAATAAGGATAGGAAGAAGTTGGTGGATGACAGTGAGAATGCTATGAAATGGCTTGCAGATCAGTCATCATCAAAATGTTTCACAACCATTTCAAAACAATGCCCAAATGTGGCATCTTAACCAAAAAACTTTTGTAATACATTCAAAAATGTCATTATAGAAAAGGAAGAGATACCAAGACAAACACTGTGCGAGGGAATAAGAGAGTTGGTTATGATCTAATTCTATAATAATAGGAAGAGATGCTAGCAAAAATGAGACGAAGTCTTTTATCCTAGGATTATGGAAATATTGGAGAAGAACCAAAAAGTTGGTTGGAGAGTAGTGGGAAGGGACCAATAAATTATGAATGTCCCTAAGAAATGCTATAGCTGCAAGAAGTGTGACATACATTGTCTTCATGTCATATATTGCATCTAGTTTAGGAAGGAGAAGGTTGAGAACTATCTCTCATTGGTACAAAGGAGAGGCTTATTTAATGAGCTATTGACCTATATAACACCCATGAAAGGTGCTAATATGTTGCCTGATAGTGGTCTCGAGCCAATGCTTTCTCCATTCCTGAAGAAGCAACCTAGCTGACCTAAGAAGTTTAGTAGAAAGAATTTCGGAGAAGAGAACCCTTGTAAAATGAGCAAGAATAACTAATCCTTGAAATTTAGTATTTGCTAAGGTTGGGAACACAATAAGAGGTCCCATCCAAAAAACAAGAGGAAGCAACCACCCACTAAAAAGATAGAACCCACTCTAAGGCAATGCCAAGTCAAGGGGCATAGGCTATGTCTAGTAGATTTCCTAAATGAAAGAGGGGCTAAAGTGGTGTAAGATGGTCGTTGAGCTAGATGGTGTTCATATAAAATGTCAGACCATAAGCCAGGTTCTAGTTGTCATTGGAATTGATGGCAACAATGACCATTTTCCCATTGCATGGATTGTTGTAGAGCGTGTATGTACTAATTCTTGATCCTGGTTCATTAAGCACCTAGTGGCTGATAATGGGGTCTTGGATAACCAATATAAATGGAACTTCATTTCTAATAAACTGAAGGGCTTGTTTAGTAGCCTTGAGGAGATTGTACCACACTCAAAACATAGGACATATGCAAGCTCTAAGGAAAGAGTTTTAAAGAACTATTGTCAAAGGAAACTATAGCTACCAATGTAGGACTCTTTAATGTAGCAATGAAGGCTTTGAGGAAGTATAATAACAAGGAAGTGAAATGGTTATCAAATAAGTACCCATCTCATTGGTCTAGAAGTCATTTTGATACTCTACCAAGTGTTTCATGTTCTACAATAGCATATGTAAGACTTATAATGTGGCAATTATGGAAGAAAGAGGGAAACCAATTGTGTCTCTACTTGAAAGCAGTAGGAAGATAGTAATTACTCAATGTTCTAAAAGAGATAGAGCATGAGGGGATATTGCCCCAAGATTGTCACAATCATAGAGAAGAACAATAAGTCAAGTGGGGCTTGTATTCTTACTCAAGCAAGGTCTAGCTTGTTCCAAATGGCTTGCACATGGGGTAACCACTATACAACAAACTTAACCAAATGACTCTTTTAGAAGATGGAGTGACAAGCTACCTTAGCCATGTAAGCCACGAGAGAAGGTGACAAGCTATGGACGTCAAGCCAAACCATTTAAGTCACTAAAGCCAAGGGATGGAGCCATGAAGCCAAGCTAAGAGAGCCATCTAAGCCAGCCAATGGAGCCCTCAAAGTTAGCCATCAAAGCTATTAAGCTAAGTGAAATGGAAGGCTAAGATTGGAGGAAAATCAAGAGGATTAACCATGATATTTTAAGGGAAATTTTGCAGAAATTTAAAAGAAATCTTATTAGGATAAGTTGGCATGTGAACCAATAGGATGAGACCCTTTTATTTTTTATGCTTTTCCCACTTTTTTTCACTTTCCACTCACCACCAAATGCACCCTCCTAAACTCATGTCCAAACCATCTAGTCAATCCCACTTCTTAGAAAACCACTTAGCCAATAATTTTCCCCACCTCACCCCACTTTACTATTTGGAGATTAAAGGTTTTCTAAACAAGAAACCTTAGATCTACTTCAATTCAAGCAACTTCAAAACCCTAGAACTTTCCACATCTTTCCCTAACCTTTTTCCTTACCTAATTCCTTCACGTTCCATCAACTAAACATTAAAAAATTAGAAGGGAAAGAGCTCCACTTTCCTTCTAGGAAAAAGATGCATATATCCTTTTCAAAATTAGAAACCAGCCAGTCATGCTTCCTATCTCTCTAATGTCATGTTTATGGAGTCATCTTGCTAATTTATCTTTCACCTAACCTTCCTCATTCAATACCCTAACCCTAGGGCCACTTTGCTTATTTTTCACTCCTTCCTAAGGAAACCAGTCATCTATATATAGCTCCATGTTCCATGCAAATTTTCTAAGTAGAGGTTGAGTGACACAACCTTGAATTCTAGCTTTCCTTTGGTGCTTTAGATGTTGCTAGACTTTGGAACATTGTAGGTGGTGCTTTCCTTCCTTAGGTCTTCTTCTTATTCTCTTACTTGCTCTCCAATTCAGGTTAGTAACTTAGTTGTTTTACTTTAGTTCCGTTACTTGCGTTTTTGTTGTTTTGTTCCTTAGAATTCATACTACTTTCCAGCCCTTAATCTCTTTCTTCTTCACTCCATTCCATTAGTTTTCTTTGTTATTCAATCAAGATTCAAGTTAGTTATTCTCAAGTAGTGATAACCAAAAGAATCATCATCATCATCATCATCATCATCATCATCATCATCATCATCATCATCAATATGACCTTGTCCCAATTAGGGGTCAATAGTGATAATCAAGAGAAGACCTAGCTTAAATCCTTGATTTCTCCTCTTGAAATTCATGTTTTGTTCATGATTTGTTTTCCTTAGTTTTAGGTGATTTTCCCTTAGCTAGTTCACCCACTTAGCCTTTGTTTCTCTTAAATTCCTTCATGGGTTTTCTTTGCATATCATTATTCTTTGGATTGGAATCATTAGATTAGAATTTTGTTGTTGTTTAAATAGGATTTCTAGCTTTGAAAAAGTGCTCAAATTCCAAAAATTTTAGATAGTTTTATGCTCATAATGTTGATGTAAATTTAGAGGTGATTCAATAAATTTCTTTGGGAATTCTCATTATGAATTGTTTATTTCATCAAAGTACTTGAGATCTTGCTTTTTCCTTGCATAAAAGTTATGGTTCTAGTGGCTTTCTAATGCAAGACTTATTGACTACTCTTAAGTACGAAAATCTAAAAATTGATTTTTCCTTAACTTTGTGCTTTAATTTGAGTCATCTAAATATTATTGTTACTTGAATCTTTAGGTACCCATTTATATTTTCATGTTATTTATTAGATCCTATAGTTAGTTTGCATGTTAGATTTCATTAGAATCAGCAATTTCCATCATCTTTAAGGCTTCAGAATTATGTGCACAATCCAAAAACCATGTGCATGGTTCTAAATCTCATTATCCTTTGAACTTTGGTTAATTTAGTTGTTAAATCATGTGTTATAGTAGTTGACTTAGTTATTTTTATGTTGTTTTAGGTTTAGAAATTTTTCGTTTTGAATTTTAGAAAGTTCTATTCTTGGTAAGTTTTAGTTTAGGAAAGTTTCTTTTTAAGTAGTTTCCTTAAGTTTAGTTTCCTGATTTGAATCTTTCTAATTCTATGTAGTTTCTTTATTTATTTACTATTAATTAGTTAAGTTTCCAATTCCAATTATTAGTTTTAAATTTTAGTAAGTTTTCCTTACTTTTAATTCTAGATTAGGAAAGTTTTCATTTTTGCTAACTGCCATAAGTTAGTTATTTCCTTACTATAAGTTTGCATGCATGTTAGTTTAGTAAGTTTTCAATTTCATTGTAATTTGATTTTAGTAAGTTATCTTTCTAGTTTTAGTTTATAATTCTATATATGTTTCTATTTTGAGTACTTTAGTTTCTTAATTCAACTACAACTTTGTCTCAATGGGTGAAGTTAATCAATTTAAATAAAATTCAATTCATTGCAAATCTATGAGATTCTTCATCGGATCAACCTTGCTTGTGTGAAAATACTATATTGATTCATGTGCTTACGAGTAATTTTAAAGCTACACCAATTGTCATTCCTTGCCCTCGTGTAGTTGCATGTGTATGGTTTAAGAGGCAAGAACCTGAGAGTTGTGTCCCACAAATGCAAGAGAGATACCTACTAGAAAAGCTAAGAACCAATTATAGCTCCCATGACTTTTGAAAAATACTGCCACCATTCTGCAAGAAGTAACTAGGCAGACCCCAAAAAAAAAGAGGATAAAAAAGAGAGAAGAAGAGAATCCACACAAAGTAAGCAGAAGGCAAAGGAACTTGAAATGTAGCATTCCTATATTGAGAGTCACAATAAAGAACCACTAAAACCACCATTTCAAATCCAACCTCAAAGCTAGCTTCAAACCCAACCATATGCCCAAACTCTCAAAGCTAGCCTCAAAGCCACCTCAAAGTCAACCTCAAACCCAACCTTATGCCCAAACTCAAAGCCAGGTCGATACACCAAGGCACAGGAAGAAGACTAGTTGCAAGAGGGTTAGGGATGATAAAATACAATTTGAAGTCATTCCTATGAAACTTTTGTTGCTTGCTTTTAGTGAAAAATTAAATCATCTAATGGGCTTCACCTATTGCAAGTTGGAGGTGAGAAAGGAGCTCCAACTTCAATTATAGTGAGACCTTCAAATGAAGCCTAGCACCCAAGAGAACAAGAGAAGGGCAATGCAGTGAACCCAAACTTAGTATCATACTAAGACAAATTTCAAGATCAACACATCTACAAGCTAGTTTCACTCAATTTAGGACTGTCTACAGTAAATCAACACACTAGTTATCTTCAACAGCTCCAATTGTCTTTTGTTTTATGACATGTATTTATTGGCCTTGAAATGTGTAAGACCATTGACCTTAAACCTTTTAAGACCAAAGGTTTTGAGCCTTTAGAATGGGTCATTCTTCTTCTACAGTCAAAAATAATTTAGATGAAATGGATGAAATTATATATGGAATGTTTTGTTCCAAAGGTTATCTTTGAATCTATGGAATATTTCTGCAAGTAAATATGCATGGCATTGAGCCCCTTTTTTGCATTTCAAATGGATTCACACATGACAAAGTTCCTTTTAAACTTAAATGTCTACAACTAAACATTTGGATGATTCAAACCAAACCAAGTTTCCCATTAATTTGATCTCAATTACACAAATATAGCATTTTGGGTTCAATCCAAATGCATACAACTTCAAAAACTATGGGTTTCAGTACCATTACACCTGATAACAACCACTTACACTAGTCTCAGCAGATATTGCAGATAACCACATAGCATCTCTTTCAATGCAACTCTAGTAAATTAACTTCATCAAATGACTTTCCATGCATGACATAAGATACTTTCCAGATGTGGGTCCCTAGTCTTCAAAGCCCTCCTCACTACTTGGCTCCTTTTATGACTAGAGATTCACATGTTTCCTTATACATTACAAATAATGCATCTAGACTCAATCATGTCCATATTTGTTCAAGCCATTTTCCAAATCTTTCTTCTACCAATTTGAATAATTCTCATTCTTAAATGTCTAACTATTTCAACGACCATGTCCCTTTTTTGAATTCTTCCCCAATCTCTTCTCCACAATTGGTGCTTAAAGCTTCATTGTCTCCAACTTTACCGTTTTCTTCAGCTACACGTGTCCTCATTGACTTAAATTCATTACAGCTGGTCTCCCCATTGCACGAGCAACCTGAGACTAAATAAGGTTCCCACACACGTCCTCTCGCCTCACCCAATCACGATCCCAACAACCCCCCCACCCCCATGATAACAAGTTCTAAAACCGTGTTTAAACCCTTTGAAAGCACATTTATTTCCCTGAATTCTTCATTAGATTGTGCTCATGAACCAACCACTATTACCCAAGCTTTAAAAGGACCTAAGTGGAGGGCGGCAATTTCCAATGTGTATAATACTTTAATAAGCAATGGAACTTGGGATCTTGTCCCTCGCCAACCCAACCAAAATCCTGTTGCTTGCAAATGAGTATTTCAAATCAAATGAAATCCCAACGGTTCAATCGATAAGCACAAAACTCGCTAGTCAGAAAAGGGTTTCATTAGCAACTCAGCCTTGATTTTTACGATACCTTCAGTCCAGTGATCAAACCAACAATAGTGAGTGTTGTCCTTTATCTTGCATTATCTAGAAACTAGTCTCTTCGCTAGTTAGATGCCAATAATGCATTCCTTCATGTCCTATCTCTCAGAAGATGTCTTCATGATCCAACCTCTAGGGTTCATCAATGCAAGTTTTCCCGACCATGTTTGCGAACTCCGTAAAGCATTGTTTAGTCTCAAGAAGGTACCACATGCTTTGTTGCATTAACTACGAGGCTATCTTGTTTCTGTTGGCTTCAATAATTCTCAATCTGATCACTCTCTTTTCATTTGTTCTTGTGATGGAATTATTATGAATTTACTCATCTGTATCGATGACTTGATAATTACCTGAAGTTACAGTAATTTGGTTGCTTAGTTCATTAAATAATTGACTGATTTTCAATCAAGGATTTGGGACCTCTACACTATTTCCGGAGTGTTGAAGTTCTTCATACACCCACAGGTATGTCTCTATTACACTGATCTACTTCAACAAACTCAAATGGATGAAGCCAACGCCGTTTCCACTCTGTTATCTTCCAATGCTTTACTATCTCTTGCCGATAGTCCTCATATTCACAATTCCACTGAATATTGGCAAGTGATCAATAGGCTTCAGTATCTTTCTTTTACACGCACAGACATCACCTTTGCTATTAATCGTCTCACTCAATTCATGCTTCAACCCACCACCAATCACTTGTTATCAAATGGGTTTTATGTTATCTCAAAGGTCAGCTAGACATGGCCTTTTTCTTTGAAAAAGTTCACCTTGTCACTTAATGCATTTTCTGATGCCAATTGGGCTGGCAATAAAGACGACCATAGTTCAAAAAGTGCCTATGTTGTTTTGTAGGTCATAATCCTTGATCCTAGAGTTTCAAAAAGCAACGATCCATTGCCTGCACATCCACTGAAGCTAAACATAGGGATGTTGCTTCCACCACTGCTGAGATATATTGGCCACAATCACTGCTCAAAGAACTCCATGCTAAACCTCATGGCCAACTTGATATATATTATGATAATATTGACACAATCTATCTTTGTGCCTATCAGTCTTTTGCTCAAAAATGAAAATTATTGAAATTGATTTCCACTTTGTTCGTGATAAAGTCCAACATGGCCACCTACTTGTCTTTCATGTTGCTTCCACTGATCAGCTCACTGATGTGCTTATTAAACCTCTCTCTTCAACAATTTCTTTATCTCCATTCCATGATTAGTATCTCCAACGGGAACACCATCTTGCAGGGGCATTTCAGGAAAGGAAATCGATAGCATTTATCTTTGACTATTTCTATATATGTATAGTTAACCAGCTCATTGTTAGGCCTTAATTATGGATCGTGTATATTAAAAATTTTCTGTAGCATTTATCTTTTTTTATATTTTATATATAGGTATAGTTGACTAGCTTATTGTTAGGCTTTAATTATGGATCGTGTTTATATACATTCATTGTGGATCAATGAGAATATTGAAGAGGGATTTCTCCAAGTTTATCCGTTCATCAAACCTTTTTAGATCCGATGGATACCCTCCTTGAGTAAGTGTCTACACTCAAAAGTGTCTTGGAAGCAGGAAAGGCCTTAGGCCCCATTTTGGCATAAAAAAATGAGGACTTTCTCAGATACTAAGGTTGATCCAAATGGAGTCTTCCTTGTTCAGGACTCTCCACTCTAGCATCATTCTTAGTGTTTTCTCTAAGAAATGAAAAATATCTAATTCTCAGTCCCTCTTATTGCTTTCTTTATAGAATTCCATTTTACCTGGAGCATAGCTTTCTAATTATCCCATGAAGAACTTTTCATTAGATCACCGCAATGTTTCAGGATTCTTGGAGACCGAAAAAGCATGGAGTGATGTAGAAGTCAAAAGTGATTTGATGAGGGTGCTTTTGCCTGCAGTGGGCAAGATATGCATTTTCCAGCTGGTTAATTCCTTTTGGGTTTTCTCAACAAGGTTATGAAAGTCGTGTGGTTTGGATTTACCAGCAAAATTATGAATATCCAACTATTTTGTTCCCATAATATCATTCTTTATAATCAGGACAAGCCTAAAATTGTTTTCTGATCCAGGGTGAACATTGCTCGAGAATGCCACCGCAGATTTGTTGTATGAAATAAATAGTCCCGGTTGTTCACCCAATTCAAAAAACACTTTCATCAGTTAAGTCACAATGTCAAAAGATGCCTTTGAGAAGACGATCAATTCATCTGCATACCAAAGATGCCAAATGAAAGGAGAGGCTTTATGGACTTGATTGGAGCAATTTGTCCTTGATTTTCGTTGCCAAAGAAGTAGAAAACACCTTTGTGGATAAGATAAATAAAAATGGTGACACAGGATCACCATGCTTCAGGTCCACTTGGGTTTGAACCACTTAGATCTTTCGACATCTACAGAAACATGGCGACATAGGGTCATCCTCCTTCAGCACCCTTTCAAGAAAGTCCTAATTAATCGAATGATACGCTCGTTGAGAGGTCTGCATTGATAGCAACGTTTTTAATGTTAATTTTGCATTATGTGAAATCATTTATGACCTAATGAACAATGAAAAGGTTTTCCTCTATAGATCTACCTGGAATGAAGGCATTTTGAGCCTTATCAATGAATCTTAGCAAGATAGGACCTAACTCAATTGACCAAGACCTTGGCAATCAACTTGTATAATTCGCAACATAAGCTGATAGATCCATAGTATTCATAGTAGCTGTAACAACCCACAATTTTTTAGTCCTTTTTCATACATTATATTATATTTTAATTGAGACAAAAATCAGGAATTAAATTCTATAAAAATTAAATTTCGTAAAAGTGACCTCATTGAAAATTCAAAATTGGAATATGAAGCCATCATATTTGGAATGTATGCATTGAAACAATTCCAACAGCATAAAGAAAACTGAAATTGGAGTTTAGATGGAGAAGAAATGATGATTTAAATATGGAAGGCATTTTGGTAAAATATAGATAATTACTTAAATGGAGGAGTCGTTTTGATAATGGCACACCCCCCCCCCCTTCTTTTAAGATAGGTGACAGTCAACAACTATCGCCCGACACCAACATAAACAGGAAAAAAAAGAGAAAAGATAAGGGGGAAATGAGAGAGAGAGAGAGAGAGAGAGAGAGAGAGAGAGAGAGAGAGAGAGAGAGAGAGAGAGAGAGAGAGAGAGAGAGAGAGAGAGAGAGAGAGAGAGAGAGAGAGAGAGAGAGAGAGGATGGTCGTCGGAAAAGGATTAGTGTTGTTGGCAAGGAGAAGAAACAAAGGGAGGAGTGCTTGTGGGAAAGACAATGGTCACTGGAGAAAATGATGGCTCAAATCAATGATTCAAGCTGACCATCTTACTCGTCATGGAGAAACCATCAAGATCCATCCTCCATCTTGTTGATCCGGCCACATTTGGCCAAAAAACTCAATGAAGAAACTTGCTGGAGATGTTGATTTTGTCAGAGACAATGACCGCCCAAATCGATGGTCTGAGCACTTCAGCAAGGCAAGAGGAACAAAAGCTCTAAGCTCCCTTTTTGATCCAAAGATGTTTCGCCAAAAATTTTGAAGAGAGAAGGAGACTTAGGTACGTGACTTTGCTATAAAAATGGGGGAGGGATTGGATGATCTAAACCGTTCACGTGTTTCCCTCAATGTTACAAACAAAATAAAGCATTTTGTTCATTGATTAGGAAGATCCAACTGCCGATCATAATGAGACACTATCAAATTTGTGATTGATCCACTATCATGATCAATCCTTGTAATGTGTAGATCAAGATCTATGGCAAAGATCTTTGATCTCAAGCGTGATTGAGTTGATCTAACCGATCTTAATCAATGATTGAGATCTTTGATATTTACAAGTATGAAATTGGATATGAATTGATGATCCACATCATTCAAATGATTTCTTAAGATATTCTAACCAGAACTATTAATGTATTTTTCAATCTAGGATGATCAAGAAGACGATCATGGCCTGATCATTGTAGATAGTACATATCAGGCACTTTGGAGACGACCAGTTAATGATCCGGCCACGTAAATAGATGGATGTTCTTCATATTGACTTATGTGAGGTAGGATTATCATCCTAACCATTTAATTTGATTCATTTTAGCTGTAATTAGCTAAAAGTGTGCATAATTTGTATATAAATGTGCTAAATGAATTTATTATACTAAGAGTCTTATTAAAATATCTATCTTATTTGTGACTGATGCACACATGCATGATTTCATTGATTATTATTGTTCCACTAATATACAATTTGACTATGATGAGTCATATTTTACACGCAAGAGTGAAAATATATGATTTTGGTATGATTTCACAACTGTAAAGTCAAAAAATGGTGATTTGATTTACTATTGCATATTAAGGCATTTGGATGCCCTGTTTTATCACTTAAATTATGGACTTGGTGGAGGTGGCTTGGTGGCTAGTCCTTGAGAAGCTAACCCTAAGATGAGGAGCAATGCCTTAGGATAGCGGGCCACAATTGCTCCTGATTTTCATTTGAAGGCTTGATGGCTGAACCTTATGAGGCTAATCATGGGATGAGGGGCAATATCTTAGGATGGCGAGCCGCAAGTGCTCTTGGGTTTCATTATTTTATCAGAGGAGTGTATATTCATTTTATCTACCATGAGATATGTAATTTTAGTATTTTATGAATTTATGATGGATGTTTCTTCCTAGTAGATGCTATGCTACAAGAGATGTAGGGTTGGCTACCCCCCCTTTGATATTATGAGATAATTAGACACCCACTCTATAGATGGGCAAACTCGTAGGGAGTGGTATCATGGGTGTCTACATTATGCATCCGATCGGCCCCCATGCACAACAGACAAAATCTTCCATTTTGTGTCATTAGAGAATAGCAGTTGATAGACCCAAGAGTTGGTTACCGTATAGCATATTGGTCCATGTGTTCCTTGATGGTTGACTTTTATCATATTGCATGGTCAGTGCACTAGGATGTATATTTCCTATATACCCACAACGTGACAATGTATGGAGGAGTGGTATGAGTACTCATGACTAAAGATTGAGTGTATGACACACTCTTGGGACTCACATGTGCAGGTGCTCTTGTTGATGACTTGAATACTTATTGAGATATTTCTTGCTTATTTGATACATTGCACCAATGTGATTTTTGATACTATTGAAACCAATGTGAGGGTGTCTTGGTTGATGACTTGCTTATTAATTAATATACATTTTTCGAGCTTTTGACTCTCTACATTGATGTGGTTTTAGCATGGTTTTAAACATGCGATTGGTTTGAGTTATTTGGATTTGATATTGGCATTTTAGTAAACCTGAGAGGCTTTGTGTACTAAGCAACTTTTGGAAACTCACAGGTGGCTTGGATGCATTACCTTGTTTTCAACATGATTATGGGCTTTCATGCCTTAGCTAATTATGCTATACTTTATCACTATTTATTCTCATATTTGATATCATGCTAGAATTGTTTTCATGCAGAAGATATTTATCACATGCTTTGTGATTTGATACATGACAATTTTATATTGTGTTAAATATGTGGAAATTACTATTACTATTATTGTCACCTACACAAGCATAGCTTGCTAAGGCATTGTGATGTTTTTGTAATGCCTAAGATACATAAAAAGACAGCAGTTAATGTAAGCAAGTAGAGAGCTAGTAAGGGCATTGGTGGCTTTCAACGATGCATAGAGGTGTTTTCAATGATATATATGGTTTTTTCAAAACCCTGCCTTGGATATTATTTATGAATTGTATATATGTATGGTTTACACTTTTGTAACATGAATATGTGGATATTAGCTAGTTAGATGTGATGGTTGCCATGGATAGACCCTGGGTAGCATCGTTGTTTCTTCTTTATATTTTACTCTATCGTTGAGGTATATGATTTTATCAAAAATGTGTATGGTCTAAACGGATATGGAGACTGAGTCTCACAAATTTTTTTATTGTGTTTATCAGTTGTTTATCGCATCGCATGTGTTAAATGCACTGGTCCAAAATACAAAGGAGACTCTATCGAATTTTAGGTAAAAATAAAAATATCATTTCACTATTAAATCTGTAATTTTGTAGGTCATATAACTCCCAAGGTTTTGAAATGAATGTTTTTCTTTTGAAATGCTACTTTCAATCGATTTTAAAAATGAAAATTTTAACCAGGGACCCTAACTTTTTTAAAAATTGATATTTATATGTTGTGTAAAACCCACAGTGTCACTAGAGCATCTGGCTTCTCAGGAATCAAAACTATCATGGTTTGTAGCATAGCTACTTTTGGGAAGTAGCTTTTAGAAAAGGCAGAATCAACCAGAGTAAGAATAGTTGGGGTTCTTTTATTCCATGCTCTTTGAAAGAAGATTGCAGGAAACCGTTGACAGCAAGGGATTTAGTTGGCTCCATAGCAGAGAAGGCTTCCATGCACTCTTCAAAAGACACTCTACCTGTAAGCGCATTTTTGCCTTTAAGAGCGAGAGGTTCAATGATATTATTAACAAGATTAAGCTATAGTATGCACCGTTACCTTGCAATTTTGCAAGAGGTTGCTTTCACATCTTAAACCCTTGACCTCAAAGTCACACGATGACAATTTAACCATAAATACTAGGGCTTTCTTACTATAGACACTTTGAAGTCCAACTTTTCCTAAACCCAGCATGAGCGTCAGCTTCGTGCACCCGACTGCCCCCTTTTTTATCAACAAGTTTAAAGTGATTTGAGGAATTAAAGTTGGATTGGGTTTATTTTGCGTGAAAGACATTCTCATATTATAGGTTCTAAACGTTTTGAGGATTTCCATCGACTCGGAAATAAACTTTCCTTCATTGTCTTTAATGAATGCAATTTTCTTCTTTGCTCTTATCATTTTTTATGATTAATCAGGTGTGAAAAACTCGAGTGTGTAGATCCCCATCCCTTAGCCAATCAAACTTGGCTCTTTGAGCCCAGAAAGTTTCTTGCATGGCAAGAAGGTCATGTTGATAGGCATGTATTTCCCTTTTCGGCCTACATCCAAGGGGACCATTTTCTTGCATCAACTCCAAGGCGTTTTGACGTCGCTATTTATAAGGTCAAGGCTGCCAATTTTATTTTGTGCCAGTATTTAAAACTAGCTTTCAAAGTTTCGAGCTCTTTACAAGCTTGGAAGCCAGCCGAGCCATTAGAAGGTTTGCTCCAAATCATGTCCACACTAGAATCAAATTCCATCTGTTCCACATTATTTCGTGTCTAAAAAATAATAATTCTGATTTGGAACTGGTCTATCAGTGGAAAGCCCGCCAGGGCACTGGTCCGAAGCGAATCTCGGAATGCACGCGACTCTTGTGAAAGGAAAAATATTGATCCACGAACTATTGATCAATGCTTTGTCAGGTTTGTACGTGATATTAGCCAGCCCTGGCCTACCATTGCTACAGGTATAGTACCTCCAACCATTCTCACTTCCATCAAAGCTAATGGTTCGACTACCTATCTGAGATCATTATCAAAATTTACGCTTCCCCTTATTTTATCCTTGGCCAATAAAATGAAATAAATATCACCAATTGACGTACATGGGTACACTGAGTTTGGAGCGTTGGCGGTGATCTTATCCCATAACTTCTTTCTGTAAGAAATCTCAATCAAGTGCATAGTTGTAGCATATAAAACAGAGGGTACCGTTGGTTGATTTTTCAGCAGCTCTCAAAATAAGAAAGTTAGAGTCCACCATTTCTATGCTTGTCTCTCCCTCCAATTCGTTCTAAATAAACATTATGCCTCCTGAATGACCGAAAGAAAGGGATGATGATTCTTCTGTTGCATGTCACGAAGCTTACGGTCAAGGGTTCTACGTTTGCTGTGTTCAATAAGAGTTTCCACAAGAAATACCACCTGCGGCTTAAATGATGAGGTATCTGTTTCAAGAGATCACCAGAAACAATCTTTTTTGGCTCCCCTATAGTTTAAAGCTAGAAGTTTCATGGTGAAACCAGAAGAGAAGAATCAGTACCTGATGGACCAGTGACGTTCGTGTCATTTGTTCTGGCCAAGGCCTCCTCATCGTCAGTATCATTCATCGCCATGGCGATACGGGATCTTATTTGATTGAAGATCAATTTGCATCAGCCATTTCCGAAACTCCGGAAGCTCCTGCTCCAGTTCTTGTCTTTTCCGTTCGAAGTAACAGATTGCTTCCGTTGTCTGAATCTCCTCTTTTCTTAGGAGATTGATGAGTTCTTGTAGGTGATTCCCGAAATGATTGGGAATCGGATAAATGCTGTTTCTTGGAATACGTGCGTGATTAAGCCGAGCTTCTTATAAATTTAGGGGCGTGCCGGAAAACTGACTCCAGCTGTAGGAGCAGAATGACAATTGAAAGGAGTAAGGGAGTGGAAACTGGAGTAAGGACGTGGGAGATAGAATCTTTTTCTATTGCTATAGGGATGAAGGGAGAGTTTGCATAAGAAAGGTAAATGCACCCCTCTTTTCCTGCTATCAGGTTTGGCACCCACATTACCATTAGGAGAGTTACGGGGCATAGAGACGAAAGGTATGACATTAGACAGAACTTCTGAGTCAGTCTCTGACGAAATGGATTCAATGGAAAATAAGGATGATGAAGAAATTGGTTAATGTTAACACTAGCCACAACAGACAAGGCTTTTTCCAGAGACTTGAGAGAAACCAAAAGCAGGAAAAGAAGATTTTGGGGCTAGGATGGCATAGCTTAATTCACCATAAGCTGTATATAAATAGCTGGGTTCTTTTGAAGATATCAATGCCAGGGCCCTTAGCAGGACTTCTTCGAAAAGCAGCAGCACTAATGACGCATCCAAGCATGCAAAGTGGATCTAATACTCATCTAGATGCCCGTGCTTTTTAGAAGGCCAAATTTTCTGCAACCTGCCAAATTCCTTCTGCATGTCCCCTTTCTTCTTCGATTCTAGAAGTAGGATGGTCCTTACTTCTACTCTCTCTCCGTTGGCTTTCTGCGCCTGGATTAAAATCCCCCCATTTATAATCTGACATGCTTTGCACGCTTAAACCATGCTTATCCTTTAACTTTGCTTGTTTGAACTTTTTCCTTTTCGATCCTCGTTTACATCTCTTCAAACTAAATTTTTATTTGTCACCAATCAGACGCCCTTTCTTTTTCTTCGGCTTTAGCAGGAGTCAAAATCTTTGATTTCCATTGCAACCTTTCCCGCTTAAATAAAAAAGAGGGTAAGTCATAGTCCGATTTCCAATTATCTGGAATCACTGATTCAATAGAAATCATCCTGGTCAAATTGGTTTTTCTTTCAAATTCTTCTTGTCCTTGTCCTGGCCTCATGTCTCTTCATGACTTTCTATCTCAAGTTTAGAAGTTTTGAGGAAAATGTCTTCCCTTCCCAGGTCTGGAGAGTTGTTGGGAGCATTTTGTTCTTCTATGAACTCACATTCTTGGGCAGAAGACAAACTATTCATTAGAGGTCTCATGTCGATAAATTTGTCCTCCTGGTTGTCATGTGAGCTCTTCACCAGTAGTACTTCTTGGGTTCTAAGGGAAACTTAACTTTTGTGGTTTGCTCCCCCAAATCAATCTTTAAAAGCTTGTCTCTGAAGAGAGATGTGGGGAATCTGCTTCAGTTGCATTTTTCGGCTCTAAGGGGCTGCTTTTCAACTCTGGGTCAGCCGAGGTTTTATCAATCTGTTATTTTATTAAACTTCAAGGATTTGCAACATTTATGTCCACTGTAAACATTGTGAGAAAATTATCCACAATAGCAACATCCCTTAGGAAATTCTCGTACTCAATGGGTAGTGAAACCTTGAAAGATTGTTGAATAAGAGTGATTTCTTTAGTTCTGTCTTTACTAAGGTCTACCTCAACACAATGTCTGGCAGACCACCCTCTTGAGACTCACTCCGTGTGGAAAGTACAAATTTCTGGTCCAGCGATCGGACATGAGGGCAATGCCAATCTTGTACAGAGCTTTCTCTGACCAGAATACCGATGGGAGATGAGGAATCTTGATCCACACGGAGCCCAGGAATTCGTGGAAGTTTTGAAAAGTTTGGCCTGGATTCCATGGTGTCATAAGCAAAATCGAACCGTTAAACTTCCATGGTCCTTTGCTTTGAATAAACCAGAAGGCCCTTTGAAAGAACTTAATGGCATAAGAAAGATGACCTAGATCAATAAATCTATTATTCGTTCTCCATACTCTTTCAAGGATAGTCCCTAACATCTCTCCTTTGCCATCACCGTTTATGTCCAATTATCTTGGATCATGTTTGCTTCATCATGTAAAACTACGACTTTTTTTATCATTGACTCCAACGCTTTCACTTTTTTTAATGTTCAGGGGATGTGAGGAAATCTGATTTGTTTCCTCGTAGAAGGCTGCTTGTTTTTCAAACGACATACAATTCCACTCAATTTCTAAAGGACCCATCTTAACTTTTTCTTCATATGAAACTCTTTAACTGAATTCATCTTTAAAGTAAACAATTAGACAGACGAAAAGGGATCTTACCTTTGTTCAAACTATCAACCCACGTCCTCTGCTACTACATTCAAAGCTAAATAGATTATCCAAGGGGGAATCGCTACACAGCATTTGGCGGCTTCCGACCTCTCTCAGTCCTCGATCGTCTTGTTGTAGCAGGAGGAAGTCCGCACAACGTTTGCTCATCTCTGTTAAGAGAGGATATCAACTCGCCTACTGAGACAACATTATCTCATCGGTTCGTTTTTTGGTAAAATGCTCATTCTCTGAGATGGGATTGTTGGTGGATCTATCCGGAAGACTGGAAGAGGTTAAACGCTATTTTTCTTTTGATTTCAGTAGGAACTCTAGACGGAAGAACTGCTGAAGAAATCATGGTCGAAAGGCACCAAAGCCTTCCAAGCGTGATGGTGCAAGGAGCCTCTCACCCGGGTGACCAGGGTCCGAGACCGTGAACGGATGTGTGTCTATCATTTAGGGAAAAAATTAAAAATAAATATAAAAGAAAAAGGAAGACATTGTCCAGAGAATAGTGGGTGAACGAGGGAACAATAAGAAACCCATCTCTTGGATGTATGAGTCGTGATGGAGCTTGTCAAAAAGATGCCAATTCCGAAT
Source organism: Warburgia ugandensis (assembly GCA_035236585.1). NCBI lineage: Eukaryota > Viridiplantae > Streptophyta > Magnoliopsida > Canellales > Canellaceae > Warburgia > Warburgia ugandensis. Next base: position 27,689,900 of record CP141130.1, on the reverse strand, counting down.
TTCCACTTTGGGGTCACAATAGCATTTTGTCCTTAAGTGTGCTCCGTAAGTTGCATTTAGAATTTGCTTGATATACTGATTTTAAGATTTGACAAATTTAGCCCTAGTTATAGTTTAATGTAAGAAATTAGTTGGGAGTTGAATGGAACTTAATGACATTTGTGGTAGAAATTGTTGTATTTGCTTTGCAAAATCAATAAAATCTAACGTATGGTAAATTTTTGTTTGGCCTTACATTAAAATATTTTAGTAATTGGAGTAGGCCCTTTGGTTAGTTTATGTTTATAGGCCTTTTAGTTGCAAGTGCACTATCATCCAAAATAAGGTGTACTATGCCAATTATTGGACCCATTACCATCAATAACATTTAAATCAAGGTTAACTCCCACTACCATCATTGTTAATTTCTATTTGTGGGACCTTTAGTTGTAAGTTAACTCCCATCAAATAATGGAAAATAAGGCCCAATGACATCAACTTTTATCTATCTATGGTCTATGGCCCCAGATACAACACTTGTAGACCAACTATATTCAAAAAAAGATTTGGGTCCACCATTAATTTTCACATATTTGTGAGCTACAACCATAAAAACCTATAAATAAAAGTACAATAGACGTATAACCGAAACAAGTATCACTTATACAATAGTCACAGGCTTGGTGGCAGACGACATTAGAACATATAAGTAAAAGTTCGATGGGCCTACATATCAAACATACATCAGCTAAACAGGCTTAAGAAAATAGGTGTGGGCCCTTAAGAAAATAGGCGTGGGCGGATCATCAATTTTCATTTATTTGTGGGCCTACAAATCAAACATGCATAGTTACATGACAAAAGTAAGCAAAGTGCGTGTGGAATCATTATAAGTTTTTACCTGTTTGGAGACCCACTGGCGACAATATACACAGACAAAAAATACATATAGTCATAAATCAAACTAGCATCAGTTAATGCCCAATATTCACGTATTTATAGGCCCACTGTCTTATAACAATCCATCATCGTTGTTAAAGCCTTTCCTCCATTCACCTCTATCAAGTGTCATTGTTTCATTAAGTCTTAAAGTTTTTAAATCTTTTCTTACCACTTTTATCCATGTCTTTTTGGACCTTCCACTTGTCCTTTTAAAACCTTTGGCTTGGATTTACTCACTCCTAATGGATGTCGTTTTTTGTCTCAATTAGACATGTCCAAATCATCTAAGTCTACTCCCTCTCATCTTCTTACATATTAGTACTACTTAAATTTCCTTTAATGTTTTTATTTCTAATTCTATCCTTTTTTACCTTGATACTCATCCATCTCAATATCTTCATTTTAACTATGCTTATCCTATGTATATGTTGTTCCTTCACTACCCACCACTCCTACTCATAGAGCATAACAGGCCTTATAGTCATCCTCTAGAATTTTTCATTCAATTTGAGTGACATCCACCAATCACACAAAACTCTAGAAGCACATCTTTATTTGTTCCAACTTACCTGGATTTGCTATGTAATATCCCTCTCAATATCTCTGCTCTAATTAATTATCGATCCCAAGTATCAAAAGTAATTTTTTTGGTACTTTTTGGTTATCAATCTATAGTGGTGCTTTTCTCCCACTCCTCTCCTTGTTAAAATTACATTACATATACTATGTCTTAGTTCGACTAATTTTAAATCCTTTAGCCCCTATAGCATTTCTTAACAAATTTAGTTCTGTGTTTATGCCCTCCCTTGTCTTATCAATTAAAATTACTTCATACGCAAGAATGAGCAGAATGAAATCTCGTTATACAGATGTTACATAATCATAAATAACCAACATAAAAGGGTACTAGCTCAATGATGATCCTTTGTGCAATCCTATGGTAATAGAGAAATCATCAGTTTCTCTATTGGTAATTATAACATTTGTTACGCTACCTCATACATATCATCAATTATATCTATATATCCCTATAAAACCACTTAGTTGCACAATACACACACCATATTAACTCTCTAAGCACCACATTATAAGCTTTTTCTAAGTCAACAAAGACCATGTGGAGGTCCTTCATCCTCTCCATATATTTCTTTATTAATTATTTAAGAAAGAAAATAGACTCTATGATAGACCTCCCTGGCAACAAACCAAAATGATTGTTTGATACACTTGTTTCATATTGTAGCTTCTTCTAAGTTTGATTCTAAAGTTTTAAATAACTATAAATTAAAATAATTTTGCAATGGGTTACATGCATCAGTTATAAATAGTCATGAATTTCATGAAAATGGCCTACATTAATTTTACCTATATTTGGGTCTACAACTATGAAAACCTTGAAGTGCCATGGGTACACAAGTCCAACTTGTATCAATTCTATTAAATGGTAATTAAAAATAAGCTGTAGTAAAACCATAAAACTCAACAAGTTAAATACAACAACAAGACAAAAGCAATTTTTAATGACATTTTTTCAAAAAAGAAAAACGAAAAACGTGTAACTTGAGATACGTTATCTTTTGTTGTTTCAATCAGAACCCTTGTTTTCTGGCAAGAAATGGCTTTTTTCAAGCAGTCCAATCTTGGCTTTGGCACTGTTGACCAATCATTGCAAGCTCCTCATGATAGATTGCAAAGGGGTGCCATCTAGATTTGTTAGATTCAAGAGCAAATCTAGCATGTGTGAAAATACGAATTTGCCAAATTTGATAGATTCGGTCAATTCATTTATGCGACCAATAAAGGATTTGTAGTTTTTTTTTAGCAAATCCACAAAGTTAGGCAACACCCAGTCGATGACTAACATGCCCTTCATCTAGGGATGTTGACAATTGATCAGTAGCCATGTTCTAGTACATAAATGAGGATGATATCATAAGAAGAAAATTTATCGGTGAAATACCCGAATGTGGAGTGCATTTATCCTCTAATCGGGTGGAGTGCTGACCTCTTTTAATTCTAACTGCTTATTTAATGTGAATCTTAGAATCTTCACGTGCTAGAATTATCCAATCAGCAGTATTTTTTCACAACCAGATATCCAAAGTAGGAGCAATCAAATGAACGGGCCAGATGATCTAAAAGTTGGGTTCTCATGCAGAAAAGGTGCTTGGCTTAGCGTTTTGTTTAGCATTCATCGTATAGACTGTTTAGCATCCAATATCCAGACGGGGCCTAGAAGGCGTTTCTTTCTCAAAACATTTTACCATCTCCTTTCCTTGTTTAATTTAACAAAACCTGTTTCTAAATGTACCTTCGCCAAACATTCGATCTTTTCTTATCTACGAACAAAATCCAAACGCAGCCATAAAATCGAAGGTTTGATGAAATATTTAGCAGATGATGGTGAAGGACATTAGTTCACCTAGAGCTTGCAAACACTGCATGACAACACTCCCCTAGTAAGATTCATAGAGGAACGTCAAGTGGATGAGGCGCATCCATTGAGAACGTCCAGATTTTGCGTGGAGCCCTACCTTTTGATCAGGAAAAAATGTAAGCTTGATCACAGGAACAATCATATGCTAGAACCATCCAATCATTATGATTTTCTATCTACTGAAGATCCAAAAAACCGGACCAATCAGACGAATGGGTTGAATCATTCAAAGGCGCCTTCATGCAGAATTGGGCTACGGTCAATAGATGCGCCTTAGCATTCCTTAAGAGATTTACAGTGTGTGCTTATTGGTGTCTCTCCTGGATGAAACTAAGTCACATAGACGTTTTGATGGACATAACTTTCTTTACATTATCATTGTTAATTTAGACAAAAGAGAATTGACAAATTCCTACTCCGTGGTGCGAGACCATATGAAGCCTAAACATCCTAACAGAGAAGGCAATTACAAACAGCAAAACGACGTGGAAAATTGAAAATTTGATTTTCCCCTTCCTTTCCAAGTGCTACTGATCACCCTTTTCAATCAAGGGTTTCGGGCTGTTCGGAGGGGCCTTGAGGCAGCTTCGGGCATTCAGAAGAGTACAGACAGCGATGGGTCCTCTAGCTAAGGCTCGGAATCTCCTTAACTTCAGATTCTTCTGTTTGCCTTTCGATGATCCCTGCATAACAAAGCATTTGATAAAACAAAATGATCAACGTCAAGTATAGGGACTGGAACTCGGTAAGTTGGAGGCTCCACTAGATCAATCTTCATTTACTGGTCTACACGTTTAGTTCTTCGATGAAGATATAACGATTTTTTATTTCTGTTCTAGGTGTGGACACAGTTACATATTGGTTGGAACGTTTGGGTCGTATTAGTTGCATATCCTCTGCCGGGAGTTTAGATCTTCCAAGAATATACGTCATATTAGTGATCTGATCCAAACTGTTCATCATCTGGGCCACACGTTAGACAGGTTGCATCCCAAAAAATCTTCTCCATTCGATGTCTGATATGTTAAATTTCTTCTGAAATCTTCCACCCTTTGTGTCTATACGTTCTTAAAGTCTTCTAAGTCTTCAATTTTGAGAATAGAACTATAACGGTTAAGAAGCAATTCAGATTATTTGCAACTTGCCTACCAAAATGTGATCTACACCAAGGAGAGATTCGGATCACCAAAGTCCAAGTCAAAAATTTATAATATCATTACCTTCAAGCTAATGTATATGCTAGAGTACTACACTAGAAATTACGAAAAGAATGAGTGCAGGTCTACACGGTGGTGTCATATCTGCACTCCACTTTTTAGTAGCCGTACTCCCTCTCAGTTTTGGGCAAGATAAAACTCCAACGTAGTCCACTTTTTGAAAGGAAATGTCATCCGGCGGATACTTTAACATATGCTTCTTTATGTAAAAATTTAGGTGGTGAACTATTTACCGTATATTTTTCAACATTAAGAAATAGTGGGCAAAATCATCCAATAAATGAGATTTTCAGTGTCGCCCATCTACTGTATATGAGCATGATTATTAATAATTCAAATCTTCCAAAGGGTAGTCCCAGCTGGAATGATAGATTGCCAAATGCTGGGATGGCAGAGCGCCTATCTTTAAATGGAGTATAGATAGTAGGCACCTATATTGTGTCACGCATAATCCAAAGGCAGCTAGCCCATAGGTTCACGTGAGCTTTAATAATTTCTATTCTTGATAGCAGTAGTCCATTTATTTCATGTGTCTATTGCTACTTTATGCAAACTATTTAAGCTTTCTATTTTGGTGTAAAATAGACGGTAAAATCATCTGAGGAGCAGACTCGGTATAGTGAGTTTAACACTTGGAGCAAAAAATCTAATGATTTTTTTTATTTTTTAAATATTCTCTTACTTGCTAACGTAAATCTTTGTAATTTATATGCTCTATCGAAATGATAACTAATAGCACTAGATATTCATCTCTTTGTGTCTTGTTGATTCTTCTCAAAAACAAAGTTAGGGCATCACAATAGTGTATGCCACCTTAAAACATTCAATTTAGAGAAGCTATTTTGGGTTAATTAAGGAAAAACTACAAAATTAGTTGAGGAGTCAAAAAATTTGTTTGTCAACTGCCAAAATGACTTCTTTAGGTTCGAGTTTCAAAGCTTTAGCACTAATTTGTTTTAATATACTACATTAACATGTTAACCAATATTTAACTACTAGATATAATGAAAGAATTCTATTAATATAAGTAATTTACAAAAAACAAGGAAGTGCACTTGTGCACGTAATCTTAAAAGTTTCTTAAGTAATTGAAAATTTCATTTGAAGAAGTCCTAACTTTTTTATCTTGTGATTTTTTTTTTAAAATCATTCAAAAGCTCTCACGTTCTTTAAGTTCGATGAAAATTTACCCAATTAAATACAAACTTATGAAATAAAAAATATTTTACATCACAATCATACTTTATTTACTGATTTTGTCTCAGACATTTCCTAAATATATTATACATTTGCCTTGCTAATTTATTCCCAAATCCAAACTTCCTAACTATGATTGCACTCTCAAAACCAACTACTTATTACTAAGAGTTTACAATATATCTGTTTTACATATTTTTTGCATTTGTAGTTAATATAGGGATTTGCACATGCTAAGGCACACGAAAGACATATATGGTAGTATCCCAAATCTTTCATCTAGTGAGCATACTCTTGGAATCCACTTTGATAGCCATCCCATTTTGGCTATTAGAATAGAAGATGCATGTGGTTTAGTCATTTTAGCATCTTATTTCAAATACTTTTGGGAGAAATAGGTGTAGATATAATTTTTTGAATAAAGAGTATGGATATCAAGTTTTCTTGCATACAATTTACATACCATAATGGTATTTATATATATATATATATATATATATAAGGCTAAAACTTATTTTTTTCCTTTTCTGTTCTTTAAAAAAAAGTTGTAAAAAGTGAATCAAAAAATATTCTCAAGAGATTTTCAAGTATTGTTCTTGAAAAATAGAAGACAATAAAAAATAAAATAAAAAAAGAAGGAGAAAATATTAGAAACTTTGGGCTCAATTTTGTTTTATTTTTATATGCTAAAAATGAAAGAGTCCATGCCAAAGAGGAGTGGAAGAAGTCCAACTACCCAAGTGCACCTTTTTTATCCTCTAGTATGTTTTTGGAAGACTTAAGGGGTTCCCCATGCTTGGAATAGCTATAAGTTACTTACTAAATTTCCTGCTTGCTAGATACTTTTACCATTAGTTTTTAGGACTTAAAATCTTAGTTATCTAACTCCGCCAATGCCGGTCCCAAGCCCGGATAAAAAAGGAGGAGGGTCTTGTGTCAGGTGCTAGCCGGCAAGGGGGAAGTTGAAGATGATTCTATTATTTCTTTCTTATAAATGAGTATGCATTTGTATATTAGTTTGTGAGGGAGAAATAAAAATCATCTCCAGCTTCTTAAAAGATGGCAACCCTTGTTCAGGTAGCCAGCCGACAAGGGGGAAGTTGAAGATGATTCTATTATTTATTTCTTACAAATAAATATGCATTTGTATATTAATTTGTGAGGAAGAAATGAAAATCATCTTCAGCTTCTTAAAATATGGCCACCCTTGTGCCAGGTAGCCAGCCGGCAAGGGTGAAGCTGAAGATGATTTTAATGATTTTAATGAAAATCATGTTCAGCTTTTAAACTATGGCAACCCCAACATGACATGAATCGAAAACTGAAATTCGCTCAAGCTAGGGCGTTCCCCATAAGCGACGCGCTGCATCGGATCCCGGATGCGGTGAAAAATAAGCAAGGGTTGCTAGGGCGTTCTCCCAAAAGCGACGCGCTACATCGGATCCTAGGTGTAGTGAAAAATGGGCAAGGGCTGCTAGAGCGTCCCCTCGGAAGTGACGCGCTGCATCAGAACCCAGGTGCAGTGAAAAGTGGACATGGGTTCATACCATGGAGGTCGAGAAAGGCGATAGTAAATAGGGTATCTCCAAAACATAAGATTCGCATTACTACATGGAATATAGGGACACTGACAGGTAAGAGTTTGGAGTTAGTAGACACGATGAAACGTAGGAGAGTCAACATCGCTTGTATCCAAGAAACCAAGTGGAAAGGGGCTAAAGCTAGAGAAATAGATGGGTATAAATTATGGTACGTAGGAAATGAAAATAATAGAAATGACGTAGGAATAATAGTAGATAAGGAATTAAAGGATAAAGTTGTGGACGTTAAAAGAATCAGTGATAGAATTATAATAATAAAAATGATTCTAGGGGAGCAGATTATAAATATTATAAGTGCATATGCACTACAAGTAGGGTTACAAGATATAATTAAGAGACAGTTTTGGGAAGATATGGAGGGAGTCATGCAAGAAATTCCCAACACTGAGGGGATATTTATAGGAGCAGACTTAAATGGCCATGTAGGAAAAGATAAGGAAGGATATGATAGAATACACGGAGGGTATGGTATAGGTGAACGAAACGAGATGGGGGAGAATATCCTCGATTTTTCTTTGTCATATAACCTATCCATTGCAAATACACTCTTTAAGAAGAGGGATGAACACTTAATAACCTTTAAAAGTGGACTTCATAAAAGCTAGATAGACTTTTTTCTACTTAGGAATAATGAACGATTTATATGTAAGGATTGTAAGGTGATACCCGGTGAGAGTTTAACCTCACAACATAGGTTAATGGTTATGGATATTCATATTAAAAGATGGAGTAAAAGAACTGAACTTAATACACATCCAAAAACTAAGTGGTGGAACTTAAAAGGAGAGAAAATAACCTCATTAAAAACTAAGTTGATGGTAGAAGGAAATTGGAACTATGAAACAGAAGTAAATACTATGTGGACTAATATGGCTGAGTCCATTAAGAAAGTGGCAAAAGATGTCTTAGGAGTATCTAAAGGTAAAAGGCTATTAACAAAGGAAACATGGTGGTGGAATGAAACAGTGCAAAAAGCTATTAAAGAAAAACGAATGCATTTTAAAGCATGGAAGAAGATTAGAAATAATGAAAACTATGAACAATATAAGAATGCTTAAAATGTTGCTAAGAGAATAGTAAGTGAGGCAAAACTTAAAGCATATGATGAGCTCTATAATAGACTAGGAACAAGAAAAGGTGAGAAAGATGTGTTTAAACTTGCAAAAGTAAGAGAACAGAAGGGTAAGGACTTAGAGCATGTTAGGTGCATTAGAAGCGATGATCAACGGGTATTAGTCAAAGATGATGAGATCAAACAAAGGTGGGAAATATACTTTCAAAAATTGTTAAATGACAATGGCCATGAGAATATAGGGATTGAAAATACTATAAATCTAAATAACACTGGATATTATAGATATGAACGTAGGATTAGAATGCTTGAAGTAAAAGAGGCCTTGAGAAAGATGAAATCAGGAAAGGCCATGGGACCTCATGGTATACCAATAAAGGTTTGGAAGCATATGGGAGATAGTGGGGTAGTTTGATTGACCAAGTTGTTTAACAAGATTATAAAATTAAAAAAAATGCCTGATGAGTGGAGGAAAAGCTCTATTGTACCAATCTATAAGAATAAAGGAGACATTCAAAGCTGCACTAATTATCGAGGGATCAAACTTATGAGCCACACCATGAAACTTTTTGAAAGAGTGATTGAGAAGAGGCTACGACATAAAACAAGTGTATCGGAGAATCAGTTTGGTTTCATGCCTGGGAGAGCTATTTTCTCACTAAGACAATTAGTAGAGAAATATAGGGAGAGAAGAAAAGACCTACACATGGTCTTTATTGACTTAGAGAAAGCTTATGATAGAGTCCCTAGAGAGTTAATATGGAAGGTGTTGGGTGTTAAAGGGGTTTCTCAGGGGTATATAGACATAATTAAAGATATGTATGAGGGAGCAGTAATAAATGTTAAGACCACTAGTGGCGTGACTGGTGATTTTTCTGTCACTGTCGGATTGCACCAAGGATCAGCATTGAGTCCATACCTTTTCACATTAGTTATGGATGAGTTAACAAAACATCTGCATGAGGAGATTCCCTAGTGCATGCTATTTGCAGACAATATAGTCCTACTTGATGAGACAAGGAAGGGTGTAAATATAAAGCTAGAGTTATGAAGAAAAGCATTAGAATTGGAAGGATTTAAAATTAGTCGAACTAAGACAGAATATATGGAATGTAATTTTAGTAAGGAGAGTAGGAGTGGGGCACCAGTCAAGATTGATAACCAAGAGGTCCCCATGAGAGACCACTTCCGATACTTAGGATCATTGATCCATGAGAGTGGAGAGATTGAGAGGGAGGTTACCCAGAGAATCCAAGCAGGTAGGAACAAATGGAGATGTGCATCGGGTGTTTTATGTGATCGGCGGGTGCCACTCAAACTAAAGGGAAAATTCTGTAGGATGGCTATTAGGCTGGCCATGCTCTATGGATCAGAATGTTGGGCAGTTAAGGAACATCATACTCATAGGCTGAGTGTCGCAGAAATGAGGATGTTGAGATGGATGAGTGCTAAGACAAGAAAGGATAGAATTAGAAATGAAAATATTAGAGAAAATTTAGGGATAGCGCCAATAGGTAACAAGATGAGGGAGATTAGACTTAGATGGTTTGGACATGTTCAAAGGAGGCCACCAACGGCACCAGTTAGAAGGAGTGAGGCAATACAAGTTGAAGGTTCTAAAAGGGCAAGGGCAAGGCCCAAAAGAACGTGGATAGAAGTGGTGAGGAAAGATTTAAAAACTTTGGGACTAAATGAAACCATGGTATTTAATAGAGTGGAATGGAGGAATAAGATTCATGTGGCCGACCCCTAATTGGGATAAGGTCTTGATGATGATGATGATGATGAAAATCTTAGTTATCTATATTTGTTAAATTTTTCAAAGACCCAAAATAAATGACTAGGATTAATATGATCCACTAATTTCTCTATATATTACCTAATTCTTATATGTTGAACATGGTGGATGGTTTATGTCTTCCAAAAATATACCTTGGTATGAAAAAGTTTGGTATGAACTTCTTCCATTCCCCTTGAGTGTGGACAAGGACCCAAATAAAATGATTTGCCAATTTTGTCCCAAATAGAACAGATGGCATAAAACAGAAAACTATGCTTCTGAGTTGCATATTAGTGTCAATAGGCCAAAAACATATATATTGGATGTTCTTAACCATTGTTTATAAAAGAAACTTTTTGCAAGTTTTCTTTAAATTTATGAGCAAAAACTAAATCCCAAAAGATAATCTAACCCAGTGGTTGGTGGGAAATAGGCACCTCCCACATTGATAATACCTTACAAATTCAAGGTTGGTTCCATGGGCAATAGATTTGGGAGAGTATCTGAGTAGCTTACTCGTAAGTTCTTCATGTTGGACCTCTCATTATTAAAAAACTATAAGTTCTAGTAGGTTTCAAAGAAATAAGAAATTGGATTTAAAAATGATATATAAAAGTGAAGAAGTTTTGGTCCTCATAAGAGATAATATTGCCTTCGAACCAACAGAGTGAATATGGGGTTAATGATTTATATCAAAACTTTTGTGGCACAACTCTAAAAGACTACTTACAGTCTACACACACCAGTACACCACCTTGCATCACTCTACTTCAGAATACTAGTACACTAAAATTAAAAATAGGAGTAATCCAATTACTTCTTAAATTCCATGGGTTAAATAGTGAAAGTCCTTACTTGCACTTTAAAGAGTTTGATGAGGTATGTAGTACCCAACATACATAGAACAATAGTTTAGATACTGTAAGGCTCCAACATACATAGAACATTGGTTTAAATATTGTAAGGCTTAAACTTTTTCCATTCTCTTTGAAGGAAATAAGCTAAAATGTGGTTTAATGCACCACTAGTAGGTTCTATAAGGACTTCGAATGAAATGAACAGGGAATTCTTAAAAAGGTTTTTCCTTACTCATAAAATAAATACACTCCATCATAAGATAATAAACTTTACCCAGAAAGACAAAGAATCTTTCTACCAATGTTAGGAAAGGTTCAAGGATCTATTATTCACATGGTCCCTTTAGGGTTATAAACCATGGTACATTATAAACTCCTTTTATGAGGAACTTAATCCTAACATGCACAAGTTCCTAGAGACGTGCAATGACAACTTTTTAAATAAACAACCAAAGGAGGCAAAGGAGTATTTGGAATAGCTAGTTAAAAGTGAAAAGAATAGGCTGATTTAGAAATAGTTGAAAATCTAAATAGGCCTAAGCCCACCACCCATGCTAAGGGAGGCATGTATTTCACGTCTGACAAAGATGAATTTAATTTTGTAGTAGCATCCCAAGCTCGAAAATTAGGGGCTATAGATATGGAAAAGAATAACTCTTAATGGATGAACAAATGTGTAGCATCTGTGAAAGTATTGCACGTCTTACTCAAGAATGTCCCACCATTCCAACATTCCAAGAGATACTTCACGATTAGGCTAATGCTCTAAATACATATAAAAGACCTTTCTCCCCATAGTCAGATAAATATAATCCCGATTAGAGGAACCATCCAAATTTTAGTTGGTGTAATGGAGCCATTGTTAATATCTTACAACCTAGCCGATACCAGCCTCACCAACAAAATCAAGGACACCATGCTCTAGCTCCATACCAAACTCATCACTCTCATATTCTTGGACCTTACTTGTCCCCACCCAAAAGACCTATAGATGATAATATACATCAACTTATCCAAAGCCAAGAGAGAAAAACTTCTCAATTAGAACTTTAATTAAAATAAGCCACACAATCTATGAATGAAACGTGAAATATGATGAGTCAAATGATGCAAAATATGAAAAAAGAAATTTTTTAGCTCAACCACTATCTAACCTTAAGGGTGTGCACATATTTGGCAATAATGCATCGAATGCATCATCAAGCACTACTATGGAATAGACTAAGGCTGTCACTATTCTTAGGAGTGGGAAAAGAATTAAGAAAGATGAGTCATAAAAGACTAATAAGGTAAAAAGACTCATTAAGGAGAAAGAAAATTCTAAAGAGAATGACCTCATTCCACCTATTGAACCATGTGCCACTCCTGCTCCATTCCCACAAAGGTTGTATCAAGTCATAAAGAGTATCACAAATGATGAGATTATGGAGATTTTTGAGCAAGTCAATATCAACATACCGATCTTAGACACAATAAAACAAATCTCATCATATGCCAAAATTTTAAAGGATTTATGCACAATCAAGAGAAAATTGAATGTGTAAAAGTAGGCATTTATGATTGAATAAGTAAGTTCAATTCTTCAGCCTCATACACCCCAAAAATACAGTGATCTAGGTTGCCCCACTCTCACTTGTATCATTGGCAACAACAAGATTAATAAAGCTCTTTTAGATTTAAAATCTAGTGTTAATCTATTACCCTTCATAGTCTATGTTCAGCTAATTCTAGGAGACCTCAAGTCAACATCCACTACACTCTAGTTACCTAATACATCAATGGTAATACCAAGGAAAGTAATTAAAGATGTGCTGGTCCAAATAGAATAGTTCTTTTTCCCTATCGATTTCTTCGTCTTTGATAGACAACTAGTGCTAAACGAATAGTAGAAAATTCATGTCATCCTTGGACGTCCATTTTTGGCTATGTCCAATTCCTTAATAAACTACAAAAATAGTGTCATGAAAGTTTCACTTGGTAACATGACATTCGGATTGAACACCTTTGATATCTGTAAGCAACTAAGAGAAATTTCTAATGACTTGCACAGTGTAAACATGATAAATTCAGTTGTGTAAGATCAATTTCTTTCATCTTCCTTACCGGACCAACTTGCAGCCTAGTTGACCCACTTTAATGAGTTTAATAAGGATGCATTAATAGAGGAAGTTAATGTCATCCTTGATTCTGTTCCTATCATGAACAGAGAAAAATGGGAACCTTGTTTTAAGGAACTTCCATTGAGAGAATCCACTCCCCTTCCATCATTTCTCCTAAGCTTGAATTGAAAACTCTACCATCAGATTTAAAGTATACATATTTAAGAGAAAAAGAGACTTCCTATGATAATCTCCCCCTAATTAAAAGCATCTTAGGGGAACAATAAATAGATGCTTTAAAGGAACACAAAAGTTTTATAGGATGGAACATTACTAATATAAAAGTCATTAACCCTTTAATATGTACACATACGATATATCTAGAGAATGATGCTAAACCATGCCATCAACTATAATAAAGGTTAAATCATAATATGACGGATGTGGTAAGAGTAGAAGTCCTTGAGTTTCTTGATGTAGGAATCATCTATCCCATAAATGATAGTAAATGGGTGTGTCCAACTATAGTAGCTCCTCTTACTAGAATTACCACTGGTTGGCATATGTGCATTAACTATAAAAAGTTGAATGTTGTCACTATAAAGGACCATTTTTCTTTGCCTTTTGTTATTAGATGTTAGAAAGGGTTAAAGGACACTAGTATTATTGTTTTCTAAATGGTTACTAAAGGTATAACTAGATATAAATTGCACTTAAGGATCAGTAAAAGACCACTTTTGTATGTTCATTTGGTACTTTTCCTTACAAAAGAATGCCATTTGGATTATGTAATACTCTTGCACATTCCAATGCTACATGTTGAGCATTTTTAGTGATATGGTAGAGAGAATCTTAGAGGTTTTTATGAATGACTTTTTTGTTTTTGGTAATTCATTTGACACATGTCTTGAAAATTAAAAAAAAAAAAAAAAAAATCTTAATTCATTGTAAAGAAAAGAACTTAGTGCTTAATTGGGAGAAGTGCTATTTCATGGTTTCTAAGAGAATTGTCCTTGTCCACATAGTGTCTTCCAAAGGTATAAGAGCCAAAGTTAACCTATTTGCTAATCTACCTATCCCTAAATCTATTAGAGATATTCACTCATTCTTGGCTCATGCAGGATTCTATAGGAGATTCATTAAAGATTTTAGTTCAATGTCTAGACTATTATGTCATCTCCTTACAAAGGATGCCCCCTTTTAAGTGGACAGATAATTGGCAGGAAGCTTTTACAAAGATGAAATACAAGTTAACTGCTGCACCCATCATGCAGCCACCCAATTGGATTCTACCCTTTGAAATCATGTGTAATGCTAGTGATTATGATATGGGAGTAGTATTAGGATAGAGAAAAGATAAAAAGGCATATGTCATCTACTGTGCAAGTAGGACCCTTAATAACACTCAGATGAACTATTCCACAATGGAGAAAGAACTCTTAGCAATTGTCTTTGTCTTGAATAAATTCAGGTCTTATTTAGTTGATTCTAAAATAGTCATATTCATTAATCATTTGGCCCTTAAGTATCTTCTTTTCAAAAAGAATGCTAAGCCTAGAGTAATTAGATGGATTCTTCTACTTCAAGAGTTTGACATTAAGATTACAGATAAAAAAAGAGTAGAGAATGTTGTGGCTAATCACTTGTCTCTCTTAGTCCTCATAGAAACTTTAAATGAGTTACCAATTAAAGACACTATCCCTGATGAGTAACTTTTTCATGCCCCTTGTCCTCCCTAATTTGTTGGTATTGAAAATTATTTAGTCATAGGGACTAAATAAGAAAAGCAAAAATTCCTTTCCAATGTTAACCACTACTTCGGAGATGATTCATACATGTTTAAGTACTGTCCATATCAAATAACTAGGAGATGTGTACTTGAATTAGAGCAAAATAGTGTCATCTCCTTTTGTCATTTAGAAGCATGTGGTGGACATCTTTCTGTATAGAAAATTGTTGCAAAGATTTTGTAGTGTGCTTTCTACTAACCTTCATTATTTAAAGATTCATATGTATTCTGTAAATCATGTGAGCGATGTCAAAAGTTAGGAGGAATAACTTAAAGAAATATGATGCCTCTCAACCCTATCCTTGTTTTCAATGTGTTTGATTGTTGGGGCATAAACTTCATAAGGCTATTCCCACCTTCTTTTGGTTACATTTACATCTTATTGGCAATAGACTATATGTCTAAATGGATTGAGGCTATCCCATGTATGCACAATGATCACAAAATAGTTGTTAAATTATAAAAAGAAAATATTTTTTCTTGATTTGGGGTGCCTGTGACTCTTACTTTAATTGATGCACTCTGGGCTTACAGGACTACACATTAAAACCTGATTGGTATGTCTCGCTATTGTGTTATATATGCTAAGGCTTATCATTTGCTAGCAGAATTGGAATATAGAGCCCACTAAGTAATAAACACTTTTAATTTTAATATGGATAAAGCAAGCTCACATAGAAAACTCCAACTTAATGAGTTGGAAGAGAACAGGTAAGAAGCTTATAAAAGTAATAGAATTTATAAGGAAAAATGAAAGTTTTTTATGCTAAAAAATAATGAGAAAATCCTTTATTCCAAACTAGAAGGTTCTACTTTAAAATTTAGGCCTCACCTTTTTCCTGGAAAGCTTACATTCAATGGACTAGTACATATATTGTTAAAGAAGTTTTTTCATATGAGAATGTTGAGATTGTAAATGCTAGGATTAGCCATACTTTTAAAGTGAATGGTCGATGCTTAAAGACTTTCCTAGAGAATTTAGAAGCTGAGTTCATAACTTTGGATGATCCTATTTATCAGGATTGAGTGGATCTGGTCACTTTGTACCAATTTTTGTATTTGTTATTTTCTGCATCACCAATATTTAGTTTTGGTCCTACTTTTATAACATTATGGATAATGTATCTTTTAGGTTGGAGACATAATCTAGCAAATTCTACTTTCTTAGTTGATTTTAGCGCTTTCCTAAAAAAATTGAAAAGAAATTGAATTTTTAGGCCAATTCCTACATTATGATGAGAATTGGATTTTCTAAAATATAATCGAGCTAACATTAGCTTATTAATGAAATTGTAAATAATTAATTCATTATTTTACTCATTTTCTAATGTATTTCATGAAAGTTGAATATCAAATCACATCTGTACATATAGTTGCATATATATAGTCTAAATTAATAAGTATTTATAACTTAGAGATCTTGAAAAAATTTAGTAGAGACCTATTTGAGAGGTTATAAATGTTCAAAACTCTTTTTAAAGTGTTTAATTGAATTTTGATCCCGCTAACTCTTAAATTTGGTCAATTACCTGAATTATTAGAATACTACCTTTAAAATTCTAGAAGTTTATTGAATAAGATAGATTATATGAAATCTAGGAAATGATTTAGCCATATTTATTACTAAAAAGAAACATAAAGCCCACCCAAAAACATTTGTACTACTAGTTAACCAATTTGAGCCTTGTATATAAGCTTTTTTTTTTTTTTTTTTTCTTTCTTTCTTTCCTTTACCCATGTTAACCTAGTATAAATTATTCATTATCTATTTTCTTCAAAAAGATAAGTTAGAGATGAATGAAGATGCACTTTTTATTTTGAATGAAAGTAGAAAGTGGATATTAAGAAAAGATAAATTTTCTAGAGAAATTCAAAAGTGCTAAAAAGAAAGAAAACATTTGAAAATTTTGAAGAATTTGAAAAAAATTAAAGAAAAGAATGTTCACTTTAGTTCAAAGTAAAGAAGAATTTTCAACTTTAGTAGAAGTCCTCTACTAATTTTTTAAGAATTTTGAATATCCTTTATACACCTTTCTTTTTATAACCTTGTCCTAAGCATACATTTGGTCCTAGTTGAAGACCTATTGATTTTACGAGGAATATTGCCTCGACGAGGATATGACGTTATAGGAATTAAGGAGTAGTATGTCTAAATGTTCAAAAGCAATGACATCATATCTTTTTTTAAAGGGAAAAAATTTAAATTCCTTAGTAACTTCCAATCTTTCATGAGTATATATGAGATATTTTTGCTTTTATTGACTCAACTCACATATTTAAAAGAGAGATATATTTTACTCTATATCTAAGAGTTTTATTTCTAAGTGTATGTCACTAGTGAGGATTGAGGTTAAGATATATTTCAGATGGAGTACAAAAGTTATAATTTACTTAGAGATAAAGATTTTTGCATATGTAAACTCAACTCTGTGTGTGTGTGTGTGTGTGTGTGTGTGTGTGTGTGTGTGTGTGTGTGTGTGTGTGTGTGTGTGTGTGTGTGTGTGAGTGAGTGTGAGAGAGATTTGAGCTTAATTAGAATGTATTTATCATATGGGTAGAGTTTTGAAATTTTCATTCATTTTTATTAGTATGCTAAAGTTGATAATTTATTAAAGATACTTTTGTGAGAAAAAGTTAAAAATTGAATTGAAAGATATTTTTAGAAATTTATGGGTATATTTACTACAAACCCTCACAAGGCTTAACTAGTCCAATAGGGGTAACATAAGGGTTTAAGGGCATGTTGCATATGCTAAATATAATTGTGAGTACTTGCAAAAGTGGCATTTTGTATCAATTTTGTAATTTGATTGTTTGCATGTCCAATAGGGGTAACATAGGGGTTTAAGGGCATGTTGCATATGCTAAATATAATTGTGAGTACTTACAAAAGTGGCAGTTTGTATCAATTTTGTAATTTGATTGTTTGCATGTCTTGCTCGGGACTAGTAAAATGATGGTTGGAGAGTGTTACCACTAATCTAGTATTTAATTAGATCATCCAATCACTCATTTTTGCAAATTTTAGCTTAAATTTGCATTTTAACTTCAATTGATCATCTAACCATTGATTTGCAAAATTTAACAGTCAGATGAGCATCAGGTGTTAATTAGATGATTAAAGTATGATCATATGATTCTAATTAAGTTATATATTGCAGATATACTAGATTTGGAAGTGGATGGCTCAAATCGAGTTAATCAAAATCAAAGGATCAAAAGGCCGCATAGACCCCACAATATAAGATGGAAATGCCTAAGGGAATAAGAAAGAAAATCCTGCAGATTTTTAATATGACTTATGGGAGGAAAGTTTGAAGGCTTGAATCTTTACTTTTTAAGAGGAAAGAGAGGAAAGTTTTGTAAGAGGAAGGAACAACTCAAAATTAGAAGGGGAAGAAACAAAAGAGGAAGGCAAGGAAGAGATCTATAAAGGCAAGCTTTAGATGTAGGAGGTCAAGAATGCATAGAAGAAGAGGATAATAAAAAAGGGAGCACCATTGTAGATCTATAAGGGAAACTAGTAGAGCTCTAATGTGGAAAACCCCCCAAAAAAGGCTTCATCGTAGAAACTGTGGAAGGAAGAAGAACTCCATCATAGGACTGTTGTTGGAAATCTTGGACCAAAATACCCATCTCCATCACTATTCTCTCTCTTGTTCTGCTCTCTCTTCCATTCTATTCATGATCTCCTTTGTTCATTGTTATCATTTTCTATTCCAGTTCCTAGTTAGTTTTTGTTTCCCTTGAATTCCACCATTTTTTCCCCTATTTGTCATTGGTTTTTACCTTGGTTCCCCACCATTTTTTTTTCAAGAATTCTTTCCTCCTTTCCAGTCCATCTTTGTTTCATGTAAAAACCACTTTAGGTTTCATCTTTCCATCTCTTATTCATGTCGAATTTCACATTTCTAATAGACAGGAAGTTGTTTGTCCCCATAAGTCATCTTCTTCGTGGGGTTGTGGGTTAAAGAAGGAATTTTCAAGGCAAATTTTGAATTTTCCCTTAGCCTTATTTATTTAATTCCATTTGTATCATGTTCTGTCTTTTTCCTATTTTGTCTTATCTCTTCTTATTTTTTGCTATCCAAGTTTTGTCATGTTCTTAGTTAATCCAGGAATTACTCAATCCAAATCCTTGTTTGGTTAAAGCTTAACTGAATTAACTATTTAGCTTTAATTAACAGTATCAAGTAAATTTTTGCACTTTTTCTTCTAAGATTTTTAATCAATTCTAAGATCTTCATCTAAACGCAATTTCTAGTTAATTTAATGGATCTTATCTTTCATCTAAAATCCAAAAAATAATCTAAGTCATTCAATCTTGATTTTTTTTTGCATCGATGTAGACCATCAAATTTTTTGAAGACCTGCATAATCCAGCTATTGAATCATTAATTAGAGACATGAGGGATGGATTGATGAATGTTGATGGACTCAGATGTGACCACAATTGAAAATTCTTGCAATGATCAAGCTAAAAAAGTGGATTTCACTTGATATTTTGTTCAATTTTCTATCTTTTGAATTTGAAATTGTGTACATTTCATTAATTTAATAGATCTAATTTAATAATTCATTATTATTTAAAAATTTTATATTAATTTATGATAAATTAAATTTTATTTAAACTTCATTTTCTTTAAGTCAAGTCTCCGTGAGATCGACCCATACTTTCACAAGCCATATTGCAATGCCTATCCACTTATGAAAAGTAATCAACCATATACTACTAAAATAGTGGGTTACTATGTAATTCAAAGTGGTTGAGTGACTTGTTTTGTAATTCTTCAATAGTAAATATTTTTTTAAAAGAAAAATATGTATCTATCAATTCAAAGGAGGATATAGGTCACCTTTAAGACTAAATTTGGGGCCTAAATTTGTACAAAGTATTGAGATTTATATATGATGCTAGATCACTTTTCGATCAATAGTACATTCTAGGAACGTATATAAATCGCATATAAGTATTCTTTCATTCTTAGGCATCACCTAAGCATTTTGGTAGTCTATGACTAAAAAGGTACATATAAATTACATATTAGATATTGATAGGTGGCACAAAATCTTCTCTGTTGGTGACCTTAACTATTGACTTGTTCATATTTTTCAACTATTTTCTTTTAAAAAATTTATTCCCGTATAGAGTAATAAATACACAAAAAATACTTCTGGCCACAGTTACAAATTTCTAATTTAGGAAAAGAAGTAAGACAAATTCAAAAATTTTGAGAAAAGATCAAGAAATTTTTTGCAGACAATTTAAAAAATTAAAAAGATTCTCAATAATAGTGGATTGCTACAAGGAGAACAAATTGTATGTTCCTCTCATATAGACATACATGTAGGGTTTAAGCGATCTAATCTATCCATCACTTAGGCACTACTTTAAATATGAAACATAAAAAAACTCATGAGATTTGGATGTTTATAAACTATAATGCTTTTAGTTGTGAAAGTATAACTAGTTTCATCTATATAAAATGCATAGTTGTTAGCCCAACGGTCTTGATTTTTTGTGTATAGTCTATTTATGACATGATCTACATGTGAATGGCTTAGGTTGCTCCAAAAAAATGCTCTAAAAATGGTCCTACAATTTATTCTCCCTATACTCTAAGGACTCACGAAAAAAAATGAAACAAACAGTTAAGATGTGCGCTGCTTCTGTGGGCCTAAAGGTGGTTTATGCTTGATTTATATGATTCTTATACGTTCAAAGTCATCTAAGATATAATTAGCACATTGCATAAAAGTTATTGGGGTATTGATATTTAAGAAAGTAGGAAATTTATAATATAATCTAATTTAGAGAGAGAGATATATATGAAAAAGTAGAGAAACATAAGAGAAAAGATGGGAGTAAATGGGAATCAATCGATAGCCTTAATGAGAATAACGTGGAAATAGAAAATTTTAAAAATATAGAAAGGAGAAACATGGTAAAAAGAAAGGGAGCACAAATAAAAGGCACATGGGCTTATATAATATTATAGATATGTACATTTTTGAGACGTGGATTATATCCATTTGAAGGGTAATCTCAGCCCAAGAGTAAAATGACCAAGCTCTTGGGTCTGAAAATACACTTTACCTTTTATTTATGGTTATCTTAGTCCCATGTAATGCTAGCTAATGTAAGCGATAAAAGTAAATAAATAAAGTTTCAAGATTGGAGTATTTTGAACCAAATTGTGAAAAATGAAATTAGGGAATAGAAGGCCACGAAAGATGTTTCGCGGAGAAGAAATATTAGGATAAGCTAGTCTCCATAGTGCACGCATTAAAAACAACCCCTTGGACGCTTCTGCAGTTCCTGCATAAGTATATATCAAAAGAAACAGATAAAATTACAAGAGGTTAAAATGTTTGGTGAAATGCTGAAAGCCGTTTAGCTGGTCACAGACAAGGCACTTCTTCTCGTTATATTTGGTTGGAGATTCTATGTGGCATCTTCCCTTTTTGTTGGAGAGATTTCAAGTAGATTTAGGTAATATGATAATATGTTCTAGGTAATTTGCTTCATAATTTCTTGGTGATACAAACTTTTCATCCTTAGACTACATCTTAGACAAGCTATGCAACAAAAATCTTCTCGATCCAAATCACTAAGGACCTGTTTGGGAAACTTTTACCTTTTAGCTTTTCTTGAATTTCTTTTCAATTTGACAACAGAAAACCAAACATGTTTTGTGACGTAAAATAGAAAAAATTCAAGAAAAACAAAAAATACAAGTTTTCCAAGCAGACCCTGATAAAATGGAGATGAGATCGGTATCTCATGTGGTCATGAGCTTAAGCTTACTTCCGATCTTAAGCTTTTTAGGTGGTGTGTTAGTTTCAGCAGGGAAGTCTGTTAAATATATATTGTTAGTTACCTTACTTCCTAATAACTTAAGCTTTTTAGGTCAATTGTAACCTAACACCTTGTATCTATGCTTTAGGATTGGCTGTAGTAGGAGATAAGGTCGCTGTCTCTGGATCATTTTGTTATTTAATTGTTATATAGTCTCGTGCCAAACAATGTGGTGCAGCTTAGGTGTCTAAGAAACTAAACATCTAATGTGGGCTTAGCAAGCAAAATTGTGCTACTCAAGTTTATGGCCACCTAATGCGTGCATCAAGAAATGGTTTGCCATAACATTATAGCTTGCCCCAAAGTTAGAGATGGGCAGTGGTATTACCTCCCAATAGCACGTGTCACCATCACATTTCTTCACTCTGTTCCCGTTGCCTTTGTGCACGTTATCTTTGCCTGTTTGCATATACACCAAGAAAATGAGGGGCTTATTCAGCATTAATAGTTTAAAGAATAGACATGTATAAATGACAAACTTTTTGTTTCAGTAATACATATCTTGTCTTTGGCTCATGTATAATATGAGTCTTAGGGGAGGACGCCCCTGTTGATTTAAGTCGTTCATCATGTTTGGAGCATAGGCTACTTATCAAATTTTATGTCCATTGATTAGCATATGTTTTTCAACAAGTTTGGCACATATATAATATGAGTCTTAGTGGAGTACGTGCCCTTTTGATTTAAGTCATTCATCATATTTGGAAAATAGGCTACATATCAAATTTTATGTCCATTGATTAGCCTATGTTTTTCTATAATTGAAATCATTGCCATTACTTTTAAGAAAAATTTCAAAGACCCAAAATAAGTAGTTAGAAGGTAACCTAATTTTTGCACACTGATCATGAACAAATGGCTGAGACCTTCTTAAGAAGAGGTTCTAAAGTGGCATGTACTTGTTCATGCACACTATAGCATGTTGTCACAGACTTGCTTTGCCACCCTGATTTCTAAAGAATTCCTTGTAAATACCTTAGATCTTCTATAGTAGTCTATAATACTCTAGGAAAATGGTAGAGTAGTCTAGAAAGGGTAGGAGGGTTCTAGAAGATGATTTGGACTGCTGATGTACAGACACATGGAATAATCCTAGCCATCCATTGAGGAGGTGGATGGAGGAGAGTAAGTATAAATAGGGGTTAGCTCCTCATTTGTAATCAGGCAAGCTCATTGTACATTACTCAATTGAGGAAGAATAGGTTCTCTTTGAGCAAGTTTCTTCTTGAGTTCTCATTGCTTTTGTAGTGATTGTAGCCCTAGTAAGCGAGAGTGGGGAGTTGAAGGCTGAATTGTGCTTTGCAAAGGAGTTGCGCACAAGTGCCACACGGGTTTAGCATAGGTGAAATTGCAACCCCATGATAAGTGACATCAGAGTAGGTCGAAGTAGGTGTTGCTTATTGAGTATTGGAAAATTTTCATGCAACATCATGGCAAGTAAGTTACAAGTGACCAATATGGATGTGGAGGTTCTGCAGATGTCGACTTAGGAGAAGTTCAGAGACCTATCAAGCAGTTGGCTTTGGAAGTTTGACTTTCTACTTTGGAAGCTGGATTTGGTAAATTCGAGCAGACTTTTTATGATTGATTGAACAAATCTAGTGCATTCATATTATGCCTTGCATAGCCTTAAAGACATCATACAAAGTACAGTTGAGGTGTCTAAGTTCATGGATGTTGAGATTACTGAAGGAGTGGAGTGCATGTTTGATTACCCTGAGTTTATGGCATGCAATGTAACCAGTCTACATGACGAAGTGGCAGGTTTGGGGTTAGCAAAGGAATCCACAACTAGTGTGGTGACAACACAGATAGGCTTACCACACCTAAGTGTTATGAGATTCCTTGGGTCTAATGAGTCCTAAGAGAAAATGGTGATCGATAAGGGTATCAACACAATTGTTAACACAAAGGGGAGTGTACCACAATAGGACTCCATGAGGGACAAGACCTAGCAAGGGCATGTGGGTATCACGACAGCTTGTGGAAGCCACGCTGATATGCAGGAGACACATCAACAAAGGGTAGTTGCATAGAGGCACAAGAGGTTTTGCAAATCACAATTGTGCAAAGAAAGAACCATACAACAATGGGGTGGGTGCAGGTTGCACAAACATGGAGCATGTAACATGGCGGATTTCCCAACACTAAGAAAGTTGTGTTGACAAGGGCATCAACATTATCAGGTGGGGGAGAATGTCACGAACTTGTCTGTGAGCAAGGTTCGCAGGCTCTAAGGGAGGTATGCTCAACTCATGGATGTGGCCTGAAGGACGTAGGTTCGTGTTCTTGGATCTGTGAAACAAGGCTTAGTTCTAGAAGGCTTGGTTTCTAGAGAATTCCTTGTAAATATCTTAGATTTTCTGTAGTAGTCTAGAATACTCTAGGAGACTGGTAAAGTAGACTAGAAAGATTAGGAGGGTTCTAGAAGATGATTTGGATCGTTGATGTATAGACACGTGGAATAATCCTAGCCATCCATTCAAAAGGTGGATGGAGGAGAGCAAGTATAAATAAGGGTTAACTCCTCATTTGTAATTAGACAAGCTCATTGTAGATTACTTAGCTGAGGAATAATAGGTTCTCTTTGAGTTAGTCTCTTCTTGAGTTCTTTCATTATTTTTGTTGATGAGTGAGTGTAACCCTAGCAAGTGAAAGTGGGGAGTTGAAGGTTGACTTGTGCTTTGCAAACAAGTTGCGCACATGTGTCATATGGGTTTAGTATAGGATAAACTACGACCCCATGACAATGTGCTCCTACCTGAACTCATACAATGTAGATCTAGCGAGTGATTCAGTTTACAACTCAAAGGAGCAAAAACCATATCCAAAACCAATATTGGAGAAGTTTTTGGGGACAGAACAATGTAACAGTTGGCCTAACCAAAAATATAGATGCAATTTATATTGCTAAACATCTTCTATGAGCATTGTACTTTTGGTGGGAAAATGGACTTTCTCTCACAAGCAAGAGATTGTCAGGTTAGATCCACTCAACACTTAGAAAATAGTAACCTCATATGTTTGGTCAGCCAACAATAGCAAACAAGACTTTTATTATAAACTAGTAACAGACACGTGTAGATATAGGGAGATTAAGGAGAAATTATTTGATAAAACTCATTGTATTAAATAGTATAAAAAAAAACCATTGCATAAAATAATTAATGAAAATTACAAGTGACACCACTAACATATTTTTTTTCAATGATCCAAACCATTTATCTAATCCACATTATATCAGATGGCCTAAGAAACAAAACTCTCACCCAAAGGTGCATTTTGTAATACACCATCTATTTATGACCTCAAAAGTTTTACAAAAGATGTTCTTATGCACGGTGTTTAAATGAAATTCTTTGGTCTTAAGACATCTTATGCATTACAAATCAGTGAACAATTTGGATAATTGAGAAAATTTTAGTAAGTAGGACAAACTTGGATTTTTCACTAATTATTTAATACAATCACCATTCAATCGATTATTTCATCTAATTCCCATTATCTTAGATAGCATAAGTACCAGATCTCATGTCAATTGAATGTTTCTAGGTCCTCCATATTTGGAGCTTTTTGAGGAAGAAAAGAAGATAGCAGTTTGTATTTTGGAGATTTGTTGTATTACACCATCAATCTTTTGGCTTGCAAAGCTCCAAAAATGGAACTTGAGACATCCTAAGACATGAGATTTTGTACCTAGGACATCGAGATGGTATGAATTGGATGAATGTCTCTGATCTTTGAAAAAATAGAAAACTGTTGGCTTGCTTTTCAATTTTAGCAATGCCTATCATACATCCATAGTAACAAAATACTCTATTATTTCCTTTTGACTAAAAATACCCATATTTTTTGTGAGCTGTATCATACTTTATAAAGATTCATCTTTTTAAAAATCTTTCCTTTTAAAACTTGTCTTTTTATGAATTTTATAAATTTTCATTTTTAAGATTCTTTTTGCTTTTATGATATGCCTCTTTTTTTTTTTTTTTACAAAATTTCATCTTTAACTTCTTAATTCTTTTACTTTATTTCAACAATTCAACTCTAAGTTTTGAGTCACTCATCCCTTGAACTATTGCACCAACATTCTATTTCTTTGTTTTTATTTTTAAAAAAGCTTTTAATTTTTCTCTAATTATTTTCTTTTCAACTTTTTTAGCTTTGACCTTTGTAATTTTATCTAAGAATTTGGATATTATATTTAAATTTTTTGTAATAATATCTATATACTAGAGAAGTTTTAAAGTATATAGTGTATTTTTACATCACATTCTTTTATCATTTGAAAAAAAATTGTTGACTTTTTTCCCCTTCTCTTCTGAATTTTTCAATTTTTTTGCAAACCTTTTTTAATTTTCTCAACTTTTTTTCAAAATTTTTACTATCTCTTTTTTCATATATTCCAATATTTTCCAAAATTTATGCCTTTTTTCAAACTCAAACATTGTGACTATGGATACATTCATTTGTATCATATTGTTAAGTGCTCAATTTTGGTCAAAATACCCCTAATTTAGTATTCAATTAAAACATCTAGGCCATCAATTTCAAGATTTTACATAAAATATTTCATTTTAGCTTTAATTGGCCATTCAACCATTGAATTGCAAAATTTAACAGTTAGATTATCATCGGAGCTACTCAGAAGAGTAATGAATGGCTTAAATGATTCTAATTGGGTCCTTTGCATTGCAGATCAATCAACTCAAGTTGGGATGATCCAGATTAAATCAAGGAGATTAGATGAGGATGATGAAGCTTCCTAGAAAGAGAGAACTTTGAAGACTCTTAGGACAGAAGGAATTTGAAGAATAGAGGAGTATTGTAGAGTTTTGGCAAGATTGGACTATTGTTGGACCCCACTCCCTCTCCATCTCTCTTATCCCCTCTCTCTTTCTCTCTCATGTCTCTTCTTCTCTTAAAAACTACTCCCATCATGGTAACAACATCTATCTCCTATTTTTTCCTTCTATCTCATTTTCCTACTCTCTTTCTCCATTCCTTCTTCTCTTCTCTCCCTTGGCTGAACCGTGGGAGGGCAGCCTTCATCTGATCCTTGTCTCCTAATTCTGCTTGCCCCAGGCTTTTCTATGTCTCCCTCATCTCTGCCCTCTTCTTCTCTCCAACCAACCACACTTCACCTCTAAACTCCTCTTTCCCCTACCTCTCTATTCAACCACCTCTCCTCTTGGGCTGCAACGTGGGAGGGAGGGAGGCAGCCAACTTCTCCCCCACGGGCTTTCTCTTTCTACATATGTCACTCTCCTGATCTTCCCTTCTCTCTTTCACTCCCCTCTATTCTCTAATCCAGATCATCTGGCTCCCATATTCAGCCAACCAATCCCTCTCTCTTCCCCTATCTTTTTCTCTCTCTTTCTCATTCCCCCTCTATCTATCTTTACTTGACGCAGATAGGAGCATTTTCCTCTTCCTCCTCTCCATCTCTGCTGCCCCGCAGAGTCGGAAAAGCACCATGCTCCCACTGCCTAGTAGTACTGGTCGGCCCTGCTAGGATCTTTCACCACCTCTGCCTGCACCACCAGAGTCGTCCAGCATCGACTCCACCATGGGTTATATATGTTGGACGATGTCCACCCTCTCTGCTATCTCTCTCACTGCTCCTTTTCCTCTCCTCTCTTCTCCCGCAATCCCTCTCTTTCTCTTATCCCTTACTGTTCTCTCTCTCTTTCTGTCTGCTCAAAGGTAGAAAACTCCACCGGTGTCGTCCCTCTCCCTCGTTTTCTCTGGCCTTCCCCGTTACCGGCCTGGCAAGACAATCCCAGCTTCACCAACTTCGTCTATCCCCAGCTTCGGCGATCCCCTTTGTTTCACTTTCATTGCATCACTGGCAGCACCATTGCCCAGACCTTGATCTTCCTCTGGCCGCATTGCTGCTCTGTCCTTCCCTTGCCCAGACCAGCATTGTCACTAACAGTCCTGGAGAAAGAAACCTGACGTTTGCACTCCCCCCTCCTCTTCTTCTCCCTTCTCCTCCTGCTTCCCTCCTCCATCGTCGGGCTTGATTATAATTTTTGTTTAAAACCAGAATTCTCGTAAATGCTAGATTTGCCTTGGGAAAAAATTAAGAATTCCATTCACATCCTTGTCTTATCTTTTCCATATTCTGTCTTTTCTTCTATCCTTGTTTTACTTCATCCAGGTTCTGTTATCCGTGTTCTATCTTATTCTGATAATAATCCAAGGATAGTGATCTCCATGAATAGTGTAATTCAAGGATGTTTAATTAGTTTCATTTTATGTTTTCTGGACTTGGAATTTTTGTAAATTGCATCATTTCAATAAAACTAAATCTTTATTTTATTGTTAGTTTAATTATGTTATTTTCTTTAATTTTTAGAGAATTAAATTTTATTTAAACTCCTTATTTTTAAAGTGAGTCCCCATGGGATCAACCCGTACTTGTATTAGCTATACTACAATAGCCATGCACTTGCGGTTAAACATCACCAATTTTTTAACGTTGTTGCTGGGCACTTACAAAGGAGTTTTCATAAAATTTAATTAAAAAAAATTAAGAATTGCATTTTTTTAATTTTTTTTAACATTTTAGGCATTTTTAGGTGCATCTTTAATTTTTTTTTTAGTGCATAATCACTTTATTTCTTGAATTGGATACTAATTGCTATCTTTATTTTTCAAGAAATTGGCAAGTGGAGCATCATCAATTAAATAGATTTTTCTTGCTTTCTCATATTAGGAATTTTTTATTTTTTTGAGTGAATCTTGTAGTGAGGCCCCTTTGTAATTTGCACTTTCAATTTCAATTTTAAAGGGTTGTATAATACAGGACAAGTGCAGGATAAGTTGGGTCACACTTGATCTTCATCAAAAGCCCCACTGTAAGTTTACTCACTCATTTATTTTCTAGATTAGGGTTTACATTTAGAGTAATTTTGCATTGGTTGGTAATTTAATTGCATATAGAAAGCATACTTTATATTTATTGTATTTTAGGATTTGCATTAGTTTATTGCTTTTAATTGCATCTTAGGATACGTCTAATGCTTTAAGATGATTTATATGCTGATCAAATTGCCATGGAGTGTGAAAATTAATTAGTAAGGGCACCTGACCCCACAAGATCAAGGGTGGATTTCATCACCACTCCTTGGCCCACCTAGGATAATCACCTCAAGCACGCAGCCATGCCATTCATATTAAGTTAAAATCAATTAGAAGAGACCTATAGGGTCATCACATGCTTGTAGGACCCTCTTAATAGGACACGATTTATTGTCACTCCAGTGCCTTTTGATCACTGTGGTTATTGAAGGTTATCTAATAGAGTCTCACTCTTCGCCCACCTCCTATTGATATTTGTTGAGGTCTAAATGCCTCTTTACACGAGGGTTGTATTAACCACATTGGGCAGAACCTAGCTAGTAAATAGTAGTCAACTCCTAAAGAGAGGATGATCGTTAGATTAGGCTAATTAAAAGCATCAACCCCACATAAAATCAAGAAAATCAAAATATCTGTGCCTGTTAGCCTTAAGGGATTGCTTGATTGTGTCCTTAATTGTGCATCATTCTAGGCATTTAGGTTGCATCATTAAGTCCTTTTCTAAAAACAAAAACCAAAAAGAAAAAAGAAAAGAAAAGAAAAATAGAAGTACTCATTCATTGTATGCAATGATTTATTTTGTTGTATATAATGATTGATTACAATGACATATCAAGAAGGGGATAGATAAAGGATGACTCGTACAAGGGATAGGTTATTTGCCTCAAAGCAAGATATTGAGTCATATTTAGAACCTCAGTACAACAATTACTATGCTTATCTTGAACCACAATATCCCAATTCTACTTGGCCATATGGCTCTGCATATAATGATTATTGTTAAGAGCCAATGGATGCACCTCATGCATTCATTGAACTTGGCAATAATTACTATCCTAAGACAAATTATCAAGATTATAATGAATGGGCTAGGCATCATGAACAATCATGATCTTAGGATTATCAACCATCTCAAGAAGAACTAGCATGGTCGTACCCTAATCAACCCTACCAAGAATATTATGAAAATTAAGGACAACAATTATAGTTCCAACCTAATCAATTCTTTCCCAGTACTCCAATGACATAGCAGTATGTGCCTTTCGAGTCAATGCCTTCATCACAAAAGGAAGACACATTTGACAAGACCCTTGGGTTATTAACAGAATCAACTAAACAAGTTCGTGAAGAGATGGGTCGATTACATGCTGCATTAATGGAAAGGTTTGGAGAATTTGAACCAAATGAGAAGAAGGATGAACCATCTATTAATGATGATAGGATAGAAAATTCATGTGATCATTCTGAAATACAAAGTCCCCTATAATCCACAAAAACCTCCAATATAGATATACTCGAGGTAGATCTGAGTCATTGTTATGATTCTGATGAAGACACATTCATTGAGGAAGATGGTGGATTCATAGAAACCTCCAACCTAGAACCACTCAATTTGTGTCCTGCTTATTTTTACAAAAATAATGAAGGAACATCCTTTAAAGAGGTAAAAGAATTATTGGAGATTGTGCGACCAGTGAACACTCCTCAATGGCAAGACAGAGTAAAACCCCTTACAGAGCTTGAAATTCAAATTGAGCCTTGTAATGTTGAAGACGTACCTGATTGAGACATACATACCTTATTTGCACAACCATTAGATAAAAAATTAGGCCCACCTACAATCTTACCTGTGCTAATAGAACAAGAAGAGAAAGAGTCCAGTGATGTATTAGTCCTACATCAACCAACTCTAGGGTACACATTAGAAAATAATCAAGGTTTAAGCAAAACCATATTCCCTCCTCTATTAATACAAGAACAACCTTTTTGGGAAGGACAGAGTCAGATTATACTCCAATTTCAGGACACTGTAAGGGAAATAAAGGAGAATAAATGGAATACAGTGGTCATTATTATCCTTAATTTTGGTCAAGAAAAGGATCATCAACTTCCATACGGTCTAATAGAATTTAACTTTGCGATAGTTCACATTATTATAGAGATTCCACCACCTAAATCTTCAAGGTGGAGGAGATTATTGATTACTGTAAAATTTTGAAGATGAGAGATCATCAGAGTGGTCCCACTCGATTTACATTCGTGGTAGTCTACTATGTCATAATGCTACCATCACCCAAAATTTCAGGGTGGACGAAATATATAGGCTATTGTGAGATTTTAAAGTGGCACGAGAAATCTTGCTATTTCATTGTTAACATTAGGAAAACTCAATACCAATTGGGTCTAGATTAGGATATATTAGGATATGTCTGGCTGAAGACGTTAAACTTAGCACTTACTTAGAGGCAACCCAGGGTTTTTTCTTTTTGTTGTTTTCTATGTCACCCATATTCATTTTAGGTCCTATTTTTTAAACATTGAGGACAATGTTTCTTTTAGGTTGGGGGTGTAGACTTCTAGTAAAATCTAGTTCTTTTTTAGGTTTTTAGGTGATTTCCTTGATTTTTCAAAAAAAATGAAAAAAATGAAAAAACCTTATCTTATTAATGAAATTGAATATGATTAATTCATTATTTTACTCATTTTCTAAAGTATTCCATGAAAGCAGAGTCTTGAATCACATCTGTACATGCAGTTGCATATAGATAATCTAGGCTAATAAGTGGCTATAACTTAGAAATTCTGAAGAAATTCAATGGAGACCTATAACCTATACGAGTTTTAGAGCCATTCATTCATTTTGAGAGGTTATAAATGTTCCTAATTTTCTTTAGTGTGCTTTAAGAAAATTGATTCTAAGCTCTTAAATTTAGCTAATTACCTAAATAATTAGTCTGGAAGTTCATCGAATTTGATAGATTATAAGAAACCTAGAAAATGATTTAGGCCATCCTTGTTATTAACCAAGAGACATAAGCCTACCTAGAAGTATTTTTACCACTAGTCAGCCAACTTGAGCTTTCAATATATGCCTTTTCTTTTGTCACCTAAATTACCCTTTACCTATATTAACCCAATATAATTTTTCCATTACCTTTTTTCTTTGAAAAATAAGTTAGAGATGAATTGTTTAGCATATGGGTAGGGTTTTGAATTCTTTAGTCATTTTTATTAGTATGCTAAAGTTGATAAGTTATTCAAGGAAAAAGTGGAGTTGACTTAAAAATAAATTTGAAATTTATTTTTTTGCATCTTTTGCTAGGGACTAGCAAAATGCTGGTTGGGGGTGTGTTAAGTGTTCAATTTCAGCCAAAATACCCCTAATTTAGTATTCAATTAAAGCATCTAGGCCATCAATTTCAATATTTTACATAAAATATTTCATTTTAGCTTTAATTGGCCATCTAACCGTTGAATTGCAAAATTTAACTGTCAAATGTTCATCGGAGCTACTTAGAAGAGTAATGAATGGTTTAAATGATTCTAATTGGGTCCTTTGTATTACAGATCAAACAACTCAAGCTAGAATGATCCAGACTAAATCAAGGAGATTAGATGAGGATAATGAAGCTTCTTGGAAAGAGAGGACTTTGAAGACTCTTAGGACAAAAGGAATTTGAAGAATGTAGGAGTCCTGTAGAGTTTTCATAAGATTAGATTGTTGGTGGACCCCACTCCCTCTCCCTCTCTCTTTCTCTCTCACATCTTTTCTTCTCTTAAAAACTACTACCATCATGGTAACAACATCTATCTCCTATTTTTTTTCCTTCTATCTCTTTTTCCTACTCTCTGTCCATTCCTTCTTCTCCTCTCCCTTGGGTGAACTATGGGAGGGCAGCCTTCATTCAATCCTTTTCCCCCAATTCTACTCACCCCAGCTTTTCCCATGTCTCCCTCATCTCTGCCCTCTTCTTCTCTCCAGCCAACTGCACTTCACCTCTAGACTCCTCTTCCCCCTACCTCTCTATTCAACCACCTCTTCTCTTGGGTTGCAACATGGGAGGCTGGCAACCAACTTCTCCCCCATGGTCTTTCTCTTTCTGCATATCTCACTCTCTCAATCTTCCCTTCTCTCTTTCACTCCTCTCTGTTCTCCAGTCCAGATCGTTTGCCTCCCATATTCACCCGACCAATCCCTCTCTCTTCCCCTCTCTTTCTCATCCCCCCTTTGTCTATCCCTACCCAACATAGATAGGGCCATTTTCCTCTTCCTCCTCTCCATCTCTACTACCTAGCAGAGCTGGAAAAGCATGACACTCCCACAGCTTAGTAGTACTGGTCAGCCCTGCCAAGATCTTTCACTGCCTTTGCTCGCACCACCAAAATCATCCAGCATCTACTCCACCACGGGTTATAGACGCTGGACGATGTCCAGCCTCTTTGCTATCTCTCTCACTGCTCCTTTTCCTCTCCTCTCTTCTCTTGCAATCCCTCTCTTTCTTTAATCCCTTATCTCTCTCTCTCTCTCTCTCTCTCTCTCTCTCTCTCTCTCTCTCTCTCTCTCTCTCTCTCTGTCTCTCTCTCTCTCTCTCTCTCTCTCTCCCTCTCTCTCTCTCTCTCTGCCCGAAGCTAGAAAACTCCACTAGTGTTGTTCCTCTCCCTTGTTTTCTCTGGCCTTCCCTGTTACTGACCTGGCAAGACAATCCCAGCTTCACCAGCTTCATCTATCCCAGCTCTGGTGATCCCCTTTGTTTCACATCCATCGCATCACCAGCAGTGCCATTGCCCAGACCTCGATCTTCTTCTCGCTGCATCGCTCCTCTGTCCTTCCCTTGCCTAGACCGGCATTGTCACCGACAGGCATGGAGAAAGAAACTCGACATAGGTTTCCCAGTTTGCACTCTCCCCCTCCTCTTCTTCTCCCTCCTCCTCCTCCTCCAGCTTCCCTTCTCCATCGTCGAGCTTTATTCTGGTTTTTGTTTAAAACCAAAATTCCAGTAAATGCTAGATTTGTCCTTGGGAAAAACTTAAGAATTCCATTCACACCCCTATCTTGTCTTTTCCCTATTCTATGTTTTCTTCTATCCTTGTTTTACTTTATCTAGGTTCTGTTATCCGTGTTCTATCTTATTCTGACGGTAATCCAAGGACTGTGATCTCCACGGACAATGTTATTTAAGGATGTTTAATTAGTTTAATTTTATGTTTTTTGGACTTGGAATTTCTGTAAATTGCATCATTTCAATAAAGCTAAATCTTTATTTTACTATTAATTTAATTTTTTTTATTTTCTTTAATTTTTAGAGAATTAAATTTCATTTAAACTCCTTATTTTTAAAGCGAGTCCCCATGGGATCAACCTGTACTTGCATTAGCTATACTACAATAGCCGTGCACTTGTGGTTAAACATCAACACATATAATTACTCATCTAATATGGATTTTATTTAAAAAAATATTGTCAATAATAACTTTATTATAAGAGAGAGAGAGAGAGAGAGAGAGAGAGAGAGAGAGAGAGAGAGAGAGAGAGAGAGAGAGAGAGAGAGAGAGAGAGAGAGAGAGAGAGAGAGAGAGAGAGAGAGAGAGAGAGAGAGAGCATGACCATATCCTTTCAAAATACATTAATAGCTATCATAAACTGAGAAAGAAATGAACAAATGTTATTGTTGAAACTATTATTACATAGTTATAGTGTAAACCATAGTATAATTATTATTTTTTTAATAGCTAAACCATAGTCTAAATGACTTTCCTAAATTGGTCAATGACCCAAGGAGTTTCCTTTATATATAAAAATACTAGCAATCCCAATTAAAAATGTATAAAATAAGGATGTGATTGCAAAATCCTCTTCTTTGGGAACCAAGGCTTATATTAGAGTGGCTAGCTAGGCTACTTGTCCTTTTCTTTTGGAAAACAAGTTAAACATGTAGTTACAAAAATCTTAGAATAACTATTTTTTTTTTAAAAAAGGTCTTGATGTTTTTGCCAAATGAATCAAAAGTTCTCATTTTAACTTTTTAGTTTCATGAAATTTGATAAATGTCATTCAAATTTGCCTAATTAGATACCAATTTTATCAAACATTATTTATAAATTTAGCTAGAAATTCAAGTTAAAAATGTTAATTCTTGTCCCAACTATGCTTTTACTGCAAACCTTTTCTTGAATTTGAACTTTATGCTATGGTTGCTAGTGTAGGTGAAAGTCTAAAAGTAAAGGACAAAAATTACCTAGGCAATCTATGCTACTGTTAAGCAAATGATTAAAAGAAATGCTACCTAGCTTAGTTTTCATGTTGATGCCAATACTCCACCCAGCTAAATCCCACCTTTTAATCATCTGACCCTTCTATTTTGTAGATAGCCTCCATAGGGGAGGCTTAACAAGATGACCAGGTTAGATCATCCATAGATGGGGCTTAGCTAAGTAAGGTCTTGGAGTTAGTTTGGAAGCTTAGACCAAATAGCATTTCTCAACTAAAATGCTTTGGAGAATTGCACTTGCTTAAAAGATGGAAAGTACATTATTTGGTTTCAAGCCATTAAAGCATGATTCAATTCGTTAAACTGATGGGTAATAAAGTGCCCACCTTGTAGACTTTATTTTATCTCAATAAGATGTTCCTAGATCCATCCATCCATGAGCCTCATTTTGGCAAGAAAATGTGATCCATTGGTTTTTGAGAACTGTAGTTTACTGATGGCAAATGTAAGGCCCATGGATGGGCCAAAATTCGTACTAGATTCTACCTTTTGTCAATTTTCACATGGTCTCCACTAGAACAAAAAATTGACATTTTAATTTGAGTGACTACAATAAAATGAGTTGTAGATCTTTTGTAACCCAACTTGTTTATGCTTTTGGGCCCCGCCTTAGAGAACCATGCCCCAAAAAACAATGTGTTAGACAACCCTAGCCATAAATTGCTTTATGATATGCAGTAAAAAGTTTCCCTATGGGATACGTGGGATGACCCATTTGTTTAGTAGGACATGCTTCTTTGAAAATAAGCTCTTCTAAGTGGAGTAAATTAATTTAGAACTTATAATCATAAATAATAAATAAGAAAACAAATAAGAATGGTTTATCTCTGCGAAGATCTTTCTCAAATTTTCTCTTTTTAAAAAGACACCTTTTGATAGATTAACTATTCTAATTTATGAACATTAACAAATTATTCTAAACATTTTGTCTTCTCTATCGAATTGCGAAGTGATGATCTTTAGCAAATTCTTCTAAATATTCTCACTCTTCTCTGTCAAATTGCAATACCATGTGGCAAATTATTCTCTCCCCAGTCAATAAACTTACCCATTCATTAATTTTTATTGATTTAGTAAATCTTAGTTATTTAAACATAAGAAACTCAAAAATAGGGGGACAAAGATAAATGATAAAAAATGACATAATAATAGAGTTAGGTAAAAATTAAATGGCTCTAGCATATAATAAATATAATTTATTTGAAAATTTTGAGCTCATAAGTTTATAAATAGAAAGAACATAGGCTAGGATCGTCCAATGAACACAATTTAAGAGCATGTTCTATCAAAATGGGCCCCTAAGATGAATATTTCGATAACTAGTAAGTGACCCTGAAATTACTGTGGTTCTTGAAACATGTAGGCCTATGCCATGAAAAGTTTGGCACATAACAACCTAACATGTAGCTATAGTGCAAACCTATTAGTAATTACCCATAGAAATACGCTATGCCACTAAAACTAGTTTATATGACAGAAACACCTCCGTCAATTATCAGCTGACCCAAGAAACGCATTAAGAGCAATTTAGTAAATTTAGACATTGATTTGAAAACCGAAGATTAACGATCACCTACCTTCTTCCTCCTTGCAGGTTCTAAACTCGTCCAAATCATTCGGTGGTTGCCGGCAGTAAAATCTAAAACTCGGTGATGCCGGCAAGTCGGCGAAGCTTACAGCATTATCCTCTTCAGCCATGTCCGAAGGCCCGGCTTTCTCCTCCACCACTTCTTTTTCCTCTTTTTCCTCTTCTTCCATTTTTTCCTCCTCTTCCTGTTTTTCCTCTTCCTTTTTGGTCAACCCGCCCTCAGATTCCGGAATCAGAGAATCCGACACTTCCCTGTCTGAGTCAAGACTTTCCGGCAGCGTTTTGCAGGGATGATTAGAATCAGCTATAGAACAACAATCTTCTTCCCCGACTTTGAGAAGCTCTTTCTGGGAAAGGGTGCTTTGTTTAATTAGGCCGCCTTTTCTCCTCTTCTTGATTTCCTCGATTTTCCGGCGAATGGGACGGAGGCCAAACGACGCCATGCTCTTCGTCTAGCCGGGCCTCGAAGCCCCAGTAGCCGCAAAGGAGATACCCAAGAAAACATAGAAACGAGGAAGAACATGAAGAGAAAAGAGGAGAGAGATTGGGAAACTAGAGGTAGGACGAGCTTTTTGGGACACAGCAATCGTGTATTTCATGTTTGCCTTTTTGAGTGGTTTTCTATTTTGAGTTGGAGAACTTTCAGGATTTGGACCGCTTCTGGTCTTCTAACGTCGTACGTGAAGATGAGAAGCTTCTTCGAGTCCATTTCAACTCCTTTTATATTCTCTCGCTTTTTCCTCGATGAATGCTAGCATGACGATATATAAATTTTAGAGCGTTTGTGAGATACTTTTATGGAGCCCAACTTTGCATGATCAGCACAATCATGTCGTTGGATGTTTAATGAACCTATCAAACAGCTTGTGCATTGGAGGATTCTAGCGCCACGATTGATTGTCAAAGTTTTCAATTCATCTAGTTTCAACTATGACTTTTATACGATAGAACCCCCCAATCCACATGCTTTTTTATATGCTAGACATTGTAACTCAAGCAATCACGTGAATGAATTGGATCATGCAAAGGTAGGATCTAAAAAAAGTGGTACCCAAATGATCTCATATGAAGTGTTTATTTAGCATTCCTCTTCTCTCAATTAAGTACTTAAAAGTCTTACATGAATGCTAAAAGACGCTCCATGTGAGAGCATTTGGTACCCCTTTCTTTTAGCCTACTTTGCATGATTCATATCATTCATGTGATTCCCGAGTTCTAGATATATAACAGATGTAAATGCATTTGAAGTGGAGGACTCTAGCATCTACACAGTTGTACTTGGAAATAAACTACTGAGGAACTTTCACAATCAATGGTGATGTTAGAATAATTTATATGCATGTTCTATTTATTTATTATATATCCATGGCTGGCACAATTACATGAATGATTGCATCGTAAAAAGTTGGGCTATAGAAAAAGTGGTATGCACATGCTCTCGCACAAGGCATTTATATATTTAGCATTCCTCGAGTGGTTATTTGTGACGGTAGCAATAGTCCGTGCGTTAAATTATATACAGATTAGTGATATTATTCCATACTATTTACATTACTAAAACATAATAAAAATTGAAGTAATTATAGCATAGTGAATCGATATCACACCGAGTTGGTATAGTGTTGCCAACATTGTATAATGGATCACACCTCTGGTTGATTAGACTTGTCCATCTAAATCTTTTGACTTTGGATGGATGATTAATGCTCGAAAAACATTGAGGATTGGATGCACTATTATAGAGATGGATGGCTGGATGCATTATGTAATGAATGGCTCTGATCAAGTGGTAGGGATCACAACGGGTCAGGTAAGTTAAGGGACTTGACCCGTAAGGGTCAAGGGTTAAGGAAAGAAGATTTATGATTCAAGCAGGGCCATGGTTAAAAATCATGGCTTGAGCTGGTATCATTGAGTGTGTTGGTTATTTTTAAATTTCAGATTACATTAGGCTCCATTTTGTCTCTCCTACTATCTCAGGGAAGCCAAAAGTAAATTCCTTCGGCTGCTCTGCTCCCACGCACTCTCTCTTGTCTCACACTCCATCTTATTTTACAATTGAACACATAACCCACTCTCATTTAACCCTTACCGAATCAAATTAATTAACACATCTCCCTTCAAAAAAATTCATTGTTTCCTCCCTTAATCCATCTAAAAATTTCCATGAACAATCAAGTCAAAAAGGTTTGGAGTAATTTAAAACCTCACTTACTGATCAAATAACAAAAATAAAAATCTAGGAAAGAAAATAAAACCGACCTCTTTCCTCCTTTCTCTATTTCTTCTTTCCTTCTCCCACAAGCTCTTTATATGTTATATCATAGACACATCTTAAAGAATCACAATCTTGTTTTACAATTACCGCAAGGATCTATTAAAGTATAGACTTGCAAATATGGATTGATCCGATTAGGACTCAATTTAAAATTTTAGAAATATTAATCAAAATCAAACTTCAATTATTCTAACCTATCCAAACAATGAGAAACAACTCAAAAGATCTAATTAAAAATCAGTTACACTATAAAGGAATGAATCCACTTGTACTATCATTTGCTACTATTTAAAAAGAAATATATGTAAATGCTACATCAAAACTCAATGATCGATGGCAACTTTTAAGGATCAGTTTTCTAATGATATATTGTAAAAAATTTAGGTATCAAGCCACACAAAAGATGAGCTATACTTTTAACTCACATAGGCATTTTCTACATTCTAGATTTTGGCCTTATAAAGTGTCTTAATTAACTCATTTCTCTAGCTTGCATCTGCCAAATCCAATCCTATAAAAGAGTAGGAGAAAAGCATGGTAGGTTTGTCTCTTAGAGAGATGCTATTATGATTCTTATAGGACTACCTACATAATGTTTGTATCTCTAGTTTTATAGTTTCTTGTTCCTATCACTGAGAAGATTCTAAGATCATGGTTTAATAAACTTTGCTTAGACAAGTTTAATTCTTCTGTCCAAAAATTTTGATATTTTTGTTAGATTAGAAGCTAATACCAAAATTATTTGGCGTTACTTAAGAGAGCTAAGTAGCATCCTTACTTTTATGCAGATGATATATGGTATTTGCATGTGTAAATGTGAACTGATTCAAATGCACTTGAGTACATATGGAAGCTAATGATTGGTTGTTGCGCGTCATAGAAATATTATACCCAAAATTCTTACCTTATGTATAATGTTTAATCATTAGATTTGTAAATTTTTTTATATTTTATCATTTTTCAGCCATCCATAATTTCATCATTATCGAGACCTTATCTCGATTAGGGGTTTATCATATGAATCTTGTTCCTCTATTCCCCTCTATTAAGTGTAATAGTTTCATTTATTCCCAAAGTTTTTAAATATTTTCTCATCACTTCTATCCATGCTATTTTCGGTCTTACCCTTGCCCTTTTAGAACCTTCAACTTGGATCACCTCATTCCTTCTAACTAGTACCCCTTTTGGTCTATATTGGACATATCCAAACCATCTAAGTCTAATCTCCTTCATTTTCTTACCTATTGGTGCTACTCCTAAGTTTTCTCTAATGTTTTCATTTTTAATTCTATCCTTTCTTGTCTTGCCACTCATCCATCTCAACATTCACATTTCGGTGACGCTCATCCTATGTACATATTGTTCCTTAATTGCCCAACACTTTGATCCATAGAGCATGGCTGGCCATACAATCATCCTATAGAATTTTTCTTTCAGTTTGAGTGGCACCCTCCTACACACAAAACTCCTAAGGTGCATCTCCATTTGTTCCAACCCACTTGGATTCTCTAGGTAACCTTCCTCTCAATCTCTCTTCTCTCAAGAATTATCTATCCCAAGTATCATAAGTGTTCATTTAGGGGAATTTCTTGGTTATCAATCTTTATTGGTTCTCCACTCCCACTCTTCTTCTTGATAAAATTGCATTCCATATACTTTGTCTTAGTTTGACTAATTTTAAATTCTTTAAATTCTAATGCATCTCTCAATAACTCTAGCTTATTGTTTGTGCCCTCCCTTGTCTCATCAATCAAAACTATATCATCTACAAATACCATGCTCCATGGAATATCCTCATGCAATCAAAACTATGTACATATTGTTCCTTAACTGCCCAACACTCTGATCCATAGAGCATGGCTGGCCTTATAGTCATGCTATAGAATTTTTCTTTCAGTTTGAGTAGCACCCTCCTATCACACAAAAATTTTGAGGTGCATCTCCATTTGTTCCAACCCACTTGGATTCTCTAGGTAACCTCCATCTCAATCTCTCTACTCTCAGGAATTATTGATCCAAGTATCATAAGTGTTCATTTAGGGGAACTTCTTGGTTATCAAACTTTACTGGTGCTCCACTCCCACTCTTCTTCTTGCTAAAATTGCATTCCATATACTCTATCTTAGTTTGACTAATTTTAAATCCTTTAAATTCTAATACATCTCTCCATAACTCTAGTTTTGTGTTTATGCCCTCCCTTGTCTCATCAATCAAAACTATATCATCTGCAAATAACATGCTCCATGGAATATCCTCATGCAAATGTTTTGTTAACTCATCCATAACCAATATGAAAAGGTACGGGCTCAAATGCTGATCCTTGGTTCAATCCTATAGTGATAAGAAAATCACTAGTCTCTCCACTAGTGGTTCTAATGTTTATTATAGCTCCATCATACATATTCTTAATTACGTCTATATATCCCCATGAAACCCTTTTCTCACCCAAAACCCACCATATTAATTCTCTAGGGACCCTATCATAAGCCTTTTTTAAGTCAATAAAGACGATGTGGAAGTCCTTCCTCATCTTCCTATATTTCTCTATAAAAAAGAAAATAGATTCCATGGTAGACCTCCTAGGCATGAAACCAAATTGGTTCTCCGACACACTTGTCTCATGCCATAGCCCCTTCTCCATCACTCTTTCAAAAAGGTCCATGGCAAGCCATCCATAATTTCTCACCAAAATTTATGCTACACTACATTATTTTTGTTAAGCTCATGTGTAAATTTACGCATCTCAAAACACATCACTACACTTCTCTCTGTATTTTATAATTATCTATATCTTTGAGACTTGTGATGAAATTCATGTATAATGAAAGTTAGATAATTGCTTAAGCTATGTTTGACAACCAGTACTCTATTTTTTTATGAAGACTTTGATTATTGCTCTCTTACATATATTTACTAAACAATACCAAGACAAACGCCTCATGGAAGAGCAAAAGCCTTTTATCATAGTGGTATGCAAAGGAGACTCTCACATGTAGGTCAAAGGTTAAGGTTGTATGTGAGAGTTTCTAAAAACTAAAGAAAAAATGAAGAAGAAAGATTGCATCATGGGACCTACTTTGTCACATAAGGTTTGAGCCAATAGAGACTTGAGCTTCATGTATCCATCATTTTACAATAAGAAAGGAAAAAATATATGAAACCTCCCTCTACTACCACATTTGATAAATAAAGTACTCTCTACTTTAAATATATCAGAAACTCCCCACCTTCAACAAGAGATTCGTTAGTGCTCGCCTTTTTTCACATTTCTATCTAATTGACTAATGGAAATGTATTTTGGGTCTACCAATTAATATTTTATTATAAATTTGGGTATTTTTGTTAATTTGGTAAGCATTGAACCTTATATATATTTTAAAAAGTAGCAATTAACCCATGTTTACCCATTTCTTTGTCTTCATCCCTAGTTACCTAAGTCTCTAACTTCTCCTACCTCAGTGTGTTGGAAGGAAACTATAAATTATAGTTGGATTTCTTGTTGAAGCCAAACTTGGTTGGTCACCTTTTGATTTCTCCTTCTTCCCGTTCTCAATATTTCTCTATTTTGGATTTCTTTTTACAATTGGATTTCTTTGAACTCTAACAGTGAGTGTGGCAAGTTTTGGAGTTCCATCGAGATTCTATAAGAACAACCAAGGGGAGATTGTTATCTACATCTTTAGGAGAGTTGACAACCCTAACCAAGTGTTTTACAAGTGACCTAAGTGGATCAACACCAAAAGCAATTTCTTGGCATGAACCTTTATTTTGAAAATCATGACTTTGTAGTTGGAAGTGTAGGCATAGGGTTTTTGAGGATTATTTTTGTCCCCATTACTAGTCTATTCACTACATGTATCATTGCAATATTTACCTTGCTTCTTAAATAAGTATCAAGATGATTTGATTTTGTTTGGAATTTTAGTTGCTTGAATTGAAGTTTTTATAGTTCATTTTGTTTATTGAGAGGGAGATTTTATCTCTTGAAGTAATTAATGACTAAGCTAAATGGATGTATTATTGTAATTGATGTTAATCTCTTATTGTATTTATGAGTAAGCAAAATGGATGTTTCTCTTGTTGTAACTGGTGTTAATCTCTTGTTTATTTAGGTTCAAGAATTGTATTGGAATCAATATTGATTCTTACCCCCTTCTTACTATTTTGAAAGTAAGTTAAGTGGATATAAAGCATATAATCCTATCATTTGAAGCAAGCCATTGAACTAAATTTTTTTCCAATAGCTATCATCAAAGTACCTTTAGATATTCTTTATTTACTAATGTATACTACAAAATAAATTCATCAAAAATAAAGACATATAGAAAAAGATCATTTTCAAGAATCTTTTGATGGTAACTCAAATGTGCTTGAAATAAAAAAATTCCATAAAAATTGTTTGCCTAAGCTGCTTAGGCTTTTCCCATCACTTTAAATTATTTTAAAACAAATTGAAATTTTTTTGCATGTTGAAAGTCAATCGTCACTTGAACAATTGACCTTTAACAGCACACATATTTATGGAAGGTCAATTGTTTAGTGAAAGATTAACCTTCCCTAGACCATGTGTTGATTATTTTTCACAAGTGCATGAGCTATTGTAGTATAGGTTCTACAA
The DNA here is from genome assembly GCA_035236585.1 of Warburgia ugandensis. Classification (NCBI taxonomy): domain Eukaryota; kingdom Viridiplantae; phylum Streptophyta; class Magnoliopsida; order Canellales; family Canellaceae; genus Warburgia; species Warburgia ugandensis. Next base: position 27,646,451 of record CP141130.1, on the reverse strand, counting down.
GTACAAGTCAATCCCACGAAGACTAGACTTAAAGAAAATGAAGTTTAAATAAAATTTATTTTTTACAAATTAATAAAAATTATAGAAATTAAACAACAATGAAGTAGAAACTCAAACCTATTGATTTAATGAAAAATACAAAATTTTATTTCAAAAGATAGAAAATTACACAAAATATCAATTAAAATCCACTTCCTTAACTTAATAGTAGCAAGATTCTTCAATTATGGCCACATCCGTGTCCATCAACCCTTTATCAATATATCCCTTAGGAATTTGAGTAATGATTCAATGGCTAGATTATGTAGATCTTCCAAAATTCTGATGATCTGGATCGATGTAAAAAAATTAAGATTGGACAGCTTAGATTGATTTTTTGGGTTACGAAGAAAGATTAGATCCACTAGATTAGAAAGAAAGTGTATTAAGATAAAGATCTAAAAATTAACTAAAAATATAAAAAGAAAAAGATCAAAACTTAACTTGGTACTGTGAGTTAAAGCTAAATCATTGAGTCGGTTAGCTTTAATCAAGTAGGGACTCAGATTGAGTAATTCTTGGATTAACTAAGAACAGAACAAAACTGAGACAAGGAAAAACATGGATAAGAATAAGACAAAATAGGAAACAAGACAAAAGAAATGACAAAGGGAGAATTAAAACTAGGTACAGAGGGCAAAAATGGAATTTGACTCATTTTTCTAGTTTTACTCTAGAAGAGGGAGAAATTGCAAATAAACATAGGGGAAGGAGGAAGATGATGTAATGAAGTAGGAAAAAATGGGGGAAATAGAGGTGGGTTTTCTCCATTACAATGCAAGGAAGTGAAAAAGAAGGATTTTTATGAAAATTTGTGAAAATTTTGAAGGAAAATGATTGATAAAGAGAAGATATAACAAGTGATAAAAACTAAAAGAAGGGATTAAAGGATGAGAACTATGAATGGAGGAATGATGAACAACTAGAAATATTAGGAATAAGAGAGAAATAGGGGAAGAGGTGGAGAAGATGGAATGGTGAGAAGAAATAGTGGAGAGTAAGATAGGGAATAATAAGAAATAGTAAACTTCAGGTTCATTCTTCCTTTCAATATATGGTGAAGAGTTTAGGGTCTTTCTATAGTGAAGAGCTTTTACCATGGAAAAATCTTGCAAAAAAGAAATCTTTTTGTTACAGTCCTCCTACTGTGAAGAACAGTACCTTGTCATGGTTAAGAACCGTTCTTCAATACCTTCCTCCCTTTTTAAAGCTTCTAAGCATTCCTCTTTTTTATGGGCAGATTCTTTCTTTGATCTTTTTCAGTTCCCCTTACTATCAATTCTTTTTTATATGATCTCAATTTCTTAAAAAAGCATCCTAGCCTCTTGTAAATCAATGATTGGATGATCAATTTGAGCTAAAATTAACATTTAATCTAAAATTATAAAATGATTGGCTAGATGATCTAATTAGATGCAAGTTCATGGGTTTTAAAACTAAAATTGAACACTTAGCACACACCCCAACCAACATTTTTCTAATCCCAAGCAAAACATGAGAAAAATCAAATTACAAAATTGATACAAATTGCTACTTCTCTAGGTACTCACGATTTCATTTAGCATATACAACAAGCTCTTAAAACCCTAGGTTACTTCTAATGGATGAGTTAAGCCTCGTGAGGGTTCATAGTTAATATACCCACAAAATTTTAAAAATGTTTTTCAAATCAACTCCTACTTTTGTCTCAAAGAATTATCTTCAATAAATCTATAAAATTTACTATGAAGATTTCAAAACCCTACCCATATGCTAAATATATTATAATTAAGGTCAGATCTCAGAGTGTGTGTACAGTTTACATATGTAATAATCTTTATCTTTAAGTAGACTCTAACTTTTGAACTCCATCTAAAATACGTTTTGACCTCAATCCTCACTAATGACATAAACTTAGAAATAGAACTCTCAGATGAAGGGTTCAAATCATATCTCTCTTTTAAATATGCAAGTCGAATCAATAAAAGCAAATTTCTCTCACATATACTCATGAAGAATGGGAGTTACTAAGGAATTTTCTTTTGGTCACTTTAGAAAGGATAAGATGCCATTATTAATAATTTTATAAATACTACTATCTAAATCCTATCCATTCATATCCTTATCAAGTCTATATTCTTCCTAAAATTAATAGGTCTTCAAATGGGAAGAAATGCAGGCTTAGGACAGGGGACAAAAGAAAGGGTATAAATGGTACTAAAAAATCTTCAAAAATAAGTATAGGTCTTTTATAAAAGTTGAAAAATCTTCTTAATTTTGTCCTACATGAATATTCTTTCAAAAATTTTCATTCTTTATTTTTAAATTTTTAGCACTTTTTCTTTCCTTTCAGCACTTTGAATCTCTTTGAAGAATATTTATTTATTTATTTTCTTAATATTCACCTTTCTACTTTTGTTGTAACTAAAACGTGTATCTTCACTCATCTCTACCTTATCTTTAAAAAAAAAAAAAAGTAATGGATAATTTATACTGGATTACTATGGGTAAAGTTATAATTTGTGTTTAAGAAAGAAAAGGCTTATAAGGCTTAAATTATTTAACTATTGGTAAGAAATACTTTTGGGTGGGTTTTATGTCTCTATATTTATAAAAAGAATGGCCCAAATCATTTTTTAAATTTCATATGACCTATCAGATCCAATAAACTTCTTGAATTTTAAAGATAATACTCTAATAATTCAAGTAATTGGCCAAATTTAAAAGTTGATGGGAACAAATTTAAAATTAAGCATGCTGACGAAAAAATTAAAATACATCTATAACCCCTTAAAAAATCAAACGGCTCTAAAACTCACTTAGGCTATAGGTTTCCACTAAATTTCTTTAGGATCTCTAAATTATAATTACTTATCAATTTAGACTATGTACATGTAGCTGTGTGTGTGTGATTTGAGACTTAGCATTCATGAAGTACTTTAAAAAATGAGTAAAATGATGAATTAATCATGTTCAATTCCATTAATAAACTAAAGTTAGTTAGATTATACTTCAGAAAAATCCATTTCTCATCATACTATAGGAATTTACCTAAAAATTTTCAAATGGTTTTTGTTTTTAAATTCAAAAAGAAATTAGAAAATCAACTATAAAAGATAGAATTTTATAAAATCCTACATTCCTAACCTAAAAGAAACATTGTCCCCAATGTTTCAAAGTAGGACCAAAAATGAATATGGGTGATGTAGAAAAAACTACTAAAATACAAAAATGATATAGCTAGATTAAATCACTTAATCCTAATAAACATGATCATTTGTAGTTGTGGACTCAACTTTTGGATTCTCATATTCTAGGAAATGCTTTAAACGTTGACCATTCATTTTAAAATTATGGCTAGTCATAGCATCTTCAATCTTAATGATGCCATATGGAAACACTTCTTTAACAATATATGGACTGGTCCATCAAGATCTAAGCTTCCCTGAAAATAGGTAAAGCTTAAAATTCTGAAGGAAAACCTTCTAGCTTAGAGTAAAGGATTTTCTCATTATGTTTTTATCATGAAAAAATTTCATTTTTTTCTTATAAATCCTATTACTTCATAAGCTTACTGCCTAATCTCTTCCAATTCATTGAGTTGGAGTTTCTATATTAGCCTGCTTTGTTCATGTTGAATTCGAAAGATTTTATTGCCCAATAGGCTTTATGTTCCAATTCTATTAGCAAATGGTAAGGCTTACTATATACAATACGATACGGAGACATACTTATCAAGGTTTAGTGTGTAGTCATTTAAGCCTAGAGCACGTCGGTTAGTCTAAGAGACCAATCCTTACAATTTAGATTAACAGTCTTTTGAAGAATTTATTTTATGGCCCAATTATATACTTTAACTTGTCCACTTGTTTGTGGGTGATACAGTGTTGCAACTTTATAGGTAATATTATATTTTTTAATGAGAGCTGCAAATGCTTTGCTACAAAAATGTGTACTGTTATCACTTATGGTGGCTCGATGGTTCCCAAATCTAGAAAATATTTTCTTTTAAAAATTTAACAACTATTTCATGATTGTTATGCTTACATGAGAGAGCCTCAATCCATTTGGATACATAGTCTATGACCAATAAGATATACATGTAACCAAAAGAAGGTGGGAATGGCCCTATGAAATCAATGCCCCAGTAGTAAAAAACTTCAATAACAATGATAAGGCTCAGAGGCATCATATTCCTATGGGTTATTTCTCCTAAATTTTGACTACGCTCACATGAATTATAGAACATGCATCTTTAAACAATGAAAGCCAATAAAAACTACACTGTAAAATCTTTGTAGTAGTTTTCTGTGCAGAAAAATGTCCACCACATGCTTCTAAATGATAGAAGGAGAGGACACTATTTTGTTCTAGGTCTAATATACATCTCCTAATTATTTGATCCAGGCAGTACTTAAATAGGTATGGATCATCCCAGAAGTAGTGCTTACCAGTGGAAAAGAATTTTTTTCTTTTCTAATTTACTCCAATGTTCAGAATTTTCCCTATAACTAAATCATTTGCAATATCAACAACTAGGGATGATGAGAGATAAGAAAAATCTGCTCGTCATGAAAAGTGTTTTAATTAGCAACTAATCAAAAGGTTTTGTTAGGATAGGGTGAAGAAAATTGTTAGCTACAACATTCTTTACTCCTTTTTTTATCTTTAATCTTAATGTCAAACTATTAGAGTAGAAGAATCTATCTAAGTCTAGGTTTAGTATCCTTCTTGGAAAGAAGATACTTAAGGGTTGAATGATTAGTGAATATGACTATTTTAAATCCAACCAAGTAAGACCTAAATTTATCCCAATTGTAGACAACTACTAGGAGCTCTTTCTTCGTAGTGGAATAATTCATTTGAGTGTTATTAAGGGTCCTACTTGCATTGTAGATGACATATGACTTTTTATCTTTTCTCTATCCTAATACTACTCCAACAGCATAATCGCTAGCATCATACATTATTTTAAAGGGTAGACTCCAATCAGGTGGTTGCATGATAAGTGCAGTAGTTAACTTGTCATTAAGCTTTGTAAAAGCTTATTGACAGATATCCGTCCACTTGAAAGGGGTATCCTTTATAAGGAGATGACACAATGATCTAGATATTACACTAAAATCTTTAATAAACCTCCTATAGAATCCTACATAACCTAAGAATGGGTGAATATCCCTAATAGGATTTAGGATAGGTAGATTGATAATTAGATCAACTTTAGCTCTATTTATCTTTATGCCTTTGAAGGATATTATGTGGCCAAGGACAATTACCTTAGGAACCATGAAATGACACTTCTCCCAATTAAGCACTAGGTTCTTCTCTTTACAACAACTTAAGACTTTTCTTAAATTTTCTAGACATGTGTCAAATGAATTAGTAAAAATAGAAAAGTCATTCATGAAAACCCCTAAATATATTTCTATCATATAGTTGAAAATGCTCAACATGCAATATTAAAATGTGGCAGGATCATTACATAATCCAAATGACATTCTTTTGTAAGTAGAAGTGCTAAAAGGGCATGTGAAAGTTGTCTTTTCTTGATCCTCGAGTGCAATTTTTATCTAGTTATATCTAGAGTAACCATCTAGAACACAATGATACTAATGTCCTGTAATCCTTTCTAACATTTGATCAACGAAGGGCAAACAAAAATGGTCCTTCTTAGTGATAGCATTTAATTTTCTATAGTCAATGAACATAAGCAAACCAGTGGTAACTCTGGTAGGAATTAATTCATTATTGACCTTAGTTACCACTGCCACTCTAGACTTCTTTGGAACTACTTGAGTTAGACTCACCCATTTGCTATCACATATGGGATAGATAATTCCCACATCAAGCAATTTAAGGGCTTCTGCTCTAACCACATCCTTCATATTAGGATTTAACCTTCTTTGCAATTGATGACATAGTTTAGCACCATCCTCTAAGTAGATTTAATGAGTACATATCAAAGAGCTAATACCTTTAATGTCCTCTAAGATCCATCCTATAACACCTTTGTGCTCCTTGGAAGTGTCTATTTACTATTTCTCCTAAGATGTTTCTAATTAAGAGGAAATTATCACAAGAAAAGTTTCTTTTTCTCCAAAATAAGCATACTTTAAATCTGATGGTAGAGTTTTTAATTCAAGCTTAGGAGGTTCAACTGATGATGGAAGGGGAATGAATTCCCTTGGAAGTTTCTCAAAACAAGGTTTTCATTTTTCTGTGTTCGTGATAGGAAGAAAATCAAGGAGAAGATTAGCTTCCTCTACTAATGCATCCTCATTAAACTCATTAAAATGGGCCAAACAAGCCTCAAGTGGGTACTTTAAGGAAGATGAAAGAAAGTGATGTTATACAACTAAATTTATCATATTTACACTAACTATAGTGTCATATTACCAAAGGATAATTTCATGACATAAATTTTGCAATTAATTAAGGCATTGGACGTTGCTAGGAATGGTTGTCCCAGAATGAATAGTATTTCATTCATCATCGCTTGTGTATCCAAAACTAGAAAATCTACAAAAAAGAAAATTTATTCTACATGGACAAGCACATCTTCTAGTCCCCTCTTGATATATTCATAGAACTGTGAGCTAGTTGGATTATAGTGGAAGTAGGTTTAAGCTCACATAGACCTAACTATTCATATACAAAGTTTGACAGTAGATTAACACTAGATCCTAAATTGAGCAAAGCTTGATTAGTCTTATAGTTGCTAATTGTGCAAGTGAGATGGGGCAACCTGGATCCTTATATTTTGGTGGTGTATTATGTTGAAAAATACAACTAACTTGCTCAGTCAAAAATGCCTTCTTTGGAATATTTAATTTTCTTTGTATGGTGTAGAGGTCTTCTAAAATTTTGGCATATGATAGGATTTGTTTTATAGTGTCCATGATTGGTATGTTGATCTTGACTTTCTTGAATACCTCTAAAATTTTATCATTAAAGCAAACTTTGGAGCTTGACGCAACCTATAAGGGAATGGAGCAGGGATAGGACATAGTTCAACAAGTGGAATTGGGTCCTTTTCTTCAGAAATTTCTTTAACTTTAATGGGTTTTCTTACCTGATCAGTTTTTTGTGGCTCATATTTCTCAGTTATTTTACCACTTCTAAAAATGGTAACAACCTTAGTTTATGCCATGGTAGAGCTTGATGATGCATTGGATGCATTATTACTAACTACATGCACACCCTTAAGGTTAGCTTGTGGTTGAGCTGGAAACTTTTCTTATTCCATATTTTAGATCATTTGACTCATTATATTTTTCATTTCATTCATAAATTGCATGGCTTGTTTTAATTGAAGTTCTAACTAAGAAGTTTTCTCTTCTGGCTTTGTATTAATTGATTTATATTATCATCATCAAGCTTTTTGGGTGGGGGCATTTAAGGTCCAGGAGCAGGAGGTCCTTGATGTTGTTGGTGATATGGTCTTAGAGCACGACATCTTTGATTTTGTTGGTGAGGCTAGCATGGGCCAAGTTGTGAGACATTAGTAGTTGGTTCATTTATTAGACTAATATTTGGATGGTATCTCAAGTTGAGAATATATGTCTCTGAGTATAGGGAGAAAGGTTGTTTATATATATTCAGAGCATTAGCCTGATCATGAAGTACCTCTTAGAATGCTAAAATTATGGGAGATTCCTAAGTAGGATTTATAATACTTTCACAAATGCTACATACTTGTTCATCTTTTATAGATACATTATTTCTTATTTCTATGGCCATTACTTTTTGGGCTAGGGATGCTACTCTAGTATTAAGTTCATCTTTGTCAGACATGGCATACGTGCCTCCCCTAGCATGGATGGTGGTGGGCTTAGGCCTATCTAGATGTTCAACTCTTTCTTAATCAGGCCAGGTTTGTGCACTTTTAGCTAGCCATTCCAAATACTCTTTTGCCTCCTCTAATTGTTTATTTAAAAATTTACCATGACACATCATCTCTATGAACTAGTGCATGTGGTGTAACTTTAAAATTACTTACGAGTGCACGAATCAAAGTAGTATTATATGTGAGAGTGGTCAAACCCATGAGGAATCTAACAAATTTGTATGTTGGATGGATCTTACTTCAAGTGCTTAACTTTATCCAAAGAGAGAGTTTGAATTGATTTGAATTTAAACTAGGAAAGTAATTGCATGAAATTAGAAACTATAATTAAAGAAAACTTGCTAAAATGAAAATTAATCAATGGAATTAAAAACTTACCTAATTAGCATGCACTTAAAAAAAGAAACTAATGCAAGACAAGCATGAATTGAACTAAACAACTAACTTAAGAAAACTACTAAAGAGGCAACTTTCCTAATTTAACACTTCACTAAACAAGAAACTTTCTAAAATTCAAAAAGGAAAATTTCTAAACTTAAATTAAGAAGCAAACAACTAAATAACAATTGCTAAAATCATATTAAGCAACTAAAGTAATAAAAAATTAAAGAGAATTAACCCAGTGTTCCATGCACATGATCCATGGATGGTGAGCATGATTCTTGGGTACAAAGATGACCAGTTTTGATGCTTTAAATGCAAACTAAAATGAAACCTAACCTATGTACTTAATAAAAAAACTAAAAACCTAAGTGGGTTCCTATGGATTCAAGCAATTATGATGTTTAAATGGCTGGAAACAAAGCATAAAGATTAGGGATAAAAATTTCAAATTTCAAGTACTTAAGAATTTCAACTTAAATCAATCATATAAAGCAACTGAAACAATAACTTGTATGCAATATAAAAACCCAAATATAAAGTACTTTGACAATGGAAACATTCAATAACAAGAATCTTCAAAGAATTTTATTGAATTAATTCCAAATTACATCAAAATTTTATGCATAAGATAAGTGTATAAATCTGGAAGTTGTGCAAGAAACTAAGCCCTAAAACCTAATCTAAACAACAACAAAAACTCAATCTAAAGCTTCCACTATAAATTATGCTAACATACAAAGAAAAAATGAGGGATTAATTCAATAGAAAAGATTGCTAGATGGATGAACTAAAGCAAGGAAAAATCAAGCTTAAAACTAGATGAATCTAAGGAGAAAAAATGCCTAACTCAAGGAAGACAATTAATGATCTAAGATTCCTTTTCTCTTGGATATCACTACCAGAGAAGAGTGAACTTTAATCTTTGATAAATGATTAAAAAAACTAAGGGAATTGAAACAAGAAACATAGGGAATGCAAGTATGTAAAACAAGAGAACTAAGACAATGAAAAAGTAAGGCAATGAAACTAAAACAATGAAAGCAAACAACTGAAATAAATTAGAGAGTCAATAACCAAATAAATTACTATAAATACAAAGGAAGAATGACACCAAATAAAATGAAAGGCCAGCTCTAAAGATAACCAAGCAAAGAGTCTATGTTTCAATGTTGTCTTACCCAACCTCTACTTGGGTAAAAATGTGGGAACCATAGGGGATATATAGATGTCTGGGTTTCTAACTTAGGAAAGGCTAAATCAAAGAGGAAAGGAGATCTAGATATAGTGTTTCAAGGTAGGAAAGTTAGGTAAAGAGTGAAGGAGGAAATTTAGGTGGAAGATGAGTTGGAGTGATGATGTAAGAGGTGACATGGCAGTTTCTAATTTGAGAAAAAGGTGGGGAGGCATATTTTTCTTAATAAGGAGGTGTGGAAGTCCTCACCTCTAAATTGGATGGAGACTAACTAGAACGGAGAGTGAAAAAGGAGAAAAAAGTGAGGTGAAAAAGTTAGGGGAAACCAAGGATTTGATGTGTTCTAAAAGGACATAGATCTAGGGATTTCCTAATTAGGAAACTACCAAAATTCACAACTAATTAGAAAATGTATTAGAGAAGTGGGTTTTCTCTCTTGATGGGTCCCACAATGCATGATCATCTTACCTTTTACAATTCTTTCTCAAAATCCCTTAAAAATCACTCTTTTAACATCAGATAATTGTTGTTTTGATGCTCCAATCATTTGGCCCTATGTGACATTCATACATGGCTTGATGGCTCACTGTGATGGCTCATTCCATGGTGGCTTAAGTGGCTTTAATGATTGGTTTCAAAGCTTGAGTAGATCATGTGGCTTATCACCCTTTTTCATGGCTTTAATGGCTTAGGTGGCTTAAATGACTCCCATTCAAAGGTGGTGGAAATTCATGGCTTGGCCTTGGGTTCATTTCTAGTCACCTTTTACTTCTCCAATTGCTTCCTAGGATAGTCTTGAACCTTCATCATACCTTGAATTGATGACATATAGGTTTCCGCTAGATTAGGTTTTCTAATTACACTAAGAAATTTCATGAATGGCTGTAATTCTTATCTTAATCAAGCTTGACCTTTAGACTACTTTCTCAATCACCTACAAAAGTAAAAAAAAAAACATAATTAAATCCAAAAAATATTATGATGTTTCACATACTCTAAATTAGTGCTTGAATCTGCAAAATATCAAACTTTTAAATTATTCGATCAAAAATGCATATGTTACAAAATTCTAAAAACAATCACAGAAATAACACTATATTTTATAACATGGGCTACTAATTGGGTACTTTTTATACAAAAATTGAACACCTATCAGCATGTCAAAATTAAGTCCCTCATAGAAGAAGCTGACGATGTGCCATGGTTCATAGCCATGATATTGGCATGTTGAGTAATAAGTCTTTGAACCTTTCCTAACATTGGTAGAATGACTCTTTATCTTTTAGATAAAGTTCATTATCTTTTGGTGGAGTGTATTTGTTTTATGTGTAGGAAACTTTTATTTTAAAGAATTCCCTAGTCATTTCATTTCAGGTCCTTATGAATCCTGGTGGCAGTGCATTAAACCACATTTTAGCCTTTTCTTTTATAGAGAAAGGAAATAGCTCAAGCCTTACTATATCTAAGCCAATATTCTTTATACGCTAGGTACTGTATATCTCATCAAACTCTTTAAGCTATAGGTGAGGACTTTAACCATGTAACCAATGGAATTTGACAAGTAATTGGATTACTCATATTTTCAAATCTAGTGAAGTAATATTCTGAGGAAGAATGACACAAGATGGTGTATTAGTATGCGTAGGCTCCAGTTAATCTCTTAAAGTTTTGACATGAAAGTTTTGATAAAAATCATTATCCCAATACTCACTCTGTTGGTCCCAATCCCTATTGTTATTCCTTCTCCAATCTCTATTTGGTAGATGAATCTGCAAAATATCAAACTTTTACATTATTCGATTAAAATGCATATGTTACAAAATTCTAAAGACAATCATAGAAATAACACTATATTTTATAACATGGGCTACAAATTGGGTACCTTTTATACAAAAATTGAATACCTATCAACATGTCAAAATTAAGTCCCTCATAGAAGAAGCTGATGATGTGCCATGGTTCATAGCCATGATATTTACATGTCGAGTAATAAGTCTTTGAACCTTTCCTAACATTAGTAGAATGACTCTTTATATTTTATATAAAGTTCATTATCTTTTGGTGGAGTGTATTTGTTTTATGTGTAGGAAAAAACTTTTTAAAGAATTCCCTAGTCATTTCATTTCAAGTCCTTATGAATCCTAGTGGCAATGCATTAAACCACATTTTAGCCTTTTTTTTTTATAGAGAAAGGAAATAGCTCAAGCCTTACTGTATCTAAGCCAATATTCTTTGTATGCTAGGTACTGTATATCTCATCAAACTCTTTAAGCTATAGGTGAGGACTTTAACCATCTAACCCATGGAATTTGAAAAGTAATTGGATTACTCTTATTTTCAATTCTAGTGAAGTAACATTCTGAGGAAGAATGACACAAGATGGTGTATTAGTATGTGTAGGCTCCAGTTAATCTCTTAAAGTTTTGACATGAAAGTTTTGATAAAAATCATTATCCTCATACTCACTCTCTTGGTCCCAATCCCTATTGTTATTGCTTCTCTAATCTCTATTTGATAGATGATTATTCCTCCTTGGTGGAGGTAGATACTCATCATCTATTAGATGTGGTGGATTGTCATTCAAGATGAGTGGAGAGCCTTGATCACCTCTGATACTTCCACGGGATGAGTTACCCCTTGATTGCTGATCAATCATTGTTAGTGACTGTTCTGGTTGCATGTTGTGTTGATCGTACTTGACTAACCTTTTGGTTTTGGCGTATGTCTAAAAATGCATACAATGAAAGATTTTTTTTCTTATTGTTATCTTTTTTTTTTTTTCTTTTTTTAGAAAAACTAAACTAAATGATGCAACCTAGTGTCTAGAATGATACAAAAACAAAGAACATAATCAAACAATCAATAAAGCTAACAAGCTAAATTGTTTTGATGTTCTTAAATTTGTGTGGGGGAAAAGCTTTTACGTTAACCTAATCTAATGCTTCTCCTCTCTTTCAGACTTGTCCCACTACTTAGTAGTTAGATCCTAATCTAACCAACCACTTCACACCTTCCTCAGTTAGCCTTAGGTAGTCTAAGTCATAGAATGTGATGGCAGAGCTAGTAGTTTAAATACCAACATTGTCAATTAGATAAGGCCACTGGAGTTGTAATGGGCTACCTCCTTCCAAGAAGACCCTCCAAGTATGTGATGGCCTCTATAGGTCTCTTCTAATTAATTTGAAAGGATGGGTTATACGCTTATAGTACTTATCTTAGGTGGGCTAAGAGGTGGTGATGGTATCCACCCTTGATCTTGTAGGGTTGGGTGTTTGCTAATTAATTTCCATACTCCATGGCTGTTCCATCAACATATAAATCACCTTAAATAATAAACATTCTAAAAAAATGCGGTTAAAATCAATAAACTAATGCAAACCTGAAAATGCAACAATTACCAAGTATGCTTATCTATATGAAATTACACTACCAAACAATGCAAAATTATTCTAATAATACAAATTCTGATCTAGAAAATGTGAAGAGTTAGAACTGCTCACATTGGGGTCCTAGATAAGATCTTCTCATAAAAGGGTGAGACCATTTACATTTCACTTCCACTTCAGGCTACGATGGTCCACCCTTGACCTGTATTATTGCTACTTTTTTAAAATAAATTATAATTAATAAAAATACAATGCATTCTCATTACAATTCACTTAAAATAAAATTTTGACTATCCTAATTGAGATTCTCCTTGAATTCCTCTTTTTCCAATTTCCTACAAAATAAAAAACAGCAATAAGTACCAAATTTTAAATAATTGAATAATTATGCACTAAAAATTTGAAAAATCCACCTAAATATTCTTAGAATACTAAAATAATGCAATGGCTAAAATTTTGAATTTTTTTTATTAAATTTTATGAAAACTCCATTGCATGTCTCCATCAACGATGCAAAAAAGTTGTTCATTTTTTTTGCAAGTACACGAGTTATTGTAGTATAGCTTGTGCAAGTATGGGTCAATCTCACAGGGACTTGAATTAAAGAAAATAGAGTTTTAATAAAATTTAATTAATAAAAATTACAAAAATTAAATAACAATGAACTAGAAACTCATATTTATTAATTTAATAAAAAAAATACAAAATTTTGAATTCAAAAGATAAAAAAATTAAACAAAATATCAATTAAAATCCACTTCCCTAGCTTGATAGTAACAAAATCTTCAATTATGGCCCGATCTGAGTTGATCAACCTTCATCAATGCATCCCACATTAGGACTCTAATGAATGATTCAACAACTAAATTATGAAGATCTTTTAAAATTTTGATGATTTGGATAAATGTAAAAAAAATTAAGATTGGATGGCTTAGATTAATTTTCTGGACTACAAAAGAAAGATTAGATCTACTAAGTTAACTAGGAAGTGTACTAAGATGAAGATTTGAGAATTAATTTGAAATATAAAAAGAAAAAGATAAAAAAATTAACTTAGTACTATTAGTTAAAGCTAAACCATTGATTCGATTAGGCTTTTATCAAACAGGGACTCGGATTGAGTAATTTTTGGATTAATTGAGAATATAACAAAATTGAGGTAAGGAAAAACATGGATAAGAATATGATGAAATAGGGAACAAGACAAAAGAGAGGACACATGCGAAATTAAAATTGATGTGAAGGGCAAAAATGGAATTTGTCCCATTTTTCTGGTTTTACCTGAGAAAATGCAGAAAAGCATAGGGGAAGGAGGAAGATGATTTAGGGGAGGAAAAGGTGAGGAAGAAGAAGAATTGGGGGAAAAGCAAAGTTGGGTTTTTTCAACAACAATGCAAGGAAGTGAAAAAGAAGGGTTTTTATGAAAATATGTGAAAGTTTTGAAGGAAAACAACTAAAACAGTAAAGAGAAAATAGGTGGGAAAAACTAAAAAAAGGAATTGAAGGCTAAGAACAATGAATGGAGGAATGGTGTACAATAGGAAAGATTGGAAATGAGAGAAAAAGGAGGACAGGTGGAAAAGAAGGAAAGGTGAAAAGAAATAGTGGAGAGCAAGACAAGGAACAACCAGAAACAATGAACTTTGGGTTCTTTCTTCCTTTCAATATACGATGAAGAGCTTAGGGTCTTTCTACGATGAAGAGCTTTTCTTATAGAGAAATCCTGCAGAGAAGAAATCTTCCTATTATAGTCCTCCTACCATGAAGAACAATCCCCTACCATGGTTAAGAATAATTCTTCAATGTCTTCCTCCCCTTTCAAAGGTTCTCAGCCTTCCTCTTTTCTATGGGTAAATTCCTTCTTCAATCATTCTAACTTCAACTCCCATTCTTTTTTCAGGTTTCCTTCCAAAAACTCCCCTTCATGTTAATTCTTTCTAATTTGATCCAACTTTCTTAAAAACAAATCCCCTCATGATCAAGATCTACAGGATTTTCTTTCTTATTTCCTTAGGCATTTCCATCTTGTGTTGTAGGGCCCATGTGGCCTTTTGATCCTTGATGGGTGAAGATGATCTAGTACTGATTAGCTTGATCTAAACCATCCAATTTCCATTCTAGTTGATCTATAGTATACAAAATTCATTTAGAATCATCTGATCTGCTCCGATGATTATTTGATCAATAAATTTTGTAAATCAATAGTTGGATGATCAATTGGAATAAAATTAACATTTAATCTAAAATTGATTGATTAGATTATCTAATTAGATGTAAATTTAGGTATTTTAAAACTAAAATTGAACTTTCAACACCATGTTTTTCTAAACTCTTTGTATTGGACAATTGACCTTGAAAATAGCAAACAATCTTCCCCATAACATCTTATTTTGGGACTTTTGTGTGAAAGGTCAACCTTTAGCTAGAAGGTCAACCTTCAATAGTGAATGAAATTTCATCCTTTATATGGAAAGTTAATCTTGCAATTAGATGGTCAACTTTCACAATGTATCCTTCATTTGAAAATGTTATTTTGAATCAAAGCTTCTTAATGGTGGTTAGAAAGCTTTGGAGGCTTTACAACATTTAGTAAATCAAAAAGTAATTTTGTTTAGTATAACCCTTTTAACCTTTACAATTATCTTGTACTAAAAAAAGTTTGACAAAACTTTATATCTAAAAAATAAAAAAGAAGCTCAAAGAGCTCAACCTTGCTTTGTAGTAAAGGGACTTTACATTCCTTTACATTCAAACTAATAATAAAAGTCCTAATATAAGCATATATGCACCACATCTATCAGTCCATGGTTTCGAATGGTGCTTCTTTGACCCTTGTTTGTTCTTCTTTGCTTTCTTCCTTACTCTTCCACCCAAGCCTACAGAAGCTTGACTAGGTTGAGCTGTACCACCTAAGCTTGTAGAAGCTTGACTAGGTTAAATTATCCCATCCAAACATGTAGATCCTTAAGTATTAGGTTGAGCTTTATCATCCAAGCTTGTAGATCCTTGAGTAGTAGGTTGAGATGTGCCATCCAACCTCGTAAAACCTTGATTAGGCTGAGTTGTAACACTGAAGGTGGTAGTAACTTGACCATTAGGATCTTAGCTAAGGTGTTACTTTCTCTACCTTTAGCTCTTCAATCCCTTGCCTTCTCAACATTTCTACTCATTCTCTCCGCTTACCTTGAATCCATTGGTTGGCTACTTTTGCATGTTCTTATGTTGGGGCAATCCTACCACATATGCCACATTTCATCTATATCCTCCTTTTCTAAGTTTGATTGGATCTTTAGGCTCAAAAACCTGCTGGATCCACTTCTTCTTTGGTCTCTTGGTTGTTTACCCAACTTAGGTGGCTTGATTTCCTCAGCATTTACCCTTGGTCAATCTTCAACTGCTAGCATTAGTGCAATTGCTGGTTGATAATTTGCCATGAAACATGCCTTACTATAGTAGAGGTCCATATACTCTTCTCCAGTCTTCTTCAAACACTAAATGACTAAATGGGATCCTTGTCAGGTCCCATTTCCAACATGAAGAAAATCTAGTAGACCATCTTAGGTCCCTCAAAGCAATGGTCAACCTCATAACTACCATAACTTCTATCTTGATATATAAACTTAGAAGCATGAAATTTTGTGTCATCCAACATCTTTTGGATTCTTGTACATAGTTGGCTTTATAAACTTGTCATTTCCTTTATCTTTCTTTGAAACCTCTTCATAATCATATTGTTAATGATGTCCATCATGATTAAGATGGGCATGTCCCTTACCTCTACAATCACCCATTGGAGATGTTAGCACAATATTTAATAGCATGTTACACTTAACTATAGCATGGAATGCATGTCTTAGCCACAATGATGTATGTAATTTTGAAGGAGTCACATGAGCTTAAGGATTCATATTTACTAACTCTTTCACGGAAACTTTAAACTATCTAGTGGTAATACCCCTTGTGGTGTGCCACAAAGCTTCTCTAATGGGAGATCCACTAAACCTCTTCCAGAGTTGGCATATAGATGCCTAAGATAGCACCTAACATCATTTCTTAGGGGCAAGTCCTTTGGAGTTTGTCTAATACCTATATAAAAGTAAAGGAATAACAAGTAAATAATAGATTCAGTAAAATATAAGATAATACTTAGTACAAAATATACCTTCTATTGGTTAGATATGAAAGTTAGTCTTTGCCTTCAATACTACCAATATCTTCTAGTAACAAAACCAATGCTGACTATCCTTATGCTTCACTGCACATACAACATAAGTAATAGGGAAGATGTTGTTATTGATATCTTTCCTTATACTAGTTAAGAGTTGCAGACCTTAAGACCCGCTGAGGTGAGTACTACCTAAGCCAGTAATTGGCCTAGACTCAATCAAGAACTTTTACTTGTGTCCTTCCAAATAAATAGATAATCTCTGAAAGTGTGGATCAACCTTCAACTTGCAAGTACTACTTGGATTCTACCACATGATAGCTTCATAATAGCCCCTTACCAACTCTTATTTCTTAGTAGCTTTCCCTGATCTAATCATGTCAAGTGCCTTCTTCTTTGCCTTATAATATTGTTGCTTAGGCATACCCACCTTGAAGTCATCCATATTGAGTTAACCTCTTATGTGCTCAATGAAAATCATTACTAGCCATTCTAGAAGTCAGATTTGTATTCTTGTAAGTTCTTCCACGTTGGCGTTGGTCATTATTGTAATACTTTACCTAAAAAGAACCTTTCTCATGGCTTTTGAATGCATGTGTTTTCCAACTGCGAATGGCCTTGTAAGCTGTTGTAACTCTATATTTGTTGTTCTACTTGAAAGCAGACCCATTGTTAATGGCAAACTTCTTCAATACTCGCCCAAAGTCCTTTCAATCTATAAACTTTAGATCCTTTTGAAATTATATTTGCTTCCTCAAATCATTCTTAGGTTGACATGCGGACACACATCAGCATTCCTTCATCATCAAACCCTTTCACACTTGTGAACTCATTGCTGTCACCCTCAGAAGCTTCATTACCTATTTCAATTTGACCACTCTAGTATACCGTCTCTCAAGTCTCGTAAGTCCACTCTTAGCAATATCATATGGTATGTGACTGTCCATAGTGCCATATGAGGTCAACAACTTTATCACTATGTTCAAAGTCATCATTGTCTTCTACGTCTCCATCTTCACTACATTCTTCTTCAACATCTAGAACATATACCCAATCTTCTTCAATTTGAATCTCTATAGGTAATCCTTCCCCTCCATTAATGTCTTAGTTTCATCCTCTTGAATTTGAATAGATTGGCTCCTCACACTTTGCAAACAAGGCAATGCAAGTGGTACTTCACTATCCATAAGGTGCTTAAAATATAGTTAACACTTCTACTAGAGGATAATTCTATCACCATATCTATCAAGTCCTCACAAGCCAAATTCTAAACTCCATGTTCCATCTCCACACCCTCATACCTATAACTCATATCTTCCACATTCTTATAACCCTCTTTCTCCACAGACTTTACAAGATCAGTTAGTGAAAATCTGAATCTTACTCATCCTCATCAATTTTTTCCCACCACTACACACTACTTTGGGAAACATTGTATGAGTCCTTCCATACTGAAGTGTCATCCTCATTAGATCCAAGTTTACAAAACCAATAACCAGAAGAACAAAATAAATGAAAAAATTAAGCATCATAATATAAGTCATAATATAACAATTTAGACAACAAGCTTGAAGTATATAAAACTATCTCTTAAAACCTACTTTGGCTTTTCCTACTAGTCTTCACCTACAACCCTTTGACGTATCTCATGCCTTGCTTTTTCCTATTCTATTCTTTCAAATTTGATTTATTGTAAACAATAACAATATCTCAGCAAGTAGTGCTTGTGTAGGTAGAATAAGATGCATTATAAAACAAAAATCATGATCTACATTATAAGAGTCATCTACACACTCTTAATTACCCATTTCAGTATGTAATTTCCTATTATTTCATGCATTTGTAACTCTCATTAGAAGAACTATAATGCAATAATGATATTTCAAATTCATGAAATGAAATGCCTATGTATCACTTTCAAAATTAAATTTGGTCATTTGGTACAATCATTCAAAAACTTACAAAGCATTCATGTCAAGTCAAACTCATAATAATTATGAAGTAATGCTGAATAATAATAACAAATCAATAAGAGTATGAACTCATAAATAGTATGAAAATCTTATCATCACTAGGGATTACCACTTACATGTGGTCCCTCATAAATTTGGCCATGAAAAATCACATAATGACATTCTGGGTATCATCATGCCACAATGGCCTAGGGTATCATTATCCTATCATGCATAAGGTGCCTCATTGATGGCCCCAAGGTAGTGCTATCCTATCACATCCATGGAGCAGTGCTTGTAGGCCCAGGCTTCATCACCCTATCGCATCCATGGCATAGATCCTCCATAATAGTCCAGGGTATCATCACCCTTTTGCTTCCATAACATGGTGCCTCCACAATGGCCCAGGAAGTCATCACCATATCATGTCCATAACACAATGCCTTCAGGGCATCGCTACCCTTTTAGATCGATGGTGCGGTGTGCTTCCGACCAAATTGTCATCACCCTATCGCATCCATAGTGCAATGCCTCATCACATCCACATAAATCATCAAACAAATCAACAGAAAACATATAAGGAATACAGGTATTCATGTACCCCTAATATGACTCAACAAAATCATACATTCACATATGAATGCAGTTTGAAATACACATTCTTTGAAACATTTCTTATTTCATAAATTAGTTAAAACAACTGTCACAAAAGTTTTTTCATGCATATTTAGTAGTAATGATCTTTGATAATTATCATAAAATTCATGAACTCACTCATAGTATCATTTGATATATTTTCAAACCAATTGCGATTCAATCATCACATTAGTTTGTCAAAATGTATTATTGAAATAAAAATCAAATATCCAAAAATATTAGCAATCATAAACGACCTACCTCCAATTAGGAGATTCAGATTCACATAAGCACATAGATATCCAATTTAGCATGTATAACAACAATCACTTACATGTTTGTTGAAAAACACATACACTTGTTCAAATTTTACACTCTAGGTTTTTTGTGATCATCTACGGTCTATGATTAACTTTAGATTAATTTCTAACACTAATCCAGCATAGAACCATGCGATCACAGTTGTTCATGTTGCTGATAGTGGTTCCTGGAAAAGTTTAACTACATTAAAGATAAGTAAGACTTTTCTAAATTTTTTTCTCTTGGGGAGGAGAGAAGGAGAAGTCCTTGGTTTATTTGGCTGTACTTTGCTAGTGGCGAATCATTGATATAATGATCAATGGTTTCTAGATCATCAAAATTGCACCATTAATCATTGATCAATAGTTTGAGTCACTCTTTTAACATTTGAGAATACTAATCTACAAAATTATAAGTTACTATTTTTTTATTAATCAATAGCTATTAAGTGTTTAATTTTGGCTACAAGACCCCCAGTTTAGCATTTAATTAGACCATCTAGCTCATTAATTTGGTAATTTTTTTGGATAAAATATAAAAATTAGCTCAAATTGACCATCCAATCGTAAATTGTCAAAATTAACAGTCAGATGATCAATTGAGCTAAGTGGATGCTTAATGAATGGTTTAGATGACTCTAATCTAGTCTTTGCTCATGCAGATCAACTAAAGGAGGGTTGGAAGGCTCAGATTTAATTTCATCGGTGCAGATCAGTTTGAAGATCAATAAGGCAAGGGATGAAGGGTTCCTAAAAGAAGAAGGTTTCTTAAGAGGAGAGGAGTCCTAATTTGGAAGAGGAGGAAGTTTCCTAATAGGACACTAAATCTTAAAGGAAAGAGGTTGAGTAGAATTAGGAGGGATGAAAACTTATAAAGAGGGAATCTTAGGATTTGGAGGGAGAGTTTTTAGAAGTTTGGAGTTTGGGTTGCCTTTCCTTTAGTGTCCTTTCCATTGGTTGTCATCATTTTGTTTTTTTGTTTTGTTGGTCATTGTTCTCATCTTCCACTTCTCCCCTTTATCTATTTTGAATCTACCCAAAGCATAGTTCCTCTTTTCTTTTTCCAATTCATCGCACCAGCTTCTATTTCAGCACCAACCCAATCCACGTCTCACTTCCACACCAAACCTCCATCATAGTTGTTCACCGTCGGCTTCCCTTGCTCAGCACTGTTCATCATGTCAATCTCCATCACCACCCATTAATCATTGTTGTTCCCTTCTACTCTACCCATCAAACTAATTCACTAGCCATCCCATCTCACACACCCATCTCATTTTTATTTTTTTTCCTGCCAAAGCTTGTTTTCCCTTGTTCTCAATTCCTCTATTCCCAGTTATCTTCACTGTTTTAAGCTCTCACTCAACACCCAAATCCTAGGCCGGCCTACTCAGTAAGTGTCCTCCTCCTCGTGTTTACTCCTCTATTCACCACACCATGCTTCATTACAGCCCTCCACTAGTTGTCTTTCCTGATCCTTTTTGCTCTAGCGCACAGCCCAGGAGGACCTATAGAGTCATCCCTTTTGCCCCTGCTTTCATAGTCAGCTCAACAATTTCACTTCCACCGGTCAACCCTCCTTTGTCTCACCGCTTGATCATTCCACCAAGATACAATGCCCAGAATCCAAAAACTACACTAGGTTGTATTGACTATCGAATGTTGAACGTGGTCATGAGGAAAGATCATTTTCCTCTACCTTTCACTGACCAAATGCCAGAAAGGTTAACCGGATATAGTTATTACTATTTTCTAGATGGATATTCCAGTTACAACCAAATTCCTATAATACCAGAGGATCAGGAGAAGACCATCTTCACCTGCCCTTTTGGAACCTTCACCTACAGATGTATGCCTTTTGGGCTTTGTAATGCTCCAGCTACATTTCAAAGGTGTATTTTGAGCATTTTCTCAAATATGGTAGAAAGATTCCTTGAGGTGTTTATGAATGACTTCTCAGTATTTGAGTCATCATTTGATGAATGCTTGCACCACTTGAAGTTAGTCCTGGTAAGGTGTTAGGAGAAGAATCTTGTCTTAAATTGGGAAAAGTACCATTTTATGGTACAGAGTGGGATAGTATTAGGCCACATAATATTGCCCAATGGGATAGAAGTCGATAAGGAAAAAGTGGATTTAATAGCCAAACTTCCTCCACCAAGGATGATAAAAGAAATTCGCTCCTTTTTAGGACGTGCTAGCTTTTACAGACAATTCATCAAAGATTTTAGTAAAATTTCCAAGCCCCTATGTAATTTACTTATAAAGGAGGCCACTTCTGACTTTGATGAAGACTACAAGAAAGCATTTAAGCGACTTAAGGTTGAATTGACTTCTGCACCCATTATTCGACCACCAGATTGGAACGCACCATTCGAAATAATGTGTGACGGGTCAGATTATGCCATTGGAGTTGTTTTGGGGTAGCACATTGATAAACTTTGCCATGTGATATATTACACTAGTAAAACACTAAATGATGCGCAACTCAACTATTCCACTACTAAGAAAGAGTTGTTAGCTGTAGTGTTTGCTTTGGATAAGTTTAGATCTTACCTGTTAGGGTCTAAAGTTATAGTATACTCGGATCACGCAGCCTTAAAGTGCCTCCTTTCTAAAAAGGATTCAAAACCTAGGTTGATCCATTGGATACTACTGCTACAAGAGTTTGACTTAGAAATTAGGGACAAGAAGGGTTTAGAAAATATAGTAGTAGATCACTTATCTAGATTAGTGGTGGAACACACTAGCGATCAAGGGCCTATAACTAAGTCATTCCTAAATGAATAGTTATTGCATGTTTCCCAGTTACCTTAATATGGAGATATTGTTAATTATCTTGTTACAGGACAAATGCCGAATCATTGGACCAAACAAGATAAAATGATATTTTTAACTGAGGTTAGATATTTTACTTGGGATGACCCATATTTATTCAAGTATTGTCCTAACCAAGTAATTAGGAGATGCATACCAGATAGTGAACATAATCAAATCATCTCCTTTTTTCATGATCATGCATATAGGGGCCATTTCAACTCTAGAAAGATAGCGACATAATTTTTGCAGTTTGGATTTTATTGGCCTACCATATTTAAGGATGCACATGCTTACTGTAAAGCATGTGTAAGGTGTCAAAGGTTAGGAAGTTTAGGAAGGAGACATATGATGCCCTTAAACCCAATCCTTGTCATAGAACCTTTTGATGTTTGGGACATAGATTTTATGAGACCTTTTCCTAATTCTTTTGGAAATCTGAACATCCTAGTGGGAGTGGACTACGTGTCCAAGTGGGTGGAGGTTATACCTTGCGAAACCAATGACCACAAGGTTGTGGTAAAAATTTTAAAAGAAAATATTTTTGCATAGTTTGGTACTCCAAGAGCCATAATAAGTGATGGGGGAAAACACATTTGTAATAAGGTGTTTGAGAATTTAATAAAAAAGTATGGTGTCAACCATAGGATAGCTACCCCATACCACCCTCAAACTAGTGGTTAAGTAGAGGTATCCAATAGGGAAATAAATCAGATTCTAGAAAAGATAGTCAATTCAAATAGGAAATACTGGTCTCTGAGACTTATTAACACTGTATGGGATTATCGTACAGTATATAAAACCCCTATAGGAATATCACCCTACTGCTTGGTCTATAGAAAGGCCTGTCACTTACCAGTAGAGTTAGAGCACAAGGCATATTGGGTTATCAAAAAGTTAAATTTTGACTTAGATTCTATTGGAACTCATAGAAAACTCCAACTCAATGAGTTGGAAGAATTGAGAAAAGATGCACATGAGTCTGCACGATTGTACAAAGACTGAATGAAGGCTGTACATGATAACATATTTTAAGAAAATTCTTCACACCAAGTCAAAAGGTCTTACTGTATAATTCTAGATTGCATCTATTCCTAGGAAAACTTAGATTTAGATGGATTGGATCTTATACAGTATGCACAATCTATCCTCATGGGGCCATCAAGATTGCAAATGATGGAGAAATCCAAAAGGTCAATGGTCAAAGGTAAAAACCTTTCCTAGAACTGCCTAACCTTGAAATTGACGAGACACTTTTAGAAACACCTGAGTATCATGATCCACCTTAGATTACCACTTCAGGAGCCTTGCAGCATATCATCATTGCACTCATCATTATGTTTGGTTGAAGATATTAAACTTAGCGCTTATTGGGAGGCAACCCAAGAGTTTAGAGTCTACATCACTCAACTTCCATATAGAATCCTATGTTTTCAAAAATTGGGGACAATGTTTCATTTAGGTTGGGGGGTGTAGATGCACATAGAGATTTTGAATTTTCTTGAGTTTTTTTTTTTTTTTTTCCTAAAGAAAACAACAACAACAAATAAGAAAATTTTTGGAAAAAAAATTATTTAAGTAGAGTTCCCTTATGTGATGAGAATTGGATGTTCAGAATTTAGTACATATACTATTTTCACCTCTTAATGGGAATGCATATGATTAGTTTTGCATATCATTCATGTGTTGAAGCATTTTATGAAAGTTAATTCTCAAAAGCCATTTACACACAGCATATAATCAAGACTAATATAGAGGTATGACTTAGAGACCCTAAGGAAAATCAATGGAGACCTATAACCTAGTGAGAGTTTGAGACTAGTTCTTTTAGAAAGTTATAAGTAATTCCATAAATTCTTCAATGTACATACATTAGTGTGATCCTGTTATCATTGTTTTGGTTAAATATCAAGAATAAATAGGAGTAATAGCTTTAATTCTAGAAATTTATTAAATCTAATAGGCTTTAGGAAACTTAAGAAATGATATAGGCCATCCTTGCTTAGCCTAGAAACATAAAGGCTACCCAATATAGTATACCACTAGTTAACCTTTTGAGCTAGTTATTAAGCCTTTTCTTTCTTACCCCACTCACCTTAACCCAGAATAACCCAATAAAATAAATAACCACTACTTGTCTTCAAAATGAGTAGAGTAGAAAAAGTTCAAAAAAATAGGACAAAAAGTCAAAGAAGTGAGAAAAAATTAGCTGTATTTCTTCCAAAGAAGAAAAAGAAAAGTGAAAAAAAAAAAATTAAAAAAGAAAGCAAAAATCTGAAAGAGAAATTCACTTCAAGTACAAACCCAAAAGAAAAGTTGTCCTAGTAGACATTCATTGAAGACATCTACTCAATTTTGAACCATTGAAATCTTTATACCTTTCTTTTCTAAACCTATCCTAAGCCTACATTTCATCCTAGTTAAAGACCTATTGATCTTAGGTGGACATAGCCTTAATGAGGAGATAAAAAGAAAGAATTAAGGTAAAAGACCCCTGATATTCTTGGTGATAACATCCACTCTTAGGGATCACTTTCCTTTGTCTCATGAGTGTTTAAAAGAATTATGTGAACCATTAGCTTGTTGGATTTGGCCACAGAATGAGAGAAATATGTTTAAACCCCTTATTTGAGAGTTTTATTTCTGAGCATATACCTATGAGGATTTGAGGTCAAGGCATATTCCCAGTGGAATGTAAGCATATTTTGTTAGAAGTCAAGATTTATGTGGTTGCACACACACATATGCACTCTGAGAAATAGCTCAAATAAAATGTATTTAATATGTATAAGATATGTAAAATTGTTAAATCCTCTTCATTAAGTTGTGAGAAACTAGTAAAATTGCTAATGAATGAGGATTCTTTGAGATAAAATAGGGGACTCAACCTTATAGAATTTTGTGAGTATATTCACTACAAATGGTCACGATGGCTAAATCGTCCACTAAGGGTAACCTAGGGGTTCAAGGGCTTGTTGCAGGTGCTAAATGCAATCGTGAGTACCTACAAAAGTGACACCTTGTATCAATTTTGTGTAAAATAGTTTTCTGCATGTTTTGCTTGGGACTAACAAGATGCTGGTTGGGAGGTGTGTTAAGTGTTTAATTTTGGCTAAAATACCCCTAGTTTAGCATTTAATTAGACCATCTAACTCATTAATTTGGTAATTTTTTTGGCTAAAATGTAAAAATTAGCTCAAATTGACCATCCAACCATAAATTGTCAAAAATAATAGTCAAATGATAATTGAGCTAAGTGGATGCTTCATGAATGGTTTAGATGACTCTAATCTAGTCTTTGGTCTTGTTGATCAACTAAAGGAGGGTTGGATGGTTTAGATTTAATTTCAATGGTGCAGATAAGTTTGAAGATCAATAAGGCAAGGGATGAAGGGTTCCTAAAAGAAGAAGGTTTCTTAAGGGAAGAGGAGTCCTAATTTGGAAGAGGAGGAAGTTTCCTAATATGATAGTAAATCTTAAAGAAAAGAGGTTGAGTAGAATTAGGAGGGATGAAAACTTATAAAGAGGGAACCGTGAGATTTGGAGAGGGAATTTTTGGAAGTTTGGAGTTTGGGTTGCCTTTCCTTTAATGTCCTTTCCATTGATTGTCATCGTTTTGTATTTTTGTTCTGTTGGTCATTGTTCTCATCTTCCATTTCTCTCCTTTCTCTATTCTGAATCTACCCAAAGCATAGTTCCTCTTTTCCTTTCCAATTCACCACACCAGCTTCTGTTTCAGCACCAACCCAATCCATGTTTCACTTCCACACCAAACCTCCAGCATAGTTGTTTTCCATTGACTTCCCTTGTCCAGCACTATTCATCGAGTTGATCTCCATCACCACCCATTAACCGTTGTTTTTCCCTTCTTCTCTACCCAGCCTGCCTCCTTCTCTCACTCCCAATCCCCCCCTTTTGATCACCATCTAAGTCACTCTGCTCCCATCAGACCTAATTCACCAACCATCCCATCTCATGCACCCTTCTCATTTTCTTTTCTACCCAGGCTCATTTGCCCCTATTCTCAATTCCTCTCTTCTCAGTTATCTTCACCATTCCAAGCTCTCACCTGACACCCAAATCCCAGGCCAGCTTGCTTAGTAGGCATCATCCTCCTCATGTCTACTCCTCTATTCACCACACCAGGCTTCATTCTAGTGCTCCACCAATTGTTTTTCTTCATCCTTTTTGCTCTAGCGCATAGCTTAAGAGGACCTACAGAGCAGTCCCTTTCTCCCCTGCTTTCATGGCCAGCCAGCAATTTCACTTCCACTAGTTAGCCTTCCTTTGTCTCACCGCTTGATCGTTCCACCCAGAGACAACGCCTAGAATCCAAAAATTGTGCCAAGTCGTTATTGACCTAGATCGCCAGCTCCGGCAACGCTTAGAGCACTTGGAAGAGGTTGGTCTGTGTTTGTTCTCCAACTAGCCAACAGACGACGCCTAATTCTCTCCAGCTCTCTCTCTCTCTCTCTCGATCTCTCGACATAAGACAATGTCCAAGCTCCTCTGCTTCTAGCCCTACACCCAAGCAAGCATCGTCATCGACTTCTCCACGATCTCTAGCAAACTCTGTTTTATGGAATGTTCAAGGAATTTTTTGGGGAAAATTCCAACTTTGCCCTCATTAGAATATTTCAAATTACATGTGCTATCCTATTATTGTTACTATTTGTGTTTTATGTTATTTCTGTTTTGGTTATTTTCATTCTTTGTTATTCTGTAGTTAATCCAGGAACTATCTTATTGGTTCCTGTTTAACGAAATCAAAGGTTCTGGTTTAACCATGGGAAAATTCTAATTTCTTGTCTGTTGTAATTTAGAATTTCAATTAAATTTTATAACATGTTTGTAGGATAGTTTCTAGTTTAAATTCTATTCCTGATCTTCAATTTGGGTTCTAAAAATAGATCTAAGCTATTAATTCTTTAATTCTTTAATTAGATTAGATCTCTAAAAATTTGACAAATTTGAGAAATTCATCCATCAGATTACTAATCCAGGACATGTTGAATATATTGATGGAGTCTGATCAGGGTTTGTGATACCAGAATTGAAGAATTGGATAATACTTAAGATAGGGAATTAGATTTTCTTAATTTTTTTAGTTTTAGTTTAGTTAAGGTTTTCTTTTTCTGTTCTTTCTGGAATTAGACCTCTGGAATTTCACTATTAAACTGAAGATGAAGTATGATTTTTTTTTTGTTAATTTTTGTCAATTAATTTTAATTTTAAATAATTAAATTTTATTAAAAACTCCAAAATCTTAAAGGGCGTCCCTATGGGATCGACCCATACTTGCATTAGTTATACCACAATAGCCCATGCACTTGGTGAAAACATCAACAATGGCCTTTATTTTGTGATCCACAACCATATCATCTTTCTAGATGGTGAGATCTAGGGTTCACAAAAGTTTGTAAGGCCTAAGTGTTCAAATTTCAAATTTTTATAGCATGTGATCAATAACTGATATGTTCGATATTTGTGTATCCAACATTAATCTAATAGTCTACAGATGTTGAAAGCACTAACTTAGAAGTCAACAGTTAGATCTATGATTTTAGGGTTATATTTGTTAATCCTATGGTTTAAATTGATAGATCTAAGCTACAATGATACAATTGCATTAATTTCAACCAACATTCCTAAATTTTGTAGGCTTTACTATCTGCCTTATTTAAAATTCACAATTGAATCCATGAGACATGTTGATCTTACTTGTAATCACTTGATCATCATCTAATGTGTTGTTTGGAGCATCAAATCAACACCATTTCATCCCAGATTAGTATGATTGTAATTTACATCACTATTGGTCATGGATCTCTGCTAGATCTTTATCGATGGACAAATAGTTTAAGGGTTTTATTCCTAATGCCAAGGGGAACAATATGAAAGGCTTGGACAATGGCTCTATTTGAGCTTATAAATTCGTCATTATTGATGACATTGGGGAAGAAATAGAGAAGCGAAGGAAGAGGGAAATGTGGGGAAATATCTTAGGGATTGGTGTAGTTTTAAAATTACTCACAAGCCCATGAATCAAAGTAGTAATTTGCATGTGAAAGAGGTCGATCCCATGAGGAACCTCAGAATTTTTGTAGGTTGATTAGATCTTATTTAAGTTGCTTATCTTAGCCACAAAAAGGGAGTTTTGATTAAACTAGGAATTTAAACAACATTGAATGGGAAACATGCATAAAATTAAAAACATGAACTAAAGAAACTTTCTAAAAATAAAGATAATTCAATGAAATTAGAAATTTCCTAACTAATATGCATTCAATAAAATAAACTAATGTAAAACTAGAATTAATGAATCTAGAAAACTTAAAATAAGAAAACTTGCTAAAAATGAAAATTTTCTACATTGACACTTTCCTAAAATTAAAATCAATAACTTTTTAAAACTAAAGTAGGAACTTTCAAAACTAAACTAAACACAAATAACTAACTAACTAATGCTAAACTAAGACTAAAAGGGCAGCCCTGGTGCAAGAAGCTCCCACTTGCATGAGGTTCGAGGAAGGGGCGAACCACAAGGGCCTATAGTACTTATCCTTACCTTGGATTTTGCAAGAGGCTATTTCCACACCTTGAACCTTGAACCTAAGGTCATATGATGAAACTTTTACCATTACGCCAAGGCTCCCCTTCGAATGCTAAACTAAGACTAAAAAATCAAATAACCAAAACTTAAAGATAATTTACAAGTACCATGCACATTATCCTTAGAGTTGTGTGCATGGTTCATGGGGTCATTTGATGGCTAGAATACATGAAGTAAATGCTTATAAACATGAAATATAATCAAAGCACTAACTAAATAACCTAAAAATCTAAATGGATTCTTAAGAAATAAAGTAAATAAGGTGTATGGACTGTTAGAGACTATGCATGAACATTCAATGGAAAAATTCCAAAGATATAGTACACATGAAACTCAAATCAAACAAGGCATGAATTAAAACTTAGCAAGTACTTTTCATGGAAGATAACACTTAAGAGTTAAAGTACTTTAGTATGAGAATCAAACAGCAACAATGATCATCAAATAATTCTATTGATTGATGTGAAGATTATATCAAATTGGGGGCGCATGTACATAGATGGAAAATTAGAAAAGTGCACACTCTTCTTAGGCCTAGAACTTGATACAAATCAATGAAAAAACATTTCCAATGATCAAAATATAAACTTAGATATCATGCCAGTGAAACCCACAAGAGAAATTAAGAGACTAAAGGCATGAAAGATGGGAATGAACAAGCAAAGTGATGCCCAAAACTAGCTCTAAATCTAAGGAAAAATGAGGACAGTAGCAAGAAAAACTAGAGAGATGGAAGCAAGTATTCAAGGGAAAAACAAAGAAGATTTATGTGTATGAAATTGAAGAACAAAACAAGAACAAACTAAGGAATGAAAGCAAAGTACTAACCTAGAATTAAAATGCAAAAGAAAATGAAAATACTAGAGGAATACAAGAGAAAGCAGCCTAAAAGAAAATTAAAGTCCAAAGCTCCAAAGATCACCAAGATAGAGTGCTTCTTTCAATGATTTAGAGAAAACCCCCTACTTGACTTTCACGTGGAAATCCTTGGGAGATTTATAGAGTTTTGGGTTTCTAATTTGATGAGATCTCATTCTAGGAAAGAAAAATGCAATTAGATATAGGAGTTAGGTGGAACATTAGGTAGAGAGAAGATTATCAAGTGATGACATGGCATGTTATATTTAGAAGGGGGAGGCATCACCTTTTTAGGAAAGTGGAGTGGTGCTCTTCCCCTTCTAATTACATGGTATTTGTTGGTTAGGAAAGAGAGAGAAATGGAAAATAAAATAAAATATAGGAAATATGGGGAATTATTAGGGATTTGAGATGATTTGAGAGGGAACCAATTTAGGAGTTACCAACTTAAGATGCAAACTAGGTGACAACCAAGCAAGGGGGGAAGGCGTCACTTTTTTTGGAAGTGTCTCCCTCCTTAAGTAAAAATCATAAAACCCTAATTGGAGTGATGAAAAATAATGAAAAATGGATTTAGAATGTGGGTGTTCGCTCTTGATTTGTCCATGTATGCTTGATCATCTTACCAATTACAAATTTGCCTCAAAACTTATCACATCAAAATTACATTTTTAAGTTAGGATAATTGCTTAAAAATTTCAATCAATCGTGTGACCCCATGTGGCATAGCTCTATATGGCTTAATGGCTTACTTTGATGGCTCATTCCTTGGTGGCTTGAATTATTGGTTTCATGACTTGAATAACTTGTTTAGCTTGTCACCCTTTTGCATGGAACTTCTTCCAATTGCTTCCTTGCTTGCCCTAGGATATTTTTTAGGACTACTGTAATGCAACAGAATATGATTTTTTTGGGACCATTCGATGGCTTCGTCCCTTGCACTCCCAGCAAGCTTACCTTGTAGCTCGACCTGTGAAAAACTGCGAAGAGCAATATAGGCTATTGGATCATCTTCTTACTTCCCATAAAAGTGTAAAACCCTAATTAAATCCTAAAAAAATACAAGGATTCATATACTTACTTTGGATTAGCTCCTGAACTTGCCAAATATCAAACTTTTGAATTATTAGATCATAAATGTATGTGCTATGAAAATTTGAAAAAACCTAGGAATAATACTATAATTTATAACACATGGGCTACTAATTGGATACTTTTTATACAAAATCGAACACTTATCATGGATCATTGCACATCTACTGGGGAAGGGAGTAGCTTCGGTGATTGCAGTGGATGCACATTCAAATGGTGCATGACCGTTGACAGTGACCCTAAAGAGGAAAATGAGGGAGGGAGTGTCATTGCTGGTGCTGGTGTGGTGCTAAGGGACATGAGTGATGCCATAGGAAGGGAAAATTTAGCTAGAAGAGAAAAGAAGGGACTCTAAGCTTTCCTTGCTATGAGGGATTCAAGGCGTTTGGCTGTGTGTCGTGATTGGTGGTGGTGGACGCTATCACGCACCAATCAGCTCAGACCCTATGATGCCCATGGTTTTTAAATGCAATTTAATGTCATTTTTCAAAAGTCGAGATCCGTGATCTTTGAAAAACACTTTTCCAAAACACTGTGTGTCATATATTTCACAAAAACATGGATTAGAAAGTAAAATGGTCATTTCATCTTCATCAAAATCTGGTAGAGTCTCCTATGTTTTACGAATGATCACATTTAATGCATGCGATGACAAACCTAATCACATAGATGACTATTAAAATATATTTGGAGACTCTATCTCCACATTAAGACATTCAAAGACTTGAGACAATTTAAAAGAAATAATATTTTTAAGACAAGTAATTTAAAAATAATTTCATTATTTACTCCAAGATTATCTCCAATCATAGTCCATAGTCCACTATATACATCATTTTTATACATATCCAACTCATAATAAGCAAAACATAATTATACAGTCCTTTTATTACTTGCATAAGGCAATCTAAAATATATTCATAACATACTTACATAGGTGGGCATGTGAATATAATCAAGTCTTGTTAAGAAGCAGATATATCCAGATATGATTTCAGAGGAAAATTACAATAAATCCAAGTCGATGCTATCCAGGCTCTTATAAAACCATCTCTAATAAGTAATCATGCATCCAAAAAGTCAAAATCATGTGAATATCAATGCTATCCATGCTCTTCACAGAACTACCTCTAATAAGTAATGATGCATCTAAGAAGTTAAAATCTCTTAAAACACTTAAATAAGTTAAGAATCCAATCATCATGGAGATACCCCATATCACAGGGTCCATGAGTGCCTTGACCACCCTTAATCTGGTCATGAGAAATCATACCAACATCCAAGCATCGTCATGTCATATTAGCATAGCTACTATTACTCCATTGGGATAGTAACACTGTGCCTCCTTAACATAAAAACAGGTGCTATCACTTGGACATGATCATAGCACCATGCTTCTCTGAAATCATAACAAAAACATATGGATCATCATCCATCTGCAACCCGAACCCTGTCCATCTATGTGCTCAGCCACCAATACCATAGCAGGGAGACTACAATCCACATGACATGGGGAAATATGGACCAATGCTAGTGGGCCTTCCAATGATGCCCATATCGAAAAAATGCCTATTATGGCTGTATTAGGTATCTCAAATCCTAGAAGATAGGTGGACAACCCTACAACCCTCCTAGCACATTGTCCACTAGCCAAAAGTGCTTGTTTGGTCAAACATATGTACTCAATGTGACTCATCATTTTGTATATTATTCATTTGTGAGATCCAATCTCAAGTGATAAATCAATGTTGTGTAAAAGCATCATTCATACATCACTTATCATGCAAAATTTCTAGATTTCATAATTATGCTATAATCATAGGTCAAGCCAAAACCATGAACCAATCAGAGACAATCATTTTTATGAAATTCATATATTTTCAACAAACGATGATACAATGACTTTTTATCAGGATGAAATAAATATAACAATCCCCATAATCAATTTGAAATTTAAACTGAATGAAATAAGATTCTTTCAAAATCTAATTACGTAGAAAATAATAGTGATATTAGAACACCTAGATATGACCACAATCTCAAAAACTCCCAAAATCAAAAGAAATAGTCAATTCCAACCTCTATCACACAAATTAAGGGAAACATACATTCAACTTCATCAATTAACCTTCATTAATTCAACGAATTATAATTTTAATATTTCAATAGCCCTGGATGTATCATCTAATCTATAAATAATTCTCAATTGTACATTTATCTTGTCTAAGTCATTGGAAATCCATATTTCAATCCTTGATTGATGTCAAAAACCTCTGATCTGATGATTCAGTCACTAATCATGAGGATTGATGCTTATGATCTCAAACTTTCACCAATCTCAATTTGAATGATCAGATCAAGCTTCAAAACTATAATTTATTATAAATCTATGAATGTTGATCATTACATGCATTAATAATAATATAATTAGCTAATCATAGAAACAGAAGAGTTAAAATCTTACCAATGGTGCCTCTAATGCAAAATTTGAGAATGGATGGCTCAGATCAAATGTTTCGGTCATTGATTGGGGAAATGGAGCAACTGATAGCACAGATCTAAGTTAAGTTGCTGATGTATGGTCGAATCGTAGTATAATATCATATTGGTAATAGATATGATGGTCCAGTGCTAGATCTATGATCAGATCTAATCATGAGGATTGATGCTTATGATCTCAAACTTTCACCAATCTCAATTTGAACGATCAGATCAAGCTTCAAAACTATAATTTATTATAAATCTATGAATGTTGATCATTACATGCATTAATAATAATATAATTAGCTAATCATAGAAACAGAAGAGTTAAAATCTTACCAATGGTGCCTCTAATGCAAAATTTGAGAATGGATGGCTCAGATCAAATGTTTCGGTCATTGATTGGGGAAATGGAGCAACTGATAGCACAGATCTAAGTTAAGTAGCTGATGTATGGTCGAATCGTAGTATAATATCATATTGGTAATAGATATGATGGTCCAGTGCTAGATCTATGATCAGATCTAAATGGAAGTTCAATTGATCATTGATCTATGTGTTATATGTTAGATCAAGGGCTATATCAGTGATGGATCAAGTTACAGATGATCCATCTAATGATCAGATATAGATTAATAGTTAGATCTATGGGTATTTCCATAGAAGAGACATAGAAAGGAATTAAGGGCCTAGGATGGCTGATGGTAACAAGGTGCACCTGTGTAGATTAACAGGAGAGAGGGTGGTGGTAGGAGAAAGAAGGGAGTGGACATAGTGATTGTCGATGCTCCAGGTAACTATTGACACCCTCTATCCTCGTCGACTTATCCTTGTCACTTGTGAGGAAGAGAAAATGGGGGTGAGTTTTAGTCCTTGTTGTAGGAGGGGACAGAAAAGTTTTGGGTTTTATTTGAAGGGTTATTTGTATGTGACGGAGAAGAAGAAGATAATCAAAGGGCAAGGAGGTAGTTCGGTGTGGCCAACAAGATTGGATGTTTGCCACGGTCAGTTGCGTCAAAAAAGAAGGGAAAATGCATTGGCCTTATCAGGCTAGTTGCAATCCTAGTTGCCAAAGAAGATAGATGGAAGGAGAGGGTTTTCTAGCCTTAATGATTGCTGGTGATGATGGGTCAATGGGGGTCTCCTTTGCTAGTAACATGTGTGCCCCATATCAGACCAAAAATCTAATGAAAATTGTTGGTTAGATGGCTGTCGAAGAAGAAACAAGAAAGGAAGATACATCATTTCCTGGTCAAGTAGTCAGGTTGGGCAGTCATTCTAAATGTCACCAAAGAAAATGGGGAGCTTTTCACTAGAGAATTGAGATGATACCCAGAGGGAAGGGACATCGAGAGGAGTGGGTTTTGGGTTACTAAAAAATTTTCCTCCCCTACTCGACTACTCCCTTTTCTCTATCTCAATTTGCCACCTATGCAAGGAGGCTGGGCAACACGTGGTGGGATGAATCCCCATGCATCAACCTCGGCCCTAGTCTTGGTGGCTATGTCAATTGGGTTAAGGGGCTCAGTGAATAGGGGCAAAATAATAATAATAATAATAATAATAATAATAATAATAATAATAATAGTGAAAATTTTGGTGTCTTTAGACCCCAATCTCCATTTTGTATAAACTTAGTGTCATTGAAATCATATTGATGGGTACATTATAAATTTTGATGTTTCTGAGTTAAATTTTAAGTTTTCAAAGATGTTATTTTCATGTTAGCATAACTTTTATGTGTACTTTTAACCATAATGAACCACTCCCACTATGTACTCTAATACTCAACCATCAGGATCATAAATTAGCTATAGAATGAAAAAACAATGAATTAGCATCTCAAAATAGCAAATCCATGCCCAATCAACTCAGAGCATATCAACTCATAAAATAGGCAAAGTCATGCCAATCATCTCATCTCGAACCATGACCATACCATGAGTATCTAGAAGCCTACTAGTGCCTCTTACACCCACCATTATTGGTCACCCTCATCTACTACCCTCTTAAGCCACCATCATTGGCTACCTAGAGGTATAAATCATGAATAAAATTTCAATTAAATGTGAGGAGATAGTCTTAGATTATTATACAAATGACTATCAATCATTAGATCTAAAGAGAAATCAAGTCCAAGTATTACCCATGTATAACACAAGTATGGGTATTTCATCTCATGCATTTTTAGCTATTTAGGTGTGAAGGTAAATCATAAATCCATACCTTGTTGTATCAATACCCCTCTAAGCCTCTTGTCAGATGCATCATGATAAATCAGAAATCACCACTACTTGAAGGTAGCAGAAAAATGGGTATAGAGGTTAGTCCGCTCTTAAACTCTTAAAGGATCACACTATAAGCATCACTCCACACAACTTCTCATCCTTCCTTGTCAATGAGGTTAGGGGTGATGCAATCCCTGAGAACCATTAAATAAATGTATAATAATAGCTACATTGATTCATCCTTCTTCACAATGAGGACTGGCGCCCCCAACAACTTCCAACTAGTTCTAGTGAAATCTATGCCCAATGACTCTTGAAGTTGGCTCTTGAGCTCTCTCTTAACTCGACTGGAGCCATTTCAATATGGTACCCTAAAAATAGGAGTTGTGATTGGCACAAGCTTAATCATAACATCAACCTCTGTCTGTGATAGTAATCTTAGAAGCTCCTTTGGGAAAATGTCCTGAAACTCTCGATGACATCTATTTCCTCAGTCTGTGGCTTCTCAGCCTCCACCATAACTACGCTTGCTAGACAAATCCAACACCACTTAGAGTAGTCTTGTGATGCCTTCATGGAAAAGTAACATAAGCTCTTGTGATGCTCTTTCTACCCTAAAATGTGATCACTGACTGTCCTAGTACATCAAATGTGATCTTCCTATGACAATCCAAAACTCAGAACATATACAGGCAAATTTGCACAAGAAGTAAAAATGCTAAACATGAATGTGTGTGGACCTTCGGTCAAATAAAACCCTAGCATGCCTATTTGAAACTAGAAGTATGCTTCCACAAACTTGTCCAAGGCATGTGTTTACCATGAATTAATGTTGAATACTTGCCTCTAATTACGTGGAACTTCATCTGTTTAGGCCCCACCATCTATCTGTCCATCCCCTGCCTCCTAGGATAATTTCTAATGAGATGTCCAAGCACTCAACATCCATAACATTGTGATGGCCATCTTCACCGTGGTTGCTACTGATGCTAATGTCATCCTGCTTGAGAACATGGCTGGTAAGGATGGGCTCTCCTATATGTTGGGCACCACTTCTGCCCAAAATCTCTACCCTATTTATCAAATTGCTATTAACTCCTTGTCTTTATGAATTTATAGAAGAGAAGGATCTCATGCCCTTACTGAACTATCCAACACTACTACTTCCCTTCACACACTCCTTCCACTGTGCTTGACTCTTGAGAAAATCTCACTCAAGACTAGATGCTATCTCCATTGCTCGAGCCACTATGGTTGGTCTCATCAACAAACCTCTGCTTCTCAACTTTGGACTTATCTGGAACACAAATCCACATGCCGCTTGAATTGGTCATGCAGACATTAGGAGCGAATCACCTCAACTAAATGAAATGGTTCTTACATTATTGAAGTGTAAGACTACCCTACTCCAAGGCCAAAAACTTCATCTCCTTTGCTTTCATTACATGAAGAAAAAAGTATGTGTTATTGAAGACTCTCTTAAAGTCTTCCTAAGTAATAACACCACCACTGAAAAAAAATGATACTCTATGCAGATTGCCACCAAAATCCGACCTCTCTCGTTATGACATAAGTTGCAACATGTACCTATTTCTCCTCAGGCACCTTCATTGCCTTTAAGGCCTTCCCTACCATAAAAGTCTACTTCTCTACAGCCTATGTGTCATCCTCACCTAAGAATGAAGGAACTATACTTATCCTCATCATTAAGTTTCATTTAACTAATGATTTTTTTGTGCTTGCATCTGCCAAAAGTTGTTTTTACATTAGCAGTATATGTTTCTAACTATGGGCTAACTCACTCCAATAAAATTAGTCTTCTAGAATTAATCACTTCTTAGTCACTCAAAATCGCATTATTTGACACCTTCACTATTCAATGTCAATGAATATAATTATTTTCATCTTACATTATGCTCATAATATATTCATTTCTCCTTATCTATTTCAATCCATCTCTCTACTTGATTTATTGCATATAATAAACATTATGTCTATACCTTTGATCTAAAGTCACATAAGCATTAGACATTAGATACTTCCATATATTGTAACATTAAAATCAACATTTCCAATAAAGGGTAGCCCTAGTGCACAAAGCTCTTGCCTAGGTGAGGTTTGGGGGAGTAGAATAGTACATAGCATTACCTTGCATTGTTGCAAGAGGTTGTTTCCACACCTTGAACCCATGACCTTAAGATCACACGACGATAAGTTTTTTGTATTTATACTTTAATTCCCTAATCATCTTCTGATTCTCATCGTCATTTACTAATTATTCTTATAAAATAGTTGTTATATCCTCCAAGTGCTATGCACCTCCAAATCATAAATAGAACTCCCAAAAGAATTTAATAGACATTTACTTATCTTTTCTCAATGATGATTAGTACGTATTGCTAGTATTTCTATGTACATAAAAACTCACTCATTTTTACCTTATAGATCAAATAACTCATGTATAGAGGCATTAAAGTCTTATGAAGTCAGATGTTTATTATTTAATAATACTGCAAAATTATCCATCAAATATATCTAACCAAATGTACAGACTAATGCTATAATCTTCTTAACTTCTCATAGTTCTCTTTGATTTGTGACTATTTCCTAATCATTTTTAATTATTATCAGACTATTATTGTACAATAATTGTTATGTTCTTCAAAGGTTTATATACACCATCCAAGTTAAAACTTAACTCTCATAAGGTCACGCATGTGAATAGGTATTCTATCTTATGACAAAGTTCTCATTTAGATATACTAATTTTGCATACTTATACTTTTTTTATTTACTTTAAGAACCATACTAATCCAATAAGAGTACTCCCTCTCTTACGCATACAAGGACCAAAAGTTACATTGTTTTCTTAAAATCTGCTAACCCTCATAAGTGGCATCTACTTTCACATTCATCAACATTCCCCATATAAGTTATCACTGTAACCCATATTTAGATAATTAACTCACTTGTTGGATTGTATATGACTTTTAGGCATGTAGATTTAACTATGAGAGGAGTAAACTAAGCTTTGATATCAATTGTGATGCCCTGGCTTTTTAAATACAATTTAAAGTCATTTTCCAAAGTCTGGATCTTTGATCTAAAAATTTCTTTTTAAAAAGCAAATAGTGAAAACATTTATCTTTGAAAAACTCTGGTGTCATATATTTCACAAAAACATGGATTTGACAGAAAAATGGTCATTCCATTTTTACTGAAATTTGGACAAGTCTCCTTTGTTTTTTCAAGCATTTAAGGCATGCAATGTAACAAGCCTAATAATCGCAAAGAGGGAATCAAAATATATTTGGAGACTCTATTTCCACATCAAGACATTCAAAGTCTTAAGACTGTTTAAAAGAAACAACATTTTCAAGACAAGTAATTTAAAAACAATTTCACTATTTACACCAAGATTTCCTCCAATCACAGTCTATAGTCCACTATATACATCATTTGCATACATGTCTAAGTCATAATTACCAAAACATAATTATATAGTCCATTCACTACTTGCATAAGGTAATGATAAATATTTACATAACATACTTAAATAGTCAATTGTGCCCCTATAATCCACGTCTAAGAATCCTTCTTCAACTTGAACTACCTTTCTTTCAAGTAACTTCTTCAAATATGAGATATTATAAATAATTATAATATCTTGGCAAGCTATCAGTTGTGTAGGCTTCTAACGTCACATTTATTAGTTTTCATGATTTTAAATGAAAATGAGATGTCATGCCAGAATAAAATTACAAGATCATAAGCCCTTCATAAAATCATTTTCAAGAGCATAAATTCTTTCATGAAATTATAAGCAAGTGGACATAAAATCATATCCAAGAGCATAATTCTTTTGTAAGATTATAAACAAGTGGACATGTTAATATAATCAAGTATTATCAATAAGCAAATATATCCAGATACTATCTAAGTAAAAAATTATGACAAAGCCATGCCAATGATGTCATTCTCTTTACAAAACCATCTTTGATAAGTAATGATGCATCCAAAAAGTCAAAATCTCATAAATATCAATACTACCCATGCTCTTTATAAAATTATCTCCAATAAGTAATGATGCATCTACGAAGTTAAAATCATGTAAAACACTTAAATAACTATAGAATCCAATCATCAATGGGGATACCCTATATCATAAGGCCCCATGAATGCCTCGACCACTCTTAATTCAGCCATGAGTACTCATACCAACATCCAAGCATAGTCATGCCATATCAGCATAAGTGCTATCACTCGATCGTGATCGTGTCACCTTGCCTCCTCAACATAAACACAAGTGCTATCATTTGTTCATGATCCTAGCACTATTTTCCTCTGAAATCATAATTGAAACATATGGACCACCATGTATCTGCAACATGGACCATTTTGTGTGCTAAGTAGTCAATATCATAGATGGGGAGATTATGATCCACACAACATGGGGAGATATGGACCAACACTACAGGGCCTTCCCATAATGCCCAGACTAAAAAAATTCCAATCATGGCTATATCAGGTATCTCAAATATCAAGAGGTGGGTGGTCAACCCTACAATCCTCCAAGCATAATATTCATCAGGTGAAAGTGGCTGTTTAAAACAAAGTAATAAATTTGGTACCTATGTACCCAATGTGACTTGTTAGTCATATATTAATCATTTGTGAGATCAAATTGCTGATAATAAATCAACATTGTGTAAAAGCATCATTCACACATCACTTTAAATCATGCAAAATTTCTAGATTTCACTCAAGCCCAAACCATGGATCAATAAGAGACAATCATTTAAATGTAATTTAGATGTTTTCAACAAACAATCATTCATTGACTTTTTTCTAGGATGAAATAAATAAGATAATCCTCATAATCAATTTGAAATTTAAATTGAATGAAATAGGATGCTTTTAAAATTTGATTATGTAGAAAACAATAGTGATGTTAGAATACTTGGAACTATAATCTCAAAAACTCTCAAACGAATGGAAGCAGTTAATCTCAACCCCCTTCACATGAATTTGGGGAAACATACATTCAACTTCATTAATTAATCTTCATTGATTCATTGAATAATACTTTTAAGAGTTTGAGGGCCCTTGATGCATCATCCAATCTTTAGATCATTCCAAGTTATAAATTTATCATGTCTAAGTCCTTGAAAATCCATGTTCCAGTCCCTAATCAATGTTAAAAGCCTTTGATCTGATGATTCGATCGCCAATCTTGTGGATCAATGCTCTAATTGAGTCATCTGATCATAAATCTTCATTGATCTCAATTTAAACATTTTAATTGAGCTTTAAAACTAAAGTTTACTATATATCTATAAATCTTGATCATTATATGCATTAATAATAATATAATTGGGTGATCATAGAAATAAAAGAGTTAAAATCTTACCAACTGTGCCTCTGATAAAAATTTCGAGAATGGATGGCTCAAATCCAATGTTTTGGTCATTGATTAGGGAGATGGAGCACCTGACCTCACAGATCTGAGTTTTGGTAACTAATGAACAGTCAATCGTATTATAAGATCATATGATCCAGTGTTGAATCATATGCTATATGTCAGATCAAGGGCCAGATCAGTCACATATCAAGTTACCAGTGATGATCTGATGATTAGATCTAGATCAATGATCAGATTTATTGGTATTTCCATAGATCAGACATAGAGAGGAATCAAGGGCCTAGGATGGTTGATGGTTACAAGATCCACCCATGAAGGCTAGCAAGAGCGGTGGCAGGTGATGGCTGGAGAAAGGAGGGAGTGGCGGATAGTAATCATCGATGCTCTAGGTAACTGTCATGACCCTCTGTCCTTATTAGCTTGCCTTTACCACCAATGAGGAAGAAAAACTGGGAATTTGGTTTAGTCCTTGTTTTTGGAGGGGACAAAAGGGTTTCCTGCGGAGGGTGGGGGGCATTTTGCTAGTGAGAAGAACAAGATGATCAAAGGCAAGGAGGCAATCCGATGCCGCTAGCCAGATCGGGCATTCATACCCTATTAGTGGCATTGGAGAAGAATGGAAAATGTGCTAGCACTATCAAGTTGGCTAAGATCCCAGTTGCCAGAGAAGATGGATGGAAGGAGAGGTTTTTCCAGCCCTAATGATCATTTGTGATGATGGGTTAATGGGGGTTTCCTTTGTCGTCAACATGTGTGCCCTAGATTTGACCAAAAATTGTTGGTTAGGTGGTTGTCAGAGAAAAAACAAGACAATGGACTATGTAGTTGCTTGCTTAGGTGGTTGAGTTGGGTGGTAATTTCGAACATCGCCAAAAAAAATGGGGAGCTTTTTGCCAGAGAGTAGGGACAATCACTAAAGGGAAGGGAGATTGGGGTGAGGGTGTTTCATGTCACTAAATTCTTTCCTCCCACACTACATTAAACAATCAAACTACCTATTGGGTGTGTACACTAGCTATTGTGTGTGTGTGTGTGTGTGTGTGTGTGTGTGTGTGTGTGTGTGTGTGTGTGTGTGTGTGTGTGTGTGTGTGTGTGTGTGTGTGTGTGTGTGTGTGTGTGTGTGTGTGATCAATTCAAAAAATATATATTGATAAAGGAAGAAACTAACTATAAGATATGTACTTGGATAAGTATGAAATTATTAATAGTTGAAAGTGAGAGTCTTATATTATAGTGTCTAATGAAAAATAGGAGAGAACTTGATATTAATGGGGCCCACTTATTTAACTAATAGAATAATATGCTAATAATATAAGGATAATTTTAAATTAGAAGAAGATAAATAGAAAAGATTAGAGATAGAGAAAGAGAAAGATATTCGAGATCATTTGTTAAGGAGGTATTCCATTAAATTAAATTAAAAGTAAATAAATTGATATAAAAGTGCCAAGAATAAGGCAATGAGGGCTGATCTATCCAAACTAATGACATATGGTAAGATAAAAATAATTACAATTATAAAATGCCAACATAGCACAAGGAAAATTAGGGTTCAAGTTGCCAACTAAAAACCATATAAAAGACTCCTCTTAGATAAAGTAATTGTATTTCTTAATTTCCTATTTGATGAGTATATATTATATATAAAGCAAATAGGGTTACTTTTGTCCTTTGGAACCTGTTTCTACTTTGGTCATGTGACAGTTTCTCTTGAACCTTATTTTTTCTTATGCCACAAAGGCACTTTTAAAGTCTTTATCCTACCACATTAGTTGGATGTATGGACCTCTAAGGATTTGCTTTATGAATCCTCTCCTTGTCCCTATCATCAGTTCCTCAAATATCTCTTTCTTTCTCTCTAAACTTTTCTATTTAAGTTCTAATTCTAAAGTGATACTCTCCTTATGTTATAAACTTAATGTACCTCTTAAGGGTCACTAACTCTATCTTCTATTTTCTTGTCTAACCTTTTATTCTTCTTCTTTCTCTCATATCATTTATCACAAGCTTTCTCTTACAACATTTATTTAGCCTTGAATCTCTCTCCTTAAGCTCAAACTAATCTCTATCCTTCTATCTAACTCATCATATTTTAAAGCAACCAGTGGTTTGGTTCAATGAACAATGTGTTACCCTATGTATCGCATAGGCAAATATACTAGTTTGTATCCTAAGGATTCTAGGAAAGGTGGCAAGAAGCTAGAAAGCAATAGAGGTATAAAGACATTTACTTGTGGCTGAAAAAGAGAGGCAAATCCTCTACAAGCCTAGTTATCTAACTAATGAGGCAGAATAAAATTAAAATAATTCAAAAAATACTGACATGGCATGAGGGACAATAAGGTTCTAAGTGCTCAAAGAAAAAATTTATTAGCATAATATATAACTAGTAAGAAACCAACATGATTCCCAAGGTAAATGGGATAATATAATTGATGATGTTTGCTCTCAAATTTTATTCTATTTTATTTCTTGAATTGATATTAGAGCTAGATGATTCATTACAAATCTATCTTAATCTAAAGTCTATTTAAAGTTTTCATGAAGATAGATAATTTAGCATGATAAAGATTTGGCCTACATGTAGAAGCAATCCTTCTAAAAGTTTATTTCCTAAGATGAGATGCCTATGAAATAGAAAGAGATAGAGTTGTATTAGAGGTTAATTCATTTACATGAAAGAAGCAAAAAATTATATTTCTTGCCATAATATTTTACAAATACCTCACCACTATGTCTTATACAACAACAAAAAAAATAGCAAGGTCATGTACACAACTTCAGGGGCATAAGTAACAGATTTGTTTTCTCTAAGGATTCCTTTGTTTATATTAATAATGACCATTATATGGATGACTTAGATCATTAAGATGAGGTTGCCTATTTCAGAAATATTTCTTTCCTCTTAAGATTTCTATGTTTACTTTAATATAGGGATTTATTTGCTTACATTAATATAGACTATTAGATCAAAAAATTTAACCATTAAGGTAAGGTTCAATTTTCTTTATTTTCATTAATATAGATATTTATTTATTTAGGTATGATTTCCAATTTGAAAAGGGTATAATATAAAAAGATTTAGGAAAGGTGCATAAGAAATAGTAAGATAGAGTCTACAAAGATATTTTAGGAAAAGTTAGAAATGAAAGAGATTTAAGGAATTGCCATGGCTAAAAAAGAGAGGCAAGTCCTTTGTGGGCCCATTTATTCAACTAGTAAGGGATAAAATAAAAAATAATTAAAATT
Organism: Warburgia ugandensis; assembly: GCA_035236585.1. NCBI lineage: Eukaryota > Viridiplantae > Streptophyta > Magnoliopsida > Canellales > Canellaceae > Warburgia > Warburgia ugandensis. The sequence continues at coordinate 27,601,813 of CP141130.1, read as the reverse complement.
TCAAATTTTTTAGCATGACACAAGGAAGAGTAGGATTCTAAGTACTCAAAGAAAACATCTAAAGAGGGGGGGGGGGGGGGGTGGTGGGGGTGAAGAGAGGGCTATTAGATGGATGGCTTTGATCATTAAGGGATGGTGAACAAGATGAATGGCATGTATCTTCATGAAACCAAACTTGACATTCCTAGAGTGAACCAAGAGATAAAATTCACAAAGATGTTCTAGAAAAGGTTAGAGAAGAGGGAGAGATTTAAGGAACTGAAATGTGGTAGAAAAAGAAAGGCAAATCCTATAGGAGACCATTTATCTAACTAATAAGTTAGAATAAAATAAAATAAAATTACTAATATGGTGTCATAGCAAAAGGAAAATAGGGTGCTAAGTGATCAATGAAAATAGGTTTACCTTATTTACAACAACAACAACACAACAATAATAATATAAATTATTTCTCAAGGGGTTTTAGGAAAATTTGCTAGAACATAGAAAGAGATAGAGTCTATGAAGGCATTTACATAGTCATTGAAAAAGAGATGGAAATCCTCTAGAGACCTATATTTATCCAATTAATGAGGCAGGACAAAATTAACTAATTCAAAATTTTAGAACTACTTACATGACATAAGAAAAATATAAGGTTCTAAGTGCTCATAGAAAAACATGATTAGATATCAAGCATTTTCAATGGCCAAGACACCCCTAGTTGTAGCTAAACTTGAAGCACTCACACTTACATGATGGATGCCACCTTTGGTTGATCAGATATGACCATTAGATTTCACTAGCTATAGATGTCATGTATGGTGTATCAAATGTTTAGATGATTAGATGATTTCAACATCCAAAAAACTAAGCTTCTTACTCATTGATTGAGGAAAGTTCTTTTTGCATTATTTCCAACCAACCATGAGCTTTTAGCAAAAGTACAAATTTTTATGATTCTAAGCTATCTAATCGTTACTATATAGTTGTCATCACAAAATAGAGGTATCAAATTTGACTCACAACCCATATGGACATGTAACTCGCACCTATTTAACCTAGGCCATGGGTCATTGATTCATGACATGTTGAAATTAACCCATATCAAGCCCCACTCAAGAAAAATTGTGGGTGCATTGACCCATACGTGCTTGTGCACAAGTTGACTCATTTACTTGAAGGAAGAGAGTATGCAAGCATTTATGCACCTTCCAAGAAAAATATTTACTACCTTTATGTTTCTTTTTAGATCTAAAACATTCATCTTATTTGTGCCACTATATCTATTTTTACTATGATAAATCATGCCAATCCAATGATCCTAGCTACTAGAGTTTCATACTTTTATAGCCTAATGGTTGTGATTCAAACTACAACCAAAAGTAATGCTAAGAGCATCTAGTAGGGTTAACTTTTGGCATGTTTGTAATCTAAGAGATTTCAAATTATATGAATGGATTAGATCTTTAAAAAATTATGCCTAAAATAATGAGATGAAAACATTTGTAAATAAGATACTGCCAAAGTGTTTAAAATACAAGGACTTATTATTCAAAAAGCTTAAATCACAACATGAAATCTTTTGACACATTTCTCTATAATGCATTGAGTTATTGGGCCTTGTTTTAGTTTTATATCTACTATGTAGAAAAATGTCATCAAAAGCACTAGAGTCTCACTAAGAGTACACACTCAGGAGAAAAGGAAGAGTACATGTCCAATTTTTCCATTCATAGAAAGAGTACATGCCATATATTTTTATTAATTTTTTCAAAGACCCAAAACAATGGTTTTCCTATTGTGTTTGGCATTTGAAAGTGAAGGTGCTTAATGAATGTTGATAATTACTAGCTAAAATTACCCATTTTACACGCAAACTCTCCTATTGTAAATAGGGATGCAATGATTTGGGTAAAATAAGTTGCCTCAACCCTACTGATATGTAAGGGTTAGGGTGAAGGTAGATGTTTTATAACTCGAGCAAGGGTTAGGGTCAAAATTTGTATAACTTGAGGTAGGCTAAGGTTGAGTCAGGGCAAGAGTGGAAAAAGCTTGGGGCCTTGACCAGATTTCATACATTGTTCCAATTACAAAAACTCCCTCATGTAATATCATTTTTAGTATTCAAATTTTGGGAATTTTTGTAATTATTGTTGTTTTGTATTAGCAAGAATCAACCAAAACTACCAACTCTCATTTTGTATTTCTCTCCTTTTCCTATTTATCACTCATTTTCCTCATGCCCATAAGCATTTTATGATGATGTTACCCTTGGTTTTCAACTCAAGTTTTCCATTGTGCTTGCTTAAAAATCTAAGGAGATTTCTCATGTCTTATGGGTCCATAATGTTTAATGATAGATCATTTGGGTAGCTCCATTAGCTAGCGAGTTGTTCCCATACAACTTTAAAAATTTTCAGTCTTGTTAATTCAAATGCTAAAATCAACTTCTATATTTCTCTTGCATTTTTTAATTTTACATCTTACATATGAGTCATTCATCTTCTTTAGCTCTCAAATATAACCTTCTTAAGGAAAATCATGCCAATTGTATGTTTTTGAAGATTGTAAGCTAGAAAGGGTCAATTAGGGGACCTAACACTAATGATTGATAAGGGGCAGAAATTTTTTTACTTGAGTAGGGCAAGGGTAAAAAATTCTTCGACTCGAGGAGGGTTAGTGTGAGGTCAAGGGCAAGGGCAAGAGAAAAGAACAAGGGTCATGGCAGCCCAAAATGTGGCTTGAACTGACCATTGCTATCCCTAGCTAGTTATAAATGGATTGGGTGTGGGTAAACATTTTGATGTAGAGGAACACATGTATACTTACCTTGAGGGTATTAATCACACCAAAGCCTCAAAGAAAGAGCATATTTCTGAGTGTAGAAGCTCTTAGGATCAGCTAGCATCTTTTAGCATAGTTTAAGTGTCAACTAAGTTTATTTTGCTATTTTATTTTATATTTTAAGTTGTTAGGACAACCATACCCACCAAAAGTGACATTAAGCAAGGGTATTTACATATTTTCATTATCTTTTGAGTCTTATATAGGGGGACTACATATAAAAATCATTTTTTTTTTACATATTATTGATAGAAAAAGACTGCTCTTTGAGTTTTCGAGGGTTTCTCCCTAGCTTGGGCTTACTTTTGTTCTTTTAAGATTTTAACTTGGTAAATCTTTGTTTGATCAAAATCTTTCCATAAGGAGATATAATAGAAGCAAGATCATTGCAATGCCTTCCAATGGACATAAAGAATATTTTACATGATAATAGTAGTGCGATGGGTTCCATCTTAGAAACATTCTAGGAATTACAGGCATCTATGCATTAAATGAATAAGGCAATGGTGAATTTGTAAATCCAATTGAAAGGAACTATTTCGACCAACGATGGGACTAATGGTAGAGTAAGTTGGAAATGGTTGAACATGAAAATGCTAGGATATAGCCTGAACACTACATTATTCAATCAACTAGTCCTCTTGAACCCATTTTAGATGTCAATCGACAAGAATATTTTATTCCTCCAAAGGATTCTAATGATGAGGAGGATTTTTTGGATACTCAAGAGGAACGATTTGAAGGAAATATGTCATTCTATGGGGTTCAACAGTATTTTTAAGGAGGTAATTAGTAGGAAGTTGCACATAGATTATTAAGTGTTTAATTTTGGCCAAAATACCCTTAATTTAGCATTTAATTAGATCAACTAACTTGCTAATTTGATGATTTTTAGATAAAATATGAAATTTAGCTCAAATTGATCATCCAACCTTAATTTGTCAAATTTAATGGTTAGATGATCATCAAAGCTAATCAGATGCTTAATGTATGGTTAGATGACTCTAATCTAGTTTTATATTTTGCAGATCAAATAGATGGTGGTTTGGATGGCTAATCAATGGTGCAGATTATCTAAGGGGTAATTGAATGAACCAGATCACTCACGAAGCAAGATTTGATAGTTTCCTAAAAGAAAGAGAGTTCTATTAAGGGGAAAGGAGATCATGGATAAGATTTGGATTGAAGATGCCTAATTCAAAGGGATTGAAGTTTCTTACCAAGAAACTAACTCCTCACCATAAAGAAAGGATAAGGAAAGTGGGGAGAATAGAATTAGAAGGGGCATGCCTCTTTCTTTTCATCATTTTTCTATTCTTTCCAATGAAATTGTGTTCATCATTTTTTCTTCTCCATCTCTCTTCTCTCCTTCTCTCACTCACAGTCTCCCTCTCTTCCACTCTCTATTGAACCACTTTATCTTTCACACACTCTTCTCACTTCCTAAGCATCGTTCCCCATGTCTTTCACCATCTCGTCTCCCTCTGTTCTTCAGTCCCAGCATCGCCTGTCTCTGCTTCATTTTTTTTTTACCAGTCAAATTTTTTCACCAACGCAGCCCAAGCCAGCCAAATCCCTCGTCACCTTCTTCGCTCCACCACCTAGATCTCCACTTCTGCAGCCCAAATCAAACAACACCAAACCCAACACCATTGTCTTCAGGCCAGTTCATCACTACATCAGCTCCCCTATTAGACTGACATCTCCACTATTACTTCCAGACACCCGACGACACCCCAGATAGTCACCAGCGTCATCTGCCTCCCAGCACCTATCCTCCATCCCGTGGCCCCCTGCTTCTTCACTGCACCAGATGCCTGATCATCCTGTCCTCTTTGGCATCACCTTCTTCTTCACTGCCCTAGTCGAGTTTTCGGTTTCTATTTCATTTAAATTTGAAATTCTCTACAAATTCCAGTTTTATCCCTTGCCCTTTAATTATAATTTTGATTTTATTTTGTCTATGATCTGTTATCCAGGATTTGCATAATCTGAACTACTTTAATTAATGCTTAACCTAATCAACAGGTTAGCCTTAACCAACAAGATTCCTCTATTTCTCCTCTATTTCACATCAAATCTTTAATTAATTTCACATTACATTCTTAGGACATACCTTACCTTGATTAATGTCTCCGATCTTCAATCTGAAATCCATAAAGTGATCCATGCCATCCAAAACCCAAAATCACCATTTAGTCTAGATCTTTGAGATTTTTGGGATTCTGACTAATCAATCCACTGGATCTCTAATCAAGGACATGCTGAAGATGTTGATGAAGTTTGATTAACTCCAAGAAGACTATATTTGAAGAAATTGATAATGATCAGTCTAAGGACATGAATTTTTCTTGTTTCTGTAGTTAAATTTCTATCTTTTTGATGTGGACCTCTATAATTTCATTGATTAAACATATCTGAAATCTAATTGCACTTTCAATTAATTTATGTCATTTAATTTTAATTTTTGAACAATTAAATTTTATTTAAACTTTGAATTTTTAAAGCGAGTCTCGTGGGATCGACCCATACTTGCATACGCTACACTACAAATGCTTGTTCACTTGCAATAAAACAAACATTAATGATCTTCCAAATTGACTTATGGAGGTGGAGCAATGTATTGATTATGTGAATACCCTAGAACACAAGAAGGTGAAGTTGGTGGCCTACAAATTAAAAAGAGACACATCTATATGGTGAGAATACGTATAGATGATGCACAAAAGGATCGAAAAAGCACCAATGCGGTCTTGCTTTTAGAAAATAGTTTTACAAGAGAATGGATCAATTTAAGAGATTTGGAGTTTGAGTGAAGCGATCCAATTGTCCACTAAAGTAGAAATGCTGTTAGAAAAATTTTCTTTTCGCGACCAATTATCATGGTGGGCATATGGAGGAGGATTTTCACATTTTAATGGGGGACAACAAAAAGAAAAAGAAGTTACACTAGGTGACCACCAACCTATTTCTTTGAATACAGTCTCTGAGGAACATATCCAATTGACCAGACCAATCGGAAGAAGAATTTGGTGCCCAAGGGGCAATCAATTCACTAACTCACACAACCAAACTACAAATCAAATCCATATGTTTTTTGAAGGGAAATAAATGTTATTGTTGAAGAGAATAGGTCATATCTATTCTAATTGCCCACAATCACATATTAGGGGTATTAGTTCACCTATACAATAGGAGGACGAACAGCCTTACCTGCAACTAGATGAGCATTTGGTGATGGTTATGGTAAAGAAGGAGATTTAGAAGATGCACAGTGGGCATAAGTTTATGGTGTTGAACTGGATTTTGCATACAACAAAATAGATTACTCCTGAGTGGCAATGCCATAAGATGTTTTGTACTAACTACATAGTGATGGTGCTAGTTTGCAACATGTTTGTGGACAACGGCTATGAAGAAAATATTGTAGCAACAATGGTAGTTGAAAAGTTAGGACTACTCATGACACCACATTTGGCACTATACCGAGCTAAATGGATTTAAGATGGATATCAAAAACACATCACATGCTAGGGTAAGGTTCTCTTTGCAATGGGCAATGTTTATTTCAATGAGATTTTATTTGATTTTATGGACATGACTATTAGCCCTATTATTTTGGGGCATCCCTGACAATATGATTTTGATGTTACTCATAACACTAATGACAACATTTCAATATTTTACAAAGACAGAAAGGAAATTTTCCTTGCTCCTATGGACATGAAGGACTAACCTAAAGCTCCTCAAGTGGAGGCACATGTCCTTCCTTTCACTTAGAAATTCATAGAGGATGCTAGTGAAGCATGAGAAATTTATTTTGTGTTAGCAAAAGGAGAAGAACAGAAGAATGCTCAAACACTAGAGAGTTTGAGGCCTTTTTTTGGAGGAATTTACAAGTGTTTCTTGATGAGTCACTAGATGGATTGCCATCAATGCAGGATATTCAACATGCCATTGATCCTATGCCAAGTGTCAATTTGCTAAGCCTTGTACATTACAGGTGGAACATGAGATCCTTCATGGCTAGGTGGAGGAATTGTTGCATAAGATATTGATTCAAGTCAACATGACTCCCTATGATGTCCCAACTTCTTTAACACCAAAGAAGTATAGTAGCTAGCTTATGTTCGTAAATAGTAGGGCAATAAACAAAATCACAATGAAATATTAGTTTCCTATTCCTTGTTTAGATGACATGTTGGACATGCTAGATGATACATGAGTGCTCTCAAAAATTGATTTACAAAGTGGCTATCATTGCATTAGAATATACCCTAAAGATGAGTGGAGAACTATATTTAAACTAAAAGAAGGCTTGTACGAGTGGCTGGTTATGCATTTAGGCTCTCTAATACACCAAGCACCTTTATGGACCACATGACTCATGCAATAAAGCCACTAATTGGAAAGTGTGCCATAGTATATTTTGATGACTATTGTGATTTTAAGTTAAAACTCCCAAGCGCATGAATCAGTATATTAATTCATGCAAGGAGGTCGACCCCATGAGGAATCAAATGGATGTGATACTAGTAGTCCTTATATTAAATTATCTAACTTGGCCAAATTCAAGAGATCTTTTCCTAAACTAAAATAGAAATTAACATATAAAGATGAAAATTATACTAAAACTTAAAACAAGCCAAATTCAACACTTTCCTAAAACACACGCATTCTAAAAATAAAAATTTCATAAATGAAAATTTTCTACATTTATGACTTTCCTAAATTAAAACTTCCTAAAAATGTAATTTTAACAACTTTCCTAAATCAAATTTCCTAAGACTCTTGTGGTCCTCCCCTTACTCGAATGTCACATACACGGGAGCTTTATGCACTGGGGCTGCCCCTTTTATGAAATTTAGCAATTAACCTAAGAACTCATGCACTAATCAACTGCTTTTCTAATCATGCAAATTCTAAAGAAAGCAATTAAATTTAAGAGATTGAAAACTTCAACAACTAATAACTAATCAACCACATGCTAACAATCTAATCAAGATTAACAATCAAACACTAATTAAACTAACGTTTCCTAAAATGAATGGATTCAACTAGCTTGAGATTTAATGCTACCAACTCATTCAAAACCATACGTATTCTTCATGCTTATTGCTATGAGATATTAGACTAATGGAACATGAATGCACAAGTGAGTTAATTATTTACTGAATCTTCAACCCTAAAATCCTTTAAAATCATGCATTCAACCTTTTGTATTGCATGCATGGTTTTAATGGGTTTCGGGTTGGTTTATTTAAAAAGAACAGCAACCTTGTATTAAGCATCCAATCAAGGAATCAACATGTAAATCAATCCAACATTACCAACATTCCTCCATCAAAAGAATCAAATGTTATTAAATTGAGACCAAGAGATCAATGATGGTGCATCTAATATTGATTAGTGTATGACAACATCAAAGATCAAATTAAATTCTCACTGATCCTCTCTTACCTGACTAGCATGAAGAATTAAGGGAAATTTTCAACAAGAAACAAGGATCCACAAGAGTTCAAGGAAGGAAAAGGACAAAGACTTTGATCTCATACCTATACTCTTTTGGTTGTCACTACTAAAGAGTTGTAGATTTTAAATCAATAGAATACCAACTTAGACTAAAAGGCTAGCAATCAATGAAACTAAAGAGATCAAGCTAACAACTATGCATGAAACAAAGGGAAAACAAAGCAATAATGGAAGCAAAGAGAAGAAGGATCAAAGAGAACCAACCAACCTTTCAAAGAAAACCACAAAACCAAGGCCTAGGCATGGAACACATTGAGAAGTAGTAGGCCAGTTTGGAAAGATAGCAGCCACCCAAAAGAAGAAGAAGGTTCAAGGCAAAAAGTGAAAGAAGAATGGGAAGGAAAAGGATGCCCTCCTCAAAGTGAAGGAGGTGTCTTTTTCTTCCTAGGATAGATGCCTCAACTTTGGTTTCTTAATGGTCTTTTATATTTTTTTCTCCTATATTTTCTAGGGTGACCTAAGATAAAGGTATGGTGGGGATGAAAACAAAGGAATTTGGATGGCTAAGATGAGTGGGTGGCTAGGGTTTTGAAAGATAGAAAGGTGGTATAGGTGGCTGCCTTTTTAGGTGTTCTAAAGTGTGGAGACACCATTTTTTTAAGAGGAGATATCTCCTCCCTTAAAAAATTATTGAGGTCCCTTTGAATAAGGAAAGTGGGTTGGATGGGAAGAGGTAAGAGGTAAGTGAGAAAAAAGAAGGTGAGAGCAAAGAGATGGGTAGGAAAAGATAGGAAAGAGAGGTAAGATGGAGAAAAGTGATTGGCTAGGTGGTTTCCTAGGAAGTGGGGATTAATTAAATGATTTAGATGAAAGTTTAGGAAGGTGAGAGAGTCTTAGAAAGGTAGGACTCTAGAATGAAAAGTGAAATTCTTGGTGCATCTTAGTGGTGAGGTTGAAAGTGAGAAAATATGGAAAAACATAAAATTTGAAGGGGTCTCTTCCTATTGGTCCACATGCTACCTTATCTTAGTAAATTTTTCCTTAATTATCTTCAAAATATTCCCATAAAGTGAAAAAACTCTAATTAAATCCTAAAAAATATGATTAATCACACTTATCTTGGATTATCATCTAGACCAACAAAATATCAACATTTTGAGTCATTAGCTAAAAAATGCATGTGTTATGAATTTTGGTCAAAAATCCTAATTTACCCCTATAAGTTATAACATATGGGTAACTAATTGGGTAGTTTTTATGCAAAATTAGACACTTATCACACTCCTAAACCAACACTTTGTTAGTCCCAAGAAAAACATGCAAAAATAATTTTACAAAAAATTGATACAAAGTGCTACTTTCATAAGTACTCACAATTGCATTTAGCACATAACCCCAATGTTACCCCTAGTGGAGGAGTTATGACTCATAAGTGTTTGCAGTGAATGTACCCATAAAATTTTCAAAAATCTTTATGAAAATCCTTTATTCATTGAGACGATTTTATTCTTGTTCAGCTCATATTAAATATCTAACTTTAGCATACTAATACAAATGAGAAAAAAGGCTCATAATTCTACCCTTATACTAAAGATATCTAATTATTTCATTAAACTTAGGAAGGTGAGTGTGTGCTCTAGCTGATATATTATGAGAGTTTTTAAGTCAAATATAACCTAAATTGTCATCCAAATATATGCTTTGACTTCAATTCTCAAAGGATATATTTATCACTCAGAAAGAAGTCACTCAAAAATGTCTATATCTCTTATTAATATGTGAGTAGGATGTGTTAATCAAGTCTAAAAGTCTCACATATTTCATACAAAAGAATGATAACTTAGAAGGAATGGTAATGATCTCATAAAAGGATATCAACTAATAAGAATGTTACACTCTACCAAACTCCTTATTCATTTATAACCATATCTAAACCATACTTCTCTTAAGATCAAGTTATGACATCGATTAGGATGAAGCATAGGCTTAGGTAAGGATTATCAAAAGAATATGTATAAATGTAAACAAAGGTTGTTTGAAAAATATGTGAAGATCTCCTATTAGTGTATTCTCAACCTTTCTATTTTTCTTCGCATGAGTGAACATTTTTCTTTTTCTTTAGCTATCTTTTGTTTCTTTTATCTTTTGGCTTTATATAGCCTTTTTTGAACTTTTTATTCTTTTTAGCCTTGATGTTCATCTCTTGAATTGTATTGTTCATAATTTTTCCAAAGATATCTTTCAATCTTCTCTGCATTTTTCCAAAACAAATAGGTAATGGATATATTATAGGGGTTCAATAAAGGTGAAGGTTGTTTGGCTAAAGAAGAGAAGGCTTATATTTTAAAGGTTCAATAGGCTTAACTAGCACAAAATAACATAGCAAAAGATAAAGGCTCTGATTTACCAAGGATGACCTCTATTGTTTCATAGGTTTCATATGACTTTAAAATGACCATGAAATTAAGAGATATATGGTATAGTATTTTGTGATTTCTCGATAGTTGATCAAGATGAAGAATAATGAGACCAACTAAGAATTAATGTCCACTGAAGAAAATTTTATATTTATGTATAACCCTCAAAAAGGAAGAATGGCGCTAAACTTACTTTGGTTATAAGTCTCCACAAATCTTCTTCAAGATCTCTAAGTTATATTTTTCTCTTCAACTTAAACTACATATAGCTATTTTGGGAAATTAATATTCTGCATTTATTTTTTTATGAGACACTTTAGAAAAATAATAAAATAGTGAACTAATTGTATACAACTATATTAATAAGCTGAAGTTCAAGAGATGGCTGAATATTCAGAAGATCTAAATTCTCATCTTCATAAAGGATGTTATCATTTTTTTTTAATTTTTAAAAATGCAAGAAAAAATTTAAAATCTCAATTCTATATCCCCACCTTGAACTAAACATTGTCCTCAATATTTTGAAATATAGGACAACTAAATGATGAAAGGATAATGTAGAATATTAAGACTTTATGAAAATTTCTTTGATTGCCTCCCAATGAGCATTAAGTTTAACATCTTTAGCTAGACATGACCTATAACTAACCTAACCAACTAATCTAACCATCTAAACATGGACCTTACTAGTTCAACTAATTCTCCTAAACTTAACCTTAACAATGAACTGGCTAGATTTCTCACGCCACTTCAGAATCTAGTAGTAGTCTATATATTGCTTCCACCTAAAGATTTTTGGTGGTGGTAACATTATGACATAGTAGCCCACCATGATTTTAAATTTAGTGGGACCACATTGATGATCCCTCATTTTTAGTATTTCATGGTATTCAATATAAATCCTCCACCTCAAAAATTGAGGTTGTGATAAGATAATGATATCGTGAGCCACCGTGAATCTAAAGTTTGTTGGACCATATAGGATTGAATGGTCCTTATTTTTACCAAATTTAGGGATAACATTGACCATTATACTATGTTCATATTTTTTCTCCATCTCCCTTATATTGTCCTAAAATTGTAGTATAAGCTAACCTTGAATTTTCCTAAAAGGTGGTTCTTATATTACTAAAGCCAAGGACATAGTTAAGCTTAAACCCTTAGTATCTTCTAATGCGTACCCTATAGTTGGTTGATGTAGGGTCATCAATTCAATTGACTCTTTTTCTTCCTATTCAGCTAGCACAGGCAAGGTTTCAAATGGACCAAGATTACTATCTGATGTTTGTAAAAAATAAGGTTTGTAGGTCCTAATCAGATATGTCTTCTACATGGTAAGGCCCAGTTTGAATTTCAGGCTCTATGGGGGGCCCTACTCTTTCTTTCCATTGAGAAGTGTTAATTAACAACACAAGATTCAACAACTCATTCACTTCCGCAATGGATGTGTCTTCATCAAATTCCTAATAATAAGTAGGACACATTTTTAGAGGATCTGGGTTGGAAGTTTCTACGACTTTGTTCTCTTCATCATAATCATAACAAGGAATAAGACATGGTTTGAGTATATCTAAGTGTGAGGCTTTTATGGATAGTAGTGAACTTTGTGGCTTAGAATGACAATAAGAGATTTCCATCCTATTATCAATAAGAATGGCTCTTCATTATCCCCAATTGGTTGAAATTCCTTAACCCTTTCCATAAATGTAGCATGAAATTGACCCCTCATTTCACAACATTGTTTAGTTGATTCCATGTATAACCTAAAGGTCTCTACTAATACTTGTTCTCTCTATGCTGGAGGCAGCAACTCAAAAGGCTCATACTACTGTGGCATAGGATTACTAGGAAAGGATTGATTAGTTTGGAACCATGATGGTTGTCCTTGATATTCATGATAATCATGGTAAGGTTGATCTAGGTGGGACCATGATAGTTCTTCTTGAAACTAATAATTCTAAGACAATGGTTGTTCATGATGCCTAGCCCATCTATTATAGTCTTGGTAACTTGTCTCAAGATAATAATTGATATGGTGTGTGAACACAATAGGTACATCTAATGGCTCCTAATAGTATTCGTTATAGTTGGAGCTTGATGGCCATGAAGAATGGGGATATTTTGGGTCAGAATAGGTATACTCAGTATTGTACTAAGGGTGGTGATATGACTCAATATTGCATTTCTAGTACTAAGGTTGTTGATATAACTAAATATAGGAATTATTATATTGGGATTGTTGATATGTCTTAGTATTTTGCTCAAGGAACCTATCCATTTGACTTTCCATCCTATCCATCCTAGCTATTATCTTATCCCACTTAACAATTATCTTATCCAATTAATTATTAATTTTACAAGACAGGTCAGGAGTATATCTTGTCTCAATCTCATACTTATCCTCATGTGATAATGGATTAGGAGTAAAATAGTAGCAAAATGGTATTTTATCCCCTTCTTAATAGGCCATTGTAATCAACTTTATATACAATGAATTAAATCATTATATAATGAAAGAGTACTATCTTTTTTAAAGGAAAATCCTAACTATATGAAACTTAAATGCTAGTCCTAAGCTAAATGATGCACAATAAAATCCTAGTATTTACTAATCAAGCAATGTCTTGATTATCTTTCTTACTACATAAGTGATATCTTCTTAGACCTAAATCTAGACAGCTCCCCCTTTTATCCAGATTAGACTATTGCTTACCAGTTGGGTTCTGCTCTAAAGTGGTTAATACAATCCTCATGTCAAGAAGGGTGAGAAAATCACTTGGATTTTAAGATATCCACTATAACCATAGTGCTCAAAAGCCACTAAAGTGATAATAGGTCTTTCTACTTGATTTTAGATTAATATTCAAGGGTTGAGATCACAATATACTAAGATGTTGACTGATTCCTAGGTAGGCCAAGGAGTTGGTCATAAAATTTAGTCCTTATCTTATAAGGGTTCTTGTGAGGATTTACTAGCATTAAGTTCCATTCCACCATAAAGCTGTAAACATGCAATTTAGAAGAAAAAAAAAAATCAAACTAATACCTATCCATAAGCTACTTAACAAAGGTTCAACCACCTTAACAGACATGACACTATAACCATGCAGCCTAATCTTTGGTTATAGCCAAGCTCAGGTTAACCTTTGCTAAATAGGTACTTGAACTAACGCAACAATCTTAAGTATTATGCAACAATTATCAATGCATGACCCTAATCTATATGATTTAAACTACCATCACAAATGCAAAATTATACTGAATGCACTTTATCTTAAAAATTAAAATTTAGGTGAGGATTACTAACAATGAAGCTTTTAATGATAATCAAGTGTGGGCCACCTTGCTCTGTATTATTACAACCCTAAAATTATAATGGGCCTTGTTACAATTTTGCTCAAATCCTAATCTAGCAAGGCAATAAAAACCCAATCTATGTTTATAAGCCATGGCCCATAGGATCACTGCTATTCCTTTGCCAATTTTCAAAATACAAAAATTAAAGAAATTGGTTAATATGAAAAAAGTAACAAATAAATGCAAAAATAAATCAAAACACTAAACTAATGCACCCTAAACCTATACTAGAGGAAAATAATCTAAAGTATGGTCCATTGTACAAACTGTTACGACTCCCTGACAATGGCACCAAAAACATATTTTGATTTTAAATTAAAACTTGCAAGCACAGGAATTAGTATAGTAATTCATAAGAGGAGGTAAATTCCATGAGGAATGGAATGAACGTGATACTAGTGGTCCCTACATTAAATTATCTAACCTAACCAAATTTAAGAGATTTTTTCTTCATAACTTTTTCTTTTCTTTTTCTAATAATACTCTTTTTCACTTTTCCTTGTCTTTCTGAGAATGAACACTTTGCTTTGTACTTTTGATATTTTTCTCTTTCTTGACTTTTGTCTTTTTCTAAACTTTTTCTACCATCTCTACTCATTTTTGAATTATAGGTAATGGATATTTTTATTTTACTTAGTTTCTAAGTTAGGGTAAATTAAGTTTAAGAAAGAAAAGGCTTACTAAGAGGCTCAAAGGGTCTAAATAGCGGTACAATATATTGGGTAGGCTCTACATCTCTGAGCTAAAATAAGGATGGCCTTTATTATTTCCTAGATTTCTTAAAATCTATCTAATTCAATAAATGTTCAGGAAAGAAAGTTAGTACTCCTTTTAGTTCTTGGCATTTGACCAAAACAAAGAACACTGGAATCTTTCAAAGTAATTTCTGCTGAAGAAAATAGAATTACTTATAACCACAGAAAGATGATAGTCTTTAAAACTCACCTAGGTATATAGGTCTCCATTGATTTTTTTCAAGGTCTTTAAGTCATAATCATCTATCAATCTAAACTATGCACTATGTGTAAGTGTATTCCAAGATTTAAGTTTCACAAAACACTTTAGGTCATGAATAAAATGCAAAATTAACCATATGCATTTCTATTAAGAAGTTCAAGTAGTGGAAATACTAGACTTGAGACAATCCAATTCTTGTCACAGTAAAGGAACTTGACCTTAAAAACTTTGAAAAACTTAGAAAAATTCAATTTTTTTTTTAACAATATGAAGAAAAACTCAAAAATCCCATGCATACCTACACCCCTCAACCTGAACTAAACATTATCCCCAATGTTTGAAAATGTAGGACACCTATATGATAAATGTGTAATATAGAATACTGAGACTCTAAAACCCTGTGTTGCCTCCCGGTGAGAACTAAGTTTAACGTCTTCAACTAGACATGTTATACAATGATAATGATGAATGCAGCTTAATGATGGATGCAAGTGTCATAAGACATGTTAAAGTTGGTCCTAATATACTAATTCCATAAATAATGTTTCTTCCACTTCATGGTTTATCAACTCAAGGAAGGATTTCAACATTTGTCCATTAACTTTGGAGATCTCTCCATCCTTTTCTATCTTGATGGCCCCATGAGGATATATAGTATGTAGAATGTAGGGTCCAGTCCATCGAGATCTAAGTTTTTCTGAAAATAGTGCAACCTAGAATCCAAGTGTGAAGGACTTTCTTAAGATATATCTATCATGCGATCTTTGTATTTCTTTGTTGACGCATATGCATCATTCCCTAGTTCATCCAACTCATTAAGTTGGAGTTTTCTATGGGTTCCAGTAGTATCTAGTCAAAATTGAGATTTTGGATGACCTGATATGCTCTATGTTCAAGTTCACCTTGTAAGTGACAGGCTTTTTCATAGACCAAGAGGTAATGTGACATGCTTATAGGAGTTCAAATGCTATACAATAGGCCCATAAAAGCATCATTAAGCCTCAAAGACTAGTTTTTCCTATTTGGATTGATTGTCTTTTATAAAATATGCCTTATTTCTCTATTAGACACTTCTACCTATTCACTAGTCTGAGGATGATAAAGGGCACCAATTTTATAAGTAACATGATATTTCTTCATTAAATTTTTAAATACCTGCGAGAAACTCTGCTAAGTTCAATATAGGCCATTATATCATCTTCTCACTTCCTACAAAAGAGTTAAAAAAACCTAATGATATCTTAGAAGATTATGATTCACATACTCTGAATTAGCTTCTAAACTTGCAAAATATCAAACTTTTGAATCATTAGGTCAGAATTGCATGTGTTACAAAATTTTGAAAAAACCTTAAAAATAACACTACAATTTATAACACATGGGCTACTAATAGTGTACTTTTTATACAAAATTAAACACTTATCAAATTGCTTTCATACAAGAATTCATGTTTGTCCTAAAGTAAATGTTAGGTGAGTTGAATAAGGTAGATGATGCCTTGAGTAAGAAAGTTACTTTCTTAGAAAACTTTAACCAATAAATTACTAGTTTTCAATGCTTGAAAGAACTATATGCCACATATCCAAATTTTTGGAAGATTTGGGATATTTACAACTCTAATTAGTTGAGTTATTATTTGCAACGTGATGGCTTTCTTTTTTTGGTTTGTGTTTGTGCATTCTGCGAAGTTCACTATATGACCATATTCTTAAAGAATTACATAGTGGAGGATTAGGTTCCCATCTTGGAGGAGACAAGACAATAGAAATGGTTGAGAAGTGTTATCTTTAGGCATACCTTAAGCATGTTCTAGGTTGATTTATACAATATTCTACCACATGCCAAGCTGCAAAAGGGCATGCATAGAATATTGTTTTGTCTATGCCATTGTTAAGTGTTTAATTTTGGCTAAAAGACCCCTAGTTTAGCATCCAATTAGATCATCTAACTGTCCAAATTTCAAATTTTAGCTTGATTGACCATCCAAACCTTAATTTACTCAAAATCAACAGTTAGATGATCATGAGAGCTTATTAGAGGATTAATGTACGATTTTCATGAGTCTAATTTAGTCTTTTAATTTGCAGATCAACTAAAGGAGGGTTGGATGGATCAGATCTAATTTCAATGGTGCAGATCAAGTAGAGATGAAGAGGAAGAGTCCTAATTGAAATAGAAGAGGAAGAAGAGTCCTAGATAGGGATAAGACGAGTTGTTGAAGAAAAATAAGGAAAAAAAATTATAAAGAGGGGAGCCGTATGAGTGGGGAGGGGAGTTTTCTTTTTGGAGTAGTTTTACTTTCCTTTGTTGCTTGCCATTCTAAGTCTTCCAATTTTTTTCTCTTGCTTTCATCCTACAATTCTATCTTTACATTTTACGTTTGTTCCCATTCACCCTCCATCACACCCAGCCCATCTCCACAGCCCTCTTCATCCACCGCACAAGCCCTTTAACAGTTCACATTCTCTTTCACGTTCACATACCAAACGACCCAGTTTACTTCCACCACACCCACCTTCCTACTTTCTATCTATTTCACACACATCTCCATCTTGACCTTCTCTCTTTCCCTCTCTTGTGCACTCTCTCTCACATCTACCCAATCTCCATTCAACACACAAGCACCATCTTCCCTTTTTCTTCACAATCACCCTACCTTCCATCGCACCAGTCTCATCTCCCCTTCTTTCCTATTCCCAACCTCCACTTGCCCACCGCTCAAGAACTTCCCCAATCCATTCCAGGACTATCACCAATGCCTGGGTCCTCTTTTCTTCAAATTGGAACCAGACGACGAACGTAAAAGGTTTCGTTTTTTTTTCGTTTCACTGTGGAGCAACCTTGGCCAGTCCAACGTAGTTGGCACAACCGCATCATAAGCCTAGATGACGAACCCAGTACCAGGCTCGCCTCCACTTCCAGAACCAGAAGTAGCCTAGAAAGGGCATTGTTGTTTCGTAGACCAGAACTGGACGATGCCTAGAGAAGCAGATAACCGAATCCGACATTTTTCTCTTCATCAAACGGTCTGGAGAAGGAAACTTGAACCAAGTTTTCCTCCTGCGCCCCTTTCCTCTCCTCCTCTTCTCCTCTTCTCCCTTTCCCTCTTTCCCTCTTCCAGTTTCTCCTTCTTCATCGGGTTCTCCGTCTGGTTTTTCTCTTAAAACCAGATTTTCATCGAAATTCCATTTTTGCCCTTCCGGTTTAAAACAATGATATTTTTGTTCATTTCCATTAATTACATATGCGTTCCCTGTTATTAACATCTGTGTCCCTGTTCCATTTAAGCTTTATTTTATCCATCTTTTGACAGTGTTATCCAGGGACAATGCTATCCACGGACAATGTGATTCAGGGATGTTTGATTAGTTATTTTATGTTTTCTGGAATTGAACGTTATGTAAAGTGCATCATTTGAATAAATCTAAATAGTTAGGTTAGTTTTGTTATTTTCTTTAAGTTTAAATAATTAAATTTTATTCAAAACTCCACTTAAAGCGAGTCCCTATGGGATTGACCCATATTTGAATAGCTATACTACAATAGCCCGTGCACTTGCAAAAAACATCAACAGCCATTATCGCTTCTTAATGTCCCTTGAGAGGATTTGTCCATGAACATTGTTTTAGGGATCCCATGCACTCAAATGCACTCAATTGCAGAGGGGTAGATTTTAAAAGATGGCACTCTTCATATTGTGTTATGAGACTGCTGATGCGAATTTTATTGTTAATCTTTTCTTTGGAAAAGTGGAATATTTACATGGGATTTTGAGGTCGATTACATATGGTCATTTCAATTTAGAACTCCAATTCAGCAGTATCTGTCATCCACATATAGATGGGCTGACAAAGTTGTCAATCACACATTTGGCAACATGTTGTGTAGCTTGTCTAGTTGTAGGCCTAAATAGTGGGATGTTGCATTAATACGAACTGAGTTTGCCTACAACAACATGCAAAAATCTCTATAGGAAATATTTCTTTTGAGGTGCTTTATGAGAGGACTCTGAAGCACATTCTTGACCTTGTTTCCTCCCTTCCATTCTTTTTTACAATGTAGTACAAGAGCATCTTATTGATTTTATTATCTCTTTTCATGAGGAGCTCAAGAGACATTTAGAACAATTTGTCAGTTTAAGACATTTGAGGTTGGGGATGAAGTGATGTATTTTTGTCAAGGCACATTTTCTAGTGGGTAGATAAAATAAATTGAAATAGAGAAATATTGGGTTATATCACATAACCAAGAAGATCAACAATAATGCTAATATCATCAGCATTCTAGAGTTGAAGGGGATCTCCAAAAATTTTAACATGGTAAATTTATTTGAGTATCATCCATGTACTCGTGAACTCAAGGATGAGTTCTGTCCAATTGGAAAGATTGATGTGGACACATATGGCATTGATTGTACCAAATTCAGGAAGAAGGGTCGTATTTCCAAGCCTAGAAGTACTTAAAAGTAGCTAGTATCTTCTGGCATAATTTAAGTGTCATTTAAGTATATTTTATTATTTTATTTTATATTTGAAGTTATTCAGGACCACTATACCCCTCATAAGTGACTTTAAGTGAGGGAATTTATGTTTTTTCATTATATTTTGGGTTTAAAATTTGCCTATGTGGTTTTATGATCTCCCAACCAATGCCAAGCCCAGATAAAGGAAGATGGTTGCAGTAGGTGCCAGCTAGTGTAAAATTATTCGCCAAATCCTTAGCATAAATCTAAAGCATAAGGCATTTCCATGGGTTAGGGCTTTCCCATAAGCAATGCACTGCATCAGAGGTCAAATGCATTAGGAAATGACAAGGCTTGCTGAACCATTCCCCCGTAAGTGATGCTCTACATCAGATTTTAGATGCATTGGAAAATGGGCAAGGACTGCTAGGGCGTTTTCCCTTAAGCAATGTGTTGCATCAAATTTCAAATGTAGTGGAAAGTAGACAAGGGTTCCTACACTATTCTAGATGTGTATGAGTAAAGGGACTAGCTTAGGACAATAAAATTCTTTAACCACATGGAATATAGGCACATTGACAAGTAAGAGTATGTAGTTAGTGGATTCGATAAAATTTAGGAGACTCAACATAGCTCGTGTCCAAGAAACCAAGTGTAAAGAGTCTAAACTAGAGAAATTGATGGGCATAAGCTCTAGTACGCAAGAAAGGACAATAATGAAAATGACATAAGGAAAGTGATGGATAAAAAATTGAAGGATAAAGTTGAAGATGTTAGAAGAACCAGCGATAGAAAATTGTAAGTGCATACGCCCCACAAGTAGCGTCAAAAGATACAATCAAAAGATAGCTCTGAGAAGATATGGAGGGAGTAATATAAGAAATTTTGAACATAGATGTGACACTTATAAGAGCAGACTTAAATGGTTATGTATGAAAAGAAAGTATATGATAGGGTACATGAGGGGTATGGTATAAGAGAAAGAATGAGATGAGAGAAACTATCCTTGATTTTGCTTTGGAATAAAACTTATCTTTAGCAAACATATACTTTAAGAAGTGGGATCAACACTTACTAATCTTTAAAAGTGGATCATATAAAAGCCAAATAGACTTCTTTCTACTTAGGAATACCAAAAGATCAATATGTAAGGATTGCAAGGTAATACTTAGTGAGATTTTAACCACACATCATAAGTTAAGTGTTATCGATAGTTACATTAGGAGATGGAGAAAAGGAAATGGACTTAATAGGTGTCCTAAAACTAAGTAGTGGAACTTTAAAGGAGAGAAGATACCATCTTTTACAAATAAGTTAGTAGTAAATGGAAAGTGGAACATTGAAACAAAAATAAACACCAAGTGGATTTATATGTCCATTTCTATTAAGCTAGCGACAAAAGATGTTGCAGGAGTATCTAAAGGTAAAAGGAAACTAGAAAAGGAAACTTAGTGGTGGAGTGAAAAAGTGCAAAAGATTATTAAAATAGAAATAGATGAATTTTAAAACATGGCAGGGGACTAGAAAAATGAAAACTCTGAGTAACATAAGAACACTAAAACAGTTACTAAAAGCATGGTGAGTGAGGCTAAACTTAAGGCATATGATGATCTTTGTAATAGATTAAGGTTAAGAGAAGGTGAGAAAGGTGTGTTCAAACTTGCACAAATAAGATAACAGAATAGTAAGGATATAGATAATGTTAAATGCATTAAAAGTGTTGACCATAGGGTACTAATCAAATATGATGAGATCAATCAATGGTGAGAAAATTAATTTAAAAAATTGTTAAATATCAGATGTCTTGAGAATATAGAGATTGAAAGAATAGTAAACCTAAATAATATTGGACTATATAAATACAATAGTAGAATTAGGATAGCTAAAGTGAAAGAGAACTTGAAAAACATGAAACCAAGAAAGGCCATGTGACTTGATGGTATACTAATAAAGGTTTGGAAGTATATGAGAGAAAATGGAGTAGTTTGGATGACAAAGTTGTTCAATAAGATAGTAGAATTAAAGAAAATGCCAATGAATGGAGCAAAAACTCCACTATACTCATTTATAAAAATAAAGAAGACATATAGAGTTGCATTAATTATTGTGGGAACAAGCTTATGAGTCACAACATGAAACTTTTGGAAAGAGTGATTAAGAAAAGGCTACAACATAAGACGAGTATATTAGAGAACTAGTTTCATTTCATGCCTATGAAGTCTACCATGGAAGGTATTTTCCTACTTAGATAATTAATAGAGAAGTATAGGGTGAGGAGGAAGGACCTCCACATGGTCTTTATTGACTTACAAAAGCTTATGGTAGGGTCTTTAGAGAGTTGATATAGTGGGTGTTGGGTGAGAAAGGGGTTTCACGAGCGATATATAAATATATTTCAGAATATGTATGAGGGAGCAGTAATAAATGTTAGGACCACTAGTGAAGAGCCCATTAATTTTCCTATTACTATAGAATTGCACCAAGGATCGGCATTAAGCTTGTACCTTTTTACATTAGTTATGGATGAGTTAACAAAACATCTGCATGAAGAGATTCCATGGTGTATGTTTTTTGTAGATGACATAGTTTTCATTGATGAGATAAGGGAAGGTGTAAACACAATGCTAGAGTTGTGGATAGATGTTATAGATTCTAAAGGATTTAAAATTAGTTGAAGTAAAACAAAATATATGAAATGCAATTCTAACAAGGAGTGGGAGTGAAGCATTAGTAAAGATTGATAACCAAGAAGCTCCCCAGAAGACCACTTTTGTTACTTGGGATCGATAATTCATGAGAGTAGAGAGATTGAGAGGGATGTTTCTAGAGAATCCAAGTAGGTTGGAATAAATGTAGATGTGCCTTGCAATTTTGTGCGATGATCAAGTGCTCGTCAAACTGAAAGAAAAATTCTATAGAATGGTTGTAAGGCTGCCATGCTTTATGGAAGAATGTTGGGTAGTTAAGGAACAACATGTACATAGGACAAGTGTTGTCGATGTGAGGATGTTGAGATGGATGAGTGGCAAGCAAAAAAGAAGATAGAATTAAAAATAAATATATTAGAGGAAACTTATGAATAGCACCAATAGGTAACAAGATGATAGAGAATAGACTTAGATAGTTTGACATATCCAAGGGAGATTGAAAACAACACTGGTTAGGAGTGAGTTGATATAGGTTGAAGGCTCTAAAATGATAAAGGGGAGGCCCAAAAGGACATGAATAGAAGTGGTGAGAAAAGATTTAAAAACTCTAGAAATAAATGAGGCCATAATCCTTTATAGAGATTGGAGGAACAAGATTCATGTAGGAAACCCATAATTGGGATAAGGCTTTGATGATAAAGATGACGATGATTTTGGGTTTAAATAAGAAGACTACATATAAAAACAATTCTTTTTGCAAATAAGGAAAAGATTTTTACTAAGTTTTCTACGGTTCTTCCGAGTGCTTTTGCTCTTTTGAGATTTCAGTTTGGGAAATCTTTGATATAAATCACTACATAACACTTTATGACCCGTGGGCAAACGGAGTGCTACTTGAACCTGTTGACCCGCAGCCCGCCTGACCTGGCCTCTTGACACATTTACTTTGTTGGAGAAATCAGATTGAAAGTCCTGATAGACTGCTTGTTGGGTTCACAATGATATCGAAACCCGGAGATGAATGAGTGCTGTTCATCCAGTAACAGGTTCCATCCAGCAGAAGTGCCGCATCCTCTCTAGAGCTTCATATTGTTAGGACTGTAGGGTTGAGATGGGGTTGTTTAGTGCCACTCGGATTCTAGAGATAGTGAAGAAGCACGATTCAGGTGGTCTGGTGTGGAAGAGGATAAAACTCACCCCCACCAGAAAGGCTAACGCGAAGGAGAGGCTCCTCAGGGTCTGGCAGGTGTTTTTCTCTCTCTCTCTCTCAACAATCGTAACTGGGATTAACGTTTTTCCTTTTCTTTTACTCTTGTGGCAGTATCTTTCAGTAGCACTCTTCAAATGATGAATATGTTGCCTTTTGGGTTTCATCTGAAACAGTTATCTTCACTGTTGAAACTGAAACCTTCCAAGAACTAGGGACTGTTTGGATTCAACAAAATGCTCACGTCAAGACCCTTTTGCTAGTTTAATGTATTTCCCTCCCTTTTGTTTCTTTCCGTGAATGCTGTATATATTTGCATTTTGTTAATTTATTAAGTTCATTTGATTGATTTTGATTGGGGAGGACATGTGAATATTATGCTTAGTCTCTAATGATAGCTTCGTTTCTCGATCTCATTTCTGTAAGTAAAATCTGGTTTGTTCTCTTCTGAAGGCTTTGTGATCATGGTAGCTGGAAAAATTTGTTGAACTCCTAGCTCTGTCACATGATGTTGATTGCATTTGGTAATTTCCCTTGATGATGAATATAGAGATGTATAAGCTCTCAAGCTTTGTCATTTGTGTATCTTCCAATAGATATAATTTATTTCTCCTTTCTTTTGTAGTTGGAGGGTCCCAGGATTGTTTGTTTGGTAATAAACAGAGGTTCGCTTCTAAGTGTAATTGAGTAGTAGAGTGAAAACATATACATGGGTGTATAAGTTTTTAATTTGGGTAGTTGAAGGATACAGGTAAATGGTTTATGGCAACTGATTTATGTCATTCTCTAGCAAATTAAAGAAGTAGGGCCATGCATTTTTTCACGAAGAAGAGCATAAGGGTTCAAGTCAACTGACCAACATTGGGAAAAAGAAAATGCTCTTTTCCTTTCTTTAGTCTTTTATTGGTTTGCTGGTTTATCTTCATTTCCATACTTGTATGATATAATACTTGTTTCCTAGATACATTCTTAATATTGTCCAGAATCTATGTGAAGTTGGATTTTGTTGGTTGCTTGCTCATCTGTGATTCTAGCATCAATTTATATTATGTCTCTAGTTTCATGGTTCTTGGGGATTGCCATTCTCCACATGATTTCAACTTTGGTTACTTATGTATTCATATTGCAAAAATTTGTTATCAATTCTCAAAAAAAAAAAAAAGTGTAAAAGTCTGATCTTCTTTAGAGGATACTATGATCAGATCTTGGTAAACATCTAAGGTTAATTATTTTATTCTTTGTTAGCATTGACCTAGAGATGCTAACTGACTTACTTTGCTTGATTTCCTTTCGTGTAGCATACCATCACTTAGTGAACAATCATTGGAAAGATCAAAATTAGTTTTCCCTAAAGGGTTCATGTAACCATATCACATTCCTCTTAAAGTGTTGAGCCTGACGTTGTTTTTATACACTAATTCTATATTGATAAGGATTTTTCTTTTTGAAAGACTGTTAATATGACTTTATTGAGGCAGAATTCACTTATTAAATACTTGTTGTAGATATGTAGCATGAATGTAACGTTTGAATAGATTTATGGAAACAGAAAGAAAAGAGTGAAAAAGAAAAAGAAAAAAGGGAAGATCAAGTCACAGGAGGGATCTTGACCGATTTCCATAGTCATCAAAATGTATCACATGTAATTTTTGTAAAGCCACATAAGTCATGATTAATCATATTTATGAAAGATGCCATTGTGTTAATCCATATAACTTATGCAAGTTATTTGTAACACTCCTGTCAAGTATGGTATTCATGAAACATATTTAGCTTGTCTACCAAGTGTTTACAGTGTTCACCTATAAGCCTTAATGTACAAACATCAGCCATCTGATTGTGACATGAAAAATTATGTGGACAGGCTTAACCATCTTCAGCCTTCTGTCCAGTACTGGAAGTACGTCCCAATGTCTTTTCTCTAGCATGAAAGATAAATCCTTGTGTACTGGGAGTCTATTGCACTTCTGCTGTCACAATTTAAAGCACCGATTTGTGAACTAAACCCAAGTTCCTATAAAATATACTTCAGTTGTATTAGAAATGCCTTGTATTCTGATGTTGCACTTGACCTTGTGATATTCTTTACTTCCTACTACAAGAAATAACCTATTTATTCATGCCCAGACCCAGTGGCAGAACTGCAGCTCTCTGGGTCTCTTTCCTAGTCTGCATCTGAAGATCAGCTTCTGCTTAGACTATTGCCATTTTCTTTGGCAAAACATAGTTATACTTGAACGTATCTTTGGATATGCTCTCCACCTTGTAGATGCTGCTCTCTAAGGTCACGAAAATTCTAAGCACTTGATTAATGGCATAGTTGACTTCAGGTCTTATTGTCTTGTAAACATGAGATATTGATTCCAATTGCTGTTTTGGATGTAGGATCCTTGAATCTTTTTACCCACCTTGTTGCTTTCTTTCTCATTATATAGATTACAAGAATAATATCAGGGTTTGCAACTAATCATAGGCAACTTGCTCAGTAGTCTTCCATGTATCTCCTCTGTCTGAGTTGCATTCTTTTCTTTGAACTATCTATTTTCATTCCAGGTTAATAATGCAGTTCTCCTAAGTTTTTAATTTCAAAGATCTTTCTAAGTTATCTTTAAATCATTTGAAACTGGAAATTTTGCTGCTTGTAATAATAATATCATTCACATAGACTAGTAGATTCGTCCAAGAACTCTTCGTTGGTGGGTATGTTCAACAAATAAGGACCTAGAAGAAACTACCTTAGTCTTCTAATGGGATAATGGACTTCAGCAATATCAGTAAGACGTGATACATAGAAAATCTTCATTGGCTTCCATGCCTCTAGAGTCATCTCTTTGGTTTTGGTCTTTGACTGCATAAGTTTGCATAGTGTGAGCCATGATAGCATCAATTTTGCTGCAGTAACTGGAATTTGTTAAAAACAAGTTTGTTGCCCCATGGTTGGTTGACTGTTTGAAGGTGATCCCAGCCAATGTTTATGGGAATTGCATTCAACTTCTGCTAGCTGCATCCAGTAGGTATCTCTGAATTCTTCTAATTGCATGCCAATGATCAACTGTAGTAGCTTGTATGAGCTTAGGACACATACAGGAATCGAGTAGCTGTACTGTTCCAGTTAATAAGCCTTCCACAGTGGTGTACCTTACTGAATCCTCAGCAATTATCTTCATTGACCTTTAAACAGTTTGCTATTAGGTTGTCATTCATATACTCCTCTTGTGAACCAATTGAAAAAGAGAAAAAAAAAACCATTCTAGAACATCCTCATAGTAAACTTTATCCTTGCTACTTTGGCACTAAGAAAATTTACAAGTATCTCATCATTGCTTCAATGCTTTTCTGCTCATTTCTTGTAATTATGACATCGTACGCATAGAAACAAATCCAACCACCATGACAAGTTATCATCTTATTGGCTATTCCTAGTTAGAATAATGCCATCAGCTTAGCATCATCATCAAAGCCTTATCCCGATTAGGGTTCGGCTACACGAATCTTGTTCTTCCATTCACCTCCATCAATTGTCCCTGTTTCATTAACTCCAAGAGTTTTTAATCTTTTCTCACCACTTCTAACCAAGTTCTTTTGGGCCTTTCCCTTGCCCTTTTAAATCCTTCCACTTGGATTGACTCACTCCTAACCGGTACCATTTTTGGTCTCCGTTGGACATGTCCAAACCATTAAGCCTACAGTCTCTCATGTTGTTACCTATTGGTGTCACTCCTAGTTTTCCTCTAATGTTTTTATTTCTAATTCTATCTTTTCTTGTCTTGCTACTCATCCATATCAACATCCTCATTTTGGCTATGCTCATCCTATATATGATGTTCCTTAACCCAACACTCTAATCCATAGAGCATGGTTGGCCTTACAACTGTCCTATAGAATTTTCCTTTCAGTTTTAGTGACACCTGCCGATCAAATAAAACTATGTCATTTGTAAATAACATGCACCATAGAATCTCCTTGTGCAGATGTTTCGTTAGCTCATCCATAACCAATGTGAAGAGGTACGGTCTCAATGCCGATCCTTGGTTCATTCCTATGGTGATAAGGGAAATAGGTGAAACCCCTTTCTCACCCAACACTTACCATGTTAACTCTTTAAGGACCCTATTATAAGTTTTTTTTTTTTCTTTTTTTTTAAGTCAATAAAGACCATGTAGAGGTCATTCCTCATCTCCCTATATTTCTCCATCAATTGTCTAAGGAGGAAAATAACTTCTATGGCAGACCTCTCAGGCATGAAGCCAAACTAGTTTTCCGATACACTTGTCTCTGGTCGTACCATTTTCTCATCCATCCTTTCTCAAAGTGTCATGGTATGGCTTATAAGTTTGATTCCACGATAATTAGTACAACTTTGTATGCTTATAGATTGGTACGATAAAGCTTTTCCTCCATTCATTTAGCATTTTCTTAGATTTTAAAATCTTGTTAAACAACTTTGTCAACCAAATTACTCCAGTATCTCCATATTTTCAAATCTCTATTCGTATAACATCACCCCAGAACCTTTCTTGATTTCATCTTTTTTCAAGGCCTCTTTTGCTTTAGGTATTCTAATCTTACAATTGTATCTATATAGTCTAATGTTATTTGAGTTTACGGTTCTTTCAATCTCTATATTCTTAGGGTCATTGTCATTTAATAATTTTTGAAAGTAAATTTCTCGCCTTTTATTGATCTCCTTCTTTTTGACTAGTACCCTATGGTCAACACTTTTAATGATTTAATATAGTTTAGGTCCCTACTCTTTTGTTCTCTTATTTTTGCAAGTTTGAACATTTCTTTCTCACCTTTTTTTGACCCTAATCTATCGTAGAGATTATCATGTGCCTTGAATTTAGCCTCACTTACCTACTCTCTTAGTAAACTTATTAGTATTCTTATATTGCTCCAAGTTATCATTATTTCTAGGCCTCTGCCGCTTTAAATCACACTCGTTTCTCTTTAATAATTTTTTTCACTTTTTTACTCTACCACCAAGTTTCCTTTATGAGTTGCTTTTTACCTTTACATACTCTTAGAACATTTTTTGTCACTTTATTAATGAGCTCTGCCATGTTAGTCCACATTGTGTTTTCTTCTATTTCATTATTCTACTTTCCTTCTACCATCCACTTATTCACGAATAATGTTATCTTCTCTCCTTTTAAGTTCCACCACTTTTTGGATGCCTATTAAGTTCATTTCCTTTCCTCTCTCTCTCTCTCTCTCTCTCTCTCTCTCTCTCTCTCTCTCTCTCTCTCTCTCTCTCTCTCTCTCTCTCTCTCTCTATATATATATATATATATATATATATATATAACCATTAACCTATGTTGTGTGATTCGAATCTTATCGAGTATCACCTTAAAATCCTTGCACATTGATCTTTTGGTATGCCTAATTAGAAAAAAATATATTTGACTTTTATATAGGCCACTTTTAAAGGTTATTAAGTGTCCATCCTTTTTCTTAAAGCATGTGTTTGCTAAAGCTAGGTTATACCAAAGAAAAATCTAGGATAGCTTTCCCCATCTCATTTATTTCTCCAGCCCCATGTTCTCCATGTACCCTATAATTTCCTTCCTTCCCTTTTCCTATATGACCATTTAAGTCTGCTCCTGTAAATATCTTCTGTGTTGGTAATTTCTTGCATTAATCCCTTCATCTCTTCTTAGAACCATCTCTTAATTCTATCTTCTAACCCTACTTATGGGGTGTATGCGCTTATAATGTTTATGATCTTCTCTCCTAAAACAAGCTTTATTAGTAAAATTCTATCGTTAGGTCTTTTTATGTCAACAACTTTATTTTTTAACTTTTTATCCACTACTATCCCTATGCCATTTCTATTATTCTCCTGTTTATGAATCGAAGTTTTCTCCCATTGATTTCTCTAGTTTTAGCCCTTTCCACTTGGTTTCTTGGATATAACCTATGTTGACTTTCCTACGTCACATTGTATCTACTAACTACATACTCTTATCTGTTATTGTGCCTATATTCTATGTAGAGATATGATCTTATTCTCCTAAGCTTGTCTCTTCACTCATGCACATCAAGAATGATGTGGGAACTTCTGCTTACTTTTCACTGCACCTTAGTTCTGATGCAGTATGTTGCTTTCGACAGAATGCTATCACAAGCCTTTGCCCATTTCTCATTCCCTTCAGGATCCGATGCAGCTCGTTACTTATGGGGGAATGCCCTAGTGGCCTTTGCCCATTTTTCATTGCATTCGAGATCTGATGTAGTACGTTGCTTATGGGGAATGCCCTAACCTTAGGGAATGTTGAAATAAGATTCATGCCACTAGGGACCTAATGTAACCCTCCTCATTTATATGGGCTTGGGACTAGTAGTGAGATCATAAAATCACACAAGTGGAGTTGGGCCCTCTCCTACTTAAAATAAGAAAATAAAGTATTACTGGTTCAAGTTACCAGACACCTATAAAATTAAAAAAGAAATGAAAAGAACTTAAATGTGAATGGTGCGAAATTCTCCTGATCTCATCTGTTTTTCCTCTCAAAATTGGATGGTGATGAGAAGAACCATGACCTCTTGGCTGTAAAACAAGGCACTTAACCAACTTGAACAATGATATAGATATATTAAGGAAGGAGGAGAAAGCTAAACAAGAGGAACAATGGATAAGGAGAGAGATGAAAGTCGTTAAAGGGATCTCTGAAGGCCATAATCACCAAAATATATTAGTGAATGCTATCTATAGCGCCACTTAACTCACAATTAACCATTATGATTGAAGAATCCAATTGTGTAAGTATATTTACTTAAACTATCTAATTTGTAAACTTCAGGCTGCAAATTATGCATTACGTAAAACTTTGTATTTCATTATTACATAGCTTAAATTATTTTATTTTTTCCATTAGTACTTTTATTTATGTGTTTATGTATACTATCACGTGAAGGCACTTAACCAACTTGAAAAATGGTATAGATATATGAGGAGGGGAAAGCTTAACAACAGGAAGAAGAGATAAGGAGAGAGCTGCAAGTCGTTAAAGGGACCTTTGATATCCACTTAAGTCATGATTAGCCATTACAACAAAAAAATGCCACCTTAAGTGTACTTAGTTTACAACTAATTAGTTTGCAACAATGTAGGCTGTAATTGTACAGTAATTAAAATTTATATTTCATTATTAAATATTATTTTGTTTGTAATTTTTATTTTTATTTATAGAAGGGTAGCCTTGGTGCAACGGTAAAAGTTGTCGTCGTGTGACCTTGAGGTTAGGAGTTCAAGGCATGGAAACAGCCTCTTGCAAAATGCAAGGTAAGGCTGCATACTATTGGCCCTTGTGGTCAGCCCCTTCCCTAGACCCCACATAGGCGGAGCTTCGTGCACTAGGGCTGCCCTTTTACATTTGTTTATAGCTATCGAAGGGGTGCCTTGGCGCACGGTAGAGTTATCGTTATGTGACCTTGAGGTCACAGGTTTAAGGTGTGGAAACAGCCCCTTGCAAAATTACAAGGTAAAGCTTTGTACTATAGTCCCCTGTGGTCTATCCCTTCATGGGACCCTGCAATTGCTGGAGCTTCATGCATGGAGCTGCCCTTTTTATTTGTGTACAGCTAAAAAGGGCGGCCCCAGTGCACGAAGCTCCCACCTATGCGGGGTCCAGGGAAGGGGCGGACCACAAGGGCCTATAGTAGGCAGCCTTAACTTGCATTTTGCAAGAGGCTGATTCCAATATTTGGTTTGTGTACAGCTATGATGTGTAAATATGTAGCTAGTCTTTGTTTCTCATCTAGCATCCAATATTTGGTTTAGGGCCATTTTTTTTTTCTATATCAATCATTGAGCTAGTTAGAAGGGGAGCCTTGGCACAACGATAAAAGTTGTCGTCTTGTGACCTTGAGGTCACAGGTTCAAGGCTTGAAAATAGCCTCTTGCAAAAAATACAAGGTAAGGCTGTGTACTATAGGCCCTTATGGTCCACCCCTTCCCTGGACCCCACATAGGCTGGAGCTTTGTGCACTGGGGCTGCCTTTTTTGATCAAACATTGAGCTAGTTCAGGCAGAATGAAACCTACTTGCTTAGGAACACTGCAAGGAGTATCTAGACAACACATCTCTGGGCTGGTTGTTATGTTTATGTAATTCATTGTGTGCATACAATTGTCTCACTATCAATGTCAATAATGATCTTTGAAAAACGTGGTTTATGGATTTGGTTTAATTGGTAAATGTAATTTGGACATTGTTTTCAATGAAATACATACTTTTGGAGGTTTTTGTTGTTTCAATGATTCATTTTTGCATTATTTTCAACAAGTAAGACCTCTCTGCTTTTATATTGTTAATGAAATATCTGGTAATACCCGTCTGTGCTTCTGGCTATAGTTTGCTGATATTTGGAAAGCCTCACAATGTGCTTCATTTCCCTAGCGTTGCCACAGGTGCAGAAACATGTGAGCTCCTACTGCTAAATATATTCTTCTGGGGTAGGAATTAGGCTATTCAGCAGTCTGTGGATTCTTTATTACCACTATGCATGCCTATCTCGGTTAGCTTGCAAAGCAATGTCTTTCATCTCCAACAGCCGGGTGATTCTGGCCCATGTATGGCATATAATGCTTGCATAAGCCAGAAGACACATTCTAGAATGTGCTTGAAGTTGAAACTAGGAACGGTTCTCCCTGGTGCTATTTAAGTGGTCATACTCGTGATTGAAACTGCTTCATGTGTTGCAGAACGAGGCTGTCCTCAAGGCCTGTGCTGAACCATCTCCTTCAAAAACACCAAAGACAAGTGCTGCTGAAAATATAGAGAGCCATCAATAATCAATAGCGTCTTGGCTCAAGCAAATATGTATTTCGAGATAAGGCTGAAAGATTTGCTAGTGCAATGCTCATCATTGATGTATCGAAAATTTTGGCTGCAAAGTTGAAGTTGAAAAATCTTTGAATCCATGACCTAATTTATTCAACTCAAGTGCTCATAAATATGTTACTTACCGTGGACTTGTTGCATTATGGTATTTTCAACTGTACATATATCCAGTTTCTCTTTGTTGAAATTTAGTTACTGATTGAATTGGACGATCCTCCCCTTCCTCTGTGGATGTTTCCTGGGTGACCCAACAATGTCTCAAGTTTTCCGATTGTTGAAATTTATTTACTGATTGAATTGGACGATCCTTCCCTTCCTCTGTGAGTGTTTCCTGGGTGACCCAACAATGTCTCTAGTTATCCGATTGGAATTGGTCGTAATTTTTATTCGCGTGGTAGAGTTCAGCCAGCTTGGTTGCAATCATAGAATTTTCGGGTTTTTATAACAGCCGCCGCATGATGTCCTTTTCACATTTTTGTCTTGAGAATGGTTGTCTGTGAACATGAAGGGATGAAGAGCTCTTCTGTTTTCACCAGTTGATTGTCACAAGAGTTCTACTGTTTTGCTATCTATTCTTCCTGATTGTTATTCGTCAGATCTCATGTGTTACATAGAAGGGTTTGTTTCGAGTGGTAGGAATGTTTTGGGCATTGGATTTAAATAAAGGATCAGAACATAAAGTTAGATCAGTATAATGGTAACCATGCTAACATGAAAATTCCAGGGGATTATCATACTCATATGTACATCAGAATTTTGAGGTAGATTCAGGATGAGCGAATTCTCCTTCACAGGTGCATCGCCATTTGCATTTTCATAACAGTTTAGGGACTTCTGCAACGGGTTGTGATTTGTTCACAACCTTGGTTGAAGATATGTGGCTTCCCATTGCAACTCCTCCAACCTGACAATCCCACTCAACCATACTTTTTCTGTCAAGGCAGGCTGAAAAACGATAATTGAGCTGACCAATGGCTCCCTCGCTGGAGTGCCGTTACCACTTCAAAACCGTGTATATTGGCATGGTTGCCTGGTCAAGAGCATGTCTTACAGGATTCTCTAAATAATTGGAGAGCAATGATAAGCGCAAGGCCCTAAAAGACCTTGCAAGGGGCTCACATTTGGATGGTCTAATTGTTTTATTTCATGGCAACAATTTTGGATGACATTAAAACGAAAATGCAGAAAATGATTATATGATTTTAGCATTACAATGCCAATGGTTTTGCAGTTAAAGGTCATTGTTTATACAAAGTTTCTAAGGGTCCATTTATTGTAATAGAAGGTGATTTTTTTTCTTCAGATGATAGAATTATCCAGTCCATACAATGTTTGAACTATCAGTCATCCAAATCTACGATAATAAGATGAATGGGTCAGATCATCAAAATGTTGGTCCAATTCATGGAAAATGTAGGGTACTTTTGTCTAAGGTCCATTAGGACCTTTGGCCTAGTATTCCTCATAATTGAAAACTTTCTTTGAAAGAATTACAAATTTTTTGATGTCACAACCTTTTTTAAGAGTAAGAGGCATGGAAGTTCATGCATACTAACTTTAGTTTCTTAGACCTAAGCCATTCAACATGTTTGGAATTGCTTAGAGAGGCTATGGATCAAATTTCATGCCCTTGGGTGATGTCAATTTTATGTTTCTTTAGGTAAAAGATCACTACCACTAAATTTTATTAATTTTTTTCAAAGACCCAAAACAAGTGGTTAGATCATCCAATTGAATAATTTCTCATGGGTTACCTTTTTCTTTGTTTAATAAACATTAGAATTCATTAAGATAAAACCTGTACGGATTTACAAAGAGGGACAGTTGTACAAGAAATCCTGAATTAATTGAGTCTTTTCATTTTACCCTAGACTTTAATTTTGCTCATTTAAATCCTCAATTTAGTGGTCAGTGCAGTTATACCCTAATTTAAGACAACTGTTAACGCTGTTACTCTTTCTCCTACACTGATAATGCATGAGGCCTTTACAAAAAATTTCCAATCTAACAGAACTTTTGAAAAACCCAAGGAAAAAACCCTTATTTCCCAATAAAACTGATGAAGTTTATTAGTGGATGAAACCTGTAAATTGATTTTAATGGAGTTTCAAGTAGTTGAAATTAACAAGCAAGAGAAACAATCACATGGGTTACGCAGTGTGGACGGATAATATCCTAGAAAATAAGCTGTACTGAGATTTAGTCATTTATCAGATCAATTGATAAAAAAATAAAAAACAGGCTTCTATATTTCAAGCTCTGTTCCAATTCCAATCATGAAGTGAGAGTTGGTTTTGCTATATGGAAAAGACCTCAATCTGGAAATGAGATCAATGGGCATGATCATCAAAAGGCGGGCACAATCATGTATTAGTGGATTTGCCCTCAGGCAACTTGGCATGAGTGCGCTCGTGATAGGCGGAAACTCTAACCCTAGCGGTTATATAATGGCATATCTGGCAGCGAAAACTGCTAGTAGAGGGCAATACTCTTCGACTTTAGATTTTAAAAGCTATGCTGATTTCTAGTTCGCTGTTAAGCATCAAAGTCTGAAAAAATACGTTGCATTAAGCATTTGTATAAACTGAATTTTCTATTGATTTTAATCTATAACCAGAAGATTTCATATGGCGAAGCACTCATTAACCTAGGTCTGACAGGCAGCTCAACCAGTTTCTTCACCTATTTGAAAGGAAAAACTCGATCCATCACCAAAGTAAACTCATTCATTCTTTATACTAACCAATGAAACTCAAAAATTCCTTCTAGTTGATTGTGCTCGTTCATCTCATCTTTCTCAGAAAAAGCTTTTTAAAAGTGGGGTTTGGTGTTAGGGACGAAGACGCACTGAATCAAAATTAGAAAAGTCTTAAGTCACAGTCGTGCGAAATATGAAGCAGCGGAGGTGGAGCAAGAAGAAGAGGAGGAGGAAGGACAGGTGTTTTGAGGATGGTGATCATAAATGAAATTATCTACATTTGGGGTTTAAGTTATGAAAGGCGTGGATAACGTTATTTTCAGATAGAATCATGCCATCTGGTCATACGTACATGTTTGCAGCCATGAAGGTTTCACGCTGACGGCGTTTACAGGCGTTCTGGATTTGGGTGCGATTGCACTGTGATGTCAGACTCAGAGCGTAATTGCAACTAATAAAAATGTTGGGAAGAAATGAAAAATCCCTTAAAGTCTGGGGTTCTTTTAAGTAATCAAGTCTTATCCGAGGAAGAGGACTCCTGAACACCTATCTGATCTGGATAAAGAAAGAAAATAAAAAAACTAGAGGATTGCCTGTCACGGCACAGTTGTTTTTTGACTTGTACACCATTGAGAGGCCATGACAATTAAAAAAAAATTTTAGCCAACCAAATGTTACATGCTCTTTATACACTAGTGCCTTGTTAAAATTACCATTCCAACGGATATTTGAGTAGGGGTAATTTTAGTTGTGTTATCCAGATGCTAGGATCATGTGACTTTTGATTGAATGAGAAAAAGCTAGAAGAATGGCAATTAAAAATATTTTTTTGACCAATCAAATGTCACCTACTTTTTACAAATATAATTTATTGTTGATATATATATATATATATATATATATATATATATATATATAGGGGAGTGGTAATTTTACCTGTTTTATGCTGGTGCAATGAGCAGGCACATATGATTGGCTGAAAAAAAATAGAAAACAAAAAAAGAAGAAATGACAGTTAGAAAATATTTTTTAACCAATCACATGTCCACTCCACTTTACACGTACAAATCCTTATTGAAATTACCACTCCTATATATATATTAAAAAATGAGAAAGTATATACTTGATAGCCTTGATGATCATCTGGCAGTCACCGCAGACCTGAAGATTAGTAACATTGAGTTGCTTAGCATGGAGTAGACCAAAGTATGGCACTTTCCATTTTGCAGCAATGTTATATTGCCTCCCAATAAACTTGGAGTAGGCAAGATGACGTCTGGTTGAGTCGAACAGAATGCCGCCAGACCAGCAGCCCATGGATTGCTTTCAGACGCACCATCAAAACAAGTTGAATGAAGTTAGCCGGGGGAGGCTTCCACTTACCTCTGATGACGGTGCTCTTAATTATGAAGTTGATTTGTTTCCCCCGTATGCAGGATATTAGAATGACTGCCTTGGGCAAGATCGGTATGTGCACATGTATTAGCAATACCAATGACTTTGGCCTCCCAGAATTGCAGGAACCTAGTCTGATTGAGGGATACTGCTTCATGTATCGTTTTATTCGTCTTTTTCAGAATCTCGCATGAGAGAGAGGCCACAACGATTTGCCACAACGTATAGTCCGAACTTAGGATTGCTGTTCTTAAAGAGCTCAGTGAAGGGTTGTTGGATATTTTTAGCTCAATTTGTTCCCTGTTAAAACGTCGAAACACTTCCTGTCTTGCAAAAGCAGATGAAGGGCACTTAAGGAAAAGATGTTCCTTATCCTCCAGATGACGATTACAGAAAGGACTGCTTCTGATTTCGCTCGAGCCAAAGATTATGAGCGCTAACAGGGAGCCGGCCATGGCATAATTGCCAGAGCAAGACTTCAAATCTGTGCTTACAATTTAGATTCCAGTTAAGATTCCAAGTATTGGCACGATTTTGAGGCCCGTGCTTTATTGTTATCGTTTTGTTGGCTGATTCAACAGAAAATCGCCCATCGTCCGTCGTGGCAATTATTTATTTATCCTTAAGACTTTGCTGGATGGGATTCGATAACCTGTCTTATTGCTTGAGGGAAAACGTTCAGTTTCTCCTCATTCCAGGATTGGGAATTGTTATTAAGAAGGATGGAAACAGTGTTTCATGGATTGGCCCATCAAACCAGCTGAAATTAAAGACTTCTGATAGAGGACCAAGCCCAGTCCTACTATCAGTTCAGAGATTTGGCATAGAACTATCATCGACTGAGCATTTAACACCACGGAATAATGCATCAAGCTGGAGAGCCATCGCTTTCCAAGCAGGGGAAGCGGATTTTGGTGGAGAGTGTTTAAGAAAATTTTCCATTTTAGGATATTTTGCTTGGATAAGTTTAACACAATGGTTACCTTCATTAATAAAAACTTTCCAAGCCAATTTGTGTTTGAGTGCTTGCTGAACGAGGAACATGGAAACAGCTTAGCTTTGATAATAATAAAAGAAAGGAAGAAAAGTTTATATATGAAAAAGTAGCATAGACTCCTTCCACTGGGTACAGCTGGCATGGACTCCTAGGACTCCTTCAAGAATTTAACATGAATTTAGCCAATAAAATTCAAATCTTTTGTCAAATTCTTAAATATGTATAATTACATGTTCGATCGAGAGGAAGAAACTCATAATATTGTTGGTGCTCATAGTTATTTTGGCCAATTGATCTTTCAATATGCTAATTTCAACTATTCTCATTTCCTAAACTTCTTCCTAGCTGCTTGGCCTATAGTAGATATCTGGTTCATTGCTTTAGGTATCGGCACCTAGTGTGATACACATGTATGTATATATGTATATAGAGTTATTGTTTATAGATTTTACTATATAATATACTCTAATATTATCAAGCTAAACTAGTTTATAATTTATCAATAATTAATTAAAATGTCTAATGGATTGACACCAAAGTCATGTAGGTATTTTCCTAGATGCCATGAGAGTAGTTGGGATTTTTTGTAAACCGTTGATAGTTGAGTAAGGCATGAGATTAGTTTATGATAAAAACCAAACTATATTGGCTTAATAATTATAGACTATACACACACACACACACACACACACACACATATGTAAACAAAGATTCTACTCCTAGTAGATATGATGTTGTCTAAAAGAATAAGAGTGTAAACAATACTAATATGAACCAATATTCGATTGATTTTGAAGCCTTATATAAATGGACTATTCTCAATGTTAAACCCAAAGAGATTTATAATATAGGTAAATTTGACTTTAGATCTACTAATATTATAAAAAACATGGAGTAGGCAATAAGTCCAGATAATGCATAGTAGGTAATAAATAAGAAAGAGATCTAAAGCCCTACTTAGACTTTGAAAATACAATTTTATTCATGTCATATTAATCCAAATAGGGTTCAAACCTTTTACACTAAATGGTCTTAATGCTTCTATTCTTGTAGTCCTTTTAGATGCTCGTTGTCTTGACTAGGCTCCTTCTTGCATAAGTATTCTTCAGACTAGCCTTTGTCATGGACTAATATACATCAATGTTTCCCTTGATTTTAGTCTGTTTCTAACCGACCTTAATATTTATAAAGCCTTAAGTCTAAATGTTAAGACTCATGGCTACAATTTTATTCTTAAATAAAAAACAAATGCCATAACAATAGAATTCATTTTAAAGTTCTACCTACTCTTGTTTCCAATGCGAAATAAAAGACTTCCTTAGGTAAAATAATCCTAATGGAAACTAATCTTTTATCCTCTGATATATTAGTCACTAGAATAACTAAATGGGATGAAATTAATTTCCCAGATTCCTGGCAACTTAATGAGGCAATCCTCCTATGCCAATTATGGATCAAAACCTAAATCAAATTATCCAAACTGATGATGGTGATGCTGAGATTAGGTTTAATAATAGAACGTCCATTCACTTGCAAAGAATTATTTCATGCTCATCTAGATCTTCTATATTTTCTTCATATAATATCATAGAAGAAAAGTCAAATTCAGTTGAAGAAGAAAAGATTTTTTTCTAATAATGTTGTTCATCCAATTTACAAAAACTCCTAGGATGATAATCCTAGTCAATCATAGATGGATTTCTAGCTTCAATAGTCTTATAGATTTAAGCCCTGGAAGTTTTCTTAGAATAGGTCTCAGTTAAGAGATTTTGAAAGATTATAACAAAGACTTTAGACAACGGCATCTTAATAAGTTTCAACATCAACATATGTTCTATAAAAACAAATATTTTGAACATATTCAAAAGACACAAGCAATAATATCTTTTGCACCCTGGTTCCTAAATTACTTTCTAACAAAATAAATAAATGTTCCTTTAAGAAAATTGACTACTAAAAATGGAAATGAAATCTCAATATATCTACCTACTGAATCACTAATTCTAACTAGTAAAGATGGATTAAATGAACTAGAAACCTTTGTATATGCAAAACCAAGTAATACTCAATCATTCAAAGATCTTCAAACAATCATTAGACAATCCAATCATACAAGCTTATACTTACAAATAATAGGATCTCAATTAATTACCATTCAAGAAGGTATTAAAAAAATTCTTTCATACATAGAAAAAGAAAATTTAGTTTCACAGCAAACTAACTCTAAAATTACACCACCAATAAAACCCCCTCCAGAAGTAAAATATTTTAATGTGGGAGAATATTCATATATAATAAAAGCTATACAACAAAGATTAAACTCTTTGAAAATTAATAACCTTTTAGTTTAAGGATCAGTATGAGGATTTAATAATGAGATAGATAATACTGATATGTATACTGACTCCTCTAAACAATATCCTTATCAAGACTTAGAAAAATATATTTGATTAAAAATTTAAAAAAGTGCAAACCTAGTTTCTAGAGTTAAATATAATTGAAATAGATTTGAGAAGGTTGGATGGGTTCTACTATACAAGACCAACTCTAGCAAATGTTTTAAGTGAAGAAAATGAAATTAATACTCAAAATGAATATCAAGCTAATACAATCGATGAATGGAACATGGATGGAATGACGAAAAAATATATTTTCCAAGTTAATGTTAATGTATTCTATTATATGTAAACAAAAGAATAATTCTGACAAAGAAATAGCTAATATGATTATTTCAAGATTTACAAGTAATTTAAAAGGTTGGTGGGACAATTACCTTACTTTTAACCAAAGAGATGAAACTATGAATAAGGTTAAAATAGAACCTAGCACTAATACTACTCCCCCAAATGTAATTTATACATTGTTTATGACAATTTTTGAACATTTTACTAGTAATTTTTCAAACTAGTATGAACATACTCATGCTTTGTTATAGAATGTTAGATGTCCCACACTTACACATTTTAGGTAGTATAAGGATGTCTTGCTTGCTCATGTATTAAATTTGCTAGACACAAATTATGATCATTGGAAGCAAAAATTTATAGGACTTCCTTATCTTTTTGCTAAAAGAGTTAAAAGAAAAATAAACATCAGAATAATATTCCTTACTCATCATTAACTTACGG
This sequence comes from Warburgia ugandensis, assembly GCA_035236585.1. Lineage (NCBI taxonomy): Eukaryota > Viridiplantae > Streptophyta > Magnoliopsida > Canellales > Canellaceae > Warburgia > Warburgia ugandensis. The sequence continues at coordinate 27,561,401 of CP141130.1, read as the reverse complement.
TGAACTAATTTATGCCTGTATTGATCAAGGACTAAATCTATGCAGTGAAATTTAACTTAAAAAATAACTCAAAAGAAAAAGAATTATACAGAAAAAAACAATTGGGAGAATTCTATCATCAATTTGCAATTGATTTTTCCAAAATAGAGAATCCTAATAAAAAGAAAATTAAATCAATAGAATATTGTAAATATAAGAAAAGAAAAATATCCAAACTATTATAACAATCAATGAAGAAAATATACAGTCCTAGAAAACATCAAATAAAGGAAAAGTTAAAAATTAAATGCTACAAATGCGGCAAATTAGGACATTATGTTAGTAAATACCTAACTAAAAGGAAAAATCAAGACTTATAGTTAGACAAAGGCCTAAAACAATCTCTATATAGATTATGCTAAATTCATCTAGTTTTTAATTATCAAAATTTTCTAAGCTATTAGATTATCAGTCCTTATCATCTTTGGACTCAGAAGATAAATAAACCAATGCTTAAGGTAAATTGTTAATAAATCAAGATCGATAGATCTGCAGATTATTGGAAAGCTATTATAGAAATCAATAATTTATCAATTAATGTCTTGTCACAATCTCATAAAGATCTGTTAAAATTGGTAGATCAAATCAATGACGTTGAATGAAGAAAACTGTGTTAGAAAAATTCTTGAATTAGCTATAAGTGATACTATAAACAGTATTCCTAAGAAAATAGACATTAATAAGTTTATAAAATGTCACAAATAACAAAAAGACTTAATAAAAAAACTACTTCAAATCCAATCACGGTTCATGATTGATGTGTTTTAAAAATAATCATGAGTGCACAGGTTCACTATAGCATATGCATGGCAAGTATGGGTAGAACTACAAAGACTTAATTAATAAACAAATTTTAATTAAAAATATATTTTAACTACTTTAACCTAGCCAAATAATTTTTTTAACTAATTTAATTATCTAAAATACTAAAAATTATAAAAATAGCATAAAGTGCTATAAATTATTCCTAAACATAGTAATCAAAACTCAAATATACTACAAATCAATACTTTAAGGATTAAACTATCTAGATTTTTTTTTCACACATATTATTAAAGTTACAGTAACTTTAAAACACGTAAAGTAATTTTTTTTTAGGCTCTCTTTAAATATTTGCTTAATGTTAGTTTTCTAGCATGGTAATACACTTATTCAAAGTACAGCATGTCTTCTTAGGGCACATGCTGTCAAAGGTTCTCATATATTACTATATTTTTACCATACTTAGTATCCCTCTTGATGAGCAATCACTATGCATGTAATAAGAGTGCTAAAAATATAATATTAATGTTTATGCACATTTTAAGGTAAAATAATTTAATCTTAAAAACACCTATTATAATATATTTTTATTCTATTTCCTAGGTAAACTAACTTAACAATCAAATGTAAATAAAACTAAACTACATCTAACAACTAACAACTAACAGAAGCATGAATAATATAAGCACAAAATAAAGAACTCATTAGTAATGAAAAGGAAACTCTTATTTCACTAATGAAATAATTACAAAGAATGATTACAACTGAACAAGTAAATAAAAGCAAAGGAAACTATAGACTAGAATGAAATCACCAAAAGACTCCGTCGTGTCACTTGAAGGGATTTATTAGTCAACTTCACTATCTCACACACTACTGCCAAACTTTGCATCATCCAAACAACACCTTACTCTTGTTGTGTCACTCAACAACAGCCCAGGGTATTTCCCAATAGCCACAACCGACAGGAGAGATTTTACACCCAAAAATACATGTTCTCTACATGTAATACCAAGAGAGAGAAAGAGATTTGAAAAGCCTTGTAAATAGAAAGACATTAAAAAGATGAATGTATGGAATGATATAGGATAGGATGGAAGTCTAGAAGCATGAATTTTACATCCAAAAGGTGAAGATAAAAATTTAGAAAAATAAAATAAGATAGGAAAATATTAAGGGGTGATAATGAAAGTGAAATTTGGTGTAGAAAGGGGTGAATGGAAAAAGGGGTTAGAGATGAAATTTTGTGGAGAGATTTCCTATGGTGTGAATAACTTATTTTATGAATTTCATAGTGAAATAATAAGTAGAAAAATAAAACTAAAACTAAAATAGTGGAGAAAGTTAGAAAAGTGGGTAGAGAGGACTGAAACTCATATATGAAAGGATGAAGGAATGAGAGGGTTAGGACATCATTTTCTATGAGGATATTTTAGTGAGTAATAAAGGATGAGATGGTAGGTTAGGGACATGATTTTTAAGGTAAAATGAAGTGTTAAAAAAATGAAACAAAAGAAGTATGATGGAGGAAAGTTAACAATCCTTTCTTAACTCTTCTCTTCTCCTAAGGTGTTCCTCCCTTTAGGATGTTCTCCCCTTGTGTTTGATCACTTAATTTGTTCTTCTAAGGTTGAGCACTCTTGGTCCTCCCCTCTTTCTTTCTTTCTTTTAAGCTATGGAGCAAGTGAATGTTGCTATGGAGTATAAAAAGAATAATCCCTTATATTTATATTTTTGTAGTGAAATCCTTAGGAAATGGAGGGTAGAGATCATATAAGTTAAAGGAAGGATATATGGTAGGGATTGAATTAAGGAAAATAGGTTATAAAGAGGGGGAGAGTCATGGAATCTCTAAGGATAAGGATGTATGTGAGAAGGAAGGGGATAAGGTGGGAAGGAAAGGAAATATGGGAAAATGGGAAGGGGGATAGGCTAGTGGAGGAAAGAGGATAAGACGGAAGAGAGAAAATATAGGAAAGCAAGTGGGAATGAGAAGGAAAATAGGAGGGAGGCATGGGATGGCTTTTTTGTTGTGTTGGAGTTTAGAAATCTGAGATGAATGTAAGCCATTGGATTGAGATGAGTGGTGGAGATGTTTCCTACTTAGGATTTTGATTTTACTTTCCAATAAGGCAAGGTGACTATGGTTTTATATTTATATGATCTTGATGCCCTCCATTTGGATCATGCTTCAACCCTAGGATGGGTAATTGAGATCTCCCTGAAGTCTCTCATCAATAGGATAGAGTTTAAAGCTTCTTTTCTTCTCATTTTTCGAATCAGCATGCCCTAAGGTGGATGGCTAGGATTCCGGAGGTATTTTCTTATCCAACTTAATTTTCCTCTATTTTATTCTTAACCCACATTTTTATCTCCAACTAAGCACATTCAAGAGGAGACCACATTTTCTACTTAGGAGAATACGTTTTTCTCTTCCTTGAAACAAGGTGGGCAGCCTTCCAAAATTTCTTCCACCAATCATGGATCAGTGTTCTCTCTCTTAAATGTCTTCTTCCCATTGGTCAATCCTAACTCAAATAGCTTCTCATTTGTAGTTTTAGGATGGTCTTGGATGTGGGAAGTCTCACCCACTCTTTTTTGAAATTCCTAGATAAAACTAACAATAGAGTTTTTTATTTTTGTCTCTCTCCTTTCTCCTTATTTTTCTCCACAAGTCATACTCACCCTTTCATGTACTCCACATAATTTTAAGTGGGATGCATGGAAAATTTGTGTTACACATGTAGGTGGTCCCATTCCGAAGTGCATATAGAGAAAGTTAGGGTTTTAGTCTCCAACAGGCATCGGTTTGAGTGTACTTCACTTGCATGCTTCCTTTTGATTTGTGTGACACTCAATATTCAATCAAAAACTCCCAAAGGTGGTGGAATGCATGTATGCTTACATAGAAGTTGTGCCATCTTATATTTTGATATTTATACCCTCTTATGCACCGGTAAAGTTTGATGATGCTTCCTCAGTTTTTGACCGTGCTAAAATGATAATAACACCATTCTACATTCTACACTTTTGAACTTCATTAAATTTGGTAGGCAATCCCATGTTGATGCCAAAAATATCCTTTTTTACAATTGTACCCTAATCCTACAAAATGTGAAAATAACCCTAATTAGTGATCTTTATGACAAAACAAGGGCTAAAATGTACTAAATATAGAGATATTCTTTGTAATAATTCTATACCTATCAATGACATAAAAGGAGAAATTAACTCCATTAAAAGAGAAATCTCAGAATAAAATCTAAAAATATCAATATAAAAAGTGTCTTAATAATTTTGAAAACCCTTCACAATTTGATATAGGACAAAGTTATAACATTAATCTTAATCGAATTCAAGCCACTCCTCAACCAAACTATTTGACAATTTTAGATCAAATAATGTCTCTGAAATGCTATGTTAATATTACCTTCATAATTAGAATTAAGTGGTCTCATGAAAATCTAATAGCTCTTGTGGATAGTAGAGTTGATATCATTTACAACCAAGAAGGACTAATATCAATAAGAAGGACTAATATCAATAAATTTCTTTGAGAAAAATACTCAAACTCTTACTTCTAATAGTAATAATAAATTAAAATTTGATATTTTTCGTAACAATGACATTTGTATCCCTACTTCATTCTTACTTATGAAAGATCTTCATCATCATGTCATATTACGTACTCCATTTTTAAAAGAAACAATCCCAATTTCAAAAATTGATCCTACAAGAATATATTCTTTTGAAAATGAAAGACAATTTTGTTTTAAACTTATTATAGATCCAAAGACTCATTTGCTAAATGAAGTAAGAAGGATTCTATTGAAATAAAAATAGATCATTTATCTTTAAGAGTAGATTAATTATCTTGATATTAGGAAAGCTTTTCAAAGTGAAAATATTTAAACTAAGATTAAAGATCTCTTTTCATCCTTCCTTAATGAATTATGTAATGATCTACCAAATGCCTTTTGAAATAGAAAAAAGGATATTGTTTCATAACCATAGAAAGATTCTTTTAATGAAAAAAAATATCATGACAAAGATAAGGTGAGTTCAAATGAACACCCAATTCCTTGAATTATGTAAAAGTGAAATAACAGATCTTCTAAAGAAAGAATTAATATGCAAATCCTTCTCCCAATGGAGCTGTAATGCATTCTATGTTAATAAGCCTACTAAGAAGGAATGAGGAAAACCAAAACCTAGATTAGTTATTAATTATAAACATATTAATAAAGCACTTAAATGGATCAAATATCCTATCCATAATAAAAGGAATTTACTTAATGGACTCTAGAATCTTTAATCTTTTTAAAATTTGATCTTAAACTAAGATACTAACTAATACAAGTAAAGGAGGAGGATAGGTATAAAACTACCTTTACTATTCCTTTAGGCCATTTTGCATGAAATGTTATGCCATTTGGATTGAAGCATGCTCCTTCTAATTCTAGAATAATATGAATGATATTTTTAATCCATACACTTAATTTATTATTATCTATATTGATGACGTGTTAATTTTTTCAAAAACAATTGATTAACATTTTAAACACCTACAAGTTTTCAAATGGATTTTTAAGAAAAATGATCTCATTTTATCTATACCAAAAATATAACTTTTGTAGTAAGAAAGATTTTTGGGACATAATATTTGACAGGGAAAATTGTTCTTATACAATGAAGCATTGAATTTGCTCATAAATTTCTTGATGAAATTATTGAAATAAAATAATTGCATATATTTTTAGGAACTTTAAATTATATTATCAGTTACTACTATAATCATGTAAGTAAAACAACTATTCTATATGATAGATTTAAGAAAAATGCAAGACCATGGACTGCTAAACATATTGAAGTAGTTTGCAAAATAAAAGCTAGAGTTCATAATCTTCCCTGCTTAAATTTGGTAAACATTGATTGGTACAAAGAAGAAAAACCTTGAAAATAATATTGAATAGGTAGTTCATTTTTACTTTGGTAAGTAAAATTCTACTCAACAAAAATACTCTACAATAAAAAAAAAAAATTCTATCAATCATTAAATGTATTTATAAATTTCAAGATGATCTTCTTAAACAAAAAATTCTTCTAAGAGTAGATTGTGGAGTTGCTAAATTGATTATTGAAAAAGATATTAAAAGTATTTCAAAACAAATGTTTGCTAGATGATATGCTCAATAATCTATTTTTATTTTAAGATAGAATGCATAAAAGGAATATAATTCCTACCCGATTTTAATCTATGAATTTTGTAGGGCTTATGAATAGAGGTCAAGGAAGATTCAGCCTGGGTAATACTAATAGCAAAGGAAGAGGAAACCCTGACAAGGGTAAGCAATAATAATTCCCAGTGAATATCCAATTAAAATGAAAAATATTTTGTCAGAATTACTTTTAGAAAATGTACAAAAAAAAGTAATTTACTCTTTCCTAGGGGATAGTTAAACTGGTAATGACCTCCTTTCTAGTTGACTATCTCCAAAAGAAATTCTGAGATAAAATTCTCCATATAAATAGTGATGATATTAGATATCTTGACCCAAATAATCCATTTGATGCTGCAATAAGATATATCAAATTGATTCTTATTTAGTGTATGTGGAAAAACATAGAATGATTGTGGAGTAGATACTCCAAGACACAGGGACAATGTAAATAACCCATTATTATAATATTGATCAAACTGCTATCAATTTTAGTAAGTGTCTGATTCAAAATTTTCTTTTTTCTTAAGAATGGCGACTTAAATCTGTAGAGATGAAATGGACTAAAATTAATGGTATCAGACATCCTCATAATTATTGGGATTATGTAGAAGTAATGAAGCTTGTAATATGTCTCCAAAATTCTCAAAGAAACCATTCATGGTTTATCAAATTGAACCCTTAACTTGCTACTAAACTAGTACCTACTTGATTCTTACATTGGTTGCAAAAATTGGTCCTACTCTAAAAATCTTGGCAGAAGAATTGAGAATCTCTATAATAAGTGGGTTGAACCTAATCCTAAAATTTATAAAATTCCCCTAATGAATTAATAAAGGGAAATGCTAATTATTATTATTATTATTTTTAAATAAATGTGAAATTCCTGAGATATGAAAATGGTCCATGGTAAATGAAAAAGATGAGTTTTTCAAGAGAACTTAATTTTTCTAATGGTAGTCGAAAATACTCCAATCATCAAATCTTCGTCATCAATTGAAGAAATCAACAAAATGCTTCAATGAAAATATGCATTCCTCTAAATTGAAAATATTGATAAAATTTCTTGATTATATGAATAATCAAGTGATGTCCTTTTTTAATATTCAAATGAAGGAGACTTCCATTAATGAAGATACATCTTCAATTAGAATTATGTCAGAAGATGAAAGTAATCTAGTTAATACTCTAGGAGAAATGATCCAAGATAGTCAAAATCCAAACGAAGACACTACAAAAATTGAAGATTATTGGGATGCTTCAATAATAGTACCTCAAGGTTTTCTTAAGAAGCGACAAGAAAAAGATAAAAGACACTAATAATGGAGGAATTTATTTTTGCTGCAATAACAATAAGCAACGATGAAAGAATCTACTTTCGGTGGAATGAAAATATTAACCACTTTGCAAAGGAATCATCTGATTTAATAAAGCAACAATTATTAGAGAATCTTCTTATAGGTTTTGTCTATTTTACTTTAGTCTTTTGTCGATTATACTTTTATTTTTCAAGTAACTTTATAACACTTTTTCTAGACTCCAACGGCTGTAAAGTCTGTAGGTTATTTATGTCTTCTCATTTTTGTAGGAGGCTTCCTTCCTTAGTCTTGTATTGCCTTCCCTTTTATTCTTAGTACCCCTATTTGTTGTAACAATCTTTCAATTCCAATTATATAAGCCTCTTCAATTTAGTTGGCTAAGGTTGAACTTTGCATTTTCTACTGCCTATATTCTGTTCTAAGATACTTTTATTTTGATCCCTCTTTGTGCTTATATTTTTCATTAGCTTGCATTCATTTTAGCATTGCTGATGGGTTGCCATCTGATTGTAGATATTGTATCTTGCATGCTTATCTTTCAAAAGAAAAATGGTTTTGGATCATATTTTATTTCTATTCAGTAGCCCAATAGTGCTTTTCTAAAATGATTGAAGCTTGAAAATCTTTAGAGGAGGTCAAATAAAAACTTAACTCTCTCTCTCTCTCTCTCTCTCTCTCTCTCTCTCTCTCTCTCTCTCTCTCTCTCTCTCTATATATATATATATATATATATATCTTTAAAAATCAAAACCCATGTTTCAAAAAGTGGGTAATAAATTATGGCACTTCATTTATTAAAGCCAATTGAGACTTGGATCCCAAAATAGTACCTAGAGCCAAAAAAGGCTTTAGGTAGTTGAGTAGGATCATAAGAGGCTTTAAAACAACAACTTAAACACAAGTAAAAAGCACCATTGGCTCTTTTGGTGGCTATAGACGATAACTATGACATGAGAGAAACCAAAAATATCTCTTCTAAGATTGTCTTTTACCTTCATGCTTCCAATTGCTTTCCAATTAGTTAGCAAGTTGTCTAATCTTGGCAGCCAACAATTTTCCCTCTCATTTCACTCCCAAAGGTCTCTTCTTTCTTTATTTTCTTCTTTTCTCTTTTGTTGTATGCAACAAAACTTTGTAATATAAGAAAATAACTAAAGAGTATGGCCATGAAGGACTATAGAACTATGAGTACACATATTATCAATCAACAAAACTTGGGTCAAAAAGCCCATATATCGCTCCTTATGCCATTATTTTACATAACTTAATGCTTCATTTGCAAGACCTTAGCGGCTTAAAGTTGGTGTCAAAGGTACATGTGAGATTCAAATGTTTGGTGATATAAACTTTTCATCTTCTATGCTTCATTCTGGAGAGACCATATCCTATAGTCATATCCGTAGATGTTGGTCCTAGTGGTCAATTAAATCATAGGATGGGTTTCTAGCTTAGGTAAATAAGCTAGATCAAGGGTCTAATCATCTAATTGAGCCATTCTACTTATTGGATGATTTCTATAGTTAAGATCAAAGGGAACATATTCAGGTTAATGAATGGGCCCTTATTATTTCTCCATGTTTAATTAGAACCTCTAAGCCAACATAGAATCATTGGATGGCTACAATTAAAGGTCACCAGCTTGCCAAGCTAGTATATTAATTAGAAACTCTAACTGATTAGGAGTATGCTATAGTAAAAAAATAAGAGAAACCAAATTTGGGGTCATACATATTATATATACGAGTGAAATCAAAACCACAAATAACAATTCATCTATTAATTGTACAATTTTGGTTCTCCTCCTAGGTGTGACTTTTGATTCCTTATCTTGGATGATTCTTTAGAGAGTTCGATGATCAATCGAGATTGATCCAACCTAGAGCAAAGCTTGGTGATCCTAGTAATGCTATTCAAGTTGATCAGGAAGAAGTTCTATGAAGTTTTCCTCTAACCGCATGTAGGATTCTCTAAATTATTTCTTGTATTTTTTATTATTTATCTCTAGGTCATTGTTAGAGATAGTTGATTGAAGAAACATTTTCGAGGATTCTCCACAGGTCGACGGATGTAAAATCTACTTAGATCTTGAAAATTATTATGTTTATCATGTATTATCATGCAACTTAATATGTAAGTCCAGATTGTTTATAGTTTTGTTTTGCATATGATTGCTGGAGAACTTGGAATCATCATTGGAATCAGTGCAATGTTTTCTCCCAACAAAATCACAATTTTAATGACCTTTAGGAATCCCCAAACTCATGTAAAGAACCCATATTATACTAGATGACATGAGTTTTTATTTTTATTATTTATTTATTTATTTTATTTTTTACACTTCACATTAGGGAGTCTACACATGCTTTACTAATTTATTGATATTAGATTGCCCATCAATAGTTAAGTAGTATGTTATTATTATTATTATTTTGTTTTTTTTGCATGTTGGGTAGCAAGTCCCTATGTACAAGTACATAAGTTGATGAATGTTGCTTGAATATTAAATAAACAATGGATAAAGCCAAGGTTCTCAACTTCACCAAATTTGCATTTATAGACATCCACATATATGATAGTTTTTCTCCTAATGTTTTGGACAATTTTTTTATCCTATTAAATGGATGGTTTTGATATGTTTTTCATATATTATTAGACCTATGTATTTGGTCTTTTATTGCTTGAGTTTTGGATCAATTGTTGAAGCCTAATTGATCATGAGATAGGTATACTATTTAAGATGTGATTTTTAGGCTAAAAGTGGACTAAGTAGTTCACTATTTTTTATGGATTTTGGGTCACATTTAAACCCTTTTCAAGGTGAATTTTATCGGCCATAAATCTCAAAATTTGAGATTGTATTGATGTCTTGTATGTTGTCCTAAAACATTCCTAAAGACTAGGATTGCATGTATTATGTTTTTAGTTTTCAATGGTTATAGCTACTGATTTATGATGATTATTAGAGGGTATAAACTCTATTTTTCAAGAATTGCTAGATGACCCTAAACTCAACCTTTTTCCATTAGAATTGATCAAGGAAGGTTAGGCTATTTAGGTCGAGTTGTTGAACCTAAAATAGTGATTAATCGAATTACTAACTGTGACTCAACTTTAGTTTGTTTAAGGGATTATTATGAAACATTTTTAGTCTCTACTTTTATGATATGTTACACTTCATGTTTTAGATATATTAGCTTAATGATTTATGAAAGTTAGGGATTGGTTTTATATGTAATTGTTCCTAGTTTTTATTTAAGCTAAATAAGGAGTTTAAGCCATCATTAACTAGTAATCTTAAAGTCATTGTTATCATTTATTCTAAGGCGCTAATGGTTTATTAAGTGTGGCCATAATTTAAGATCAAACTAGATAGCTTATTAAGGTAGTTTTGTGGGTACTTGTTTTAGTGTTATAATTGCATGCTTATATGAATTAGTGATTGAGAATGTCATTTATTCAAGATCATTTCAAATATCAAAATTTGTGTTTAACTTCTTTTCTAGTGGCTCATAATGTCACTTAGGCTATTAGAACTTCCTCTAGATAATGCTTTAAAACATAATTCATTTCTACATTAATAGCTTAGGAAATTGGTTTAATTACACTAATTGTTAGTCAATTGTTCTTATTTAGTATTCTAAGTAATTACTGTAATTTGTAATTGGTTGAGAAATAAACCAATAGAAGTCTCTATTTTTTATTAGAATATCTAGTGTGAAAATAAATAATGTCCTCTAATCTAATCTCCTCCAGACTAAGTAAAAGTAAGAAGTTGAAAGGTAATAAATATGATGTGGAAGAGGAGAATTCATTATATACTCCTCTAAGATTCAATTGAATATGTACTTGATGTCATGGTTGTAGAACTACCTGTTGATGCTATTGCAAAGCAACATCAAGTATATCAAAAGTTTGTTGTGGATGATAGAAAGGCAAGTTCTATTATGTTGATTTTCATAGAGCTTGATATTGAAATCATATTTGAGACCCAACCTAACTCCTATGCTTTATTTAGTGATGTGGTTGTAAAATATGGACAGTACTGTAAATCTTATATCTCTCTTCTAGTGGAAAAATATAATAGTATGTAGATGAAAGAATTATATAACATAATTGAGCATGTGAACTCCATGTTGGTTTTGGACAAGGAATTGGTAAGCCTAGGGAATTCAATACTTGATAATTTATAGGTAACCATGGTTCTTAATTGTCAGCCTGCTTCTTAGCATTTTGCAGTTGTTGCACTTAATTTTTTAAGAGCAACTTTGACTTCGATGGTCTTATGTGCATGTTAAAAATGAAAGTCCAAAGAAAAGAAAGAAGAAATTTAGTAAAAACTTCCCATGTGAATATATCTAAATACAAAAGGTAGGGATCCTCTTCTAACCCAAATCAAATCAATGATAAAAAAAAAGAAACTTTAATAAAAAAGGATAAGAAGCCCATGTCTAATGGATTTGATAAGGGTAAGAGAATTCCCCTGCTGGTTATGTAGCTAAACTGAACATGTTATATCTAATTGTTAAGAAAAGTAAAGGAGGAGGTAAGGGATCAAATAATAATAGCAGGTTCTGGGGCAAAAACATCATTTGCATGATCTTTGAAGCATTGATTGTGGGATCGAAAGAAGACCTGTGGCTATTAGATTTTTCTTTGACTTGTCATATTGCAAAGGATAGAGAAATGTTTTTTGACTTCAAGGGGAAGACTACAAGGGAGCATAAAGTATTCATGGAAAACAATAGCTTCTCTGATGTGCAAGGTATAGGAATAGTTAGATTTCAACTTCTTAACAAGAGGCAACTTGTCTTGACTAAAGTTTTCTTTGCACCATTCCTTGGGTGCAATCTCATCTCTATTTCAAAGCTTGTTGAAAAAGGTTTAGAAGTGAGGCTCCATCAAAGTAGGGCTAAAATGGGTAACAAGAAGAATGATTTATTCTTTGGAATACTTTATGATAATCTTTATAAACTAGATGGAAAAAATATTGCTTTTGTTGATATCAAAAAAGTTGATAATTCTTCTTATTTTTGTTTGCTTTATGAAGTTGACTCCTTGTTATGACATCCCAAGATAGGTGTTGATTGTTTAACCGCAAGTGCACGGGCTATTGTAGTGTAGCTTATGCAAGTACGGGTCGATCCCACAAGGACTTGATTTAAAAAGTAGGAATTTCAATAAAATTTAATTATGTAAAATTAAAAAGAAATTGTACAAAATTACTAGAATTATTGAAATAAGAATCAATGTTCAGATCTAATCAACTTCTCAAAAATACAGAATTTCTAGTTCTGAAATAAATCAAATAATGAGAAAAAACTACTTCCTTAGATCAATCTTTATCAAAATCTTCACTTTTGGTATTTTAAAATCTGATCTGCCTTTACAAATATCTTCAACATGTTCTTGATTAGTGATCCACAAGTCGGATTGGACAGATTCTTTAAAATGGTCAAGATCTGGGCTAAATTGTGATTTTAAGATTTGGACGGCTCATATTGATTTCTAAATTTCAGATCTAAGATCAGAAGCATTGGTTATGTCTAGGGATGTCCTAAGAATGATTCTGTAAAATTAATTTGAATTCTGTTGAGAAAAAAAGGGGAAATTGAAGATTTGGTTTTGATTAAGGCAAAACCGCTAATGGGTTAGGCCTTAATTGATCTGGTATAGATTAGGCAGTTCCTGGATAAGAAAAATGCAAATAAAACAAAACCGGAATAACTGGGACACAGATGTAAATAAACTGGGGACACAGATGAAAATAAACTGGGGACACAGATGGAATTAACCAGAAAGAACAGAATTGTAATTTCTGTTAAAGAGAGAGGGCAGAATTGGAATTTTGTGAAAAATCTGTGTTTTTCTTATTCAGGAACTGCCTAATCTATACTAGATCAATTAAGGCCTAACCCATCAACGGTTTTGCCTTAATCAAAACCAAATCTTCAATTTCCCCTTTGTTTCTCAATGGAATTCAAATTAATTTTACAGTGTCATTCTTAGGACATCCCTAGACATAACCAATGCTTATGATCTTAGATCTGAAATTCAGAAATCAATATGAGCCGTCCAAATCTTGAAATCACAATTTAGCCCAGATCTTGACCATTTTGAAGAATCTGTCCAATCCGACCGGTGGATCACTAATCAAGAACATGTTGAAGATATTTGTAAAGGCAGATCAGATTTTAAAATACCAAAAGTGAAGATTTTGATAAAGATTGATCTAGGGAAGTAGTTTTTTCTCATTATTTGATTTGATTTATTTTAGAACTGGAAATTCTGTATTTTTGAGAAGTTGATTAGATCTGAACATTGATTCTTATTTCAATAATTCTAGTAATTTTGCATGATTTCTTTTTAATTTTACATAATTAAATTTTATTGAAATTCCTACTTTTTAAATCAAGTCCTCGTGGGATCGACCCGTACTTTCATAAGCTACACTACAATAGCCCGAGCACTTACGGTTAAACAATCAACAAGTTTTTAACGCCATTGCTGGGGACTTGGATTTGGTACTAATTTTTAATTTTATTTTTCAGGAAATTGGAAAGTGGAGGAATTGGGCAAGTGGATCTTCACCAAAATAGAAACTTCCCTGCTTTCCTAGAATAGGACTTTCTTTTTTCTTTTGAGTGAATCTTGTAGTGAGGACCCTTTGTAAATTGCAATTTCCATTTTAAATTTTAAAGGGTTGTATAATACAGGGCAAGTGTGGGATAAGGTGGCTCACACTTGATCTTCATCAGAAACCCCACTGTGAGTTTCCTCACTCATTTATTTAGTATATTAGGGTTTGCATTTAAAATAATTTGCATTGTTTGGTAGTGTAACTCATATAAAAGCATCATTTATAATTGTTGCATTTTAGGATTTTGCATTAGTTTACTGCTTTTAATTGCATTCTTAGGGCATGTTTAATGTTTTAAGGTGATTTAAATGCTGATTGAATTGCCATGGTGTGTGAAATTAATTAGTAAGGGTACCCTACCCCCATAAGATCAAGGGTAGATTTCATCACCACCGCTTGGCCCACTTAGGATAATCACCTCAAGCGCGCAAACCTTCCTTTCACATTAATTTAAAATCAATCAGAAGAGACCTATAGGGCCATCACATGCTCATAGGATCCTCTTAATAGCATGCGATTTACTGTCAGTCCAGTGGCTTTTGATCATTGTGGTTATTGGGGGTTACTTAATAGAGCCTTGCCCTTCCCCCACCTCCTATTGACGTTTGTTGAGGTCTAAACGCCTCCTTACACGAGAGTTGTATTAACCACTTTGGACAGAACCTAACTGGTAAGCAGTTGTCAACTCCTAAAGAGAGGAGGAGCGCTAGTCTAGGCTAATAAAAAACGTCGTCCCCACACAAATCCAAGAGAGTCAAATATATTGCTGCTTATTAGCCTTAGAATTATTTGAGCGTGCCCTTTTGTTTGCGCATCATTCTAGAAGTTAGGTTGCATCATTTAGGTTAGTTTTCTAAAAAAACAAAAAACAAAATACAAAAAGAAGCTTCCCTTGTATGCACTTTTGGGGATGCGACAAAACCGGAAGGTTAGTCAAGTACGACCAAAAAGACATACAACAAGATCAGGCCACATCTATGACTGATCAATGCTTAAGGGGTAATTCACCCCATGGAAGTCAAGGGCCTCCACTCATCATGAATGAGGACCCACCACCCCTGACGGACGATGAATATCAATCTCCACCAAGGAGGAATAATCATCAACCAAATAGAGATTGGAGAAGAAACAATAGAGAGTGGGACCAGTAGAGTGAACATGGGGATGATAATATTGAGGGTTATCAAATCTTTCATGGTAGAACTTTAAAAGATTACCTTCAGCCTACACGCACTAGCACACCATCCTGTGTAATTCTTCCTCAAAATGCTGGTGCGTTAGAATTAAAAATGGGAGTAATCTAATTACTTCCCAAATTCCATGGTTTAGATAGTGAGAGTCCTTACTTGCACCTTAAAGAATTTGATGAGGTATGTAGTACCCAAAGAACACAAAATGTAGGTCTTGATACTATTAGGCTTAAACTTTTTCCTTTCTCTTTAAAGCAAAAAGCAAAAATGTGGTTTAATGCACTGCCATCAGGTTCCATAAGAACCTAGAATGAAATGACTAGGGAATTCTTAAAGAAGTTTTTCCCTACCCATAAAACAAATATGCTTCGCCACAAGATAATGCACTTTACCCAGAAGGATAAAGAATCATTCTATCAATGTTGGGAAAGGTTCAAAGAATTACAACTCACTTGCCCACATCATGGCTATGAACCATGGCGCATCATTGGCTTCTTTTATGAAGGACTAAATTTTGACATGCGCCAGTTTGTAGAGATGATGTGTAATGGTAACTTTCTCAATAAACAACCAGATGAGACGGAGGAGTATTTGGAATGGCTAGCTGAAAGTGCACAAACCTGGGCCGACTCAGAAAGAATGGAACATACAGATAGACCTAAGCCCAATAACACCCATGCTAGGGGAGGCATGTATGCTATGTCAGAAAAAGATGATATCAATGCCAAAGTAGCATCCCTAGCAAGAAAAGTAGAAGCCATAGAAATGGGAAAGAAAAACTCAAATAAAGAAGAACAAGTGTGTAGTATTTGTGAAAGTATGTCACATCTTACTTAGGAATGTCCTACAATCCCTGCTTTTCAAGATGTACTTCATGATCAGGCTAATACACTTAACACATATAAAAGACCTTTCTCCCCATATTCAGACACTTATAATCCCAACTAGAGAAACCATCCAAACTTTAGTTGGAAAAATGGACCTACTGCTAATGTTCCACAACCAAGACAATATCAACCTCATCAACAAAACCAAGGACTTCTTACCTTACCTTATCAAACTCATCAACCTCCTTCTGGACCTTACTTGCCCCCACCTAAAAGGTAAGTAAAGGATAATCAAAACGTTCAAAACCAGGAACGGGAAAATTTCTCAATTAGAAAGTCAAATAAAACAAACCAACCAGTCCATGAATGAATTAAAAAACATGATGAGTCAAATGATGCAAAGTATGGAAAAAGAAAAGTTCTCAACTCAACCACAAGCAAACCCTAAGGGAGTGCATGCAGTTAGCACTAGTGCATCTAATGAAACATCTAGCTCTACCATGGAACAGACTAAGGCTGTTACCATTCTTAGGAGTGGTAAAAGAATTGAGAAAGATGAGCCTCAAAAGACTGAAAAGGTAGAAAAATCCACAAAAGTTAAAGAAAACTCTAAACAGAAGGACCCTGTTTCACCTGTTGATCCATGTCCTATACCTGCTCCATTTCCTCAAAGGTTGCGTCAAGCCCCAAAGTCTACTTCTAATGATGAGATTTTAGAGATTTTCAAGCAAGTCAAGATCAACATACCGATCTTAGATGCTATAAAACAAATCCCATCATATGCCAAATTCTTAAAAGACTTATGCACCATAAAGAGAAAATTAAATGTCCAGAAGAAGGCATTTTTGACTGAACATGTTAGTTCTATTCTTCGACATCATACACCACCAAAGTACAAAGATCCTAGTTGCCCCACTCTTACTTGCATTATTGGCAACTACAAGATTAACCAAGCTCTTCTTGATTTAGGATTTAGTGTAAACTTATTACCATACTCGGTATACGAACAGTTACGTCTGGGTGAACTGAAACCTACATCTACTATGCTCCAGCTAGTTGATCGTTCTGTAAAAATACTAAGAGGGGTAATAGAGGATGTGTTAGTTCAGATAGAACAATTTTGCTTCCTTGTAGATTTTCTAGTTCTAGATACACAACCGGTGGTGAATGAGAAGAATGAAATACCAGTCATCTTGGGATGACCATTTTTGGCTACGTCCAATGCCTTAATCAACTGTAGAAATGGTGTCATGAAACTGCCTTTGGCAATATGACATTAGAGCTAAACATCTTTAACATTTGTAAGCAACCTAGTGAAACTACTGATGATTTGCATGGTGTTAACATGATCAATTCAGTTGTGCAAGATCAGTTTCAGTCATCTTCCTTGTCGGACCCACTAGAGGCCTGTTTGGCCCATTTTAATGAGTTTAATGAGGATGCATTAATAGAGGAAGTTAATGCCCTCGATTCTGTTCCTACCATGGATACACAAAAATGGAAACCTCATTTTGAGGAGCTTCCATTAAGTGAGATTACTCCCCTCCCATCATTAGTAGAACCACTTATAGAGCTTGAAATTCCAAATAAGCCTTTTAATGTAGAATATGTACCTGATTGGGACCTACAGCCTTCATTTGAACAATCATTAGATAAGAAATTAAGCCCACTTGAAGTATTGCATGTGCCAATAGAACAAGAAAAGAAAGAGTTCATTGATATACTGTCTATACATCAACAAACTTTAAGGTACACACTAGACGAAAATCAGGATGTAAGCAAAACCATGCTTCCTCCTTTATTAATACAAGAACAACCTTTTTGGGAAGTACATAGTCAGGTTATACATCAATTTCAGGAAACTGTAAAGGAAAAAGAGGACCATCCATATCTATATGGTCCAATAGAATTTAAATTCACGGTAGGTCACATTGTTCTAGAGATTCCACGACCCAAATTTTCAAGGTGGAGGAGTTATATTGATTATCGTGAAATTTTGAAGATAGGAGATCATCAGAGTGGTCCCAATCCATTTACATTCGTGGTAGTCTACTGTGTCATAATGCTACCATCACCAAAATTTTCATGGTGGAGGAAAAGTATTGACTATCACGAGATTTTGAAGTGGCGTGAGAAATCTTGCCATTTCATTATTGGAATCAGGAAAACTCAAAGATAAATGAGGATATATGTCTGGCTGAAGACGTTAAACTTAACACTCACTGGGAGGCAACCTAGAGTTTTTCCTTTTTGTTGTTTTCTACATCACCCATATTCATTTTAGGTCCTACTTTATAAATATTGAGGACATTGTTTCTAAGGAAAAGAGAGAGGAAGTGGGGTGCGGTGAGAGGGAGAGGTGTTCACCAGCTGTCTCCGTTAGGTTTTCTTTATTGGGTGTCTACAGTGGAATGAGAGGGAGGAGCAAAGAGAGCCTGGGATGAGAAGAGAGAAAGAGGAGGAGAAGGGAGAAGTGGGAGAATGGAGAGAGTTGGGTATGGTTGGGAAAGAGAGGAAGATGGGGAAAGGAGAGAATAGGATGGTGAGAAAAAAGAAGAAGAGATTGGGTACGTTAAGAAGGAAGGCCAAAAAGAAAAGGAAAAGGAAAAGAAAAAGGAAAGAAGGAAAAAGAAAGAAAAGAGAAAAGGAAGGAAAGAGAAAAGAAAGGAAAGAAGGAAAAAGAAAAGAAAGGAAAGAAAGAAAAAGAAAAAAAGAAAAAGAAAAAAGAAAAAGAAAAGGAAAGAAAGAAGTGGGGGAAAGGGTTGCCTTTTTCTCCATGATTCTAAATTTAGCTCCATTGTCTTCTAGGAAACTATCACATCCATCTTCATGGGTGATCTGGTCCATCCATTGCTCTTTAAGATGATCTGCACCGTTAACTTTTAATCGTATCTATCAACGCCTCTTTTGGTTAATCTGCAAAAGAAAAAACTAAATCAAAATCATCTAACCCGTACATTAGTCATCTAATAAGCTCTAATGATCATCTGACCGTTGATTTTGAAAAATTAAGATTTGGATGGTCAATTGGATTTAAATTCAAAATCAAGCTAAGTTTTGTAAAATTGAAAAATTAAGATTTGGATGGTCAATTGGATTTAAATTCAAAATCAAGCTAAGTTTTGTAAAATTGAACGGTTAGATGATCTAATTGAATGCTAAATTAGGGGTATTTTGACCAAAATTGAACACTTAACAACAGGGTATGTTAATAATGATAAGTTAGAAAGGATGAGACTAAGTATGGATTATTATCTAGGTTGTAGAACAAACTAAATGTTTATAAACATGGTTTGTCTAGCAAAATGGCTAGGACTCCTTTTGGTAAAGGAAAAAGAGAGTAAATGCGCCACTTGAGATAATTCACTATGATTTCTTTGGTATGTCAAATGTTAGGACTCATAGTGGGTTGACCTACTTCATCATATTTATTTATCATTATTCTATGTTCAAATATGTTTTCTTTATTTGAAAGAAACTTGAGGTACTAGAAAAGTTTTAGGAATTTAAAGTGAAGGTAGAAAATCAATGAAGTACCACTATTAAAATCTTAAGGTCTAATAGAAGTGGTGAATATACTAGTACTATAGTCCACCAATTTTGCAAAAGTTAGGGTCTAGTACATAAGCTTACTTTACCCTATACTACTCAGTGAAATGGCAATGCTGAAAGGCATAAGTGGACCACATTGGATATTGTTCAAAGTATGCTAAGCCATTTTAAACTGGGAACTCAATTTTGGGGAGAGCCATTATTAATTGCAATGTACATCCACCATAGGATACCTTTAAATGTAGTTAGAGTGACATTATGAATTATAGATTGGTAGAAAACCAAACATAAATTATCTTAGAGTAAGGGTGTTAGTGATCATGTAAGATTGCTAGACCAGAATAGGTCTCAGCTAGACCTTAAGATCATAAAGCATAACTTTATAGGCTACATTGATCACTATAAGTCGCATCACTCCAATGGTTCAATGAGAGTCATTAAAAGTAGGGATGCATGCTTTTTGGAATATGAATTAGACCCTAGAGTTCCAGTAAAGAAAGTTGAACTACTCGAGATACTAAAGAATAAGGAGAAATCTAGTGAATTGATTGGGATAATAGATTCATTCCCTAAGCTTTATGCAGTTTCTAGAATTATAAGAGATAGAAGACTACCTTCTTCTCATAGGGATCATTATTTGATGTTAGTAGAGATAGAAGAGGATGTCATGGTTGTCGATAAACCTCAAATAGAACATGATCTTATAGGTTATTCCAAAGTAGTTAATGCTATGGAAGGTGATAAATGGATGGCTTCTATTTAGGAAGAAAATGATTCCATCATAAAGAACTAGCTTTACCTGAAGGTAGAAAAGACATTGGTTATAAGTGAATCTTCATAATGAAACTGATATTTGAAGATTCAATTGAGACGTATAAGTCTAGGTTGGTCCTCAAAGGCTTTTCTCAGGTTGAGGGCATCGATTATCAAGAGACTTTTTTTTGGTGTTTAGATATACCCTTATTAGGATTTTTGATGGTGATAGTTGCACACTTGGATTTGGAATTGCACTAAATGGATGTTAAAACGACCCTCATTAATGGTGACATGAAGTAAGAGATCTTTAGGAAGGTTCCTAAGGGTTTTTCAAGATCAAGCTTCAAAAAGTAAAGAGTGCAAGCTGATTATGTCTTTTTATGGATTAAAACAATCACCATGGCAATGGGATCATACTTTCCATAAGGTTATGTTGCAAAATGGTTTTGAGCCCAACTAACATGACCATTATATGTTGATGGGAATATGTTTATGTTGTTATCATTATATGTCGATGATAGATTATTAATGGCCAATGATTTATATGATTGTTAAAATAAAAGAATAACTTAAGACCTTGTTTGAAATGAAAGATCTAGATGAAGCCTCTAATAACTTAGGTATTAAGATGGAAAGAAAGAAAAACTACGAAACTTATCTTGTCCCAAGAATCATAGATAGATTGAGTACTTAAGAGATTTGGTGCAGTTGGGTGGAAACTTGTGGACTCATCATTTTGTATGAGCACTTAGTTAAGTAATAAGATGGCACCCTCAAGTGATGATGATAGACTAGTTATGAAGTCTAAGTTATTTGCTTAAGATATAGGCAATTTAATGTATGTCATGAAATGCATCAAACCAAATGGGGCTTTACTATTGGTCTTTTGAGTAGGTTTCATAGTGGCCCTGGTGTTTCTCATTAGAATGTGATTAAGTAAATATTTTGCTACTTAGTGGATACAAACGATTTAAAGATCACCTTTTAGGCTAATGAGCTTGTACCTCTCAGGTTTATAGATTCTGAATGTGTGAGTGACCTAGATGAGAGGAAATGCAAAGCTGGATATGTGTTTATATCTAGTAGTGTTATGGTTCCATAGAGTAGCAAGAGGTAAAAGTTCGTTTCTAAGTCCACCACAGAGGTTGAGTTTGTAGCTTGTAGCGTAGCTGACTTAGAGATTTGGATTTGAAGTTTTCTAGTAGATGCAACGCTAGATGTGTGCCTAGACATTCTTATATAGCCAAGGCATGACTATTTAACTGATGTGTACACATTTAGGAGAAAGCATATAGGTGTACATTATCTATGTGTTTGACATTTTGCAAAAGAGGATAGTGACTATTTGAGATGTTGGATGATCATTGATGAAGGATTTAACAATGGATCTATTTTTGAGGCATAGACACTCATTGGAATTGAGGAGAGATTTGACGAGTTTATTACATTCCTAAGTTTAATCGACCAATTGGGAGATGTTGGTCCTAGTGGTCAATTAAACTATAGGATATATTTCTTGCTTAGCTAAATAAGCTAGATCAAGGGTTTGATATTCTAATTGAGTTGTTCCACTTATTGGATGATTTCAATGGTTAAGAGTAGAGGGAACAATTTTAAGTTCATTAATGAATATGCCCTTATTATTTCTCGAATTTTACTTAGAACCTCTACATCAACATAGAAGCATTGGATGGCTAAGATTAAAAGTCACCATTAGCTAGCCAAGCAAGAATTCGAATTGGAAAATTCGAAACTCGAACTATTTAAAAGTATGATACAATAAGGAATGTAAGAGAGCAAATTCACACATATCATATATACAAGTGAAAACAAAACCACAAATTACAATTCATTTATCAATTATACAGTTTTGGTTCTCCTTTTGGGTGCGACTTTTGATTCCTTCTCTTGGGTAATTCTTTGGTGAGTTGAACGATCGATCTAGATTGATCCAACTTGGTGCAAAGCTTGGTGATCCTATTGATTCTATTCAAGTTGATCAGAAAGAAGTTTTGTGAAGTTTTCCTCTAGAAGTTTGTATTCTTTCTTGTACTTTTGATGTCTATGTCATGCTTAGAGAGAGTTGATTGAAGAAAGATTTTTGAAGAAACTCCATCAGCAAACTGAGATTAGATCTGCTCAACAGAGGTA
This sequence comes from Warburgia ugandensis, assembly GCA_035236585.1. Classification (NCBI taxonomy): domain Eukaryota; kingdom Viridiplantae; phylum Streptophyta; class Magnoliopsida; order Canellales; family Canellaceae; genus Warburgia; species Warburgia ugandensis. The sequence goes on along the minus strand of CP141130.1, from coordinate 27,538,949 downwards.
AGATCTACGTATGCCTAGATCTCGAATATTATTCTATTTATCATGTATTTATCAAGCAATTTAATCTGCAACCAGATATTCTTTATATTTTTGTTTTGCTTTCAATGGAGGGCTGGAGAACTTGGGATCAGCAGTTGGATGATAGTAAGCTCCCATTATTTAATTAATATAGTTTTGGAGCTTTCGATCCTTCGATCTAGTACTCTAGAAAAAGTGATTAGGATCAACTCATGTCCGAGCTATGCATGTATCCTGTTTTTGGGTAAACTGCCATTTACTTGGCTAAATGTAGATCTCTGTACTGGTTTACTTGGCAAGCACCATTACATGTGTCTGCTGTTATATGGGGTAGCAGTTGACGCATGAGTGCTTCTAGATGGGTGTCTGCTGATTGCTAATTGTAAAATTGGGGTCTGACTTTGCGATGATCCTGACCATCCGTCTACGTGTCTATCTTAAACAGTCCATTAGGGGTGGCAATTCGGGTTGGCGGGTCGTGTTTGTGGCAACACGAACACGACATGATTAGAGTTATGGGTCAACACAAACACAACACGATTAATAGTCGTGTTAAAAACCTATGACTCGTACACAACCTGTGTAACACGATTAATTGACTGAGTCGTTTTGGATACACGACACGACATGAAACGACTTGATTTCCTTATTACGACTTAGTAAAAAGATTGCTCCTAAGTGAATGGAGCCAACCCAACCACAAAACATAGGACGGTTATGACGTACCCGTCCTATAAAACATAACATATAGGACGATTATCTCACAATCATCCTGTAAAACTAATGACATATATGACAGTTATCTCATAACAGCTCAACAAAAGAACCATCGGTTCTTGCCCCTATGGCTCACTTCATATGGGTTCCAGCAAATCGTTCGTTTAATCACCAAATGTTGGCACTTCAATTTGCATGCGTAGGCTCCGGATGATTTCTCATCATCAGATATGAAAAGCCTGCTTTTAGATAATCAGCATTAAGTTATGATTGTAGTCCCCCGATTGATTTCATGATTTGGACACTCAGATGCTGGAAACTTGGCCAAAACGCTGACTAAGTGGCAGCCATCGATTGCATGATGGAATATCTGTTTCAGATGTCAAACCAAAACTATCTGCATCGGCCCTTGATGATCTATATTTTCAATGGTACATACACGACTTTTACTCATGCAATATAGGACGGTTCTTCAAAGAACCATCCTATATTGCATGACAAACCGAAACTATCTGCATCGGCCCTTGATGATCTATATTTTCAATGGTACATACACGACTTTTACTCATGCAATATAGGACGGTTCTTCAAGAAACATCCTATATTGCATGAGTAATATAAGACGGTTTTTCAGGAACCGTCCTATATTTGTAATATAAGACGGTTTTTGAAGAACTGTCCTATATTTTCAACCATACCATAGATTAGATGGGTTAAGATGATGAGTAAATAGGTCGCGTGTCAAATAGGTCGACACGACGGGTCAAATTGATTGACTCAAGCACGACACGATTTTTGGCGTGTCATTTTCGAGTCACCTGAAAATAACACGAACACTATAAGACTCGACTTGAACCCGCTAAATTCGTGTCGGGTTCGAGTCGTGTTATCGTGTCGTGTCATATTTTGCCACCCCTACATCCCATGCCACAGAATCTCATGCGTCAAATAGACTAATCTCTCATTGTTGGAGATTCTTACATTGTTATTTCCGATCCTTGTTAGCTGTTCATTAACACGTAAACAATAAAGTCCAACTAAGGAGGTCTTGATGGAATGACTTACATCTGTCGTTCATGCTTCTCAGATAGAGTCAATGGAATCTAGCCGTCGTTCTTTTATTGCAATGGAGTTTTCACTTGAAGTACATGAGTAAATGAATGCCATCTTCCTGCAGCTAAAAGAACATGAAGGCACTTGAGTGGAGACACATAAGAGTTCGATGATCACACCCGCATCATAGTTTGTAATAAAAATATGAATTACCCACAGTTTACATGGGGAAGACTTAGATGAAGTAGGGAGAGGAAGTAGTTGTGCATATGAGCTATCCAGATTTTTTGGTGCAAAAGATGCGCAGTCTAAACCACCAACCATCTGAGCCCCCACATGGGGGTTTCTCTAAGAAGCTTCTTTATTCGTGGATCTTGCCTTTTATGCCCTCTTTTCCATTCCTTTGTTTCTTGTTATCTTCACGCCAACACCACTAGGTGGGAAAGGAATTTCAACTCTGATTCGCTTATTTTGTCTTAGGATTCGATTCCACTTCTCAGGAATCATCTTAGTTCCTTCAGCGTCAAGCGTCACATATTCTGTTTGCATGTTGCTTGATTAGGCTTTCTTTTTCTCATTCATTGATAGTACTACGTTCTTTGTCCCATGAACTGTTAGAAAGTTCAGATTGGGAGTAGATCAGCAAGGTAAATCATCATAAAACATTGGTAAAAGTCGGAAAACAATTTAAAACGGGCAAGGATTAAGATGTAATTCAATTATTAAAATATTTTTGAAGAATTTGCTAATGTTAATGAATCGTTTGTCATGCTTATGTTTGTTTTAGTAAATAATCCAGGCTTAATTCAACAGAATTCACATTTTAATTTGGAAAACGGATTATTTGAGTTGTTTGATTTGTGACTTTGAATCACTTGATTTCGATTCCAATCCAATGTGAATTATCAATCGGGAAATAGAAGATCTAAGTCAGCTTCACACTAGATCTTCTAGGAGGCTACTTTATCCGCCACATAATCAATGCATGTGATTTTTGGAATGTTCGTGTAATGGGTCACCCAAATAATAAAGGCCCACATTAAAGCCAGTCTTCGTAAAATCCGGCATTATGATCATTTTGCTTTAATAGGGTTCTTTAGTTATTTCGATTGGGTGCATAAAGATGGGGTTAGATCATCCGGGGGGAATTTGTTGCTTGGGGCTCTCAACTCTTTTGAGGGCTTGAACATGTGTTTGAGTTTTCAGTATCTGTCAAGTTTCTCTCTTGTGCGGATAACTTAGAATGGGCTCTTTCCGTCGTGTAAGGGCCCACTTTGGACAGCCTCAAACAAAGTTTTTGTGCAGAGCTTGAGAAACAGGTTGAGAACTGGATTATTCCACGGTGTCTTCTGGGAGATTTCAACGAAGTGTGTTATTCTTTTGAAAGAAACACAATTAGTGGCTCTCTATGGCATATGTTCGATTTCTCAGAGTTTATCGACAGAAGAGAACCTATTGACTTGCTGCTTGCCGGGGGAGATTTACTCTGTCCAATACGCAATTATCTCTCGTTTTATCATGGTTGGATAGATTCCTCATCAGTAAACTTTGGGCGGATCACTTTTTGGAGTCTTTGCAAAAGATGGCCTCCACTATCGTCTTGGGCCATCGTCCTATTACTTTGTCATGTAAACTTGAGAGATGGGGACCTACGTTGTTCCATTTTGAAGAATCTTAGTGGCTTGAGCTATCATGATGGAAATGCTGACATCCTGGTAGCAAGAAGTTCCAAATCTTGATATCCAGATTGTAGAAATTTGGCTAAAATTCAAATTTTGAAAGCCAAACTTAAAGCTTGTGCCAAAGCTAAAAGAGAAAGTTATTTTCTTGTAGTTATTTGAAACTAAGTGACTATTGATGCGTTCAACACCTTGAAGGAGGATGAGGTTCTCGATCCAATTGCTTGAGAGGAAAGAAAACATGCTAAGGAAGCCATCAAATCTTTTATAGATTGGAGGAAATCAAATAGAGATTGTAGAAGGAGAAATATGGCATCCTACATCGGATGGCTTCTAATAGTAAAAGTTGCAATAGAATTTCTGTTCTTCAAGTGATGGTCTATTGGTTGACGACAAAGAATCCATTTCCAAGGCCATTATGTATTTTTCACATGATCTCTTCAAAATGGAATCCAATTATAGGCCAAATACTATGGTCTTAATCTTAAAAAGATAGATGATAGTGATGCTCTCGCCCTTTTTTAGGAGTGCTCGGAAAAGGAGGTTTTGGGTGCTTTATCGGATCATGCTAACTGTCATGCACCTGGTACTGATATATTTGGGGTGGATTTCTTTCATTTATATTGTGATTTCGTTAAAAATGATATTATGGACTTCTTCCATGTGGTTTTTAGAGGACTTCAGCTTGATAGGGGTGGGAGCTTCCTTCATTGTCTTAATTCTACAGAAAAGTGGTGCAACCAACATTGGGGACTTTAGGACTATTAGCTTTGTGCCTAGCCTCTACAAGACTTTGGCAAAGATACTAGCCAATAGACATAAGAAAGTTATTTAAAAAATCATTTCATGTGAGCAATTTGGTTTTGTATTGGGGAGACAAATTCTTGACGGCATTCTAGTTGTTAAGAAGCAGTCCACTCTCTTCACCATGATCCATAAGGTGGTGTACTTTGTAAACTTGACGTGATAGAGGCCTATGGGTAGATTGGAAGGTGTTGGATTTCATCAAAAGTATGATGGTATTTTCCTATTTTTGGAGATTATAAATTTGGCATTGTATTTCGTCAACTAGATTTTCCATCTTGATTAACGGATCACCCTTTGGGTTGCTTCAAGCAACTAGAGGCCTTCAAAAAAGTGATATGTTACCTCTTTTTCTCATTGCTATTCTTTTTGAAATGCTCCATCTCATGTTTAAGAAAGCAGTTGACCATTCTCTTTTTACAGGCCTTCAACTTTTTAGAGACTTGCCAGTCTTAACTCACCTTCAGTATGCCAGTGATGCCATTGTTGCAAGGTAAACTCTAGCGAGATTTCTATGTTGAAAGCTATTTTTAGTTGTAGTGAAGAGTCCTTGATAGAGTAGGAGTGGAACAGTAGTTAAGATTGATAACTAAGAAGTCCTCGTAAATGACCACTTTCGGTACTTAGGATCAATGATTCATGAGACTGGAGAGATTGAGAGGGAGGTTACCTAGAGAATCCAAACGGGTTGGAACAAACAGAGATGTGCATTCGGAGTTTTGTGTAATCAGCGGATGCCACTCAGACTAAAAGGAAAATTCTATAGGATAGCCATAAAGCAGGCCATGCTCTATCGATAAGAGTATTGGGCAGTTAAAGAACATCATGTTCATAGGATAAGCGTCACGGAAATGAGGATGTTGAGATGGATGAGTAGCAAGACAAGAAAGGATAGAATTAGGAATGAAAATATTAGATGAAACTTAGGGGTAGCACCAATAAGTAACTAGATGAGGGAGATTAGACTTAGATAGTTTGGACATGTCCAAAGGAGTCTGAAAACATAATTGATTAGAAGGAGTGAGGCAATGCAAGTAGAAGGTTCTAAAAGGGTAAGGGGAAGGCCCAAAAGAATGTAGATAGAAGTGGTGAGAAAAGATTTAAAAACTTTAGGACTAAATGAAGCCATGGTACTTAATAGAGAGAAATGGAGGAATAAGATTCATGTGGCCGACCTCTTATTGGTATAAGGTCTTGATGATGAGCGAAGATCCTTGATTTCTAGACTTTCTTCAGAATTGGGATATAAGGAGTAAAAAAGTTTCCACTATTAAAATTGGGGTTTTATAAGATGAAAAAAAAAAAAAAAAGTTTAAACACACCTATCTTATTAAAAATAAAAAGAGATGGCTTCTAAAAACTGTCTTATAAAATGTGACATTATAAGATAGTTTTAATAAAACCTTCTCATAAATTTTTTTATAAGATGAATAAGATGGTTTTTGAAAACCATCTTATAAACCTTTTTTTATCAGGCAGTTTCTAAGAACCATCTTATATTATGTGTGATATTATAAGATTGTTTCAAAGAATATAAGATGATTTTTAAGAACCATTATAAACCATTTTTATAAGAAGGTTTCTAAGAACCGTCTTATATTCTGTGTTATATTATAAGACAATTTTGTAAAACCATCTTATAAAACATACATTATAAGGCTATTTCCTTTAAATCTTGTTTTTAACACAGCGTTAAGTTCAACTGTAATTATTTTCTCTCAACTACTTCAACAAAAAACTAGAAGATTGAGTTGGATTTATGTATGCTCTGTCTTGAACTTGTATTTTGGTTGATATTGGTTTAGGAATACATTCTTACTTATTTTCATCATATGTTTAATTTAGTTGATGTTTGTGGACATGAATAGGATGACTACAAAAAAGTTCATAGAATTTGCACTTAGGACAGGTGGTGATTGTAATTACATGTGTTATTCATGCTCAAGATGTGGAAACCTAAAAAATGTTACTATAGGTGAGTTGAGAACATTTATACTTCAATGGAGTTGATGAAAGCTATTGCCCCTGGAGGTAGCATAAAGGGGAAATTCCTTATATGTGCTTGCTAAGGATAGAATGTGTATATGATCATGAAGCCACTATAGAAAGTGCAGCAGGTAGTACAACTACACCGATGTTTTGAGATTCATATGATATCTTCTAAAATGACCCCAAATAATTCTAAACTAGATTGGAGGAAGCAGGTGAACCATTGTTCATTGGGATACAAATTATAGAAAGTTGTCTACAGTGGTAGAATTTTACAATGTAAAATTGAGATTTGGTTTTTCAGATCAAAGTTTTATATAATTGTTGAAAGTGATGGGTAAAATATTACTGATGGAGAAAAACTTTCTAGGTTGACTAGAAGGTAAAGAAAACCCTGACTGCATTGGGGTTGAAGTATGAAATGATACATGCCTGTCTCAATCACTACATACAAGAATGAGCGCAAAGATAAAACTATTTTCTCAACATGTGGACATTCAAGATGGAAGCTAAAGTAGAATTCAAGTGATCGACAAGTAAAAGATGTTCCTGCAAAGGTCTTATGGTATTTTCCCCTTATTCTAAGGTTCCAAATAATGTTTCATATTAAAAAGACAGTGAAGAAACTAGTATGACATGCCGAGGAGAGAATAGGTGATAACTATTTATGTTATTTAGTAGATAGCCGGTGTGGAAGCTTATAGACTTTATATGTCCTGATTTTGGAGAAGAACTCAAGAACCTACGATTTGCAATATCTACAGATAGGATAACTCCTCATGGTTCTATAAGCAATATATATGGTTATTGGTATGTTATAACAGTTTGTTAAAATCTTCTACCATTGTTGTGCATGAAGAGGAAGTTCGTGATGTTAACTATGTTAATTTCGAGTCCCAAGCCACCTGGGACTGACATTGGCATGTACTTAGCTTCATTGATCAATGATCTTAGGACATTGTCAGAAGCAAGGTTTGAAGCTTATGATCCATACAAGAAAGAGATATTTAACCTTAAGGTTGTGCTGCTATGGACAACAAATTACTTTTTTGCATACTGTAATTTGGCGAGATACATAGTGAAGGGATAAAACGCATGTCCTATTTGTAGTGAACAAATGTGTGTCATACAACTTCAACATGGCAAGCGGATAGTATTCCTAGGCCACATAAGATGGCTGCATAGAACCTTCCATATCATTTTAAAAATGAAAAATTCAATGGTAGTGTGGAGATTAGGACACCTCCAAAGGGATTAACTAGACAACAAGTATTGGAATAGGTTGAGAACCTTGACGTCTCATGGGAGAAGAAGAAGGCAACTTCATGTACATATGATAGCAACTCTAAAAGTGGTTGGAAGAAGAAGTCAATATTCTTTAAAATTATGTATTGGAAATCTCTAAACATGTAGCATGTGCTTGATATCATGCACATTGAGAAGAATGTCTATGAAAGCTTGATTGGTACTTGCTCGACTTGCCGAGAATGAAAGCTTGATTGGTACTTGCTTGACCTGCCGAGAAAAATAAAGGATGAACTTGCAGCTTGAATGTATCTCATCAAAATGGGTTTGAAGAGAAGATTGTACATGTAAGATAGGGGTAGCCGAAGAATATACTTGCCAAAAGAAAATTATATGCTTGGTAGAGAGGAGAGAAGAATAGTGTGTAAAATCTTATTAGAGATCAAAGTCTCAGATGGGTACTCCTCAAGATTTAGAAACATTGTCTCCACAAAAAGGGTTGAAACTATTGGGGATGAAACTCATGATTACTTCGCATTGATGCAATAGCTCCTACCTGTAGCAATACGTTTGTGATGGATGCACCCATTTGAGAGGTACATGAAAGTGTTAAAAGGTATATACAAAATTACAATTTGTTGGATGGGTGTATCACTAGATGTTACATTGTAGAAGAAGTGGTGGAGTTTTGTGCTAACTATTTATCAAGAGTGGATATTATGGGAATCTTGAGAAAGAAACAGTTAGGTGGATTAATTAATGTTCTAAAAGTTCTTAAACCTCTCTCCAGTGGTTGTGTATTGATTATTGATCATAAGCAAGGGGACTAGTCACAACTTTATGTCTTGCAAAACATTAATGATGATGAAGTTCAACCATACATTGAATAAGTAACTAATGTTCTCTCTGAGGTTTCTCTCACATTTTCTTATATATGTTGAAGGGTAATGTATTGCATGCATGTATATATAATTTTTATCTCTTCATTATAATGAGCAAACGGACTTCCTAAGAAAGAGATATCCGAGATACAAAGAAATAGAAGTGGCTACAAGATGAACATTGTCATTCCTTTGCTACTTGGCTTCATCAGAAGGTGTTTGATTACAATGAAAAAAATGCTTCATTCACTTAATTGATTTGTAATAGCATATGCACATAAACATTAATTATCTCAATTAAGTAATATTATACTCATGTTTTATATCAGTGAGATATTCCAGGTTATAATATTTCTAAATCCTTGGGCTGGATGGTGATGGGACCTCGACCAAAAGTAATAAAGTATATTGGATATGAATGGTTATCGCTTTCACACAAAAGACCATGATAAGTCAAGAGCACAACAAGGTATCAGTGTTAGCTTAGTTGTTAAAGCTACTTTCTTGTTCAGTTCAAAGGACATCAACCCAATTGTAGCTACCGATACTTATTGTGTGGTTATATGCAAGATATGGGCACTAGATTATACTTATAGAACTATGGTTAAGTGTGATTGCATGGAACACAACAAAGATAACATCAAAATTGATGCCCTCGAATTGATATTAGTTGATCTCAATAAGATCAGCTATCAAAATGATTAGTTTATTTTGGCATCTCAAGCAAAACATATATTTTATATATAAGTTGGGCATGATATGAGATGGTCAACTATTTTATCAGCTTGCCCAAGGAACTTCTACGATAAAGATGACCTAGGTGACTCAGCAATTGATTACCCTTGTATCACTACAACAATGTCATTAGTTGGTCTAATCAAGGAGAATGAGAGGGATTATGAGTGTAATGTAGATGAGGAGGGTGCTTGGGTTGGATTAGATTGTATGTATGGGGACAAATTAAAATGTTTGTAACATTCAATGTATGAATTGAAAGAGTTATATAATTAATCTAGTTACACATAATGTGTCATGCCAATCACAGGTTTTGCATTAGGGAAATAAGGGATGGAGGCCCCACTAAGATTTTCAGGATCTAGAGAACATCGAAAAGCTATTATTAGAACATAAGACGAGTTCTAAAAAACCATCCTCTATTTTAATACATAAAAGACAATTATTCCTAAACCATCTTATACAAGTAAAATATATAATATAGTTTAATAGAAACCGTCTTATATTATTCAATTAAAATTATGGGAAAGAGATTGAACAAGAAAGATTTATGGATAATATAGAACGACTTTTGAATAACTATCCTATATTAGAATATATATTTTAAAATATATAGGACAGTTAGAGTAAAACTGTCTTATATTATAAAAAAATGGGATGGTTTTTCATGAACCATCCTCTATATTTGAGGCTTTTAAATTTATCTTCGTGGACAAATAAGACTTGAAATATAAGAGGTTTTGAGAAAACTATCTTAAAAACCCATGAAACTTAGAATATAAGACGGTTTTTGAAAACCATCCTATATTCATTAAAATATAGGACAATTTTCTCAAAACTATCCTATATTCAGTACAATATAATATGGTTATGAGAGAAATTGTCCTATATTATATGAATATAGGATGGTTTTTAATAGTTGTCCTATATTAGAATTACTTTATATAACCCTCATCCCCCAACAAAAAAAATCCAAAAAACCCTCCCCCAAGCAAATCAAATAATCCCTCCCTTAGAATACCACCCCCTATATAGTACATGACTTTTGATGTTTTTTAAAAAGGGGATAATGCAACTTAATTATAGGACAGTTCCAAGCAAACTATCCTATATTCATTAGAATATAGGATGGTTTACCTAGAGTTGTCCTAGATTGTGCTATATCGAGGACATTGAGAATAAGAAGACCCAAGTCTTATATTTTTAATTTTCATTCAAAAAGGCATCCAACATAGAGCTTAAAATCTGCTACTTGTTGTTGTTCATATGAATAGTAACAATATTTTACTTATATTCATGAGCACTTTGTGAATGATTTCTCCCTTCATTAATCAATGGAAATTTGTAAAATTGATAGTCTTAAATAGAGGAAATTGCAAATAAGAAGACTCACAAGTCTTAGATTTTTTTTATTTTCATTTTAAAAGGCATCCAACAAAGAGCTTAGAGTCTACTACTTGTCATTGTTTGCATGAGCAGTAATAGTATTTTTCTTATGTTTTAAACTTGAATTTTTCTCTAATTTATTGGGCTTTTACTAATCTAAAGTACTGATTATGTTCTAGTTTGTGTTAGCAAGAGTTTTATATCTATTTTTAGTGAGAAATTGAAGTTTAAATTATTGAATTTCATTGAAAAAGCTAACAGGTATTGTTGCATAGGTTGGTGAACAGGGTATGTTTGCAATTGAATATCTCACAATTAGTTAGTTTTTGTTGAAATCTAACCATTGCATTAGATTCCTTGTTGTTGATTGCGTTAGATACAAAGTTTCACTAAATTTTTTTTATCAAGGTCATTGAACTTAGTGGCCAAAGTCGACAACTTAAAGTTGTGTACTTGTATGAAGGGTAATAATGAAATTTAGAAGAAACTAACAAGAAAGAAGGATGAAAAAATTATAGAATGAAAATTTTGCAAAGCTCATGAAAACTTAATGACAAGTTTGAAGTGTATTAGCATCTTATAATAGATGAAAAAGTGTATTAGCATTTTATAATAAGTTTTCATTATTCATTTTTGTATATATTCTAAACATATTCTATTATTTAAATAAATAGTTCATCAGGTTAATGGCATCATATGAGCTAAATGCGTAAGTTTGAAAATTAGAAGAGACTCTAGTGAATTTTTGTTAGAAATGACAACACGATCTTTTGAAATGCATTTCCTCTCCAAAAAAAGAAAAATTTATCTAAAAAATATTTGTTGTTACAAGTTATTGATTTTGAGCTATTAGCTTTTGCTAAATAGCATCCATGAGAATTTGAAGAGTAGTCTTAATTAGAGCATGTATAGAGCTCCAAAATTGTCCCAAATATAGGACTACTTTTGCAATTTTTAGGATAGTTTTCATTACTAATTTTAGGACCTTCTTTGGCATTATTATTCAAGAGTTCAGATCTGATTCTAGTACTACTTTTCTAAGACTTAATTATTTTAATATCTATCCTATTTATGTACACTAATTGTGCACTTAGATGGTGGTTTTTTATAAGCCTACCTATATGTTCTTATAAAGTAGATAGATTTTGGTCTCTATTGTCTGGCTTATTAATGTTGTAATGGGGATTATTCTAGAGCATTTTAGACTTTGTTTCATATGTTATTTTTGATGGTTAAGTTTCAAATTTAATTATGAGCACGAATAGAAAGAAGCAAAACAAATGCTTCTAAATTGAAATTTGGTTGTTGTTTAAATGTATTGTTTTCACTTGTGTAGGAAACAAGGAACATGAAGAAAGTGAGCATCATGGAGAACAATCCATCATAGGTATGCTTAATGAGATAAAGAGTAGAGGGCTAACAAAAATGGAGTACATCATTAAGAGAAAGTCATAGGGAATAAAGAGGTAGTATAATTAATAGTAAAGGGTAAGCTATAGAGGGCAATGACTTTGTTTCATATGTTATTTTTTATGGTTAAGTTTCAAATTTAACTATGAGCATGAATAGAAAGAAGCAAAACAAATGCTTTTATATTGAAATTTGGTTGTTGTTTAAATGTATTGTTTTCACTTGTGCAGGAAACAACAAACATGAAGAAAGTGAGCATCATAGAGAACAATCCAGCACAGGTATGCCTATTGAGATAAAGAGTAGAGGGCTAACAAAAATGGAGTACATCATTAAGAGAAAGTCAAAGGGAATAAAGAGGTAGTATAATTAATAGTAAAGGGTAAGCTATAGAGGGCAATGACATTTTTATACCAGTTTGGTCTACTGCACTGTTAGAAACATGGTGCCAGTCTGAATTACTGATTGGAGACATGTATCACCATCAATCAAAGATACAATATGGGAGATGGTGAAGGTATATAAATGCTTGCTACATATAACATACTATGTACGTTCTCTTGTTTTATTTTAGATAGACTAACGTGCTTGTTTTTTACTTTGTAGTTTACCTTTGTTGTCACTGGTGAGTGCAAGAAGAATGCTCTACAAGGGGTTGGTGAACAATGGAGGATATGAAAGAGTGAGCTTACAAGAAGGTATATACTTTCAAATGCTCATGATCTGTTGAGGCTCCACATTGTCCCTAAGTTGTACTCTAGAATCATTGACGAGGATGCTTGGAATTAATTTGCACATACCTGCCTATCTTTTGATTTTAAGGTAATTATAACTAGCCTAAAGTTTGATTTATCTAATTATAAAATTTAATTATGCTTAATTACAGTTCCTTTGATGTTTAGGCAAAGCATATGAAAGGATAGATGGTGCGTGAGACAAATTAGATGTAACACCACTTCTCTAGAAAATGGTGCATTCACAAGGGCATAATCCCAAACCTTCACTAACAAAAATACTACTTTGGTTACTTTATGAATTGTAAGTGGTTTTACTTATTTACTTTTATATCTCTTGGCCAAGTAAGGGCCCAAGGTCGCAGTGTAGTTCCTTCCAAATTCTATAACTAAATCAAAGAATCCTCCAACAAAGGACATGGAAGAATGGAAAGAGAAAATGCTAAATGATTTATATGTGAAGGTAAAGAATGATTTATAAAAGGACTTTTGGAGTTTTAGAGGTCCATGTTAGGATGCTATCCCTTGACCCCCATCTCACACTAGTTTAAAGGAGCTATCCCGATCAAGGAGGTATGTATTGACATGTTTACTTTTTCAATGTTGAACTATTTAGTAATTTGCATTCATTCTTATGTATATGATATTTTTTATTTGCAAGTGGGCAATTGCATGCTGCAGCTACATATAGCTAAGAACTACATCACTGTGGCTACACTGTACGAGGTTCTTTCTATCATATTACATGACAGGTTGATGCATTCCCACACTAAGCACTGGTGCATTCCTGTTGTCCTCCAACTAGATGTCCCTACCATTTTCAATAGAAGAGGGCAACATTCTTATTGTTGGTATGTAATTGGATATCATGTAGCTTGCCCATAGAATTATATCAAAGCAATGTTATTGAAGGCATGTATATGTTGTTATAGCATCATGTTCAATAACAATTTTAAGGCCTCAGCTAAAATTTTAAATATTATCTGCATGCAATGTTAACTAAAAGCACCACAATGTGTAATTGAATATCTTTATCTCTCTTCTTATATATTGTGAAAATCCCAATTTATCTAGAATTATTTAAAAATTTTACAAAAATTGAGGTGGAATATTATGTTCAATATAATATTATTTTGTTTAGAAAAAGAATCAGGTCTTGAAACATAGATATTTGGAATCATTCATGGAAAACTAGTCAGAAACACTATAAGCATGCTGAAATATGAGCTCAGGTGAAAAAGCCCTATTTTTCTTAATTTTGTGGATTTACATTTACCCATAAGGGTAAAATGGTCATTTCACTTTTGTGTGGGGTCCACAAAAGTTAGGTGAGCTGATGGAGAGCTAGCTTAGGAAATATCAATGATGAAGAATAAACATAATGATGAATATGCTTTTAATTTTATAAGAAAAGTAAAAAATCATTTAAAATAAAAATAATTAAAAATTTTAATTAAAATAATTAAAAAACAGCCCTATAAATACCCCTCCCACTATTCCTACAAAATTCCACAAATGTCTAAGACTCTCCCACTCTCTCCCTCTCCCTTTCTCTCTCTCCTTCTATTTCTCTCTCTTCTCTCCTTTTTCCTTCTTTTTTCTTTTCTTTCCACACTCTTTCCTTTACAGTCGCAGAGCACGTCTGCAGATGCACTCGAGGGGAATATTCTCCTAGATCTGTTGGGGGCATCCATGAACGCGTCATCCCCAACGGACCTAGGGTTTCACCCTGGTACTACTTTTCAATTAGGCATCCATTTTCAACCGTTGAAACACAATCTTGATCGTTCATCTTGTTTGAAATTTCATAAGCTTCAAAAGCCCTATAATTTCACGATGATCAGAGAGATATTCATTAGTGAAATCACTGAAAAACAGTAACTCCAACAACCTTGGATTTTTTGGCATGAATCTTAATTTTTTGGCTATATTTCTCCATTCTGAACGCTACAGGTAGGTACCCCTCATCCTCCATTATCTATTCTAGTAGTTTTTAGAGCAAGAAGATCACTAGACTAGATTTTCTAGCTAGATTTCTCTGGTGAATCTAGTACCGGTGATCTAGCTTGAAAATCTAGTGAAACGATGTGATTTGGGAATTTTGAACTGTTGGATAGGTTCAAAGGGCCCCAAAACCCCAGGGTATGAAATCTGGGCTCTTAACGTGGTCATATCAGGTAGATCTGGGGAAGAGCTGATCTAATGGTCCAGATTGGACTGCCTCGGCTATCTCAAGTCACCCCTCCCTGTACACCAGCCATCACCAGTAATGGGGATGGGCCGCTAATCGACTGTCAATCAGTGTACCCAGATTGAAATTGGGCCCTTGTTTTGATCTGTAAACTTAAAACTTCAATTCAGGGCTCATTTTAACTCCAAATCAAGATTGGAAAGAAGCTCTGGATTCTTGGTGAATAGTAGAATCTAATGGAAACATAAAATTTAGGTTTTATTAACTGTAAAATTCTATAAATTACTAAAAGTGGTACTAATTCCCAAGAATAGTCAAATATGGCATGATCAGACCTTAGATTTCTAATCCATCAGTGATCTAGTGATGAGGGAACATGGAATCAAGAGTTAGATATGACTGATCTAAGAGGAATTAAGAAATTTAACCTTCATGGAAGGGAAATCTTAAAAAATAATCATTGATCTACTTGATCTGAGTAAATCAAGCATGATCTGACCATTAAAATTAGTTTGAATGATGATTTAAAGATAAGATGATATGGATTGATGAGCCCGATGTGGCTAATTTGGGATAGATTGAAATCTATGCCCTTAATTTTGATAAAATGACTTAAGATCTTGGTCGGTTAGACCAAGAAAGATCAGATCATTTGATAAGTTGAATCAATGATCTAGTGATGATATCACATTAAGATAATGTGATAGATTTGAATAAAAATGAAAGATCAATAGCTAAATCCTTAATGGGATGAAAAATGAATAGAAATCAAAATATGATCAATGGATCAAAATGAATAAATATGATATATTCAAATGAGCATGTGAATTATTATTGTAAATGTTCTTTTATTTGCTTAGTAGATTTATTTGTTAGATTTATTTTTTTATGCTTTAATTGTTCATGCTATGTAAATTACAAGAAAAAAGTAATTAAATGAAAATAGATATTGATGAACATTTGCAATGAATATGGATATGGACTTAATGATAGTAAGGGCTATAATTAGTAGGACAATATAAGGAATAGCATTTTCTTGGCCCAAATTAGGAGAATAATAGACCTCATGAATGGCATTTTAAATATTCATGGATTTAATTAAAATCAAATAGTAAGAGCACTTAGGGTTTAATGCTCATAGGAACCTTATGAAGGTTGAGCTAAGGTCACCCCATTAAATGCTAAACATGGTGGTTAAGGGGTTTCTTTAATAGAGCCTCACTCTTCCCCCACCTTCTGGTAATGTTTGTGAGGTTTAAATGCCTCCTTATATGAGGATTGAATTAAGCACTATGTGAGCAGCTTTTAATTAGTAAGCCTTAGTCAATTTTGAAATAAGGAGGAGTTGTTTAGTGTTAGGAAAGAAATAAACTATCTTCAACCAGTAAGACATTAATTGAGTAAATAATAATAAGATCATAAAAGGATAGTAAACTATCTAATCCTAATAAAAATGGTAATTAAGATAACTAAAGATCAAATAAGATCCATAGATAGATCTTAAATGATCAAGAATAATAAGAAATATAATATTGTGTTAGTATGTCTGTTTTTGAATTAGTATGAATATGGATCAATAAATTTGTAATGCCCCGGGTTTTTATAACATTTTGTTTATAATAATAATAGTCAGGATCCCAAAATCAAAAGATTCTATTAATTATTTTTTTAGAACATTTACTGAAAAACCTGCAGGTGTTATCTCCTTTTCCCAAAAACATCACGACCACGATTAAAAGATAAATATAAGTACGCAGTAATAAATTTAAGACAATACTAATATCAAATCCAACGTCAAATATACGATGCCTTTATTTTTAAAACAATAATATCCAAAAACATAATGATGTGGCCCAGGGTCTATTCATCATAATAATCCACCATAATTAAAGATAAGTCTATAATATATATGTCATAATCAAATCCATCTAATGAAGGTATACAGTCCATAAAATAGGTTCTAACAGTAATCCATCTAACCACTCACGTCGAACTGTCTATAAGTTAAATCAAGTGGTCTCCACTGCTATCACTATTCTTCCACAACCTTGCCCTTCCTACTATCATGCTTGGTATCTGAGGCATTGTAAAACAAAGCAATGTCTCAGTAAGCTATTATTTGTGTAGGTACATAGACATTTAATATAATAACAAGAAAAACAAAATCGAATAACAGTGTTAATATAATGTGTAGGTCAGTTACCCATGAAAATATAAGTATTATATGCAATGCCAATATAGTCTTAAAACATTATATGTAATGAAACATGCATCTCATGGATTTAAAACATGATGATCTCAAGGTTTTAAAAAAGATATGATCCAATGTAAATGAGCATGTAATAACAACCAGGGCACCCCAAGGTACATGGGTCCCTTGAGTGTCCCATACACTCGTACAATAAATCATGAGTGCTCATATTAATCCTCTGAGTGTCTTTACACTAAGCATACAAAAACATCTCCATGCTCATCATGCAAGTATACAGAACAAGCATATGGATTGTCATGCCATAGTGGCAACCCCTTCAGGGTCTCAACCACCACCACTCCTCGTCAACACTATAATGGGAGACTCAACATCTGTCCCCATGGAAAGGCCTAGACCAGTAGTGTGGACTATCCATGTTACCAAACCTCTACTGAAAGGCATCTGTGGGCAGGTGTCTATCACATCACAATTTTGGAGGGTGGGTGGCTAGCCCTACTCCTTCCTAGCATGAAATCTACCAGGTGAGAGCACCCGTCATAAATTATAAAACAAAAAAATCGCGTATCTTGTAAAACCAAGAGCACTCATGGCTCACAATCCCCAAGGCACACCCCTCATCCAGGGGTTAGCCTCTCAAAGGACTAGCCACCAAACCTCTAGCATCATCTTTATAAAAATCCATCAATTTTAGTGATGCAATAAGGAAAGATAATTATTAGTCATACATAAGATACGCGGTATCAATCTCATAAAACAATCAATCATGAAAACCCATTCAATATACTATCAAAATCTAATATCAATCATATCATAAAACGTAGAATCCCACAAAATCTCAAAATAAATAAACAAATGACAATTAATCACAATCAACCATGAATGCTTTGATAATGCAAAGTTTTAGAAATTGAAACATAACATTAAAAGTCATCACCTACCTTGACGAAGGAACAATCCAATCAAACGCGTAATCCTCTCAATCCGGGCACTTTGATGCACCTGTCAGTACCACGGTACCATTTTTTTGCATCATTTATTGTCCCTCAATAAAATTCATCCTAACCTTTTCTCTTAATTTGTACCCATTTACAGATCAATTTATATAATGAGCTCCTAAATCTAGATCTTGATCTTATCAATGGTCTAAATCATTTGATTCATCTCTATTTACATGTTTATCTAGGGATTTATGTATATCTCCATGATTACACATCGATCTAAAAGTCAGATCACTCTCTGATCAGGCACTCCTAAGACACCTGATCAGATCAATGGTCAAGATCACTTCTTCTTGACAATTGCTAGAGATCTAATCTTCTAATCCCCTAGGTCATCTCATATTTGATATGTGTAATCCATTTTTAAGGCCTGATTATCCATTGATTGGCTTGATCTAGGTTATTGAATAATATTTTATGCTTTGACAAATTTAAAAGTGATCAAATAGGAGTTTTTAAGTCAAATCTAAGTCTACGTCATCAAGATGATTGTAACAAATTTTTCAGATCATGATTTGAACCTTTGTAGCTCCCAAAATAAAAATTTTAGTGAAAAGAGTTTATAAATTAATTTATAGGGGGTTGGGTGGTGTAACGTGCTGCTCACGTGTTCTCCCTTGCACATCCCTGGGGCATCCTGGCTTCAGCTATAGGGCACTGCAGTTGTTGCCGTTGTCGGAGATGACTACCGGACTTCGGTCATCATCGGTGACTCCTCATGTGCCCAAAATTTGTGTTTTCTTATGCCCTTTTGATCGAAATTTCATGTACATTCATTTTAGGACACTCCTTTTCATTGATTTTGCCAAAAATTGAGGTTTTTTCTCAATTTTTATCACATTCCTAAATTTCTCCTATGTACTATTTTTCTTGATTTTTGGAGTCACCAACCGTTGGATTTCCTTAAAATTTAACTAGTTTGTTCTTGGGTTCATTACACACGAGATGAACATTCAAATAATTGATTTAACACTATTTTATCAACTTATTCCCACGACAACAATAGGGTATATAGAGTCACTAAAAAATGATGGATCCACGCCATTTTTCGGCATTAACTGATGCAAAAAGTTAATGTATATGCTGTAAATGGAAGGGGGAAAAAAGGATGAGACCTACCTCAATCAGTTAGGTTGTTGTTGACACTACCAGAGAGAATTTTTTCCTAGTTTTTTTGGTGTTGCAATTTTCCTTGAGATTTCCAAAATCCCAATCTCTAAAGACAAGAGGGTTTGGATGGAGTGATTGAAACAAGAAGGTGATGATTTTTATCGTTGGTGATCTACCTTTCTTGATCACCAACTGATTCTTTTGGAAAAGGAGTTGGAGATGATAGGGGAGGGTGCTGTTATCAAAAATAGCCCCTGTATTTTGGGCCCTTAAAATTTACTAAATTGCCCTTATATATTCAACATTTCATAACTTCTCCATCCGAGCTCAGTTTTCTACATTCTTTATACTGTTTAATTCCTATCGATGTGTACTTTCTAAATCTAGTGGTTTGAAAACCAAATTCTATGCATAAAATTTTTAATTAATTAATTTTTTTTTTTTTTACTAATTTAGGGTTAAAATTTGAGGTTATTACATCCTTCCCTCATAAAAATTTCATCCTCGAAATTTTGGCACATACCTTTATGTAAATAACTCGAGGTAGATCCTCCTCATCTCCTCTTCTGTCTCCCATGTAGCCTTCTACAATGCATGATGCTGCTAAAGGACCTTGACTAATGGTATTGTCTTAGTCCTCAACTCCTTGACTTTTCTATCCAATATATGCATAGGTCTCTCCTCAAATGTCATATCAGGCTGTAACTCTCCTAGGATCTGCTCTAGTATGTGTGATGGGTCTGGCACGTACTTCATCAGCATAGATACATGGAAGACATCGTGTACATTTGCCAACTGTGGTGGTAAGGCTAGTTGATATGCTACTGACCCAACTCTGCGTAAAATCTCAAAAGGCCCTATGTACCTGGGGCTAAGTTTCCCTTTATTCGCAAACCTCATCACTCCTTTCATGGGGGAAACCTTTAAGAATACATGCTCACCTTCAGAGAACTCTAAGTCTTTCCACCTCTTGTTAGCATAACTCTTCTGGCGGTTGTGAGCGGTCAACAATCTCTTTTGAATTAGTCAAACTTTCTTTGCACACTCTTCCACCAACTCGGACTTCACTATGTATCTCTCTCCTACATCACTCTAACATAAGAGTGATTGACAAGGACTGCCATAAAGTGCCTCGTGTAGAGCCATGCCAATACTTGCGTGGTAGTTGTTATTATAGGCAAACTGTACCAGTGGTAAATGATCCTCCCAACTACCCTTCCAATCTATAACACAAGCCCATAGCATATCCTTAATCGTCTGGATGGTCCTCTTAGTCTGACCATTTGTCTGAGGGTGGAATGTTGTGCTAAATTTTAGCCTCGATCCTAGAGCCTCTTACACGCTCTTCCAGTACTTTGAGGTAAACTGAGTGTCTCAATCAGATATAATCATCCATGGAACTCCATATAGACTTACGATCTCCTTAACATACAATTTTGCTAAATTGTCCACCGTATGATTCTACCTCATAGGAAGGAAATGAGTGGACTTGGTCGATCTATCCACAACAACCCATATCATGTCATGTCCCTAATAGTCCTCAGAAGGCCCACAATGAAATCCATTGTAATATGATCCCACTTCCACTCAGGGAGATCCAATGTCTGAAGCAACCCTAATGGTTGCTGATGCTCTGCCTTGACTTGCTAACAGGTCAAACACTGTGCCATGCACTCTCCAACATCCTTCTTCATTTTGTTCCACCAAAAATGTCTCCTGAGGTCCTAATACATCTTTGTATCTCCAGGATGGATTGTATACTGGGACTAGTGTGCCTCCTGAAGTAACTCACGCTTCAAATCATCATCTGCCGGTACCACCAACCTACCCTTGAATCTGACTCCCCCATCTAGTCCTCTTATAAAATCTATCATGTCTGCCAGATCCTGTGTCTCCTTATCTTTTCCATGTGCCTCTAATATCCTATCGAGAAACTTAGACTGAGTCGACAGATTGGCAATCATTACTCTAGACTTCTTACTTAAGGCATCTACGACGATGTTAGCCTTCCTTGGGTGGTATTGTATGGTGCAATCGAAGTCCTTGAGATATTCCATCCATCTACTCTACCTCATGTTCAAATCACTCTGATAGATTGATTATAATTGCTTTAGAATTGTTTATGAACCAACAAATGATGTTCAAATGAATTCAAAGTGATTAATTAAGTAATTATGAAATTACTTAAGGCAACAAATGATGTGGAAGTGAATACAAAGGGATTGAGTAAGTAATTATGAAATTACTTAATGGGTAGAATGAGAAGATTTGAACTATATCAATTGGACCCTCAAATCTTAAGGAAAGAAGATATAGGCGTATCCTATTATAACTAGACACACAGTCTATAAGTATGAAATATTATTTTTCATACAAGCATGGAGGCTTGTGATTTTGTTTTAAGACAGGCTTATGCTTGGGGATGCTAATTCTAGGAGAGTTACGAGGGTTTGGCCGCCCACTCTTCAAAATTGATTATGATGATGATACTATGCCCAAAGATAAAATGTCGGGTAGGGCAATTATGGAAAGGTCACCATTGTGACAGCCATGGTTCCCCCCATATGAACATAGATCTGTATTTTCCACGGTGATATTAGTGGAGTATTAAGTAGTTATCTGAGCATTGTACGGATTGAGACTGCATGCATGGTAGTCCTTTGATTATTTTGCATTATGATGCAATTGATTATGGCATGATGAGATGCTTATGTTATGACATGATGAGATGCCTTATGTTATGGCACGATGAGATGCCTGGTAAAAGTTATTGATGTTATATTAGAGGATAATTCCCAATACTGTATGATTGTATATTAACACCTAGTGTTAATATGAAAATCAGTTTGGAAACGAGATATTATTGATGATATTGACTATATTCACGATTTTCAGTGATTTTACTTATATGTAACATATACATATAATTCATATGATGAGTGAAGGATAAAATGGTTATCCAATTGTATAAATTGATATATATCATGGATATAATGAACTGTTGATTTTGAGATATATTGAATATAATTCTTAAATCCCCTACCAAGCATAGGTTGCTGAGATATTATAAATGTTTGAATTTTTATAATATCTCAGATATAGTTAAGGAAGATTGAAAGCTCAAAACTTGAGGATAATCATCACCAAACTACTACTCAGGGTATTTACTTTGAAGAAGATTGTATTAATTGTTTTGTAATTTGGATTGTAATATTTGGACAAGGTATGTAATGACTACTAGGGTTATGTATGAGAACTACTAGATTGATCCTAATTTTAATAAAAGTATTTCTATTGTTATTCAATGAAAATTTTATTTTATATAAAAATCTATGTATGATAAGTAATTTGAGCTAGCACTCTGGTTTTTTACAAATCAATTTGAAAGAAAATATGTTTTTGCTAATTTGTATTTAATTTTTTTTCAAAATTAGGGCCCTACCTTTGCAAATATTTATGAAAATATGTTTTAAAAGCCTGGGTCATCACATATATATTAATTACTAATTTCTGGAACATTTTGGAGGTTCTACCTATCACACCACCATTCTTGAGGGGATAATACAAAGTAATCAATGAATATAAAGAAATCAAACCCATAAGGATAGAGGCCAGTGAGCTTGACAATGACATAGTTGAGGTTTCAATCATCAAAGAGGACCTCATAGTCATATGTAATATGGCTCAACTAGAATGCACACACATTATCATTTATATTAGGTATATTGTACAACTACTCTATTAAGAATTAGATTGACATTACTTGTTAATAGGACATGATAAGTATTTGACATTAAGTTTTTATAGGACTTTGCATAATAAATTGCAAAGATTAGAGGTCAATGGCATTTAAAGATTCCTTGGCCTTATTGTTGTCTCTACATTATGAGAAGGGTAGGCCTTATTGGTTCCCTACAATAGCGCCTAAGTTATAACATATCTTGCTATATTATGTCATTTAATAAACATGGATATCTATATAAGTTAAGTTTTATAAATTTTATTTCAATGATTGTGTATATAAGTCTCATTGGAAGCTGTTAGCTTTGGATATGCATAGTAAGCATTCATTGTTTTTTTATTCTTATGGAGGGAGTATTTGTGGCCCGCCGATAAAAATGATTAACGAGTAAGTCTTTATTATTTCATGCACTATAGTAGCCAGATATTTGATAGCTATTCTGTTATTGATATGTAATGCTTTTTACTTATATATGTGCAGTGCATGAGGCTGAGTTGGAAGATGCATATTACCCAACAAAACTCTCTTAGAAAAGGGTTAAGGTAAGGTTTACTAGTTCTTTAGTATAATTTATAACCTAAAGTTACTATTAGACATGAAATTTGAAACTATTCTATTGTCTTTGTTGTGTAGTGCCCTAAACAACAATCAAATTGGTAGTGTGTGTATTATGTTCTAATATATATGAGAACCCTCATTTGCGACGGACTTATGATCTCATAGCTTAGAAAGTAAGATAATTTACTGATAATCATTCTTATAGTTTTCTACATTTCCTGAATGACTCCTAGGTATGTCTCAACTTATGTAATACATGTTATCTCATAGATTGATTTGTGAAGTAAGAGTTACTTCCAATTAGATCTAGATGACATCAGAATGGAATGGACTCAATTTCTTTTGACCTTTAATTTGTAGATCACTGATGTTATTTAATGTAAATATTTTTTATCAATGAAATATAAAGAACTTCATTTATAGAAGTGAATGTATGTTGTAAAATGATTGTAGCCTAAAGAAATGAAGTCAATGTGTTCTTTTGGTCTGGCGATAATGATTGTCGAGTTTATTTTGATAGCAGGAAGAATATACAAACAGAAACCAACAAAAAATATATAAATTGTGCAGAAAATTTATATAATATATGGGACGGTTTTTGAAAAACTATCTTATATTTAGAATAATATAGGAATCTTTTTATGCATAATTTAAGATGGTTTTCCAGACCCATCTTCTATTATATGGGTAATATAGGATGGATTTTGAAACCTCTAATGTTTACCATTATTTCATAAGGAGGCCAAGTATAAGATGGCTTGTTAACCACCTTGTATATATGTTTTTAACTTTCTTAAAAACCACTCGCTGTAGTAGTGTTCCTATCAAGAATCATGGTCTCCCTATTTGTTCTAGTAAGCCTTATATTCGATGTTGGGAGGAGGCTATTGCTAGTGTAGACAAAAGGTTGGTGGGGTGGAAGAGGTTTTATCTTTCCTTGGCAGCGTGGACGCAACATCAAATCCGTTATTGGTAGTATCCTGGTTTACTACTTTCCTCTTCATATGTCCGGCATCAGTTATTAATACTCTTGAGAGGAAGCAAAGAACCTTTCCTTAGGAAGGAAATAAACAGAAGTTTTCTACCACCATGTGCTATGGGAACATGTATGCATTCCAAAGAATAGAGGGGTCTTGGCATCCAAATTTTAACTCTTTTCAGTTGGGCGTTATTTCAAAAATGGCTTTGGATATTTGACATTGAAGAAGAACATTTTTAGAGAAAAGTGATATTGGCCAAATATTATCATGATTGGATGGTGGTTACCGATGATCATAAGAGTCAAAGGGGATCATATACTTGGAAGCAAATTTTCAAGGAGAAGAGTTTTTCCATGAAGGATTCGGGTCAAAGCAAACGAAGGTGACGGGGATCTTGTTCTGGTATTACATGTGGAGGGAAAGTTCCCCCCTTCTTACTTGTTTTAGCCGCCTTAATAATGCATGTCAAGCTAAGAACTTCTCATTTTCCTCTTGTTGCCAAGGGTCCGATATGAATACCAAGTGGAATATCCGCTTGAATAGACCCCTTAGGGCATCCGAACTACCCATGTGAAATGATCTTTAATCTAGCCTTGAGCAGGTCTTCCTCGGTAACAATGCCAAGGATGACTGGATTTGGACTGTTGAGTCTCAAGGTAACATCTCGGTGAGATCATCTTATTGAAGTCTAGCATTGGGCTCAAGCTCCGTTTTACCAATTTGATCATAAAAGATCTTGGTCTTTGCCCTGTAGAACCATTTCTTTTACAGGGACTATTTTAACAGTCGATAATTTGAAGAGTCGCAGATGGCAAATCCCGAACGGTTTTATACTGTGCTAGAGGAAACATGATGTAGAGCACGTCTTTCACGATAGCTATTTGGGCGACTTGACAGGAAAGAAATAATTGCATTTTTGATGACAAATACGGACAAGTGCGTGCCGGACGCGACGTTCAAACAAGTCACTTATTGGTTTGTATTGAGAAAAGAATTCGAAGTGGCATTCAGCGAAGATCTCCATCGGAATCGGAAATGCTATATTTCCACACATAAAGCGAAGATCAGGCATATGCTTGGAGAACGCCCGACACTGGTAAGATAAAGACGAAGTTCGATGGTTCCTCATCCAAAACCCGGGCCCGGCTGGAATTGGAGGATTATTTCGTGATAGTCTTGGAGAGTGCTTGTTGGCATTCTCCGGCCTGATTGGACTTCGGATTTCAATGATGCTGAGCTTGAGACAGTGGTTATAGCCATTAAGGAATGGTTAGACATGCCGCAAACACTGACTATTATTAGAGGAGATTCAAGCAATATCATTCATTGGATTAAAGGAGGGGTGGAGCATTCATGGAGATTTCATAAGTTGATTGCTTTAGTCCAAACATGGTTGAGGGACCCGAGGTGGGTTTTTCACTTATTAATCGTTCGGCCAACTCAGTGGCGGATTCGTTAGCCAAACAGTGCGTTTATGGATCTCAAGTCCTGATTGATGCAAATCTTGTAAATCAAGAATCGGAGGACAGAGCGGCGCATGCATCTGGTCATTCAAATGGTCTTCATTTTGTCTTATGAGATCTGGTTATCATTCCAATGGTATTTGGTACCTCCGATTGAGTCGATCAGATTGTAAGTATCGCTTACTAAATGCAATCTAACCATTCAAAAGAAAAAATCCTGTGGACTTACTTTGTCGTCAATTAAGATTCTGAGCTCCCTCTTCCCTTTGTGGCGGTACGACAGTGGATTCCCAAGATTCTAAACATCTGATGGATCACGTTCAACTTGACCCTTAAGAATCAATACAAAAATAAAATGATAAATATGACGGTGGTTGTTTCACATTCAAATTTGTCAAAATCGATTGTTAGAGTTCATACCAGTGATGGAACCTGCTAACCATTTTCTAGACTGGGAATAAAAAGAAGATTCTAATTAGAAGAAAAAGAAGGCCGCAAAGGCAGATATCCATCTAGGGGTGGCAAAATATGACACAACACGATAACACGACACAAATCCGACACAAATTTAGCAGGTTCCGGTTGAGTCTTATCGTGTTCATTTTCGGGTCAACCCGAAACTGATACGCCAAAAATCGTGTCGTATTCGAGTCAATCAACATAACCCATCGTGTTGACCTGTTTGACACGCGACCTATTTATTTATCGTGAACTAACAGTAATATAGGATGGTTCATTTGGAACTGTCCTTTATGTAACATGTAATAGAGAACGTCCTCCTATACAAGTACATCGTAACATGTAATATAGGACGGTTGCTTTGGAACCATCCTATATTGTAACTGTAATATAGGACCGTTCCTTTGGAACCGTCCTATATTGTAATGTAACATGTAATATAGGACGGTTCCTTTGGAACCGTCCTATACGAGTACATTACAATATAGGGCATTACAATACAATATATGAGTACATTACAATATAGGACATTACAATACAATATATGAGTACATTACAATATGAACCGTCCTATATTGTAGTGTCATAAGTAATAGCCTTGCTGTTATTTCCTTTCAAGGTAATGCCATCGACATACACTAAAAGATAGAGAACTACAACTTTCCCATTGTAGACGAATAATGAACTACCTGTCTTGGATTTGACGAAACCAAGTTTACCAAGTTGACTACTCGGCTTTGCGAACCAAGATCATGGAGCTTGGTATATACAATTCAGATGTAGCTCATCGGTGAACCCTGGAGCTTATGTCATCTATACTTCTTCTTAAGGATCTCATGCAGAAATGCATTACTCATGTCATGTTGACGGAGTAACCAACCTTTAGAAATGAAAATGGATAGCCCTGAGCGAATAATGGTAGATTTTACGACTGGATTAATACCTCCTACATGAGTATATGTTACATTACAATATAGGACGGTTCCAAAGGAACCGTCCTATATTGTAGTGTCATAAGTAATACCTCCTACATGAGTATATGTTACATTTCCTATATTGTAATGTAACATATAATATAGGACGGTTCCTTTGGAACCATCCTATATTGTAGTGTGAACCGTCCTATATTAGTATATTATTTATTTAATCGTGTTATACGAGTCGTGTCGTGTCGACTTGTTTAATAATCGTGTCGTATTCAGGTTACGGATTTTTGACATGATTATTATGCGGGTCGTGTTCGTGTCGACCTAAACTCGAAGCGTGTCGTGTTCGTGTGGACACAAACACAACCCGCCAACCCGAATTGCCAGGCCTATATCCATCTTACTTCTTTTTTTTTTCATGTTCTTTCAACATGGTAAATTATAGCGTACACAAGTACTAGTGGGCCCACTGTTTCAATGATCCAAAGTTCCAAACCATTAGTTGGGACAGCTCATACTGCAGTTGACATAAACGTTCTTCACTTATTCACTTATAGATGACTCCAACACGCTTGATTTGTTGCCCAATACAAAACATGGCCTTTAGATTCTCAGATCGTCCGTTTCAAGGCCAAAATCAGAGGCATGCATATTGGCTTGCTTGTACGAGCCCTAACTCATAATCTTGCCTTGCCACTACTTTTCAACTGCATGGCTCAACTAAAAATTCTGCATTTTATAGTCCTATAAAGGGTAGTTTTGGTGGACGAAGCTCCCGCCTATGTAGGGTTCGGGGAAGGGGCGGACCAAAAGGCCTAAAGTACACAGCTTTACCTTGCATTTTGCAAGAGGCTGATTCTACACCTTGAATCTGTGACCTTAAGGTCACGTGACGACAACTTTTACCATTGCGCCAAGGCTTTCCTTCACATTATATAGTCCTATAAAATCTAAAATTCAAAGTTGTGCACTACGAATCACATTTTTATGGCGGATATTTCTGACCTATTAAGAAACTCTCACACATGTCGACTCTTAATTTCGGACTAATGTATCTTTTCAAGTTTGATTGTTTTTTAGCGAGTAAAGAAATAAAAGCAAACCACACATTCGCCAACAAAATTTCGTATTAAACTATTTTTGAGTTTGAATTTTGTATAAATTCTACTGTTAAATTGAAATTGCAGGAAACCAAGTCTGCTTGGGATTAATCTTTATAAAGCGATTTCATCAACCAACAAATTTTTGAATGATACCGGCCGGATTTCATCGTATCTGTGTATTTATATGGTGGACCTTCTCGGGGCAAAGGTATCTCGTGCACGGAGCGTCTATAGTGGGAAAACTTCTTGCCTGGAGATTTTATTTCTTCCTAGGTGAGGGATTTGACTTCGACCACTTTCTCTTCTCCATCCACGATCAAGACAAAGAAGACAAAGAAAAATGGAGAAGAAAAGCAAGATGGAAAGCTAAAGAACAGTGACAGGGATACCGGTATCTCGAGAAATCCGATCGCTAAAAAAATGCCACAAAAAGGCCCGGTGAACGCGTAGAAGAGCAAAGAAGGAAAAATGAGGCCTGTGTCTCCAATTGAATAGACATCATACGCTAAAAAATTCGAGTGTAGCAACGGATCAACGTGCAAAAATCTGAGCGGACCAGCTCCAAAGTTGATTTTAGAAAAATTGGAACTAAAGGAACCGTTATGCAGTACAAGAAGAAATTCGAATATGTGTGAACATCTATGCACCAAATTCTAAAATCACTTGCACCATCTAAGTTCTTTCCCACCAGCGGGTCCACCATGATGCAGGATCTGAGTCTTGCACGAACCTTCTTTTCAGAGGTAGCTCCACCATGAGGCAGAATCCGAATCTTGCACAAACCCATTTTTTGAAGCCGGAACCCAAATCTTGCACCAACTCTCCTTTTAGAGGGGGGCCTGACTCTTGCACCAACTCTCTTCTTACAGGAGGGTCCACCATGAGGCGAAACCTGAATTTTGCACAAACCCTCTTCTTAGAGGCACCCACTAGGAAGAGAACCTGAATCTTACACAAACCCTATTTTCAGAGGCAAGGCCACTATGAGGGGGACCTGAATCTTGCACAAACCCTCTATTCAAGGGCAGGTCCATAGTAAGGCATGACCCAAATCTACACAAATGCTCCTTTTATATGTGAGCCTACCATATGATAGGACCCAAACCTTTAAAATTATAAGTTTTCCACCAAAACTAGGAGGTGGAACCCAAACCTTGAATTGAAACCATCCTCCTTTCAGAGGCGCACCCGTAAAAGCATGCTTGGCATTTTCACTCAACTTTTTCCCTCTCCTCTAGCAATGCAAAATTTGCGTCCGAACCCTCTTTTCAAAGGTAGGACCAGAATTTTGCACCCAAACCCCGTTTTCAGATGCGGGTCCCATGTAAAATAGTACTCGAAATCCTTCTTTTTTCCCTAGCAAATCTTGCCGGAACTATCTTTCTTTTGACTTTTCATCTTGGACCGGAGGATGACACTTTCGATAGTGATTTTGTCACTACAATTCCCACCAAACCAAAGGGAAGCACCCTTGATTTGGACTTGCATCACTTGTCTTGCACGAAACCAAAGGGAAATAACCGGGTTTCGACTTGCTTTTCAGCACATACTTTTTAACACTCACTTTTAACACATGCTTTTATGCTCTTGATGCAAAAACAAATTTCAAAATATCCTGGCACATTTTGTTTTCACTTTTCAACAATTCAGAAGCTTTTAGCCCATTGATAAGAGTAATTGAACTCAATGAGTCAACGACGGGGTTCCAACAGAGGGCTTAAACCTAAACGATGAAGGAGTGCAAGCACGAGAAAAGATGGATACAGTGGACCCTAAAAAGGTTACCATTTTCGCCCTTAACAAAACCCCTTGGTCAAAGAGGTTCATCTGTAGACACTTAATTTTGGGCTCCACCAATCATCTTAGGCCAACTTCTATTTTCCAATAAGTCCCCATTTCATTGGAGGGATCTTCATTTATATTGGAAATATCAAGCCAATAGACAAAAAAGCATTGGGTATTGCTATTTTTCTTTCTTTTCTTTCTGTTTTTTTAAGTAGGCTGAAGCCTTATTTCATTGATGAGTACCCCTCAAAACAAGGAGTCCAAAAAATACAAGCAAAATCAAACTATACTCAGATAAGGATAACCAATTGCATCAAATCTCAAAAGACCTTATCGCAATTAGGGTCAATCACATGAATCTTGTTCCTTCATTCCCTTCAATTAAGTGTCATGGCCTCATTTAGTCCCAAAGCTTTAAAATCTTTTCTCACCACTTTTATCTATGTTCTTTTGGGCCTTCCACTTACCATTTTAGAACATTCAACTTGGATCACCTCACTTCTTCTAACTGGTGTCCTATTGGACTATGTTGACTAGTCCAAACCATTTAAGTCTAATCTTCCCATCATGTTACCTATTGGTGCTACTCTTAAGTTTCCTCTAATGTTTTCATTTCTAATTCTATCATTTCTTGTGTTGCCACTCATCCATGTCAACATTTGCATCTTATATACATGTTGTTCCTTAACTGCCCAATACTCTGATCCGTAGAGCATGGTTGGCCTTATAATCATCCTATAGAAATTTTCTTTCAATTTAAGTGGCATCCTCTGATCACACAAAACTCTAGAGGTGCATCTCTATTTGTTCCAACCTGTTTGGATTGTCTGGGTAACCTCATTCTCAATCTCTCCACTCTCATGAATTCTCGATCCCAAGTATCGGAAGTATTCTGTTAGGGGGACTTCTTGGTTATCAATCTCTACTGGTGCTCCACTCCCTCTCATCTCCTTACTAAAATTGCATTCCATAGACTTTGTTCAAACAATTTTAAATCCTTTAGCTTCTAATGCATCTCTACATAACACTACTTATATGTTTATGCCCTCTTTTGTCTCATCAATCAAAACTATATCATCTACAAGTAACATGTACCATGGAATTTCCTCATGCAAATGTATTATTAACTCATCCATAACCAATGTAAAAAGGTACAAGCTTAATGTCAATCTTTGGTGCAATCCTATAGTGATAGGAAAACCATTGGTCTCTTCACTAGTGGTCCTAATGTTTATTATTGCTCTCTCAAACATGTCTTTAATTATGTTTATATGCCTCCTGAAACTCCTTTCTTGTCCAACACCCACCATATTAAATTAACTCTCTAGGAATCCCATCATTGGCTTTTTTTAAGTCAATAAAGACCATGTGGAGGTCCTTCCTCATCTCCCTATATTTCTCTATCAATTGTCTAAGCAGGAAAATAGCTTTCATGGTAGACCTCCTAGGCATGAAACCAAATTGGTTCTCTAATACATCTATCTCATGCCTTAGCCTCTTCTCTATTGCTCTTTCAAACAGTTCCATGGTATGGCTTACAAGTTTGATCTTGTGGTAATTAGTATAACTCTATATGTTTCCTTTATTCTTGTAAATTTGTGCAATAGAGCTCTTCCTCCATTCATTTGACATGCACTTTGATTTTACAATCTTGTTAAACAATTTTTTCTACCAAACTAGCTCAGTATCTCCCAGATACTTCCAAACCTCTATTGGTATACCATCAGGCCCCAAAGCCTCTCTTGATTTCATCTTTTTCAAGGCCTCTTTCACTTTAGGTATTCTAATCCTACTATCATATCTATAATGCCCAACGTTATTTGGGTTTATGGTACTTTCAATCCCTATATTCTCAAGGTAATTGTCATTCAGCAATTTTTGAAAGTAACTTTCCCATCTATGTTTGATGTAGTCATCATTGACTAGTACCCTTAGGTCATCACTTCTAATACACTAAATGTGGTCTAAGTCCTTAATTTTCCTCTCTTAGTTTTACGAGTTTAAACACATCTTTCTCACCTTCTCTTAATCCTAATCTATTCTAGAGATCATCATATGGCTCTAGTTTAGCCTTACTTACTACTCTCTTAGCAACCATTTTAGCATTCTTATACTCCACCACTAAGTTTCCTTGTTGGTTGCCTTTTACCTTTAGATACTCCTAGGGCAACTTTTGTCACTTTCTTAATGGACATGGCCATATTAGTCTATATGGTGTTTACTTTTGTTTCATCATTCTAGTTTCCTTATACTATCAACTTGTTTGTAAATGATGCCATCTTCTCTCCTTTTAAGTTCTACCACTTAGTTTATGGACACATATTAAGTTAATTTCCTTTCTTCCATACTTTAATGTGGATATCCATAACCATTAATCTATGTTGACATTCATAAGTAGGGAAAAGTCTATTTAGCTTTTATGTGGTCCACTGTTAAAGGTTAGTAAGTGTTCATCCCTCTTCTTAAAGCATGCGTTTACTGTGGCTATATTGTATACTATGCAAAATCGAGTATAGCTTTCCCCATCTCATATCTTTCTCCAATACCACCCCCCGATGTACCCTATCAATATCCTTCTTTTTCTTTTCTTACATGAACATTAAAATTTACTCCTACAAATATCCACTATGTGTTGGGAATGTATTGCATGTCTCCTACCATATCTTCCCAAAACTGCATCTTGATTCAATCCTCTAACCCTATTTTGTGATGCATATGTACGAATGGCATTTATGATATTATTTCCTAGAATAAGTTGTATTAGAATAATTCCATCACTGATTCTTTTAATGTATACAACTTTATCTTTTAATTATTTATCTACCATTATCCCTACACCATTTCTATTACTATCCTTTCCTACATACCAGAGCTTATACCTATAGATTTCTCTAGTTTTAGCTTCTTTCCACTTGGTTTCTTGGATACAAGTGATGTTGACTCTCCTACATTTCATCATATCCTCTAACTCTAGACTCTTACATGTTAATACACCTATATTCCACTTAGCAGTACAAATCTTGTTCGATTGACCTAGTGTATTTACTTATGCCCTTTTCAAATAGTGTGAGAATCCATGCATACTTTTCACCACACTTGGGTTTTGATGTAGCGTGTCCCTTTTGAGGGGATGCTCTAGCAGCCCTTGCCTATTTTCATTACACTCAGGATTTGACGTAGCATTGCTTCCTTGTTCATTTTTCACTTCATCTAGGATCCTATGTAGATGTTGCTTATAGGGAAAACCTTGGCTTGAGGGAATGTTATAAATCTATTCATGCATGGGGTTTGCCATGGGTTTTCCTTATCGGTTGGCACTTGATGCAAAACCCTCCTCGTTTATTCGGGCTTGGGACCGGCTGCTATAAAACTATATCGAACTAAAACTACATAGGCATAGTTTCATAGGAAGGATTAATAAGTAAATAATTTCTCTCTACCCCTTGTCTAGCTAGGCTATCAACCACTTGAGTACCTTCTCTAAATATGTGTTTAACTTAGATGCCAATCCTTGTCATTAGTTCCCTAATGGTATTAATATGAGGTAAAGGATCCATGGTGGCTTCCCCACTCCCTTACACCATTGAAATACCAAGGAAGAATTAGATTTTTATGCATACATGATATATTCTATATCTTATGCAATCACTCAAACCCTCCACAAGACTTAACATTTTAGCTCTATTGTTGGTCCCCTCCCTAGGTCCATACCTGTCATAAGAAACAAGCATCTTGGCCTTATGATATCACATAACACCTCCACCCCCATATGGCCCCAAGTTATCTAATGAACTCCCATCAATATTCAGTTTCTAGTGCCCCTCTTCCAAAGCCTCCCACTTAATATTATTAACTTTCTAAAAAGAAGACAATATACTATCACACCTTGCAAGGTCTCCACTATGTACCGCTGCTCCAAGACAACTCAACATCAATAAACTGATCTTAGCTCAATAGAATGCTCTGAGACTCTTTTCCTAGCCATCTTCCATGTACACCTCACTATTCAATAATGCCATGAATAATTCCAAGTATCAATCATCTCATGGCCCCTAGTAAGTTAAAGTAAGTACCCTTATCATACCACCATTTTGTGATAGCAATCCAGTTAAGACCATTTAGTATTTGCACATTAAGAACATTTGAATGGCAGCCCGAAAGTCTTGATGTAATATCATTATGTCTTAGAACATAGTTAACTGAATCCACTTGGCCATTTAAACAGCACCCACACTTAGAAGCTAGTGGGATACCAACTGCAAGCAATCTCTTCTCAATAGGAAAATAGTTTTGTATTGCTCTTCAAGTAAACAATTTTAGGTTCAGAGGAAGGTTTTGCATCAATACAACTTTATGACAAAAGGAAGAATCCTTTGGTGAATAGATGTGCTTTCTAGTTGACTTTCATGAGAACTCTCTCTTAGTAGTAAATGACCAAATCACTTCATCCTCCCTATCCCATAACTTCAAATCTGTCCCCAATAATTTTTTTTTTACCAAATTTGCCCCCACAAGTTCTATTATACATTGTTTATTCCATTCCCTTTTTAGACAAGACATCTTTCAATATCAACTTTTGATATCCAAAGAATGGAATTTGGCTAGCTAGCCCCCTTATATCGGACCACTCAGTATTTTAAAAAGAATAATCACTTCTACCAATTACCCGTCGACTATTCTCAATCACTAATGAGAAATATTTTGTAATAAACTTCCATGAAACATTAGCAAAAGAATTGGTAGGAACATACCATAGCTCCTTATCTTGCCACAAATACTTTCTTCTAAAGTATCTAGCAAGCAAAGAGTCCTCCAAGTGGAACCTCTATGCTACCTTTATTGCCAATGATTTATTCACCACCCCCAATTCCACCAGTCCAAGGCCTCATTCCTCTTTTGGTATACTAATTGTCATCCAAGATCTCCAATGCTTCTTAAACCTACTTTACTCCTCTTCCTAGAAAAAGTTTGCAAACAAATCATGAATTCTATCAATCACTAGCTTTGGCTTGGGAAGAATAGATAAGATATGGATAGGGATGCTACTCAACACTTGCTTTATTAAAAGAATTCTACTTTCCCACAATAATAACTTTCTTTTCCACGATGATAGCTTTTTCT
The DNA here is from genome assembly GCA_035236585.1 of Warburgia ugandensis. Taxonomy (NCBI): domain Eukaryota; kingdom Viridiplantae; phylum Streptophyta; class Magnoliopsida; order Canellales; family Canellaceae; genus Warburgia; species Warburgia ugandensis. The sequence goes on along the minus strand of CP141130.1, from coordinate 27,503,650 downwards.
AGATCTTCTAGATTAATTTCTCAAAGTGTATGATGATTAGTCTCCCCCTATTCAAATAAGCCCTTATGTAAGTAGTAGGTAATGATCCTCCCATGTATCTTGGTGTCTTCAATAGAATCTGTCTTCTCGTCTTAGATTGTTCTGATGAGAAAATCATTTCAAATTTCTAGGCATTTATCAGTTGACCTGATGACACTAAGTACTATTCCAAAAGTTTCCCAAGGTTCTGAACTGAATGCTTAGTCTCTTGGAGGAAGATCAATAAATCACAGCATAAATGAGGTGCGTGATAGTCTATTTGGACCCACTCTTGAATACACAAATCCTCTCATTAAACCTGCTCTTGTATACACCAATCCTCGCATTAGTCTCTGCTTCCTTTAGACTCCTAGATAATAGTTCTAGTGCAATAAAAAATAGATAAGGGGAGAAGTGGTCCCCATGTCTCAGGCCCCTCTTATCCTAAAAACATACCATGGATACCTCCATTCAAACAGAGGGAGAACCAAAAAGATAAAATGCATTACTCAATTAGAGAATACCATCTATCACAAAAAACCAAAGGCATCCATAATTCCCATTAAGTAGGACAATAGCACTCTATTGTAAGCCTTTGCCATATCCACCATAGTTATTTTTGTTTAATGTACTAGTGAGGTCCTGGGTGATCAAAATCTGATCAAGTATACTTCTACATTTGATAAATGCCCCTTGCTCATTACAGATTAACCTTGGAAGCAAGCTAGCCACATGGTTAACAATCACTTTGGCCATAATCTTGTATGCAACATTGCACAAAGATATTGGTCAAAAGTCTTCAATGTTTATTGGGTTATCACATTTAGTGACCATGACAAGTAAAGTAGCACCAAGAGCCCTTGAAATAACTGCATCCAAAAACAAGTCTTTTGTAGCTTCCACCATATCTTCCTTAATAATCTCTCATGAATAAGAGAAAAAAGCTCATCCAAAACCATCTGGACTAGGACTAGAGTTCAGATGAATAGATCTAATAGCCATCATTAATTCTTGCTCACATGGATCAGCCATCAAGGCATTATTATCAAGTTTGTTTATTATACTCTGTATAAATTTCCTTCATACATAGAGGAGAATTCTTGATCTGATGCTAGTAAGTCTTCATAAAACTTAATAACAGCCTTGCTAAATGTCTTCTAACCACTAACCACTAACCACTTCCCCTTCTACCCCACTTAACTCCAAAAGAAACTTCCTCTCTACCTTGAGATACTGGATGTTCCTCTCTCCTTCTATCAACCAACCTTGCTTTGCCTTTTGTTGAAGAATGCCAACTCCCTAGTTAACAACTCATCAAGTTCCATTTGTTGGGCTAAGAGGGCATCATCTTCTTGGTGACCATGATACATTGCCTCCTCCAAGGCCTCAACTTCCAGTTCTACTCTACTAATCTAATCTAGAATAAAACCACAGGTTGATTTATTCCATGCCTTAAATACTACCTTTAACCTCTTTAACTTAGCCACCAATTTAATTATGACCCTACCATAGCAAGGAGATAAGCACATGGAAGAAATCTAGGTGCCTATCCCACAAGGGGGAGCAGGTGCTTGAATTTGTTTAGTACAAGGGGCAATGGGGTTGGTTTTACAATAGAGGTGTAGGGTTGGGTTTACGAAGGGGCATTATCAGGTTTACAAAGGGAGGCAGTAGAGTTGCTGTCAAGTGTTTGGTTTCTAGTAGGGCAGGAATTTGTTTATGTCAAGGTGTGACAGGGTTAGGTTTATGGCCAAGGCATTGTTAGGTTTATGGAAAGAGGAGGTAGGCTTGCTGTTGGGTGAAAGATGTTACTTTATTATTCCATTTCAAGAAATGCTACTTATGAAAATAGTTGAAAAGTCACCCAAATTGGAGCATGTGCCTCAATACATGCATCTCTTCTTTAAAAATAATGAATACTTCCCCACTAGGCCACCCATCCATAGTTTTGAAGTATTCCATCAAAAAATTAAGGCGTAAACCCCAAAGCGGCTTACCCATGTATGAAAAAGTTCAATAGACATGCACCAAAAACCTAGAAGAATCCAAAAAAGTTGGCTCCCAAAGTAAATTGAGGTGCACTCCCCAATTTCATGAGAAATAATTGTGCACCCCCACAAATGCAATTGTACACTTGTCTCTCTGTGAAAATTTCATTAGAAATGAGTTGTGTGTACCAGTCAAAAATTTCTACATATGAACCAAAAATTTTATGTTTATGAAAATATTTTTGCAATAAAAAACATCTAAAATTGGTGTTCTTTAAGATGGAAAAAAGAAGACTATTTTCATAAAACCATCTTAGTAAAAAAAAATTTATGATAGAAAAAACCATCTTAAAAAATCATGCTTAAGAAGACGGTTGTAGGTAACTATCTTAAAAAATACCAATTAAGAAGTTGGTTAAGGGTAATCATCATTAAAAATCCCAATTAAGAATAAATTTATAGAAACTATCTTAAAAAGATAGTTAGAGTAATTTTCTTAAAAAATCATGATTAAGAAGTTGGTTTTGGAAAACTGTCTTAAAAAATGTAGAGTTAAGAAGAGGGTTCTTCAAACCCATCATAAAAGATATAGAGTTAAAAGTATGGATAGATAAATTGTCTTAACAAATTAACATTCAAGAAGATTATTTTTGGAAAATCATCTAAAAAAATGTACCTTTCAAGAGGGTTTTCCAAAACTATCTTTAAAAGTTACTTATAACACATGATGTCATAAAGCTCTTTTCTTTCTTGTATTCCATCTATCAATGGTCTTCATCCAGCAACATCATACTACATACATATCCTGAAGCTCATCTAGGTGTAGTTTTGCTCTAGCTAGCTTCAAATAATAGAATTGAATTGAATTTACGTACATTTTATCTTCAAACTCATATTATCTTGGCCTATCGAAGTGCGTAATTCTTCCTTGTTTGTCTCATGTATTATTTGCATGATTATGGTTAGAAAATTCCTTTCCTAAAGTTTGTCATCCTACATAAGAATCTTTTATAATTGCAATAATCTTTCTATCCCAACCTAAAGTTGAAAAGGCTCCATGCATTTGTATAGGTATTTTGTAATGTTTTCTTTGCACACTTATTGTTTGCTAAAATGCCTAACCAATTTCATTAATCTTTCTTGTCTAAAAAATCTTCACACACATTTGAGCTTCAATCTTTTAACAAAATAGACAAATATGCTTAGATGACCGTAACAAGATCATTAAGAGAATGAGATAAGGGAACAAAAAAGTTCAGAGAATTGCAATTAGGGCAGAGGGTGATTATCTCACATGTGTTTTCCTTGCTTGAAATCTAGCACCCTAAGAATTGTAGGTAAATTGAGAGAACATTTGCGCTTAAATGGAGTTTATGAAAGCTATCACACCTAGATTTGGCATGGAGAAAAAATTTCTCATGGGCCCTTGACTAGGGAAAAAAGATGTAAATATGAAGACATTGTAGGAAGTATTGTATACAGTATAGCTACATCATGTTTTAAGATGCATACAATGACTTCCAAGATAAATAAGAACAATTCTAAAATACATTAGATAAAGCCAATAAGCCATTGATCCTTGGGTGTATAGATCATACTAAGTTTTTGTGGTAATGAAACTATATAACGTGAAATCGAGATTTGATTTTTCAAATCAAGGTTTTATAGTAGTCTTGAATGTGGTGGGTAAAATGGTACTAAGGAGAATAAACTAACAAGGTCCATATGGGAGGGAAAGAAAACCCTAGCTGTATTAAAGTTAAAGTATGAGAAATTGCATGCTTGTTTCGATGACTGCATGTTGTACACAAAGGAGCATGAGGATAAGTTACATGCCCAACTCGTGGACAATCAAGATGGAAGTTGAAGAAGAATTCAATTGAGTACATGAAAGACAAGCCAACAAAGATCCTATGGTATTTTTTCCTTATTTCAAGGTTCAAAAGAATATTTTTTGTTATAAAAATAGTGAAGGAACTAGTGTGGCACGCAAGGTAAAGATTGGCTAATAACTATTCATGCCATTCAGCACCTAGCTTGGAAGGTCATAGACTACTTGTGGCTCGATTTTGAAGAAGAAGCTAGAAACATATGATTTGTAGTATTTATAAAAGAAATTAATCCTCACAGTTCTATGAGTAGTAGGTATAGTTGTTGGCTTAATATAATGGTTTGCTATAACCTCCCATCATTGACATGCATGAAGAGGAAGTTCACATTGTTAACTATATTGATATCAGGTCCCAAGCAACCAGAGAACAACATTGACATGTACTTGGCTTCGTTGATCAAAGATCTTAAGATATTATGGGATAAAGGATCTAAACTTACTATGCATACAAGAAAGAGTCTTTTACCCTATATGCCATATTATTGTGAACAACAAGTGACTTCCCTAGATATGATCATTTGGCAGGACACATCTTGTAGAGATACAATGCTTGTTCTATCTGTAGTGATAAAACTTCTGCCATATGGCTTAAACATTACATGAAGACATTCCTAGACCACATAATATGGTTGCAAGGGAACCATCTATACTGGTTTAAAAGGGGAAATTTAATGGTAGTGTTGAGACAAGGATATCTTTAATGATATTGACCAAATGACAAGTACTGTAATAGGTTGAAAACGTTAATGTCTTATGGAAACAGAAGAAAGTAACTAAACATATATTTGGTAGTAACTCTAAAAGTTGTTGGAAGAAGAAGTTAATATTCTTTGAACTTGTGTATTAGAAATCCTTGTATGTGATATGCTTAATACCATGCACATTGAGAAGAATGCATATAAAAGCTAGACCGATACCTTGCTTGAAATGTTAGGAAAAAATAAAGGATGAACTTGTAGGTTGAATGGATCTTATGAATGTGAGTTTGAATAGAAGGTTAGATCCATAGGATAGGGGTAGCCTAAGAATATACTAGCTTAAAGAAAATTACATGCTCAACAAAGATAAAAAAAGTAGTGTGTAAAACCATGTTGGAGCTTTAAGTCCTAGACAACTACTCTTCAAACTGTAAAAACATTGTCTTCATGAAAGACCTAAAACATTTAGGGCAAAAATTACACAATTTCCATGTACTACTGCAACAACTCCTGCTGTAGCAACATGCTAGGTGATATCAGATAAATTTAGAGGATCTATTATAAAATTTTGATACTTCTTCAATGTTTTATGCAAGAAGGTGGGGGATGCGTCAAAATTATAAGAGTTCCTAGACTATCTAGTGACAACCTAGTGTGAGCTTAAGACAATCGTTTCACCATCCTTATTTAATATCATAGTACACTTAATAATTCACCTCATTAATGAAGTCAAACCCTGTGAGCTGATTTATTTGTAATGGATGTACTCGTTTGAGAGGTGCATGAAAGTTTTAAAATCGTATGTATGAAATCATAATTGGCCATAGGGGTGTACCACTAAATATCATATTGTAGAAGAAGCAATGGAGTCTTATATAGAGTATTACTAGGAGTAGATGTTATTAGAATCCCAAGAAAGAAACAATCAGGTGAAGTTGATGTGCCAAATTTGGTGAACCTCTCGCAAGCAGTCGTGTAGCAACCATTCAACATAAAGAATAGGACCAGGCACACCTTTATGTCTTATTAAATGACATTGTTAAAGTTCATCCATACATTGAGAAGGTTGACACATACCACCCACACACTCTCTCTAGTTTTTGACATTTTTCTCTATTTTGTTTGTATAAGTCAAGGATAATAGTTTGCTTTACATCTCTTCATTGTGGTGAGCACATCGACTTCTTGTAAACAAGGTATCCAAGTTTGGCAAAGAAACAGAAGTGGTTGCAATATGAGTACTATGACACCTTCACTACTTGACTTTGTTAGAAGGCAAAATGAATTAATGCTTTGTTCACTTATTATTAATTTCATACATGTACTAATTTATTAGATTATAACAATCATCCCATTTTATACTTAGTTTTAAGATTAGTGAGATGTTCCAAGTCATTATATGTGTGTGTATTAGAATCCTTATGTTGGATGGTGATGGGACCACAACCAAAAGTAGTAAAACATATTGGATATACCATCAATGTTTATCACTTTTAAACAATAGATCATGGTAACTCAGGAGTGTAATAGAATGTTGGGGTCAAGTTGGTTGCTAATGCTACTTTCTTTTAGTTCAAAGGACAACAACCTAATTGTTGCAAATGATAATTATTATTGGGTTATACGAGAGACATGGGCACTGGATTATACTTGTAAAAGTATGTTTGGGTCTAAATATAATTGTTTGGAACACAAGAAAGACAATATCATAATTGATGCATCTGGATTGACATTGGTTGACCTTAATAAGATTGTTTATAAAAATAATCAGTTTATTTAGGCATCTTAAGCGAAATAGGTATCTTATGTAAAGACAAATGTGATACAAGATGGTCAATTATTTTCTCATCCTCCATGACAGACTTATGATGAAGATGACATAGGCTATATTGTAATAGATTACCCTTGTAGTATTAAAAAAATGCCATCAATTGATGTAATAGGTGAGAATGAGATGGATTATGCATGTGATACTAGTGAGAATGGTGCTTGGGTAATAATTTGTAATTTTTGATATGTGTAGTCAAAAGGATGGTTAATTAGGAGTTATCCTAAATTTGTATGTTTCTTGTCTTATTTTTATTTATGTATTTGTGATTATTTAATAGCAATTCACTATATATATATATTCATCCATAGTTATATATGACGTAGGTTTGTTAAGAACAACCTAACCCAAGAAGTTGTTGGAAGGAGTTAAAAATTTGTAATTGTTTTGGAAGAAATCAAGAAGATAGTTTTTAAAAGCCATCTTAAAAATAGTAGAAAACAAGAATATTTTTGAAATCCATTACAAATCACGTCTTTCCTTTTCTCTTGTGATCTCCTCTTCTCCAAATCCTAGACATTGTAGTCGATCATCTCCATCCACCTTTGAGTTTTCTCCTAAGAAGAAGAAAAAAGAAAAAAGAAAATGGTGGAGTCTGATTGGCTCTCTTCGTGAGACCGATAGTTTTTCTTCACCTTAGTTCTATGGCTAATTTGTGATTAGAAATCCAAATATAGATATGTCAAAGCTCAATAAGGTAGGCCATTTTTTTTATAATTCTTGATTTAGAGCATATTTAGTCATGATATAGGTCATGTATAGATCATTATCATGATAATGTAGTTAGATTTGGAGCTTGGTTGTATAGATTGAGTGACTTTAAGACTCCTTTTGAGATGAGAAACATAAAGAAGAGGCCAGTTGTTAGTCATTTAAAGGCCTTCATGAATAAAGCTAATAGAAAATTGTATGGAAGTCAAGGTACAGATGCTTTAGTTGTGAACTCAACAAAGTATGCAATGAGTGCTAAGATTGCTTTGGTAGAAAGGTTGAGGGAACCCATGCCCTGTCAAGGTAGGAAAGAGTTGACCACTTGGGCACAAAAAGCTATACAAAGTTCAAATCATGAGGCAGTGGTTGTTCCAGCTTCGTAGAGGAAGAGAGTGGCTGTAGCTCTAAGTAAAATAGAGAGAAGACTAATTTATCTTTCTCCTATACCTCTGCACTCAAATGGCTTAGCGATTGATGCTGTTGGCATGTGTTAAGGAACATAAGTATGCTTTTATTATTAGTTTTCTTTTGTTAATTTTGTCTTCCCTATAATGATGGAGGATAGATATTTCATTATATTCAAGACATACAAAATACAAAAACAAACAATGTTTAAGAAGATTAGTTTGATGCCAAGCTTTAGCAACAAAAGACCAGGTGAGTGTGATGTGAGCTAAATACTAAGAGTCTAGATTTTAGTAATTTTCAATGAGATTTTGATTAAATTCATGTTTGATTTTGGTTATAAGTGCCTTGATATTTGATTTAATTATGTAATTTCTCTGAATTAGTATGAGATGTTTGATTGGGTTGATTTTATAGGAATCTCATTTCTAGTCACGAATTTGAATATTGATCTCTCAATTTTGTGCTAATTACACTTAGTTATGATCTTTGAATCTTCAATTGTGAAATATGATTTTGTTGTAATATATTGGCATCTCTAATTTTGTTATTTTGATTAAATTCTAAAAATTATATGGAAATAAATTATGTTAAATAAATTATGTTTGACTATTATACAATTTGATTTGATTTATGATTTACATGTATATTTAGGACCAATTTGTATCTGGTTTTGACGCGTGATCATTGTTGATCCAAGTTCTAGTTTTGACATGTGATCTATGTTTATCACATTTTTAGTTTGATGCTTGATCTACATTGATCAGCAATTTAGTTCTTATTCATGTTTTTATTATTTGCAAGCTTCTAATTATTAAATGTCAGGTATTTTAGAATGTTTATTGTGAAGTGAATTATCATAGGCAAGATAAAATATTAGCAAGTATGATTGTATGTTTTCTCATTTATTTAGCATTTTTTCATCTTCGACCTAGAGGATTACTTTTGCCTTTGGTTTTTGTGTTGGTGTTTTGATATGTTTGTGATCGTTCAAGTTATGAAAAAGAAATTCTACTTCTCCAACTCCTTAATGTCATTAAATGTTTCTTTATATTTCAAGTGTCAACATCATTCCTACGTGTTTAGCTCTTTCAATTTGGCTAAGGATATACTTTATTGTTCAAAATTCCTAGAATGTTGGTCATATTTCCAATAAATAGTAGGGAAACTAAGTCATTATTTATATTTTAGAATGTGAAATGATGGCTTATCAGATGAATCACATAGCATGGGTTAAATGCATAAGTTCAAAAAACAAAGGAGACTCTCTAGATTTTTTGTAGAAATAAAGGGTTTATTTTAGAGACAAAACTTTTATTTTTAAATTCAATATGTGGATTTGATTTCATTGTCTTCTTGTTTTCCATCTAAGTATGTTACATAGAATAGTGAAATATATATATATATATATATATTTATTTATATATGAAGAGGAGCCTTGGCACAACGGCAAAAGTTGTCATCATGTGACCTTGAGGTCATGGGTTCAAGGTGTAGAAATAGCCTCTTGTAAAAAATGTAAGGTAAGGCTGCCTACTATAGGCCCTTGTGGTCCGCCCCTTCCCCAGACCCGGCATAGGTGGGAGGTTTGTGCATTAGGGCTGTCCCTTTATATATATATATATATATATATATATATATATATATATATATATATATATATATATATAAAAGAGAAATTTAAAGGAAATAAAAGATGTTTTCTAGTAATAGTAAGGGGCAAGAGATAAGTAACTATGCTTCACCCTATATCGATTACCTTTGTTGCATGGTAAGAAGCATAATTCCCGTTACTATTAATGATAAAAATATGTCACCAAATATTCAATATGGGAGATGGTAAGAGTATATAAATGCTCTTTCTATATATGATAGTATGTAACTTATTTTGTTATTTCTAAGTAAACTAACATGGTTATTTCTCTAATAGTAAGTGGTTAGACATGTCTACCCTTTTATCACTTGAATATGTATAGAATCATTTATGGAATTAATCATGTTTAATAATTAAATTGTGTAGGAAGAGTTGACCTAAGAAATCGCATCTAAAGGTCTTTAAGAAGCACTACTTCAAAGGATGACATCGTGTACAAGGAATTGGGCAATAAAGAGGAGCACCCTAGTTGAGCAAGTGGCCAAGGGAACAATGTTATTCCTTCCAAATCTTTCATTGAAAAGTACCTAAAGTGAATGATGAGGAAGTCTACTAGCAACTTAAAGAACATCACCAAATAAGCTGCGCAAGAAGTTAAAGTGGATACAATTAGGGCTTTGTAGTGTATGAGACATTCAGAGCTATCTTCTTCTAGCCTTAAACCCCAATCGCATGTTCTCTAATTGCAATTCTCTTATAGAAGAAGATCATGAAGAGCAACAATTGCTTCTGAAGGAAAATTCTTGGCCAATGAGGTATATATGTAGACTTGTTTACTTTTCATTGGCCAATTAGTCATCCTACCCCATCCATTCTTATGTATCCAATATTTCTAATCTATAGGTCAATGCCTGTTGGCCTTGAATACCATTGAAAACATTGTTGTTGTTGGTTCATGGTATTAGGTTGGGTCTATATTTTTGGAAAATTAGTTGAAATCACACACTAAGTATCACGCATTACTAAGGCTTATTAAGAGGATGCTCACCTAACATTTTTTGATACTGGATGATAATGTTTGTATTGTTGGGAATGCCATTAGGTATCATGTCCCTTGGTCAGAGCCAATACATCACTATTATTGGTTTCGATCAAGAAAACGATGTAAAGTATTCCAAAAATTGCTATCAAGTTAATACTGATAGTATCAATCAATACTAATGATTATTACTATTGGTATAGGCCAATACTACCAGTATTGACCTCCAGTTTTTGAAGAAAAAAATTAAAGTTTGTTTTTAAACTTGTTCATACATGCCAGTAATGGTTGTAGCACTATTACATACTATGAGAACCCCAAACTAGAATGTGACCTTAAATTGTACTAACATCTAAGGGTGAAATCAAACTAATTGGGGAATAATTGATTTTGCAACTATTCTAGTGAAGCAAGAATTATAGTCCAAATTTTTGGAGATTCAAATCAAGATTAAGAGGGTTTGAGGAAATCCAAAAACTTTGGTAGAGATTGTAGCCACCTAATGGAGGATGGAGGAGGAAGATTATCATGTGAATTCTCATGTGATTATTGCTAAGTCAAGGTAAAGTTTAAATTTGAATTCAAACTCTTAGGTGCAATCACTTGAGTTAGATCATCCTATGGGTTTGGAAGTAAACATGGGTACCTATCACCTAGGTTGTCTATTCCTTTATGGTGAGCTGATGACTATCGTATACTTAAGTTAAGTAAAGAGCAAAGTTTCACTCGATAGAGTCCAAACTTAGCATTGTCCATAGAAATAGAGGACTCAATTCCTTGAAGAAAAACTTGAAAAACCTATCTATACTTAACAAGACCATGAGCTATTAATAATTGTTATGCTTTTGGATGATGAAAATGTATTCATGAACCAAAAAGCTCTAGTAGGAAAGCGAAACCACTTAGGTGGTATTTAAAGTGTTCAATTAATTTTGGCTTTGTAAAAACCATCATCATTATCAAAGCCTTATCTTGATTAGGGGTTGTTGCACGAATCTTGTTCTACCATTCACTTCTATCTAATGTCATTCTTTCATTAAGTCTTAGAGTTTTAAAATATTTTCTCATCACTTCTATCCACGTCCTTTTAGGCATTATCCATGCCTTTTAGAACCTTTGAATTAGATCGATTCACTCTTAATCAATGCTGTGTTCTACCTCTCTTGGACATATCCAAACCATCTAGGTCTACTCTCTTTCATCTTATTACTTATTGGTGTTACTGCTAAGTTTCCTCTAATGTTTTCATTTCCAATTCTATCCTTTCTTGTCTTGCTACTCATCCGTCTAAACATCCACTTTTTACTACAATCATCCTATGTACATGTTGTTCTTAACTGCCAAACACTTTGACCCATAGAGCATGTATGGCCTTATAGTCTTCCAATAAAATTTTCTTTTCAGTTTGAGTAGCACCTACTAATCACACAAATCTCCAAAAGCACATGTCAATTTGTTCCAACCCACCCAAATTTTCTAGGTAACATCCCTCCCAATCTATTTGCTCTCATGAATCATCAATCCTAAGTATTAAAAGTGGTCTTCTTGGGGTACTTCTTGGTTATCAATCTTTGCTTCCTTTCCACTCCTTTCCTTGATAAAACTAAGTTTTTTTTTTTTTTTTTTTTCTAGTTGCCTTTTACTTTTAGATACAAATGCTCCTTTTAAGTTCCACCACATAGTTTTTGGACACCTATTAAGTTCATTTCCTTTCTTCCATCTCTCAATATAAATATATGTAACCATTAACAGATGTTGTGTGGTTAGCCTCTCACTAAGTATCACTTTACAATCCACACACATTGCTCTTTTGGTACTCCTAATTTAAAAAAAAAATCTATTTGGTTTTTATATAATCCATTTTTAAGGGTTGGTAAATGTTCATCTCTCTTCTTAAAGTATGTATTGCTATAGTTAGGTTATGCCAAAGTAAAATTTAGGATAGATTCCCCCATCTCATTTCTTTCTCCAACCCATATCCTCCATGTATCCTATCATAAGTTTCTTTTCCTTTTCATACATGAACATTTAAATTTGGTCATATACATGTTCCATTTGTTTTGGCAATTTCTTCCATTACTCCATCTATATCTTCCCAAACCTATCTCTTAATTTTATCTTCTAGCCCTACATGTGGCCCATATACACATAACATTTATGATACTCTCCCAGAATAAGCTTAATTAGTAGAATTCTATCACCAAGTCTTCTTATGTTAACAAATTTATCGTTTAATTCTTTATCTACAAATTTATCTTTCAATTCTTTATCTATCATTATCTCCATGCTGTTTCTATTATTGGTCATTCTTACATGTCATAGCTTATACACATTGATTTCTCTAGTTTTAGGACCTTTCCACTTGGTTACATGGGTACAAGCTATGTTGAATCTCCTATGTTTCATTATATCTACTAACTTCATAGTCTTACATGTTAATGTGCCTATTTTCCATGTGTCCATACAAATCTTATTCTCCTAAGCTAGTCTCTTTACCCATGAACATCTAGTAAGGTGCACGACCTGCTACCTACTTTCCACTGCACATTGGTTTTGATGCAGCAGCATTGCTTTTGAGGGAATGATCTAGTAATCCTTGCCCATTTCTTTGTGCATCATCTAGGATCCGATGCATGCATTGCTTATGGGGAATTCCCTAGCCTAAGGCAATGTTCAAATAGGAATCATGTCATAGGGTTTGGGAAAGGTTTTTAAATTGGATGGCTTTCAGAAAGACCATATGACTAAATTGATAGGTGAAACAAGAGAGGCCCTTAAAGTCTACTCAACAAGAGAAGGCAATGACTGCTAAAAAGAGGATTAATGCATTGGAGAAGGATCCCATAAAAAATGAGTAATCACTATTAGAAATCTTACGCAAACTAAATTGAATAAAACTTAGCTTGTAGTCAAATTCTAAAATGTGCTTCTTGAAGGTAGTTGAAGCCTCTTAAATTGTGCATGGGATATGACATCTCAATCTTTGAGATTCAACCAAGCTAGACTCAATTTGTACCCCAACTGATTTGCATGATCAAAATTGGTCCATGTGTTTATATCCAAAATGAATACCTTAATATCACGAGTCCCATATATGTCAAAATATTGTTATTGAAAACAACTCTACCATTATTGGTCCCAAGCTAGGATAAAAAGGAGGGTTTTACTTCAGGTGCTAGTTGGCAAGTAAAACTTTTTGAAGAAGTTGAAAATGATTCATTATTTTCTTTTCTTACTTACAAATGAATATACATAGATATATTCATTTGCAAGTAGGAAGCAAAAATGTGAAAATCATCTTCAACTTCTTCAATTATGACAAACCTAATATGACATGAATTGATCATTGACATTCGCTCAAGCTAGGGCATCCTCCATGACTGGCTTTCTATATTGGATACCGCATGCAGTGGAAAATGAGCAAGGGATGCTAGGGCATTTCTTGTGGAAGTAATCTGTTGCATCAGATCTAGGGTGT